>JAEOAD010000024.1:17867500-19067500 GCA_036365145.1 Orientallactaga sibirica | reverse complement strand
ATTACCATTGACTCTGTGTAGGGTGTAGCAAAATTATCACAGGTTGAGCAAGCCTACTCAAAAAATAGGAAGAAATTCTTCAATATACAAAACATTTTGAATATCACCAACATGATAGTAAGTATCATGTGACAGATTGTAGTCAAAGCTAACCTACACTAAAATATATAAAATTATGTATGTGCTATGTGTACAGGGTGATTATAAAACAAAGAAATTGCCTGCTTCTTCTACTTGGGTCCCAAACTCAAGATTTCACTACATATACGTAAATATTGTCAGATCCAAACATATTCAAGAGAAATACTTAAATGAAAATTAGAAAAAAATAAGAAAGGGGATTTATAAAAAAAGAACAGAAAGAATAAAATACTGGGATCATCAACAAGAGGAATGGATAGAGAAGTGACATTTGGAGAGGGTGCCAGGAATAAGGAAAACCATACTGTGCCAGGACAGATGCAAGCAAAGGAGTGGGCTGAGAGGCTGAGTAAAGTGGAATGGAAAAGCAACATATAAAGTGGCAACTAGAAGCAACAACTGAGCAGTCTGTATATATGAATGTGGCACCATTCAGCAATATAATGTGTAATGTAAATATCAGGTCACTTTAGCAGTAAAGGAGGATTAAGTGGCTGTGAAGATAATGGATTAAACATTGTTTCATACTTATGCTAATGGTCCACTAAAATGACAGAAAAATAAACATATTTATAATTATAAACCCACAAAGATATAAATAAAAGAGAAGACACTGGTCAGAAATGTTAACAAATGTTGTAATATGAAAACCATGTGGATAAAGGACAATATTTAATTTTTTTACATTTATGTAACTGGAGAGAGAGGGGAGTGGGTATGCCAGGGGTTATTGCTGCTACAAGCAAACTTAAGCATCCAGACTTATGCATCACTTTGTGTGTCTGGTATTCTGTGGGTACTAGAGAACTGGACCCAGGCCACAGGACTTTATAATCAAGCACTTTTGATCACGCCAGCCTCAACATTTTCATTTTTGCTTTCTCTCCTCAGTGGCCACCAGTAAGATAGGTTAACATGATTTGCAATCCAGAATAGATTCAGGCAATGGAGGAAGTAGTATCATTTTCAGAGAATGGACTCATGGGTCAGCTGTTAAGAGCACTTGTCACTTTAGCCTGAGAGCCTCTGAGGCTGGATACCACCAAGTTAGATTTCCCAAAATTCATGTACAAAGCCAGATGTGGCCACATATGCCTGCAACCCCGGTTGTGGGGAAGGACAGAGACCAGAGAAAGACTGAGGATTGGCAGCTGCAGCTCCAGGCTGAGATATCCAGTCTCAAGGAAATACGTGGGTGAGTGATAAGAATATTCCACGTTCTCCTTTGACATCTACATGCATGCACACAGGGTTCATGTATCAGCACACATACTAAACACACATGCATATGCCATACATCACACGTCATATACTACACACACACAATGGACACACAAATATGCAAAAGAAAAACTGACATGAAGCTAGAAATAAAGGACAATTGAAAGTAATTGAACAGAACAGACCATAGCATCCATAACTGTCTTTTACAACTGGTGACAGCTGCACAGGCATTTAAAAGAAATGTGGCCAGGGCTGGAGAGGTGGCTTAGTTGTAAGGTGCTTGCGGGCAAAGCCAAAAGACCCAAGTTCAACTCCCCAGGACCCATATAAGCCAGATGCTCCAGGTGGAGCATGTTTCTGTAGTTCATTTGCAGTGGCTCTCTCTCTCTGTCTCTTTCTCCCTCTCTCTGCCTCTTTCTTTCTCTCTCAAATAAATAAATAAAAAATAAATAAATAATGTTTAAAAAGGAATGTATAGGCAAAAACCAGTATATGTTTTAGAAAACTCTAAAATGAAAAACAGAATCTGACATAGGAAAACTAATGTAGAGGAATTAAGGCAACATAAAAAGTTCAGGAAGAAAGAAAATGCCTACAAAATTATAATTTTCCCAGGACAATGAAAATCAACACACAAGACCAGGATGCTGAATGAATGAAAGAAGCATCCAAGGATCAAAATACTGCTCTTAAAAGTTGAAAAAATAATAGATGAGATAAAGTAATACACAATAAAAGAGTTTCACAAATCAAAATTGACAAAAAGGAGAATATGGGGGCCCAGCAGTTTGGAGTGAGAAAGCCAGACTCCTGTTTCCTGGCTCCTCCCAGATCCCTGCTCTGGGTTCCCTGTGCAGTTCCCGCAGCAGTGTGGACTGAGTAAGCCAGACCCATGTTTCCCAGCTCCTTGGTCTGGGTTCCCTGTGCCTGTCTGTGTGATGGCGGGAAAGGCAGTGTGGAGTGAATCGAGCAGACCCCTGTTCCCTGGCTCCTCCCACTCCCCTGGTCCTGATATGTTCCATAGTGCCTTGCTTGGGGAAGCCTGGTCCATGTGTGAGCTGCGAAATTAGGCCTTTTGTTCTGTTATCCTGACTGGCCACTGGGTACCAACATCCCTGTTCACCTGAGTCAGAGGGTGCATGGGCCAAAGGACAGAAACATAGACCAATGGAGCAGAATTGAAGACCCAGACCTTAATTCAAGTAACTAAAGCTACTTGATCTTTGACAAATATGCCAGTGATGTAGACTGGAGAAAAGACGTCATCTTCAACAAATGGTGTTGGACAAACTGGATGACCATATGTAGAAAAATGAAATTAGACCCACTCATTTCTCCATACACAAAAATCAAGTCCAAATGGATTAAAGACCTCAATATAAGACCTGATACTCTTCCACTACTGGAAGAAAAAATGGGAGTGGCATGCTCCATAATATAAGACTGGAAAAAGACTTCCTGAACAAAACCCCAGTAGCCCAGGAACCACAGACAAACATGCCATAAGCAGAGCCAATAGATTACCCACTGAATGGGAGAAAATCTTTGCCAGCTATACTACTGACAGAAGCCTAATATCTACAATCTACAAAGAACTCAAGAAAACTAAACAATAAAAAATCAAACAGTCCACTCCAAAAGTGGAATGGAGAACTAAATATGAAGTTCTCAAGGAAGACTTACAAATGGCTAACACACACTTAAGAAAATGTTTAACATCCCTAACCCTTAAGGAAATGCAAATTAAAACAACTATGAGATTCCACCTTACTCCAGTAAGGATAACAAACATTCAAAAATCAAATGAAAACAAATGTTGGCAAGGATGTGGAGAAATAGAAACACAGATTCACTGTTGGTGGGAATGTAAGCTGAGACAACAGGTATGGAAATCAATAGGGAGACTCCTGAAATGGATGAATATTGGACGAATGGATAACCAAGATGTGGTATAGCTACACGATGGAATTCTACTCAGCAGTAAGAAAAAAAATGACACAATGAAATTTGTAGAAAAATAGTCGAACTTGGAACTTATCATTCCAAGTGAACTCACACAATTACAGAAAGACAACCGTCACATGGTCTCACTCATCTGCAGTCCCTAACCTGGATCAGCCCTAGTTGCTGACATACCAGAATGGCATCTGGAGGCTTGGACAATAGAGAGGGTAAGGCTTGGGGGAAAGGGTAGGTGGGGGGAGCACAAAACTGAATCCAAATTGAAATGGTACCATAGAATCCTATATACTGGAAGTTAGACCAGAAGGTGGAAACCTCAATAAGACCATAGGGGGAAAATTTGAATCAAAGGGTCTTGGAGAGGGTTAGACTAAGCCTATTTCTCCCATTTATCTTTCTTCCCTGTCTTTTTCTTTTATCTTTTCCCTTGGCACTGGCACGTAATTCCCTGTACCAGTGTGTTTTTATATCCACAATGAGCTGTTGATAAGACCTAGATCTCCCAAAGCAAATAAGACAGACTTCTATCTGAGAACTTGATTACCCACAAGAGGTTGATGGCAAGATCTTGTTGCTGAAGATACCATACGCTGTCGGCATGGACCATGGAGAGACCTATTTGGAATCTGGAAAAGAGCTAGTTCCCAGACAATTAACCCATCTAGTGCTGGAAGGCACTACATGAGCTACTGGGGGAAAGTGACCAACATCTGTCCAAGCTCAAAGTCTACGAGACTCAGAAGCAAACAACCTGACATGGTGTTCACACAAGTGAAATAGTGGCACACAGCATGGTGAGTAACCAACTGCTCTTGGATTGGCTCACAGATCTGCTCAATGGAAAGAAAACCATATCTGAAACTGGGAAACATTATTCCAGATAATTATTCTGCTTTCCGTTGTCAAGCACCTCCTAATCTTGGGCTATAAGAGGGTCTACACCCTTTAAATTCTCTTTAAATTAATAATGGTTATCCCATTTAATCAGTGCTGACTTCACTCTCCATTGGAGAATCTGCTTCTCTTTTACAGATGGGATCTGGACCTGAGGAGATAAACGACCCAGTGCACTTCACCCCGGCCCCATCTGAAACCACAGAGGAATTTGGAGAATGAGCAAGAGTGCTACTTTCTCAGTGAATCTGATATCAGCAAAAGGGTGAAGGAAATAGACACTGAGGACACCCAACACATACCAAAGCAGAGATCAGAGGCTCCTAAGTGCACATCACTGAAGTAGACTTAAAATGTACCCAACATGGCTCAGGGAATTTTGCCAGAAGAGGGGGCAGAAAGGTTGTTAGAGCCACATGTTGGGACATTTTGCCCAGAGACATTGCCTCTCCCCTATGACTGATGGCTGCCCCCACAATGCATGACCCACAATCCCCATGGGGTTGATCTGCATCCTCTACGAGGAAGGCCTCTTCAGAAAAGAGGGAGGGATGAGGGAAAGGATGGCACCAACATGTGTTGTTTACATACTAAGTATGTCCATATTTAACAAAAATAAATTTAAAAAAAAAGAAATTGAACTTTGTCCTTCCTATCTTTGCACAGTTGTCGTTTAGACTTCCTTATAGACAGAATTCTGATCTTGATCTGAGGTACTTGATAAAACCTGATGAGGGTTCCTACCCCAGATGCAGGAGATGAGATACTTCAGGAAGTGCGACAGGAATCTGCCTCACAGCATATGTCCAAAGTGAGTGAAATGTACACTCCAGTTTGGGAATAGGACAGTAGAAAATTCTCTGTGCCCAGAAATAAAATCAAGAGTTTGCCTCATATCACATGCTTTTCCTGCTTGGTCCTCCTCCTATCTACAGTTGCCTGGATGCCTCCGGGAGCTGGTGCACAACAAAACCAGGGACCCACACATATTGATGATTTGAACTGATTCAAGCTATCATCAGGGTCCTGACCTTGGCTAGTTCTGGAAGACAGCCAGTCCCCAATTAGCCTGTCTATTGCTGGAAGATGCTACATGAGCTACTGGGGGAAAGTGGCCAACATCTGTCCTAGAAACTCAAAGTCTAAGCGACTCAGAAGGCAACAACCAGCCATGATGCTCACACAAGTGCAATAGTGGCACACAGCCATGGTGGGTAACCACCTGCTCTTGGATTGGCTCACAGATCCACTCAGTGGATAGCAAACCATATCTGGAACTGGGAATCAAGTCAGAATCATACCCACATAATGACTCTGCTTCCATTGTCAAGCTCCTACTAATTTTGGGATATAAGAGGGTCTACCCCCTTTAAATTCTCTCTAAATTAATAATGGTTATCCTATTTAACCAGGACTGACTTCACTCTCCATTGGAGAATCTGCTTCTCTTTTTCAGATGGAGCTGGACCTGAGGAGATAAACAATCCAGTGCACTTCACCCTGGCCTTGGGGAAATGAGCAAGAGTGCTGCTGCTTTGTTTGTTTCCTTGTTTGTTTTGTTTTGTTTTGTTTTCTGAGGTAGGGTCTCACTCTAGCTCAAGCTGACCTGGAATTCACTATGTAGTCTCAGGGTGGCCTTGAACTCACGGTGATCCTCCTACCTCTGCCTCCCAAGTACTGGGATTAAAGGCATGTGCCACCACACCTGGCAAAAGTGCTGCTTTCTTGTGAATCTGATATCAGCACAAGGGTGAAAGACATAGACACTGAGGACACTCAACGTCTACCAAACCAGAAATCCAGAGGCTCCTAAGTGCCCATCACTGAAATAGACATAAAAAGCACCCAACATGGCTCAGGGGATTTTGTGGAAGAGTGGGCAGAAAAATTGTTAGAGCCATAAGTTGGAACATTAGGCACAGAGACATTGACTCTAACCCATAACTGACTGCTGCCCCCATAATGTATGACCTACAATCCCCATGGGGTTGACCTGCATCCCCAACAAGGAGGGCCTCTTCAGAAAAGGGGAAGGGATGAGGGAAAGGATGGTACCCACATGTGTTTTTTACCTACTAAATATGTCCGTATCTAATAAAAATAAGTTTTTTAAAAAGGAGAATGTGGAGTTCATCTGTCCAAGTGTGCTTCAGTAAACTAAGGAAGGAAATTCAGGAAGCAGGTGAATTCAGCCAGGAAGGACTCGTAAACTATTGCCAAGATGGTAGCAGAGGGAAACACATGTTAGCCTGTCCATGAAGCCATCAGTCCCGATCTGCTTAGTAGATCTGCTTAGTAGAATAGCTACAAAGAAATATCAGAAGAGATTTTCTAGTGCATCTGACTACATTCACAGAATTCTGTAGCGCTATGACAGCATTTAAGGATACATGAATGATAAGCACATAGAAAAGCAAGCAAACAATGAATAGAAAAAAATATGCATTCATAGCTGATTATTTGGATATCACCAAATTTATTTCATGAAAATAGCTACTTTAAGCAAAACTGCAACATATAATACTCAGATATAATGTGATATAAATAAACAATTAGAAGAAAAGGGTGCTTGATGATCACTGGGTTAAAAAGCTAATTCTTAATGTTCGATAGTAAAAATGTAGCATCCACTTTGGGAAACACATGGGAATTTGTCTAGGAAAGAGGAAGATAAGTTTATCCTAGCAACCAAAGGTTCCACTTGTACAGAAATTGTTCATGATATCATATGCAAACACTAGAATGTTCACAGAAGTATTGATTGTTTCAGCCCTCAAACAGAAATGACTCAAATTTCAACAGCAATAGTTTAAATGACTTAATTTTATGGTACATCTATAAGATGGAATGCTCTACAACAAGTCATTTAACCTTACCATGATAAATATTTTTGGTCCAGCAAATTGTCATCTCTATTGTCCCCCACACTGTAGCAGCATCCCCAGTCCATAGCCACTAAACATGACAGCATCCTCACAAGTTGTGAAAACCAAAACGCTTCCAGGCATAGTCAACCCTCTCTTGGGAGGAAAGCACTGCCATTGCAAAACTTCTCTTCCACAGTATAATTTCATTAAAATGAGGCTCAATACATGGTGTAACCGACCTATACTTTACAAGGATGCATGCACCATTGATAAAAATATAAGAAAGGAAAGCAACAAATCATACTGCAAATAATGACAGTTGGCATTCTTGGGAGACAGGGGACAGTTGTGACTTGGTAGAGATACTGCTGTCCTTTTGCCTTTGGAGCAGTACTCAAAGACTACGTACATGAATTTATATAGTTCTTTCAATTAGTATATTATGCAGTTTATTTTATATAATAACCTCCAAATTATTTCTTTAAGTTTATATGCCCTTTTCTGTATATATCATAATTTAAACAGTGAAAAAATTATAGGAAGTAGAGCTACATCTAACTGAAAACTTGAGAGACTGTATTTCAGTGCTATTGAAGAATTTTATTTAAAAATATATTCTCTCTGTGTCTCTTCCTCTCTCTGTGTGTGTCTCTTCCTCTCTCTCTCTGTCTCTCTCAAATAATAAAAGGGACTGGAGAGATGGCTAAGCACTTAAGGTGCTTGCCTGTGAAGCCTAAGAATGCTTGTTCAAATCTCCAGGTTCCATGTTTAGGCAGATGCAAAAGGGATGCAAGCACGCAATGTCACACATGCACACAAGGGGGCACACATGTCTGGAGTTCATTCATGGCACCTGAAAAGGCCCTGGCGTGGCCATTCTCTCTCTGTCTCTTCCTCTCTCTCTCTCTCTCTCTCTCTCTCTCTCTCTCTCTGTCTCTCCTCTCTTTCTCTCTCAAACATATATATGGGAGGCTAGAGAGATGGCTCAGTAGTTAAGGCACTTGCCTGCAAAGCTTCCCCAGTAGCTACCTAAAGCCAGATATGTAAAGCCATGTATGAATCTGGAGTTTGTTTGTAGTGGGTAGAGGCCCTGGCTCGCTTGCGCTCTCTCTCTCTCTCTCTCTATCTCTCTCTCTTCCTCTTGTTAAATAGAAACATTGTGTGAACACATCATATGTTGGTACCATCATTTCCTGTCTCCCGGCACCCTCTCCACTGAAGGTCCTCCTTAGTGGGATAGCTGGTATTCACCTTGGCGTTGTGGGTTATGAGCTGTGAGAGCAGCAGTCAGTCATTGTCAGGGACAGAACAATGTCTCTGGATAGTCCCTCCCACCCTGTGGTTCTTACAGTCTTGCCCCACCCCCTGCTTCCCCAAAATTCCCAGCACCTTGGTAGGTGTGCTTTACGTCTATTTTAGTGATGAGCTCTCAGAAGCTTCAGGATTTCTGCTTTGGTGCATTTGGGGTATCGGCAGTGTCTGTCTCCATCACTCTGGTTCAGTTCGTCAGGCTCACCATGGAAGAAGCACTCTTGCCTGTCTTGCCAATTACTCTGTGGTTTCACTTGGGCCCTAGATGATATGTGGATCTCTCTCTTTGTCTCACTTTTTCTTCTGTCTGTGTCTCTCTAATTGTAAATAAATAAAATATTTTTAAAAGGAAAAACATATGTGGAAGAAAGGCTTAAAAAAGCTAAGAGGGAAAAGAAGTTTATCAAAAAAAAAAAAAAAAGAAAAGAAAAATATCAGGATGTTGCATGTTTTCTTCCTACTCAGCACTTACTAATAAACATCTAGTCTGATAATGCAGCATTTAAGTAGATATGGATCCCTTTCCTGACTTCATGCAGTACCTATGAAGTACCACTTACTACCATGGTAAGCACACAATCATGCCTTGGGCTGGAGATATGGCTTAGCAGTTATGGAACTTGCCTGAGAAGCCTAAGGACCCATGTTCCATTCTCCAGGTCCCACATAAACTAGACACACAAGATGATGCAAGTGTACAAATTTGCACATATTTACAAGGTGGCACCCATATCTGGACTTTGATTACACTAGTTGAGGTCCTGGGATGCCAATTCCCTCTCTCTCTCTCTCTCTCTCGCTCGCTCTCGCTCTCGCTCTCTCATAAAGAAATGTGCTACCATGCCAGCCCAAAAGAAAAAAATGTCTAACTTGTAAGTTGAGCAATATGGGAAAATTTGTCCGACCACTTATCACTGCTACCTAACATAAACACACACATACACACACACGCACACATACACAGAAGCACATGGCCACCCTGCAGCTCCATGAAGCATTCTAAAACACTGCACCAGATTCGGAAGTAAAACCTTTTTCAATTTCCTAACAGCGTCCTCTTTTTTTCTAATAGGTTGCAGCATGTTTTTCAGTCTGGCTTTCTGAAATAAATATATCACTTTAAAATCTTGTAAAGCCCCAGATAAATAAGTAACATAGCACTCTTTCCATTCATTCAAATGCGGGCCCTTCCTTTTAGGTAACCTATGAAATTTTAGAATTATACTTGCATATGAGTATATTTGCATCCAAGTTACTTCAACTACCTCATAGTAACCTGGACTTCTTTTATTTAAAACTCTTGGATTGGGTTGGAGAGATTGCTCAGTAGTTAAAGGCACGTGCTAGCAAAGCCTGATGACCTGGGTTCAATTCCCCAGTACTCAAATAAAGCCAGATGCACAAAGTGGCACATGCATCTGGTGTTCATTTATAGTGGCAAGAGGCCCAGGCACACCCATTTCCTTTCATTCCTATTCTCTGTCTCTCCCTACGCCCCGGCTCCTTGCAAATAAATAAAAATAGATTTTAAAACACCTTGCGGGGGGGCTGCTAGAGAGATTGCATAGTGGTTAAGGCTCTTGTCTGCAAAGCCTAAGGACCCAGGTTCGATTCCCCAGTACCCATGTAAGCCAGATGCATAAGGTGGTACATATGTCTGGAGTTCTTTTGCCGTGGCTGGAGGGCCTGGCATACGTGTCATATATATACATACATACATACATACATATACATATATATGCCTCTTTGTCACTCTCTCTCAAATAAATAAAATTAAATAAATAAAATAAAACCTTGGATTTCTTTTTTAGGTTTTTTTTTTTTTCGGTTTTTTGTTTTGTTTTGTTTTTTCTTTTTTTGAGGTAGGGTGTCACTTTAGCCCAGGCTGACCTAGAATTCACAGTGTGGTCTCAGGGTGGCCTCAAACTCTTGGTGATTCTCCTATCTCTGCCTCCTGAGTGCTGGGATTAAAGGTGTGCACCATCACACCTGGCCTCTTATAGGTTATTTTTGATATAGGGTCTCACTGTGTATTTGTGGCTGGCCTAGAACTTACTGTCTAGACCAGGCTGGCCTTGAACTTTATGTGATCCTGCTGCCTCAGCCTCCCCAAGTGCCGTTCTTATAGGTTTGCACCACCCTACCCTGGTTAGCATATAGTGGGACATTTTCATACATGCATACTGTTCACTTTCTTCTTTTATTATTCCCCTCACTGCCCTCCACAACCCCTTCATTTTCTTCTTGACTGTCCCAGACAAAAGTAGCTAAAGGAAGAAAGATTGGTTTTGAATCAAGGTTTGAGATACAGCACATCATGGAGGGAAGGCATGGAAGTAGAAGTAGGAGATCGTGCATGTCCTGAGTCAGAAAGCAAGATGAAGACAAATCTTGTCACTCAGCTACAATCCTCCTTTCCCTCTTTTTATTTAATCCAGGACCTGCCTATACTCAGAGAGGGTCTTTCCTCCTACTGAAACACCCTACAGCGTGCCAGAAGTATGTCTCCTATGTGAGTGCAACTGTGGCCAGGCAGACCATGAAGATTAACATCACTAAGTTCCTTTTTGTTTTCACTTTGCAACCTGGATACTTAGTTTCCTAATGTTAATGTCACTAGATGCCAGATTTTTTTTTCAGTGGAGGAGTCAGTGCAGATATTAATTCAAGGAAGTTAAGTAATGCCTCTAAAATATTATATTTGAATTGAAAATATCAGTACAAACACAAAAATGTGTTTTCTCTTAAAAATATTCTATTGCTGAGGCTGGAGAGATGGCTTAGTTGTTAAGGCGTTTGCCTGCAAAGCCAAGGGATGCAGGTTCAATTCCCCAGTGGCACATGCATATGGAGTTTGTTAGCAGTAGGTGAAGGCCCTGACACACCCATTCTCTCCTCTCTCTTTCTCTCTCTCTCTCTCTCTCTCTGCCTCTTTCTCTCCCTCAAATAAATAAATAAAATATACTTTTTTAAAGTTTACTAAAAATATTCTAGTGCTATCCACTAAGATAAACTTCCAACATAATAGCAAGATACATCTCACCATCCACAACTTTTGGTTTCTAAATAACATTTGCCATTGGAAAGAAGCAGGGCTGTTTGGAGTAGATGATTCTAGATCTGTGACAAGAAATTTGCAAGATGGGTCTGGAACCTATTGTGGTATCAGAAAGCAAGTAAACTACCAAAGACTTCTAAGGTTATGCCAAAACACATAAGAGTAGGCTGGAGAAATGGTTCAGCACTTAAGGCACATGCCTGCAAAGCCAAAGGACACAGGTTCAGTTCCCCAGTGGTACATGCATGTGGAGTTTGTTAGCAGTGGATGAAGCCCTGACACACCCATTCTCTCTCTCTCTCCCTCTCTCTACTTCGCTCTCTCTCTCTCTCAAATAAATAAAATAAAATTTAATTTAATTTAAAAAAAGACATAAGGCCAACTTGTAAGGATTCCCACTGGCCAAAATAGGGGCATTTGAGCAGTAAAGAGAACAATTACTGCAATGAATCAAAGCACGCCAAGCCAGTCAGCTCAAAATAATATAACAAACCACTAAACAATAACATCAGTTTTTACAGGGCACTTTGTTAATATTTTATTGTCACATGACTACTTATGTAAGTGACTTGGAATTAAATAGCAAGTTCCTGGAGTACAATTACCTTGATGAATTCATGAATGTAACCAGGCACAGCTCTGTTAGAGCATAGACGGTGTCTCTGTCACATGACCTTCTGGAGAGACACAAATCCTTGAGGTATAATAAAAAGGGCTACATGGCTTCATTTGAGGTTAGCAATAAGAAAACATTATCAATATTGGAGGAGAATAGGAGAAAACTGGCTTCTTTTAGGTAGTTTCAGTTAGAGATTAAGGACCACACAGAACCAGCAGATGCCACCTTGCCTTGGCACAAGAATGGAACTCTTGGCCAAAACGGAACTCGCATCCGATCGAGACTGACCTACAGTGCCCCCGGCTGTCCACAGTCTAGTGCACTACCTAGACGGACTGCCCAGGTGAGCTGTCTCCAGGGTTCACCCTCCAAATCTGCAAAGCAATCAGGTCTTCCCCTTGCATATAAAGGCACTTATCTTCCTGTCTTGTATCTTTTCTTTTTGCGGGATTTTTCTGGATTATCATGTGTTGGTTGGATACTTGTAAGTCTAGCTACACCCTCATCCAGGCGTGGCTGGGGGAGAGGGGAGGACATAACAGTGTCTTGGTCAGGGGGAACTCTGCTGCCTGCTTCTGCTTTATAGTTTGGGTTAACTTCTCTCTTTGATTGCATGCATTATTTTCCTTTGGTCTCTGAATATACCATATGAATATTTCCCCTACACTCAAGATCTACCATATGGCTTCTTTTTCTAACTCCAGGCCTGCCACCTGTGTAATTTCTTTAAATTTAGGGTAACCATGCATGTAAATGTCCTCCTTACTCACTTCTTCTCTGAATTTCTGGGTCTCTGCTTTGATATTTTCCTTCTTACTCTTTGTTGAGCCTCTCATTTGCCCTCTTAACTTTCTTCCATGGGAAAGCACACTGCAGACGCTATGTGTGTTCCTTCTAAGTCTCCCTACATATATACCCAAGTTCTATCCTCCACATGCTTGTGGCTCTACTCTAATCTCTCGGTTTCTCTTAAGTGGGCTTTATAAATTCCACCTCTTGCACCTCTACTCCAGTCCTTTCCTAAAAATCCTCAATTCCTCTTAAAAGGAACCTTATAAACTATGCCGTGTTTTCCACATGAGACAGTATTTCCTATTTCCCATGTGTCTGTTGACTCTGCTCCAACTTTCCTTCCTAGATCCCAATCTTCCTTAAAATAAATCCCACAATTTGTGATTTCTCCCTAAATAAACCTAAATAGTTCAGAATTTGTCCTTCCTGAGTCTGTCTTTATCAATCATTTGTTAACGGTAGGACAAACCCCAAAATTGGGGTTTATAAAGTTGGGAAACTCCTTTTGAATCCCCAAATCCTGCATCAATATCGTACAACTTACAATTGAGGTTAGCAATAAGATAACATTGTCAATATGGAAGGGGAATAGGAGAAAGATAGCTTCTTTTAAGTAGCTTCAGTTAGAGATTAAAGACCAAAGAGAACCAGGAGATACCACCTTGCTCTGGTATTAGAATGGAATATCCCAAGTAAATGTACGTTGCAGGTACATTATCAAGATAACACTAAGTAAAAGTTCACACTTACCGACTAGAATGGCTTTAGTAAAAACACAAACAATAACCCATGTGGTAACGATATAGAGAAGTCAGAGCTCTCACATACTGCTGGAGAGAATGTCAAATAGGGTCGCCACCTTGGAAAACATTTTGGCAATTTCTTAAAAGTGGACATATATATTTAGAATATGACTAAGTAGATGCATGTCGTATCTACCTGAAAGAAATGAACATATATATTCACATAAAGATTTGTTTAATACATTCATGATATCTTTGGCCATAGCATCCAGAAACTGGAAACAACTCAAATATCCATCACACAATAAATGGGTAATCCGAATGTAGAATATTCATACACTGGAATTCTGAAAAG
Source organism: Orientallactaga sibirica (assembly GCA_036365145.1). Classification (NCBI taxonomy): domain Eukaryota; kingdom Metazoa; phylum Chordata; class Mammalia; order Rodentia; family Dipodidae; genus Orientallactaga; species Orientallactaga sibirica. Next base: position 19,053,534 of record JAEOAD010000024.1, on the reverse strand, counting down.
GAATGCTGCCCTGATAAGTGCTATACGTGGATGAACGTCAAGGACATCATGCTAAGTCAAAGCCAGATGCAAAATCCAGATACAAAGACTACTTCCTATATAGTTTGATTTATATGAAATGCCTAACCCTATATGCGTTGGTCAAATCCTGTTGTCAACTTGATCAGATTAGGGATCAATAAGAGACATTCCGTCGGGTAGGTCTGTGAGGGAAGGAAGGACTGACAGAGGGAGTAGGAAGTCCTTCCCCCAGAGTGGGTGGTCCTTCCCGTGGTGGACTGTATGTAAAGAGGCTCTGAGAGAACACACAGCCTGTTGCCGAGGTGCCCATGGCACTAGCTGGTACATGCATCTACCCTACTGCTACTAACCACTGCAGATGTTGGAACCCAGCTTCATCAGGCTTCCCACATGGGCTGAAGACCAGCAGTCTTCCAGGAATCCTGCAGGCCTTCAGTGCCAGACTGGAACTGATGAGGTATCCAGCCTTGTAGCCTGAGCAGCTACTGGTTCTTATATTTTCCACCCTGTAGAAATAGCTATTGTTGGACTGCCCAGCCTATATGCTGTAAGCTAATCTAATAAATCCCTTTTATAATATATATTTATTGTCTTGTACTGTTCTTCTAGAGAAGTCTAACAAATGCACTATATAAACAAAAAGTAGTTGATGGTGGCTTAGGGGGCTAATGGATATGTGTATCTTCCTGGTATGGTAGGAATGTTCTATAAATGGATTGTGGCAATAGTGGCAAAATTGCAAGTTTTCCTAAAATTGTCAAATTTCAAACTTAAGTCAGATAAATTTTGCACTATAAACCGCGTCACCATAAAGTTGTTCTTGAGAAAAAAAGAAAAAAACAACCCACCCACCCCCCACCAAAAAATTTAGCAAATTCTGCAAAGAGAATTATGGCCTATATAAACTTAGAATAGCAATGCACCTGGACAGGCTTAAGAAAGCCAAGAAAAAGAGAATGTTACACTATCAAAAGATTCTTATTACAGAAATTTTGTACCACAATCCAAGGTCACATCAACTTTTTAAAAAATTCTTTTTGTCTTTACTGTGCACCTTTCAGAACAGTTGTGGATAGATGTGAAGTTGGTCCTGCTAAGAATAAGACCTATTCGGCAGCTTCCTTAACAACAGCAGGTTCTCTCACTTCCTTACATTGTAAATGCTGCCTAAAAGCCCAACACGGGGCTGGGCAGAGATGCAAAACAGGTTTTTATTTGTTAGTTTGGTAGTTTTTCTTAATGCCACCATGACCTACTTTTCACACTCTGACGAAAGGCCAGATCAAGTCCACTCCCCAACCTCTACTCCATGTCCTGCTCTCATATAACAAGTCCTAATGGCCTCCGGGCTGGTCAGGCACTAGACAACTAGGAACAGTTTCTGTGCTCTGCAGCCTGATTATTATTCAAATGGTGCCCAGAATCCAGGAAAAAAACTCACTAATTTGTCATAGGGAAAGTGCTTCTGACTGCTCCAGCTTGCTATCTAAGAGCAGCTCACTGCACAGGCCTGCCTGGTGGCCTTCTCTTCTTTACAGCTGCATGTAAGGAAGTCTCTCATCTACCAAAGTGTCAGTGTGTTATATCCCACCACCAAAAGGATGTTTAAATAGTGTAAAACCAAAGTGGAGTCTTGGTGCCTGAGGAAGAAAGGAGATATCATCATGGGACCTTAGTATCGCCAGGACTTTAGAATAAACTTCCCCCAAACTTCTCATGCATTAATTTGCATCTTGAAATCAGTCCGTTCTGACAAGTCTGGAAGTATCTGCACTTGATTTTCTTCCAAGGTTAATGTATCCAATTATTCTTTCTGAAACACTTGCTGATTGCTTGTTTATTCTCAGACAAAAGGATAAGTAATTACAGGGCTGATTTTTTGACAAAGAACCTAACAATGCGCTCTCTTCTGTTTCATAGACTCACTGCTTTCACAGGATTTTTGTTATATCTTAGGCTTCAGACCAAATGAGAAGTCACTGAAATGCTGGCCACTGGAAATGCATTTTCATGCTTATAAAATTTAAAAATGAGCTGCAGACTTCCAACCTGACAAGCATGATTGACTTCCTTAATGACTGACTGGTGGCCTGTGAGTGAGGGGGAATTTGGATCATTAAAAATATTCTTCATCCGACCTCCTTCTGTCTTCCCAAGGGGCTGGATGTTATGGTTATAAGGTACTGGTTGAGCAAGTAACATTTAGTGTTTCCAGATTTTCTCCTATAAACTCTTGAATGAAAAAAAAAATGAGCAGTGTGACGTACTTTAGTGCAGAGGAATGTGTTGTTTACTCTCCGCTCAAGCTTGCCTGGGACATCATATCATGCTCCTCGCTCACTGTGGCTGGAAAGTCAACAGGCAAAGCACCTAGGCAGGAAGGCACGTATCTATCAGAAGTGTATCCTTCCTTGCACACCTCCTTTCCTCCATCTCTTCTAGTGGTGATGGAACTGTTCGTAACCCCTTTCAGACTAGCTTCCCAACACTCGTTTATGTGATGTCAGGAGATGGGGGATGATACTGGACATAAGGGTGCTCAAAGACCAAAGTGGACTAGGGAAAGTTAAAGATCTTAAAACCCATGGAAGTAAGGGTTACATGTACAGAGATTTATTTTCTCCATCAGATAAAATTCATTTGTATCACCACATACAGGAATCATTTGCATTTCCATAGACTTCTGAAAATCCATTTAACTAAAGTATCAAGTAAAGTTTCAGAGAGAAAACAGCCAGTGTGGGCTTAAAGCCCTTTAGTCCCTTTATTGGTTTATCAAGTTCTAGAGCATTTTATACTGGCAAGAAAAAAGGGGAGGGCCATAGAATGAAGACATGATCGGGTTAAACTTTGAATAGCTATTGCCCCCAAAAATTCAATGCTAAAGTGCATCACTGTTTGGTATAAAGATAATAATTTGTTACCATAGATGGGTGTGTGAATTTTCCATTTGACAGAGAAATCAAGTCCTGAAAGAATGTGGCCATGCACATTGTGGTTATCCCAAATGCTTCTTTGAAGACAGTGGACAGCAAAAGGCCTTGTTCTTATATTTATCCATGTATTTGTACAAACACTAAAGTATTACTATCATGGAAGCAGCTATTTCAAAAATTGAGCAAAACTCAATCATGCATGATAGCGACCCTAAAAACGTCATGTGATTTCTATTTACACAACTTTATTGCCACATAAAATTTGAGGTAAAAAAATAAAGCTGAAAGAATGCAAGCTAGAGAGGGTGAGAATTTATAAATAACCTTATTTTTGAAAATCCAGATCTGTGTCTTGTCCATGAAGTTGGACATAGTAGGGCATGAGCTGGTTAACATGCTGGTGTGCATCTTTCAGAATCAGAAAACAAAAATATTTGGATTTCATCAAGAAACACATTGACATTGACAAACACATAGGACAAATAATCACAGTAGAATGAGATGGGACTACTCTGGTGTGCTCACATGAGGATATGTGTAGTCAAGTTTCTCCTATATTTGCAGACCAACATTTCCTACAAAGCTACCAACATCCTGAGTTGAAGATATAAACAGAATAATCGTCCACATGTACCCACTCACCCCCAACAACGTGTGTACATTTTATTTTTATAGAAAATGTAATTACACTTTGAAAAACCAACACATTTTAAAAATATTTTGATTAAATAAAAATTTTAAATTATGCATGAGCTAGCTTGTACAGCATCGTGACTTTCATTCTCCAGCAAATGATTAATGGAAACTGGTCAACTTGACATACACAGAAATAAGCAATACTCGGCCTTGACATGCCAACCCTCCATGAAAGAAAATTGTGCTTTCTTTGAGGCCTGCATTAAATACAAAATATACATGGAGAATGACATCAGAAGAGACAGTTGGTGAGCTGCAGATAACAGGGACCTAATAAATACCTCTGCTGAGGAAGATAAACAGAAGTTCCTTTGCAGCATTCCTTTCAAGGTAAAATGATTTCTGTCCTTTCCCTTGTCAAGTTTCAGTGTATTCTGATTGTGATTAAAGTTACTAGAATTATGCATTTCATATTAGGAGGCTCTTACTTTTACCCCTGGGGTATAAAAATTCATATTTTGTATAGTCATTTTAAGAATACTTGAGCCAAAGTCATCTTCTTGATTCATTTTAGACATTCACTGAAATCCTCAGTTACAGCAGGATATTACTCAGATTCTCCTGAGCCAAAACACAAAGCCTCAATGAAAATCAAAGTTTGCCTCAATAGTATTTTGTAGACTTTAATTTCCTTTCAATTTACTTATACATAATATGAAAACCTCAATTTAGTCATGCAACTATTCTCATTTTTTGAAAAAATATGTTTTACACTTCCTATTATGTGACTTTTATTGGAATATAACTGGAAAGTAGAAGTTGGATACTTGTACCTGTTTAACAGTATTCATGTGATTCATGTAATGATGATGTTAAACAACTGAAACATAAACTAGTTAGACTCACAGGGCTCCAAGAGGAAGTGAGTCCTGTGGACAGTTTATATCATTCATAACTCAGCAAAAGTGCTAGAGAAGATCAAACCTTTGGTGAAAAACCTACTCCAAGTATCGTAGAAAGAAGAGGCCCTGGAATGGAGAGATGGCTCAGCACTTAAGGCACTTGTCAGCAAAGCCAAAGGACCCAGGTTTGATTGCCCAGTACCCATTTAAAGCCAGATGCACACGGTGTTGCATGTGTATGGAGTTGGTTTACAGTGGCTAGAAGTGCTGGCGTGCCCATTCCTCTCTATCTGCCCCCCTCAAATGAATAATAAATAAGTAAATAAATTAGTTATTTTTTAAAAAAGAAGAGGTCCTTCTTTGGATCAAAACTGAAGGATTCAACTTGGAATTCACACAACACAGCACTCCATGATATCAGCACAAGAAACTTGCTCTCCCAAAAGCAGAAAGGATTTGATAAAGGTTCCTAATCTCTGAGAAAATGTGAGACAGATAATCCAACAACTCCAGGTTCTTCATCATGTGCCCTCTCACCTTAGATATGGACACTGTTGTCTGCTTCTTTTTTTTTCTTTTTATTGACAACTTCCATAAATATAGACAATATAACATGATTAGAATCCCCTCCAAACACTCCCCTTTCTCTCTCCCAAATCTCCCCTCCACTGAATCCTTTCTTTGTTACAACTTGTTTCCCTTCTATTTTGATGCTTTCAAATTTTTTTTCTTCCTAATCTGCAGGTCTTGTGTAGGTAACATCAGCTACTGCAAGGTCATGACTATGAAAGCCACTTTGTGCCTGGATGACAGCATTATAAACAGTCTTCCCCTTTCTTTTTTAAATTTATTTTTATTAGATATGGACATAATTAGTATGTAAACAACACATGTTGGTACCATCCTTTCCCTCATCCCTACCCCTTTTCTAAAGAGGCCCTCCACGTTAGAGATGCAGGTCAACCCCATGGGGATTGTGGGTCATGCATTGTGGGAGCAGCCGTCAGTTATGGGGGAGAGGCAATGTCTCTGTGCATAATGTCCCAACTTGTGGCTCTAACAATCTTTCCATCTCCTCTTCCATAAAATTCCCTGAGCCATGTTGGGTACATTTTAAGTCTACTTCAGTGATGGGCATTTAGGAGCCTCTGGATCTCTGGTTTGGTAGGTGTTGAGTGTCCTCAGTGTCTGTCTCCTTCACCCTTGTGCTGATATCAGGTTCACCAAGACAGCAGCACTCTTGCTCATTTCCCCAATTCCTGTGTGGTTTCAGCTGGGGCCAGGGTGAGGTGCACTAAGTCATTTATCTCCTCACACTTCCAGCTCCCGTCTGAAAAAGAGAAGCAGATTCTCCAATGGAGAGTAAAGTCAGTACTGGTTAAATGGGATAACAATTATTAATTTAGAGAGAATTTCAAGGTTGTAGACCCTCTTATAGCCCAAGATTAGTGGGAGCTTGACAATGGAAAGCAAAATCATTATCTGGATATGATTGTGACTTGTTTCCCAGTTCCTGATATGGGTTCATTTCCACTGAGCATATCTGTTAGCCAATCCAAGAGCAGTTGGTTACCCATCACGGCTGTGTGCCACTATTGCACTTGTGTGAGCATCATGACAGGTTGTTTGCTTCTGAGTCACTTAGACTTTGAGTTGTTCAGACAGATGTTGTCCACTTTCCCCCCAGTAACTCATGTAGTGCCTTCCAGCACTATATGGGCTGTCTGGGGAATGGTTCTCTTCCAGATTCCTACCAGGTCTCTCCATGATCTGTGCAGACAGCATATGGTGTCTTCAGCATTAACTTCTGGTGGGTAATCAAGTGCTCTGACAGAAGTCTGTCTTGTTTGTTTTGGGAGATCTTGTAGGTCTCTCCAATCAACAGCTCATGGTGGATGTTAACTGCATCCCGGTACAGGGAATTCAGGACAGCAGGAAGGGAAAAGAAAAAGACAGAAAAAAGGGAAATAGAAATTTAAGGTTAGGTTTCTCCTCACCTTTTCCAGGGCTCTTTGATTCAGGTGCTCCCCCTAAGGTCCTGTTGGGGGTTCATCCTTTTAGTCTAACTTCCAGGATATAGGTTTCTATGGTACCAGTTCAATTTGGGTTCAGTTTTGTGCCCCCCCCACCCTTCTCCCAAGCCCCGCCCTCCCTATTGTCCAAGCCCCGAGATCCTGTTCAGGTATATTAGCAACTCAGGCTGATCCAGGTTAGGAACCATAGATCAGTGAGACCATGTGATGATCGTCATTCTGTGATTGAGTGAGTTTGCTTAGTATAATCTGTTCCAAGTTCAACCATTTTTCTACAAATTTCATTGTGTCATTTTTTTCTTACTTCTGAGTAGAATTCCATCTTGCAGATATACTACATCTTGCTTATACATTCGTTCAATGATGGGCAGCTGGGTTGATTCCAGTTCTTATCTATAACCAATTAGGTATGGCGCTTTTAGGGTAAATGCCCATATGGGAATAACAGGGTCTGTTGGTAACTATAGTCATCCTTTTCAGGAGTCTCCATATTGATTTCCATACTGATTGTACCAGCTTACATACCCACTAACAGTGAGTGAGCGTTCCTATTTCTCCACATCCTTGCCAACATTTGTTTTCATTTTTGATGTTTGCTATCCTTACTGGGGTAAGGTGGAATCTCATAGCTGTTTTAATTTGTATTTCCCTAATGGTTAGGGATGTTGAACATTTTCTTCAGTGTGTGTTAGCCATTTGTAATTCTTCCTCTGAGAACTCCCTATTCAGTTCTCTGCCCCACTTTTGGAGTGTGTTGTTTGATCTTTTATTGTTCAGTTTTTTGAGTTCTTTGTAGATTCTAGATGTTAGGATTCTGTTAGTGGTATAGCTGGGAAAGATTTTCTCCCATTCAGTGGGTAATCTATTAACTCTGCTTATGGCATGTTTGTCTGTGGTTGAGTGCTCCTTTAATTTCCTGGACTACTGGGGTTTTGTTTGGGAAGTCTTTTCCCAGTCCTATATCATAGAGCATGCCTCCTATTTTTTCTTCTAGTACTTGAAGAGTTTCATGTCTTATATTGAGGTTTTTAATCCATTTGGACTTGATTTTTGTGTATGGAGAAAGGAGTGGGTCAAATTTCATTTTTCTACATATGGTCATCCAGTTTGTCCAACATCATTTGTTGAAGATGCTGTCTTTTCTCCAGTCTACATCACTGGAACATTTGTCAAAGATCAAGTAGCTATAGTTACTTGACATAAGGCCTGGGTCTTCAATTCTGTTCCATTGGTCTATGTTTCTGCTTTTATTCCAGTATCATGCTATGTTTGTTACTAAGGCTTTGTAATATAGCATTAGATCAGGGATGGTGATACCTCCAGAGGTATATTTTTAGCTAATGGTGTGTTTGGATATCCAAGGCCTGCTGCCATGCCATATGAATTTTGAGATCACTTTTCAACCACTGTGAATATTTTTATTTCTATTGCATTAAATCTGTATATTGCTTTTGGTAGAATTACCATTTTCACAATATTAATTCTACCTATCCAGGAGCATGGGAGGACTTTCCATCTTCTCAAGTCCTGTTCAATTTCTTCTTGTACCCTCTGACTCAGGTGAACACTTGAGTGTCCAGAACACCCAGTGGCCAGTCCACAGCCCACACTGGGACCAAGTGTCCAGGGAACTGGGAGGAGCCAGGAAACAGGTATCTTCCTACTCATTCCATGCCACACCCTCCCGCAACAATCTGGTGCAGGAAACCTGGACCAGGGAATTGGGCATCTTCCCCTTTCTTTGGCTATTTTTGAGCCACCCAGTGGTCACCACCATGTGAAAAAAAAGATACTTCTCTAACCAAAAGTGAGAGTAGCATTAACATAACACAAAAATAAGTGTTTAGAGGGCAGTTTGGTGATAATAACATACCCATTTATCCATATAACGGTACTAATTTCCCCATTAGGTATTATGACCTCCTTAGCCAGCTTTTTACTAGATTTTCAGTACCAGGTATGAATTTCCTCCTTTGGAGCAGACCTCAAATCCAATCTGAGAATAATTGGTTTCCTCCCCAACAGACATGCCATCATTGTAGCTTTTGGTAGATTTGGCATGGCTGGCCATCCATAAAGCTTACATAGGGTCCACTGCTCATTAAGACCATTGAAGACTTTTCCCTCCCAAAGGCTGTGCACTGCATATCTTTTTAACAACCTGAGAGCTAGTCAACAGGGAGGAGGCTTCCAGCTCACCTCCACATTGAGTTCTCAGTGACCTACAGCCCAAGCATGAGAAATCTTCAGCAATAGGGTCTTACAATGTAGTTCTGGTGGCCAACCTAGAATCTCACTGCTTATTTCTTACTATTTGTCTTGAGGGTGCACTGTAAGTTCCCAGGCACATGGTACTTAAGGGATGTACCTGTAGCAGAGATGTAGTGGAATCCTGGGAGGACCATGTCTCGGGATTCATTCTATCTGCTGTTTCTGTGGTGGCTTAGGTCAACAGGTCAGTAGCTGCTGGCCTTGAGATTAGCACCAGAACTTCGTGTTTCTTCCAGCTGTTCTCCAGAAGCTGTCACCAGCAGCTGTCTCCTTGCAGAAGTTTTATCAACATGATGAGATTCCGCATGTGTGTCCAGGCTTTTCAGTGGTTTCTAGAGATGTCTCCTCCAGTGCTCTGCCAATGCTACCGTCGCTGACTGGGACATTACTGCTCACAGTAGGAACTGCAGAGGTGCTTGTCTCTTCTACAGAAAGAATCTATTTGAGATACAAGTCACCCTAGAGAAATGCTACAGTATGTCTCTGCCCAAGTTTCCAGAAAAATTCCACTGACAGCAGATGAGAGAGAGTGTATGACCTCCAAAGTGCTGAGGCTTAACATGAAGTCGCTCAGATTTAGGAAATTTTGCAAACACATTTCTTCGATGTTTCATAGTTTAGATTTTAAAAAGGTATGCACTGTTTCAAGTATTCATTATAATACATGTATGTTTTTCATGATGAAGAATGTGTATCTCCCTAACTCAACCCTTCAATCTTAGAGTAATAGTAACAACATTGATAAAGGAATCTTGTTTGCCTTTTGTCTTTCCTTCCATAGAAAATTTATCACTCTAAGGATGAAGATCAAGAAGAAGAATGAAGAGGAAGTGATGATAAAGGCAGTAACTATGCTAACTACAAAAAATTAATTATCATCTCTTTCTCTATAAGTTGTGTGTGTGTGTGTGTGTGTGTGTGTGTGTGTGTGTGTGTTTTCTCTCTAACTCTATATACTAAAGATTGAATCTGGATCCACATGCATGCTTACAAGAGCTCCAAAACTGAGCTAACTCCCCATCCCTCTTTTATACCTTTTATTTTTAGATAAGGCCTAAGTTTTTCAGATAAGATTTGACTTTGCAATCCTCCTGCCTCAGTTTCCTGAGTAGCTAGGATTACTGGAATGTGTTAAATTTTATTGAGTGATTACTATAGATTAAGATTTATATAATGGTTGGGTGTGATGGTGCACACCTTTAATCCCAGCACTTGGGAGACAAATGTAGGAAGATCACCATGTGTTTAAGGCCACCCTGAGAATACATAATAAATTCCAGGTCAGCCTGGGCTAGAGCAAGATCCTATAGAAAAAAAAAAACATTATCTTCACATTATAGATGAGGCACAAAGAAATTAAATAACTTGCCACTACAAACTTTCATCTAGAAACATGGGGATACACAATATGAACCCTCACAGTCGTGGAAATTATTCATTTATTTTTATTTTTCTTCCTTAAGAAGAAGATCTAACAGTTTTCTATCTAACAGTAGGTCTAGGCACCCAGAAACTCAGAAGACTCTTGAACCAATTAACAGACCCATCAGCAGCCAGACAAGCAGGATGTTACCAACAGATCTGTTTAGGGACTATGGTGGTTAGATTCAGGTGTCCCTCATAAACTTATGTATTCTGAATGCTAGGTCCTCAGCTGATGGCAATTTGGGGATTGAAGCCTCCTGGAGTGGTGTATTATTGGGAACAGGCTTGTGGGTATTATAGCCAGCTTCCTTTTCACAGTGTTTGACACACTCTCCTGCTGCTGTTGTCCATCTGATGTTGGTCAGGGGGTGAGGCCCAGCCTCTGCTCATGACATCATTTTCCCCTGCAATCATGGAGCTTCTTCTAGAGTCTGTAAGCCAAAATAAACCATTTCTTTCCACAAGTTGCTCTTGGTCAGATGTTTTCTGACAGCACTGTGAAACTGACTCCACCAGGGACAAAACTGAAGGAACTAATTCATTCCTATATAAACTTGTCTGTTAAATTCTTGCCTAACTCATTTTATCAAGTTCTGGGTGGTAGTAATTTCATGAATGAATTCTCTTTTGGTACCTATCTACCAGATATTCTATATTGGTCACAGCAAAAGGTAAGCTCTAAGGCACATGTGTCCTAGTAAGGTCTCCTGTCATACTTCCAGATGAATACTCTGCTCTGTTCTTTTTATGCCCTAAGGCAGGAGTGAGATCCTTAGGTCTTAGAAGTAGCATTTTCCCTGTGAGTTTCTCACCCTACCTTCATCAGTATTCCCTGGACAGAGAATGAACTCTGAGTCACTAAGAAACTGTGTCGAAGTTGAAACATAAATCTTTACAATTATTCTCCTAGAACATTGGGGCACCTGCGCAAATCAGATCACTGTAATATTCCACAACCCTCCAAAATTCACAAGCTAGATATGAAAATTAATTTTAAGGGAAATCTGATTTATATCTAAAATAGGTTAAGAATGCAAAAGTCTCCTCTCAGGACTCAGTTCTTTATCTGGCTAAAATGTGCTTCCCTGACCTAGTTAGAGGATATAATGTCTCGATTCACAACAGGTCCCCACATGAAGCATTCATTTCAGCAGTATGCCAGTGTCTTTTATAAAACTTTGGCTGAAGACCTTTCAAGACCTTTCATTACAGTCACTTCAGGAAATTTCCATTTATAATTTCATTCCAAAAATATGTCATCTCTAAAGAACAGTTTGGTATACTTCTTCATTCAAAAAATGAAAGTTATATCATGTGTTTCCTCTTTGGGTTAGTTGCCAGGGACTTTGAACTCAAGTCAATGCCCATATGAGACAATAGGTTTATTTTGAGTGCTGGCTAGTATCTTTTAAATGTCTCAGGTGGCTTCAGTAATTATCAGCATTTAATACACAATAAAGATCTTCTCTGTTTTAAAAAGTACTTGCCGTCTGAAAAGGAACCCAACCCAGATATAAGGGAAGAATATTTCACATACACTACAAAGTGAATCAAGTGAGAGCTAAAAACTACTTGTGACTTGTTTTGCATTTAGTTCAGTTGTGTTATTCACACCATAACATTTATTGCAACTCACATACATTCTTTCTTTGTGTGTATGTGTGTGCGTGTGTGTGTATGTGATGTGCATGCATGCATTTTTGTATGTGTGAGGGCATAAGTATGTGCAGGTGTACACTCATGTATGTGCCTATGTAAGTAAAGGCCCTGGTGGTCATGCCATGCCATGTATGCCACCCACCTCTTTTTTTTTTAAGATTTTATTTATTTATTTATTTATTTATTTATTTATTTATTTGAGACAGAGTGAGAATGGGCACGCCAGGGCCTCTAGCCACTGCAAATGAACTCCAGGCTGTCTTATGTGGGACCTGGAGAATCAAACTAGGACCCTTGGGCTTCACAGGCGGGTGAAGCCTAAGAACCTTAACGGCTAAGCCATCTCTTCAGCCCCCACCCACCTCTTTTTGAGACAGGGTCTTTCATTGGCCTGGAGCTCACTAATTAGGCTAGATTGGCTAGCCCGTGAGTTCCAGAGATCCGCCTGCTGTTTTTCCCAAGCACTGGGATTGCAGGCAATTGACACCAAGCCTGGCATTTTTTGTGTGGGTTGCATTACGGAGACTAATGTTGAGCCCTTATCTTACAGGGCAATAGCTTTGCTGAGTGATCCCCACAGATAGTTTTAAAACAAAAAATCATAATATAAATGCATAAATTATCAGTTTACAGTATTGATCAAATCTACACATCTAAGCAGTCTTTCCCAGCCTTACCTGTCAGTATGGTTTGGGGGGCTGCAAATAGTCTTGATACCCAAGACCTCCCCCTCAATGTGTTAAGTCATAATCTCTAAGGATGAAACTAAAGCATTTATCACTTTCAAAGCTCATCAGCTGATTTTACTGTTTAGCTAAAGGGGGAAAGCTACTTTTCCATACCCTCTTTGCACTTTTATCAACACCTTAAGATAAACACTGTTCCTGGACCAAAGTATTAAACAAGTCAAATTTATGTTGAGTTTCCACACTACAGCCTTTGAAGGTCCTTATTTTCCCCACAAGCTTAACATCTGTCCTATGTTTATAGATATGCGTCAAGCTGGTCCTATGGGCACTTGCCTTTCTTAACCGGGATCTCCTCCATTCGGGAAGAATAGGTTCCAAACCCACAGAAATTGCTCATTTTTCCAGTTTCTACAAGTCTGAGTATCTAAGTGCAAGAACACTCACATACAAGAAAACTTTGCTTGTTCTAATACATTTTCATTTTTTATTCTTTCCAAATTTATAATAGCTTCTGAGGAAGAATCTTTTTTTCTTCTTTTTTTAATTTTTTGTGTTTTTCAAGGTAGGGTCTCACTCTAGACCAAGCTGGCCTGGAATTCACTATGTAGTCTCAGGGTGGCTTTGAACTCACATCTATCCTTCTACCTCTGCCTCCCAAATGCTGGGATTAAAGGCGTGCGCCACCACACCCGGCTACATTCTTGAACACCTCTCTTGGCTGAGTAAGGTATAATCAACTCATAAGATTTGCTATTTAGTTTATTTGATGATATTTTTATCAGATGTTGATTCAAATATTCTAATCTGGGTTAAGGGTGTAGTTCAGTTAGTAGAGTGCTTGCCTATAATGCATGAAGTCCTAGGTTCAATTCCCAGCACTGTAAAATCTGGGCCATGGTGGCCTATATCTCTAACCCCTGCACTTTTGGAAGAGATGCAAGAGGATCAGGAGTTCAAAGTCATCTGCCACTATGTAACAAGTCCAAGCAAGCCTAGGCTACATGAGACCATGTCTGAAAAAAAATTTATAAAGACAAAACAATCATAATTTAATTGCTAGGAACAATGGAACACTTCTCTAATGTCAGGTACTCTGGAAGTCAAGGAAAGAGGTTCATAAGTTGAAGGCCAATTGACTATATGGTAAGCTTTGTCTTGAAAGAAGAATGGTTTGGGAAGATGGCTCAGCAGATATGAATGGTTTCCATGGAAGCATGAGAGCCTAAGGGAGCCAATTCTTGCACCCAAACAAGCTAGTTGTGACTACACACACCAGTAAACCCAGTCCTGAAGAAGGCAGAGTCTGGAGAATCACTGGGAGTTGAAGGTCAGCCAATCTGGCCAAAACCTAGAGATTCAGATTCAGCGAGAGACTCCATCTCAGGGAAACAACACGGAAGAATGAAAGAGGAAAGCCAGTGTTACCAGCTGTTCTCCCCACATGTGTGCATAGGACACGGGCATCTGCACACACATGTGATACAACACACTCACACACACACATGCATACACAAATCCTCCACACATGCCAAAAGTATTCTAATTTAGCCACAGCTTAATACCAATTCATATTATTTGACATTCTTTTCTTTAGCATTCACCCAAGTGCCTAAGATTTCTTGGAAATCTCCAACAATTGCAAAACATTTCCTGCATCAATTAATTGTTCAGCAACCATTGCTCTAACAGAAACAGCACAGACTTGCATTTTGTTAGGAATAAGAAGTTGTGAGAGCACCAGCAAGGTGCGTGTGGCTGAGGGACCTTCATGAGGCTACATGATGAGAGAGACGTGTTCTTCTTGGTGACACCAATGTTAATTTCTGCTTGAAATATTCCATTAGAGTTCTGCAAGATGTTACCAATGAGGAAAACTGTAGTTTATCTGTTTTTGTTCCTCATAAAAGCAAACGTAATTATCTCTCAAAATAAAGCCATGTGTTAAAAAGCATTCCCCTTGAATCCCTGCATGGACTGCAACCACCTTCCAATAAGTCTCACTTGGGGCTCTCTTCCCCTGGACTCTCTGCTTTCACCCACTGCTCATTCTGTCTCATAAAAACCTTACATCTATTCTTGTACTGAATCAGGGCACAGATGCACCATCCTCCATGATCATTTCAACAATTCAGCTTTCCTTTTCATTTCTTCCTGAAACTGAGCCATGGACTCATACAATCAGAAGCTAAGTCAGAAGAGCTGCCAACATCACCTCGCTGCGTCTGGAAACAGCCTCCTCAGGATATAATAGGGCTTGGGTATGGCCAGCCTCATGCATGGCTTATGTTGCTTTCATTATTTCCACTATGTATGAGCACTTTAGGCCATAATCAAATCTGGTCACACAGCAAATTTAGGTAGGTATTTATCTGACAAAGGTTTCTTATTGCCTGCCTATTTATTTTCTTTTCTTATTATATCGGCTATCCCCAAATTTATATTCTTTACTTAATATTTTTATTTGAGAAGAGAGAGAGAGTGTATGGACATGCCTGGGTCTCCTGCCACTTCAAATGAACTCCAGACTCATGCACTACTTTGTGTATTTGACTTTATGTGGGTAATGGGCATCAAACCAGGGCCATAAAGCTTTGCAAGTAAGCAACTTTAGCTGCTGAGCCATTATACCATCCCCCTAACTTATATTCTTTCCATTACAAGGAAACTTGAACAATAACTTGGGATTCCACCACTAAACATAAAACTGGCAGATGACCATAAACTACAGTTTTTCTTACTCAAAATTTTTTTAATGTTCCACTTTATCAGCCATGCAGCTCTGTCAGCTTTACCACATTGGTCAAATATTAGTGTTCCCATAGGGAAAGTAAGTTCCTTGGCAGTAGGAACTATTTTGTTCCCAGCACCCATGGCACAATATATACATGGAATGCACTGGATGGATACTAATTGCATAAACAGACATAGACATAGTAGAAATGGCTATCAATACATTGATGTACCTGCATACTTTAAAGACAATGTCACCAAGAAATCCTCTTAAAGAACACCTCATTTAAAGTCGTTTAAAGACGAGGCCATTGATAGGAGTGATCATCTGTCAACAATTGGACCTGTTACTTAACTATGCATATACTGCCTGCTGCTCTTCTCCAATATTCAATTGATATCAAGGTTAGCCATGAAAACACACATAGTCTCACAATAGAAGCAGGAAACGAAAAGGGAAAGTTCATTCATTTGCCTTTGGTGATGGTATTTAGTTAACTTTTCTCAGTGCTATTACAAAATCCCTGACAAATGCGAGGAAGGAAGGGTTTCTTTTGATTTGCAGTTTAAGGAAGCATATAGTCAGGGTGAGGAAGTTGCGGCCGTGGAAGCAGGAGGTGGCTCCTCACGTTTCGTCCACAGTCAGGCAGCAGAAAGACGTGAAGGATGGTATTCAGGTTGCTTCCTCCTTTTACTCAACCAGCAACCCCAGGCCATGGGGTAGCACCACCCACATTCAGGGTGTGCTTTGCCTCTACATTAAACTTTTCAGGAAACACCCTAATTATAGTGGTTCAAATGCATGGTACCATAGACTCAGGCTTGAATCTTGAGTCCCCAGGGGGTGGAACTGTACAGAGGAACAGGTATGTCATTGGGCATAGATCTTGGAGTCCAGACCAAAGGTGTGTTTAGGGGTGGATCTTGAGTCCAGCCCTAAGGGGGGTAGAGAGCAGTTTGAGTTGTGGCTATTAGTGTTTTGGTGTCTCTCTGCATGGATCTATGGAAGTCAGCCAGCTTCTTTCACCATTGATGGTGCTCCTCTAGAAATTGTAAGCCTGAAATCAATCTTTTCCTCCTATACGCTGCTTTGGGTTGGGTGTTTGTCTGGCAACAATAAGCTGACTGCAACAACTCGCATACATATACTCAGAGTTATGTTTCTATGGTGATTCTAAATCCAGGCAAGTTGACATTCAAGATCACCCATCACAGTGATAACATGGTCCTTATGAATGGATCACACAAACTGAACTTGGTTTCAAACATCTCCTAGAGGAATCTTTGTTTTCCCATTGTGAACTCCCTTTTTGACCCACATCTCAGTACCTAGGCTTTGGATTTATTCAATTTTTCCGAACATTGTAAGAATATTTGCAATATGAATTCTGTATGCAGCTCTTCCCCAGAGTCATTTACTTCTGATTTTATTCTGCATGATTTCTTTAGGAACAAATAGTCCCCATCCAGGAGGGACTGGCACATGATGTTACCAATACTGAGCCTATGTTTTACTATTGCTGTCTTCCGTCTTCTGAAGATCTAGTATGTGCTTTTGTTTCAGGAATTATTAGATCACTTTTTCAACACTGAGACTCAGCTGAGTCCCCAGAAAGCTCCTGACATATGGCAGAAGAAACATGTATTATCCCCAAGATTGTTTTTATGTCTTTATATTTCTTAGCATCTGAAAGGTATAAATGGGAAACATAAAAGAAAGTAATGAATATTAAAATATTAAACAAGTAGCATAACATGTAGTATATATTTTTACTATTAAACTAATTTACCTCTAAACATGTTGATTTTCCCAGAGAGAAAGAGAAGGAGGGAGAGTAAAGAAAGGAGGAAAGGAGAGAGAGAGAAGAAAGGAGGAAAGAAAGGGAGAAAGAAACAGGAGGAAACTGAGAGGAGACTCAGAGACAGTGCAAGAAGACCTGGTACTCATTTAATATTGTGAGAGGAAAGGAATGAAAGCTATGAAGTTAAATTGTGAAGAGGGAACTACAGCAGAGAACAAAAGCCAGATATACCTGCTGTGGAATTCCTGAGGTGATGCTTAAAATAATACTAAAATTATGACAGTTGTAATTGAGACCTAATGATTATATTTCTACTTTTATGCCAAAGCTATCTAAATGATACTGAATAGTTTAGTCAAATATTTAGTCAGTATTTTAGTCAAATTCCTCAGGGGGTGTTGCAGAACTAGCCAAAGCATGTCACAAAAGAAATTATCAGCCATATTACCACTACTCCCTTTACAAAAGCATTGATAATGCCCCCAGTCAATGTGAACTCCCAATAAAGAAATATGAACAAACAGCCCAGCATTGAGGCTCATGTCCATAATCTCAGCACTTGTGAGGCAAAGGCAGAAGGATCCGAAATTAAAAGTCAGCCTCAGCTACATACAAGCTTGAGGCTAGATAATACGGGATGCATGAAACTCTGTCCCCAAAAATATCAATAGAAGTAATCAACAAGGGCTGGAGAGATGGCTTAGATAGCTGGAGGCCTTGGCATGCCCATTCTCTCTCTCTCTCTCTCTCTCTCTCTCTCTCTCTCTCTCTGTCCATATATATATATATATACTTGTGAATAAATAAAAACATTTTTTAAAAAGGAAAATTGCAAAAATTCCTGTCTGTCTTAAAGTATGCCAATATTTTGCATATTTAATAAGTCCAATTTTCATTGTTTCCATTTACTTCAGCTCTTGAATCTAAAGATTTTTTTTCTAAATTGGACCATCCAATATATCTTATTTTGTTTGTTTGTTTGTTTGTTTTGTTTTGTTTTGTTTTGTTTTGTTTTGTTTTTCAAGGTAGGGTTTCACTCTAGCTCAGGCTGACCTGGAATTCACTATGTAGTCTCAGGGCGGCCTCGAACTCATGGCGATCCTCCTACATCTGCCTCTGGAGTGCTGGGATTAAAGGCTTGCGTCACCACGCCCGGTCTTATCTTGACTTTTTTTTTGTATCCTGAAGCAAACAACAAATGATCAAAAATTTAACTGCTTCTGAAAATTGCATTGTAAACATTTGCTATATGTAACCTACATTGTCTACCACCATACAGTATGTTGCTTAGATTGCAATGACTTTACAATTCAACTGCTTATTCATACAAGATTTTTCTATTTCAGTAAGTCCAGGAAGATAAGTACAAAATATCTTACTGTTTTGTTTTTTTAGAAACTTTCCCCAAATTGTTCCAATACTGGAAACTACTCAGCCATCCCTCTGAAGACTAAAGGCACCATCTGAAGACACTGGATGGCTCCACTAGGCTGGTCAGGTTACAATTTACTCCAAACTGTTTTGACTCACTCCACATGTCCATCAAGTCTAAACTATTTTGTTACAATCTTTAGTCTACCCTAATTGGTCTTCCAACCCAGATTGAAAGTTATACCTTTACCCAGAACACCCCAAACTCGTAACCACACTACCTCCCCTAATTTAAGAAGCTAAAACGATGCTGAAGCGAAGAATCTCCCTTACCAATGTAATGAATAACTTTGTCTTACCAACAGGTTTTTGAGTAGCTATTTCAGGGATTCAGAGACTTGGTAATTGACACTGAAATCTTTCAAATTATCTTGATTTATGTACGAAACCAATGATACTATGTCCAGTGTTATCATTTACATACTACTTACATATTATAACTCCTAGGAAGTATTTTATTGGACAAGGCAGATAAACTTAACATAGATGCTTAACAAATACTACATGAAAAATTATCTGATTACTTTTTATATTAAGAAAGTATATAATGAGCTGGGTGTGGTGGCCCACGCCTTTAATCCCAGCACTCGGGAGGCAGAGGTAGGAGGATCACCGTGAGTTCAAGGCTGCCCTGAGACTACATAGTTAATTCCAGGTCAGCCTGGGTCAGAGTGAGACCCTACCTCAAAAAACCAAAAAAAAAAAAAAAAAAGTATATAAAACTATGAAACCATAGTAGGCACTTGATGGTCTTAGTCTTGGGTAGTTTTCTCTAGTAATTTTCTCCTATTATAACTATATTAAAAATCAATAAATCTTCTAATTTTGCTATTTTACTATATTAGACTGTTCTCCAGGATATGACAGGCTGGGGAACACACTCAAACCCTCTGTAAATCTAGTACTTACCACTGTGGGCAAAAGTCCCTCTGCTCACAGAAGGAATAGCAGAGTATTAAGCTTATATACATAATTCATGTTCCGATTAAAAATATGTCCTAATGTAGTATGATAGAACAAGGATTTCAAATTCAACACTGAGTGATAAAAACTTAACTAGATTTTTCTTTTACACCTAGTTGCTCTGTTATGTTAAGTTTATTCTGGAACTGCTTTACTTTCTATTAAACCATTTTGGGAACATGTCTTATAAACTGGTTTTTAACAATGCAAAAGGCAATTTATATATTCATATATAGTAGATGAATGGCACAGTTTCTTTTCTCAAGGTTAGAGTTTGTAGGACCAAAAGATAACTTCTTTTTCTCATCCAGCTTCTAAGCCATTGGAGAACTCTATGCAAGTGGGACCTTGTGCTGTTATCTTACTGCTGCCCCTTGGATGATGGGACACTTAGATCTAGTAGTTAATGAAGTCACTGACAATGCAGATAAATGGTAGACCTGTCATTTGAAGTTCTTCCCCTACTAAAATTCTAAGATGAAAGTCCCTGACCCTAAAGAGTCCAGGGCAAAGGGAGTAAGCTCTCTTCCTTCTGAAATTTGCCACTTTCATTTGCAGTCTTCCCAGCTAGATAAGCCATAGAGGCCTATATGAGGTAGTCAGGGTGAAGCAGACAAATTGCCAATGGGAAACTCCCTATATAAATATAAAGCTGAGGGAAGGCAGTTTGTACCTATATATGTAACACCTACGCAATATGATTTGAGTGGTGGCAATAAGTAACTACTACTTATTGTTCTACAAACTAATTCTGATACTGTTTGGAGAAGATGCCCATAAGAATCCACCAAGATATATAGATTTAAAATAAAGAAATTTGGGATTTCCCAAAATTCCCTGTAGGCAAAAATTACTTACATTAATACCATATTTCAACAAATTAGGGTTATAAATTCACCTAAAGAAATGAGTTATATAATCAGAGAATATATTAGAGAAGATAATCAGAAATTTTTATACATATCCACAAATTGTATAGAAACAATTAATACATACTATTAATAAGACAAAATAATAAGCCATAATTTCTTAATCCTCATCATATTTGTACATACTGTTTCACAGTAAACAGAGTGAACTGTGGGCTGGAAAGAGGATTTAGCCATTATGGCACTTACCTATGAAGCCTAAGGATCCAGGTTCAGTTCCCCATGACCCACATAAACCAGATGCACAGGGTGGCACAAGCATCTAGAGTTCATTTGCAGTGGCAGGAGGACCAGGCACACCCATTCTCTCTCCCTCTCTCTCTCCCTCTCTTTGCCTCTTTCTTCCTCCCTCTCTCTCTCCAATAAATAAATAATTTTTAAAAACCTTTGAACCATGAAAAAGTGAAGAACTTTATTGTTTATAAAACACTGATTTCTGCATTTACCATGTTCTCAGGGAGTCTGCATCCATACCTACCAGCGTCAGCTGAAATCTATTATCTGACATGAAGAAGGGGAAGGGCCTGTTGAATGTGGGATTCCTCCCAACCCCTTGTTTCCCTACAAGCAGTCAGGCTCCTAATCTCTTCCATAAATGTTCCTGAACCCATTCACTTTATTTTGTAATTCCTCCAGGGCTTTTTGTTAATTTCCAAACTAAACTTTCACTACTCAAAAACTTTCTGTCTATTGAAAAACCCCATTATTGCAAATCAAAAGCCTGGGCATTCAAGATATTTGCTTTGCTTTTAGTTCAACTCACTATTTTTAAAATTGAAATGATGAGCCTGAATTATTGCTTTCTCTTACCATCTCTGCCACAGTAATTCTAATACTTCCCAAGTCAATGATTATTTCTGTTCCAAAAGGAATATTTGTATGTGTATCTTAAACTAAGTATATGTTATTCTTATAAATTAGAAAAAAATCATGATTTGATGGATGATTTTTAAAATATTTAGAACATGATCAGGAAGCATGTAAGGTATTGAACCAAGTACAAATAAAATAAGTGTATGCTAACAAAAATACTGAAAGAGAATCAATGCACTTGTTAGCCATTATGATCAGTTTGCTAACAGAACAAAGGAAAGCTATGTGAATTCAGTCAGAAGTCAACTATATTATTCTTGTTATCCTCTGAACAGAAAAATCATTGGATCAATCCCTGAAAAATATTTCTAAGTGAGGCTAATTTTTCTCTACCTAAATTAACTAATGTTCATGTTAATAGGTCAGGTTTGATTCCTAATATGACCTACCAGTAATTACTTTTTTTCTTTTTTATTAAATTATTATATTTATTGAGGGAAGTGCAGAGCTATGATGCACAAAAACTTTTCAGACTTTGAAGTGTCATTATGCTTAAAACAGTCTTCATAGAACAACTAAGGTAAAACAGGAAGATGGAGTTTACAGCTTGAGGGAAGCAACAGCTGTCCGATGTCTTGAGAAGGGAATCAAGGACAAAACACAACCTTTGGTGGCCATGCATGCAAACAAGCATAAGATAAATGACTCATTGAAATGACTCACTTCATTTTCAAGTAAACTTTGAGGCTGCGGCTCCTCTCATACTGTGTTAAATATTTAATTTTGCCTTTAATTATACCCAAAGTCTGGACATCAAACCTTAAATTCTGTCAGCCTGCTGCAGAGAAACATTAAATGCTTATTCCCCAAAAATAACTTTGTTAATTGCTTTTATAAGACATAAATCTGGCAAGAGAGCCTTTGAAAATAAACACAGCATGTATCAAGTCATCTAATTAGCATAGACAAGCCATAAATGTGTTTGAATGGCCGAAATTGCAAAACTGTTGGATGTACTAAATAAGTTTTTGAGGGGGTGGGAAGATTAACTTGCTTCATTTTTTTGTTATTGATAATAGTACTCATTGTGCATTCAGATAAGAATTGGAGAGGTGCATAACAAATGGCCAAAGAGCTCTCCATTTTAAATCGAAAAGAAAAGCAGTTCTGATTAAATACCCCCAAAATATTTCTCATTTTTTAACTTCTGCATTAGTCTTTCAATTCTTCATTCCCACTTGAAAGTCTCTGAGCTAGAGTAAGAAAAAAAATAATGAAAAGAGTAAGAAAAAAGAGACTGCTGAAAGGAGGAAGAGGGAAGGAAAGGCAAATGGAAAAGAGAAATTTTACCAGCTGGCCTCACTGGCTGTAGACAACTTCGGCAAACTTAAGCAAAATAGGGCATTTATCAGACATCTGTGGGGACCTCACAGAATCATATGCAAAGTTTAGAAGTCAGGGTTTGGAAGGAACAGACAGGAGGGCATCAGGTAGAGGCTATGACTAGATGACCAGACTCAATGATTTCCTATCCTACTATCAGGTGCTCTGAATATAAACACTAAACACAGAGTCAGCCTTATCTAGACTGGGGTTAAAGTCTATCCCTTGGCAACCTAGGGGATCCAGGCGCATCACATTTATGGGGAAATTGGAGAAGGCGGGTGTTAGAATCCCAGATCTCTTATCTACCATCTCCCTCTCTCTCCTCTACTAGCTGGCCATGCTAACTCTGAGACTACCTCCTGGTAGGGTAGTTCCAATTACCTCTGATCAATGAGGAGGGAAGGCCACCTTCCCCCAGCTCCTATCTCTGCATACCTCCCAAGTCCCCACCCTCTCAAGGCAGTTTCTCTCCTCTCCATAAACCCTACCTCTAGCCCTCATTCTGTCTCTCTTTTCAGGGCTTCCCGCTCCAGGTGTGTGCATACCCCCCCCTTTTCTTTCCTTCTCTATCCTATCTCACTCTCTCCAGCATACACCCCATTTCTATCGCTTTTCTCTCTCTGTTCCTCATGTCTCCCTCTCTCCCCGCACTTATAATAACATCTTAGATCCAAGAAACTATCCATATTGGTCCTCCATCATGAACCACTAACCCTAACAGGGGAAGATACCTCAGAAAAAAAAGAAGAAAGAAAGAAAAAAGAAAGAAAGAAGAAAAAAATTAATATGACATGAAAAGAAACTTTACTTTGAAGGAACTCATATAACTAACATGATTCAAATAAACATTTCTTCATCAAAACCAGATATTAGAAATATCAGGAAGCCAAAGAAACAGGTATTATATGACTGCTTGTTCAGTAACATGCTGGTTTTCCTTTCTAATTTTCTAATCTTGTTAATCATCTCTCTAAGCCTTAGTTTGCTCACAAGTAAAATGGCAGTGTCTTTGGGTAAGTGTGACCAGATGCCTATTCATTAAAAGTTTGGTGCTCCCAACCCATGGGCTATTGGGAAGTGATAGAACTTTTAAGAGGTAGGGCCTATTGAGAAGTCCTCTGCTGATAGGGGGTTTGTCATTGAACAGTTTTGCAGGACCCTAGTCATTTCCTCTCTCTTATGCATCTTAGCAATTTGGTAATCAGCTTTCCTCCATCATGCACTCCTACCATGGTATTCTGCCTTAGCTCAGGATCAAAAGCTACAAGGCTACTAGGTCACACCAAGGTAAAACATTTCTCTTAGCACTGGTCACAGCAATGAAACAATATAATTATCCCTGTTTGTGTTATTGATAAATATGCAGAATAATATCACCTATCAGGATTAACTAGATAAATGTAAAATGCATGTCACAATATCTAGCTAGCCCTTTGTAAATATTGGCTACTCACTTAAAATTCTAGTTTTGCATCACACAGATAAAGCTCTATAGTTTGAAAAAGAACATGAGCAGAAGATATTGTTGATTATAGAACTGTATTTTTTGGAGCTAGGCAATTACTATTTGTCTTTGAACTCATACAACATAGAGTCCAAGCACAAAAAAAGCATCACTGTAAATGTCCCATCCAGTTCTCCTAACCTTGAACCTAGCAGATGGTGCTAAAGTAAACAATGAAGGTAGTGACAGGCTTTTCTGCAGCTACACAGATTATTTCCACTTAATTATTTAAATGTGGTTGTATGAGTTGCTTCCTCGTGGGCACCAGAAAACCCAGATCTCCTTTCTGCTCATTCTATCCATGCTCAGCAAGCGCTGTGCATCTCAGACAATAAAATCTGTTTCCATTCTCATTCCAAATTGCTCTCTTTGAAAATTTCCAGCTTCAAAGGCAGTGCAGACAGATGTTCCAACACCAAATGCACTGTTCAAAACCAGCATACACAGGAGTGCCCAGCTTTGGCAGGATCTACTTGGTTGTTTGGGGGTGGGCTATTTGTTGAGGCCTGTATTGCAGTACCATTCTGTTAATTAGACACCCTGAGCCCAATGTCCAGTGCCATTGAACTTGTCAAGAGGCTACAAAAATGCTTAAAAGCTGAAAATAATTTTTTTCTTGTAAATTACAAAATATAGAAAAATAAAGTTCAAGAAGTAAATGCAAAAGAAAATATCTACACAAACCATTTAGTTTAATCAAACAGAAGCATCATATATATATATATATATATATATATATATATATATATATATATATAATTCAATTAATACTTACACATATCAAGCAAACTGATATGCATAAAATTTTATTAGACTTGCAAAAACTTGCATAATAGTGTTTGCTCCTTTGTTTCTTAAAAAAACTTCCTGACAATTCACAACAATTGGCCAAAATATATCAGCCAATTTCAAAATAACAAATAAAGGCATCAGCATGTTTTCTCTAACCAAGCAATTTTAAACTGTTTAAAAAATTTTGCAGCAAAAACGACTTAGATATGGAATATGGATGTGGTCCAATGTCCTTGCAATAATGTGACAGGCATACCACAAAAGTGAGATGTTCATGAACCACAAAAATAATCAGAACTGCAGGCTTCCAAAGAAATATAAGGTGGAGGAGTCACCTCTCAACTCTAGCTGTCACCCAATGAAACAGAGACCAATAAGGAAATGGTGAAAGAGTTTGGAACAGGGCTTGGAACAGAAAGGAGCAGTCAGTCCCTGGGGCTGTGAGCACCATGTGTGTTCAGACAGGCATTAGCCTTAAGGGACACCTACACAGAGCCACCAATCCCACTTTTGAAAGATTATTTTGGAATTTTAGTCTAGTTTATGAAGATTAAATTAATGTTGACATGAATCTAAGTCAAATTTTTAGGAAAAAGGAAAAACAAGAAAACTGTCATAATGTTGTCCTATTCATTTCCCTCTCCCAAACACATGAATTACATGAAGTGAGCCAATTCCAGAAATGTCTGTTTAATGCTCTCCAAAATGTCCCTTCAAAGATTGGGAATTTAAACCAACAGATCTGCAGATTTTCCCTTTAAACTAAAATATTCGCAAAGCAATAGCTTAGTAATGTGCCCTCTAAGGCTATACGCATAGATAAAATCAAATAAAATTGTGTTGAAGGTCTAGTTCTTTTACCTCACTCAGGAAAACAGAGGAAGCTAATAAACATTACTGTATTACTTTAAAAATTATAAATGAGGGCTGGAGAGATGGCTTAGTGGTTAAGGCACTTGCCTGCAAAGCCAAAAGACCCAGGTTCAATTCCCCAGGACCCACATAAACTAGATGCACAAGTTGGCATATGCACCTGGAGTTCATTTGCAGTGGCTAGAGGCCCTGGTGTGCCATTGTCTTTCTCTCTCTCTCTCTCTTTCTCACTGCCTCTCTAATAAATAAAAGTTGTTTTTAAGCAAAATAAAATGTTTAAAATTGTAAATGATTTCAAAACATCTGTTTTAATTTTTTACATTTTTACATAGTTTAGCAACACAATACAGAAGGCTCCAGATGACCTTCCTCTACTGGTCTCAATTCCAACTAAGGTACTTATTAGAATATATGCTAGTAGTGATAGAGTATTGGGCTAAGAGGAAAGAAGCTGAGGGTCTAATTCTGAGAATTAGTAGCCAACTGAGTGTCCTGTATCAAAAACTGACACTTTGAAAATCTGTATTGAGCTAATGAATGACATTGTGAATTCCTGAGCATGGAACCTTGATTTGCTAACCATGATGGATGAGAAGGTCTTTGCGTGATGTTGTGTACAGACTCCTGAAAGAGACTTTTAAAGACAGATCTTTTAAGCTTGTGGAGTCTGCCTGATTTTAATCACATGTCAACAACACTAGGAATATCAATTGGACTTCTGTTGCATTCTCACCAGTTTATTTTTTTAGCAGTTTAATGGGTACATTTTTGAGTCTGTTTTTTTTTTTTGTTTTGTTTTGTTTTGTTTTGAGAGAGAGAGAGAGAGAGAATGGGCACACCAGCAGCCTCTCAGCTGCTCTGAAAGAACTCCAGACGCATGTGCCCTCTTGTGGGAATGTACGGTATTGTGCCCTTGTGTCACTGTTTGCATCTGGCTAAACGTGGGCCCTGGAGATTGGAACTGGCATTTTTAGGCTTAGCAGGCAGGCACCTTAACTGCCAAGCCATCTCTCCAGCCCTTGAGACTTCTATTTTGTGTGGAATTAGATCCTTCCCTTCAAATGCTGTAATTAACATCACTTAAAATAAAACTTGAATAAAATATTGAGAAAAAAAAAAAGAATTGAGAAATACTCCTCACAGACTAAGTGGAAAGAAAGCAATGAACCATTAGGAAGAAACGAGGAAACAGCCAGCCAGAAGGAAAGAGACATAAAACAATACGAGAGGAAGAAGAGTAAAAAGAACAAAGAAGGAAAATAGAAAGAAAAATATTAAAACTTTTCTCAGAACCCAGTACCTCTGGAGTTTACCACTGTCTAACATCCCTCACTTCCCTTCTCTGCTGATAATGCATTGGTTAACCAAAGAAAGGCATAATCAGTGCTACTTGGCCCTTCCAGATTCTTCCAGATGATGTGAGGTCGGCGAAAAGTACCATACACATGAAAGTATGGAATTGTTGGCCAGCATTAAATCTAAAGGCTCTTTTTCCTTCTTAGCTTCTTGTCAAATTTATGTCAAGGAAGGATAAAAGTACTTAAATCTGCTGTTTGATATAGCAAGTCCTATCTTTGAGGCCAGCAATCATCAGAAACAGTGCGGTTAGTGTGGTTTCACAGAGTTTGGCAGTCATCAAGCCAACCCATTGTTAAATCAGAACAATAAGTACATTAATCCCCCAAGGAAGTTAGTGTTAGATTCGGGCTTCTAGATGGACAGGAACTAATAGGATATTGACTGTATTTGGCTTGGAAAAGAAGTGTCTGAAAATTAATCTTCAACTGGCAAACATAAAAAAGGTTCCATCAGCTTTTTCTTTTTCATTTACCCCAGTGTCCTTTTGGAGAGTATAAGACAGGTTTATAATCATGGCTTTATTAGCCTTTCAAAAGGAGTTTGAGATTAACTGGAAGATTTATTATTTACTACAAAATAGTCATTATAAATTCTGCAAGGAAACAGATGCAAAATAATCCAGTGAGCAGCAAGCAGTCAAATGGCTCTTCCAAACAAGAACCATGAGTTTGCACTGGTGCCTGAGCTCCTGGGGCCCTGAAAAACCACCCCTTTGCCTCATTGCACATGCACCCCAAGAACCAGCAAGGCAGGGTCTGTGGTGTCTTTCTGTTAAATGGTTTTAAATGTTTGACAAGCTCATTACAAAGTTATCCAAGGAAATGCTTCCCTTCCAGGGATTACAGTCTTGAAGCCAACCATTAACACTGGCCTTTGTCATGGATTCAGACTCCATTAGCAAAAGAAAGCTTCTTACAGACAGACTGGGCTCTGAAGGAACCCTCTAAGAGGAACACTGAGGGCTTTGTCATTGGTCCCTCACAGTTGCAAAGGGACATTTAACTGTGAGGGAAAAGGGGATTCTTCCTTGTCCCCAGAAATTTGCTTTTAAAAAAAATCAATTATTTCCTATCTTTATCATGGGAAGATAGTAGTCTGCTGAGATTACAACAGGATTAATGCTTTGATTTCTAATTAAATGGGAAGAAATTAGCTAACAAAATGGTCATTTGCTCAACTGAATACACCTAGAAAAAGAAAGAAAAACCTTAAGCCAAATAACTACAGAACAAGCAAATACTCAAAGCTAAAGAAAAGGAACTCTTGGCTCCAGATGAATATCCCCACCTCCAACTTGCCTTTTCTATGAGTAATTTATTAGCATGGCATGGTTTGATTCTCTCACTTGGCTTGAAAATTATATTCATGGCCCCTTGTTTCATATTAAAAATTAACCCTATCCCACCTTCCATCCATGTATTCGAGTGTCTGCATTTGTCCCCTCTCAGTTTCTAGCAACCACTGACTTCACAAGAAAACTTCAGTAGTTCATCATGATCCTCACAAACAATTCCCCCACAGAAGGATGCAGCTGGATCTGATCTGGAAGTTTGCTACTTGTCCTAATGAATAGAAGGCAGAAGTTGGCCAGGCAGCTTAGAATAACAGAACTTCCAAAGTGTCTAAATGTGGGAAGTGTCTCTGAGCCTGTAAAGCGAAATCTGGTTTCTTCCCTTATCTCTTTCATTCCTGGAGAATTAAGATTGAACCAGAATTACCCCTTCCAAGGAGATTACATCCTTTCCTGGAGAAATGAGATTCCAGGGAAGATGGCACTATCTCCCAGGAACGAGACCCCTTATCCAGAAGCCTGGTGGACCTGGTTTTCCCTTCCCTCAAGGAATTATCCTTCCCATAACAATCCCAATCAGACATAAGATGAGTTCTCCTCTCTGGAGACTCCCTCTTTTCTCACAGGAGCCACTCTTTTCTCTCAAGTTCTAATAAAGTCCAAATTTTATGCTCATATGGTCTGTCAAATTTGCTCATTGAATTCTGGGGTAGTTTGAATAGATGGCCCCCAATATGTTCAATGTTTTACTAGCTTGTAGTTTGGATCTGCAGCCACCTAGCTGGAGGCGGTTTCACTGGGTGGATCTTAGGGTCCAGCCCTAAGGTGTGGTGGTGGGTTTAGGATTTCAATCTAAGGATATGCAAAGTGTGCCTAGCTGGAGTTCCTGAGGTGTGCTGTGCTGTGTGGCTTTTGGCTTTTGGCTTTTGGCTTTCTCTCTCCCTTGCCTGGTCCTGTAAAAGCAGGCCAGCTTCTTCTGCCATTATGGAACTTCCCCTGGATCTATAAGCTTCAATAAATATCACTTCCTCCATAACTGTGCCTGGTCTGGAAGTTCATCTCAGCAAACCTGAAGCTGTCTGCTACAAATTAATATTACAAGAACCTGAAAGACCACTGACTCACTGTAAGCTCTATGTGACCATGACCATCTGGCACTTCATGTCCTGAGTTATTGTCTATCCAAGAGATGACAGAGGCTCTGGTGAGAGGGAGTAGGCAGTTAGGGTAACTGTGCCCCTGAAAGTAAAAAGGCAAGACAGTCTGCACTTGCTATGGATCAAAGGATGATCTAGATTCTTATCTCTTACCCAGATCTGTTTTTACACAAATACCCTGGGCCGCTCTTGGTAGGGAGGTCTTCCCTAGGATTTAAACATTGTAGTTTGTCAACTTCAGCCCCAGAACTTGGTGTCATGGCTATCCTAGCCCCAACCAATCAGCGGTCCCTCTGGCTCACCTGAGCTGGAAAGTAGGGTCCATCACTGTAAGATCATAAATACGTTGGGGAGGGGAGGACATGCTCTCTGTGCTGTCTGACAACTCGGAAACTTCCAGCTGCTGATGAGTTCCTCCCTTGCTCACCCATTTGGGCCAAGCCAGGGGAGAGCCCCTCTCAGCCCTTACTGTCCATATGGGCTCTTTACCTTCTTCAGCTCCCCACATGGCAGAAGCTCTTAGAACTTTCTTTTCTTTCTTTTTTCTCCATGGTTTTCCCAGGCCCTCTATATGGGCTGTCAAGCCAAGTGGGTGTCTTTCCTTGGTTCTGTACTTCCTTCAGTAAATATAATAAGTTAATAATTATCCTTCTCAGTCTTTTAAAATCAATTCTTTGATTAAAAGTAGACATGGACCTAGGGTCTAGGGTTCAAGAACTTTCCTGAACCCCCAACACTCTGCTACCCCAAAACTTCCTAACCACCAGCCTGTGTTTCCTGACAATCAAATGCAGAGGCAGGGCTGGAGAGATGGCTTAGCAGTTAAGGTGCTTGCCTGTGAAGCCTAATAATTCATGTTTGAATCTCCAGGTCCCACATAAAACAGATACACAGTGACACAAGCGCACAAGGGGCCATATGCATCTGGAGTTCATTTGCAGCAACTGAAGGCCCTGGCACACCTATTCTTTCTCTCTTTCTCTCTCTCTCTCAAATAAATAAAAGAAAAAATATTTTTAAAATGCAGAGGCAAAGAACAGTTCACTGTTTCTGAACCACACACTCTATCACCACACCCCCATGTTCAAGTCCAAGGATAGACCATGTACATAATGACGACACTGGACCTTGATGCAGCTCTTCCCTCAGAATTGAAACATTCCCTTGTGAAAGAAAAAGGAAGGTTCAGGTGCCCATGAAACTGACAAGAAACCTCACAAGGCTCCTGAAATTTATGAACCGGCGGTCCCTCCCCAAGGTTAGAAAAGCAGTAAAGAGTTGTTGAAGGAAATTTCCATAGTGCAGTTGCCTATAAGGTACACAGGGGACTCTGGTGAGGCAGGTTTCTTGAATCATTATCCAAGCTGGTGGGGTGGGCTTTTTGGTAAGGCAGCTCTCCAAGTCATCCATGCTCTGTACACAAATCCTCACCCATGCTTCATGCTTCTGGAGGTAATTGCAACAAATTCATATATTTATGTAGTAGAGAGAAAGAGAGGGATATAGACAGGTAGAGAGAAAGAGAGAGAATAGACATGCCAGGGCATCCATCCACAGGATCTGGCTTACATGGGTCCTAGGGAATTGAACCTGGGTTCTTTGGCTTTGTAGGTAAGTGCCTTAATCACTAAGCCATCTCTCCAGCCCCGCCCCCCCAACAAATTCTTTGCTTC
This sequence comes from Orientallactaga sibirica, assembly GCA_036365145.1. Classification (NCBI taxonomy): domain Eukaryota; kingdom Metazoa; phylum Chordata; class Mammalia; order Rodentia; family Dipodidae; genus Orientallactaga; species Orientallactaga sibirica. The sequence continues at coordinate 19,022,259 of JAEOAD010000024.1, read as the reverse complement.
AACAAGCTGGATTTGGATGGAACTGTTTCTTAGATTTATCATTGTACTCTATATCAGGGGATTTCTGACTGATGTGGCAATCATCTCAAACAACCTCACAGACATCCAGAAATGTACCTTACCAATAATCTTAAGTGGTGGCAATTGTTGCCCAATGTTGGGCATTGCTAAACATGGGCACTGTGAGGAAGCTGGCCTGGGCTGCTGGCCATGGCCAGGGACCTTGGGCTGTGGTGGTTGCAGCCGACCTTATCATCGGGAGCCCACTCTGGCAACAGACCTGGCCCTCCCTTCTCTCAAGGTCATAGTGTGCCCCATCTTTGCCCAGAGTGGGCAGAACAGGCAGGCCCTCCCTCCCATCCCAAAAGCACCTGAGCATTCCATAGTCAGGTTTTGCACCCCCCACAGTTCCTGACCTTGTGGCCAGCTGCCCAAGAGACCCTTATAAACAGTCTCCCTGCAGCTGTAGCCATCCAATAAGTGGCTGAAGTCACGTAGCTTTTCCCGCCACTTCTGTTATCTCCCTTGCAGCTTCTCTCTCACAACTTCTGCCTTCCAGCATCAGCCAGTTAGATAGTGACCCATAAACCTATGTATCCAATCACCTTATAGTCTGTATGTGACTTCCCAACCTTTCCCAAGTGTTTATAAACCCACCCTCCTTTTGAATAAACAAGAGCACTATCCATCAGACTGCCTCCTGGGTGGTTCACTGCCCATTGCACTCACCCACTCCAAGACCCTGCTCCCCTCAGCTCCTCCTGCACCTGAAATGTCGATGGCCAATGACCCCTGGGAACAGCAAGGACCCACAACCCAACTCTAAATTTATGAAAAAAAGATCACTGAATTTCACATTAACATTTTATAATATCAATCAAGCCTCAATAAAGCTGTTTTGGTTTATGTGTGTGCATGTGTACACATGTATATGTGTACATGTGTGAGTGCACATGCGTGTGTTGGGCAAAGAATAAACTTGGCCATCATTCTTTTTTTATGTAATTTTTATTCACTTTATCATACATAGTGATGTGTTTCATTATGGCACATTCATACATGTGCATCATTACACTTTTCTTTTGATCTCTCCACTCTCCCACAGCCCTCCCTGTGCTCCCTGTTCCCCTCTGACTGGTTCCCTTCCTCCCTGCTTACAGAGCTTTCTAATCACATGCATTCCATTATCCTCCCCCCACCCACTCTTTTTTAATTAAGAGCATACTTTGTATGGATACATCATGTGTTAGTACCATCTTTTCCCTCCTCTCTCCCATTCCACTGGGGACCCTTCTCATTGGGGTTTCTGGTATTCCCCCATAGGATTGTGGGTTATGTCTTGTGAGAGCAGCAGTCAGTTATTGGGGGGAGACAATGCCTCTGGGCATGATATACCAATCTGTGGCTCCTACAATCTTTCCACTCTCTCTTCTGCAAAATTCTCTGAGCCATGGTGGGTGTGTTTTAAGACCACTTCAGTGATGAGCTCTTAGGAGCCTCTGGATTTCTGCTTTGGTATGTGTTGAGTATCCTCAGTGTCTATTTCCTTCACTCTGGCACTGATTGTCAGGCTCACCATGGAAGCAGCACTCTTGCTCATCTCTTCACTTCCTCTGTAGTTTCACTTTGGCCTTGGCTGAAATGTGAGGGATGGTTTATCTCCTTGCCAAGTTGGCTAGGCTGACTGGACAGCAAACTCTAGGTATCTGCCTGTCTCCACCTCTCCAGCATTGAAATTACAAGCACACTACCCATCTGGCTCTTTTTTTTTTTTTTTTTTTTTTCACATGGGTTCTGGTTAACTCATGTCTCTATGCTTACAAGTCAGGCATTTTACTGATTGAGCTATCTCCCCAAAGCATTATAAATGAATATTTTCATATTTTTGAAGGCATATATCAAATCAATTACTAATACTGCCATTTGTTTAGCTCAATTTAATGGAATACCAAATAATCCCATTTTATGAAACTAAATAGCCACATTTAAAAGTGTATTTAATGGAATATTTTAAAAAATTTAAATATTTGATTTGTTTGAGAGAGAGAGAGAATAGGCATACCAGGGCCTCCAGCCACTGCAAATGAACTCCAGACACATGTGCCACCTTGTTCATCTAGCTTACATGGGTCCTGGGAAATTGAACTTGGGTCCTTAGGATTCACAGACAAGCACCTTAACTAAGCCATCTCTCCAGCCCATTAATTGACTATTTTTAAACAACAGTCTTAAAGGATTAAATATATTTTTAATATTTCCACTTGACAGATAAGAAACTGAATCAGATATGGTTAAATGAGTTTCCCAACTTGAAGCATAGAATTACCAAAGTCATGGCCCCTACACAGAATGTCCCCCAATAAAGTATCTAGTCTGTTTACTTCATCTGAGTTGTTTGTATTAATAATCTCAGATTTGAAGTATTGTCAGCTTTTTTCTATATTCCCAATGACACAGAGTATCAAACACTTGATATACTTAATTCTATATGACATTACTGATAGTGACCTCCACAGTGATAATTTCATGTGGTTTTTCTGCAATAACTTCAATAGATGAAAATTTCTGAAAGCAGAACTCTTACGTCAAGGTGCACATTATGTCTGATTTTAGAACTTCTCCATAAACAGCTTTATGTGTTAGTTGCTTCTAATAATTAGTTACAACTAATTATAGAGCACAGATGATCCAATCTATCCATATATGTTATACCCACTATTTCTGCATATGGAACCCACCATTTGTTATGAGTTAGTAGTTTTCTATTTTCAGAGACCTCCATTAGTAATTTCTAAAGATATCTGCTTGCTCTGTGCACCCTTTTCCATGGATATGTGAGTGCTCATCAGAAAGCAATAGACTACAAAATTGGGTCTCCACTTTTGATGACCCTGCCTGACACATTATTTGGTACAATTATCTTTTGAAAATTTTGAATGTTCCTCTAGAGCTACACGTGTATTCTGTTAGCTCTGGCCTTGTTCTTCTGAACTTCTAGGTCCACAGGAAGTAGACCAACCCTCTATATTGTTAGACTTCTCTACACATGCAGGGAGAGTGCTGTCCTGTGTTTTATTATTAATAGGCAGTTCAAAGTCTTTTCCTAAATAAACAAAAGGGGTATAATATACTCTCAAATACCCTTACATTTTTGGAACAATCTTTGGAGCTTTTCATTTTATATTCCCATGATACTTCCCCCCCAAAAAATTGAAGTACATATGAAATAAAAAATTGACTTTAAAAATATGCCAGTTTTCATCCCAGCTATATATTATTTGCTAATCATTCACACTGAAATTATACAATATATGGAAACAATGAATATTTTATACAAACATAATAAGCATCTGTACTAACACCACTCCTTACCCCTAACTCAGGATATGAACTTTTTCCAAGAGGGTCTGGTTTTCCAGTTGCTGGTCTTTCGGAAATCTCTAAAGCTCACCTCACTGTCCTGTGCAACTATCATGCACATTAGTTCCTTTGCCTAACCTGCTGTATTTGTTAGATACTTTTCTTTTGGTTGTTATAGGAGAAAAAGATGATGACATCAAATTAAAAGAGAGACTAATGGAGAGAGCGAGGGGATATGATGGAGAATGGAGTTGTGAAGGGGAAAGGGGGGAAGGAGAGGGAAATATCATGGTTTATTTTCTGTAAGTATAGAAGTTGTCAATAAAAAATAAAAATTAAAAAATAACCTGACAAGAAGCCACTTAAGGAAGGAAGGGATTATGTTGAATCCCAGCTTGAGGATGCAGTCCATGGTAGCGGGGAAGGAATGGCAACAGGAGCATAAGGCAGCTGCTCACATTCCATCACCAATCAGGAACCAGAGAGAAATGCTGGAGCTCTGCTGGCTGCTGTCTCCTTTTTCTGTTTCATTTAGTCCAGGATCCCAGCCCATGTGAGCATACCACCTACCTTCAGGTGGGTCTTCTTATAGCAGTTAAACCTTCCTGGAAACACCTTCTCTGACTTACCCAGATGCATGGCTCCCAGGGAAGTCCAAATCTAATCCAGCTGACCATCAATATTAACCATCATACCTGCCATCCTCCAAAGACAAGACGTTTCCCTTGCCATGAGCCACCTGCAATACTGATAACTCGTAATGTGCGTAGAGTCCATTGACGAGTGCTGTACATATTAAAACATATAATTTCAAATTCTTAATATAAACAAAAAGAATGAAAAATATCCCATTGATAGTTTTTATAGTAATGATTTAGAATAGTAATATTTTGGATAGTTAAGATTAAATACAAATTAATTTCTTCTGTTTCCCTTTACATTTCCTTGTGTTGTTGCTGTCATTTTACATATGTAATTTGTATGGCATTTCTATTGGACCAGCACTACTCCATATCATCTCTAGGTATGAAAGTTCCCCTCTCACCTTGCTTGTAAGTTCAGGGATGATACCCATCCATCCTTGCCCAGCACCTGCTCTCAGGATTACATCCAGAGCCAACCGTGCTGCACTCATCTACAAAGAAATCTACAATATTTATAAATATATAACTACAAAACTCTTAGAAAAAATGATGGGACCTTTCTAAGTGATTCTGAAATTTATCTAACGGGTGAGAATAGCTACGAATGAATGTAGAGGTTTTTCCTAGAAGCCCATAACCTTTGGGAAGACTTTAAAATTACACTAAGTGGGAATTATTAAGTGTAGTATCTGATGCATAGTCAACAATCACTCAATGAACAGATTATTATTATAGACATTACTGGTTTGAAGGCTATTATAAAACAAAACAAACATAAGTAGTATTGACCATTATGCAGAGAAACTGAATCCTTGTATGCTACTGGTGAGATTTCAAATGCTATGAGACAGTATAGAATAAAAAGTAAATAAGTAAATAATGCTTCTATATAATAGAACACTCACTTCTAGAGAGTTATATGAAAGAAATAATTAAAATCAGAATCTGAGACGCATACTGCTACTTCCCATGTTCACTGCAGTACTACAATAACCATGATGGAGAAATAGAAAAGCTCATGAACACATGATTGGCACAGAAATGTGGTAGGTACATGTAATAGAATGATATCTGGGCTCACAAAGAAGGAAATGCTGTCATACTCAACAACATGGATGAGCCTTGAGGAAATGCCACATGAAATTCACCAGTCATGGGAGAAGTAATGCTCCACAGCTCTATTTATGTGTGTACTGTTGTGCTTCTGCATTTAAATTTGGGAATAATTGGTTGTTAAGCATGTTATTTTATTGGTTATTTTCTTTTGCAGTTGTTCACCTTTAGAAGCCATAAAGTTAGTGCTCAGTGGATGGAAAGGAAAGAAACAGATTCGCACGTCAAATGCCAAGGCAGTGTACAAACGGATGGGCCTTAGAACAGAAAAGGAACCTCTGCTTGTCTTCATCACCATATGTTCACATAGTAGGTATTCACTAGTTGTCAAGTGAGAAGTGAAACTCAAGTCTTCTTAAAGACTTATTGAGAATTTCAGGAGTGCTAGAAACCATGATTGGGAATACAATAATGCATAGACCTAGTCCATGGCCTACATGGTACTTATTATCAGACACAAGCACTTACCTTAACAGTAATGAGAGAAATGCAAGAACAAAGTGTTATGAGAGCAATCTTCAATCCCTAGCACTGACATGAAAAGACAGGAATTTTTTTTTTTCTTTTTTTGCAGAATATGAGGTATTGGCTGAATCTTCAAAGAATGAAACAGAGCTAAAATACAAACAACAAGAAAAGATGCTGAGGGTAGCAAAGTGAGCTACACCGTGACCAGGATTCACTTTCTGCAACAGAGATGAAGACTTACAATATAACTATACTAATAATAAATCATAATTTTCTTTTACTTGCAGCATGGTCCACATTTCACTGGTCCACCCAGTGCTCAGCCCTTTGTCACTCAGAGAGTTTTAAGTGACCATCAAGAAATTGCCTGCTGGTGATGAGATTTATTATGAAAGTCAGACTCATCCGGAACAAGTAAGGTCGGTGGCCCGGAAACAGCCTTTCTTCTGTGGCTCCTCTCCCTCAACATCTCCCTCAGAAGACAGTTTCCCTGGATCAAAGAATCAAAGAATCCTGGAGCAACCAAGGAAAGAGTTCCTTATGATTTTTTTGTTCAAAACAGTTCTGGTAAACCAGCCCTAGGCTGCAAATCTCCAAGTCATAAATAATTGCTACGGTGTGCAGTGAAACACCAGTGCCTGGGGCAGTCACTAATGTCAGAGCAAGGGGAAAACCAGAGTCTTGCAAAAGTGTGACGGTTGGTAAACTTCTATATGGATCTAAAAAGTTTCTTGTGGACACTTTATGGAGAGGGGAGGATTTCCCCAGAGAAAAGAACAAGAGTTATGAGGTCAGACACAGCTAGGCTGAATCCTACAGTTACTGCAAATAATTGTTTGGGCTTGAGCAAATCACTCAATTTCCTTGAACTTCAGGGTCTATATATGCAAAACAGAAATAATGGACTAATGCTTGCACGTATATTATAAAATGTAGTGATTTTTCAGCCTCTAACTGAGTGCCGCTGCAGGTACCTAAGAGTTATTATCATTGCATACTGTCTGGCACCATACTACTACCTACAGAATTCCAGTTGTTCACTGCATGGAGACTTAGAGAGGAAAGAAGTCACGGTCTTCCCTCTCCACTGTAACATAGTCAGGCTTACTGCCGTATGCCTCCTTGATAAATGCCAATTAAAATAATATCCAGATAAAGAGTGTGTCTGTGTATGTGCATGTGTGTGTTACTGGAGATTGAACCCAGGGTCTTGGTCATGCTAGGCAAGTACTTTATCACCAAATTATAACCCAGACCTAAAGGGATCTATCTTATAGAAGATTCTCCTATACTCATGCATGGCCCCTCTTCCCCTTCAAACTCTGACACTCCCAGCCTTTATCAAACTTCTTCAATTATATAAGACATAGGTCTTTCCTTGGGACTCTTCTCTCTGACCAATTGGTCAAACAATAGGTCACGGCTTTAGTCGTCAGGTATACTTATAATGAAAACAGTACTTCAGTTTATTGGAAGAACAAAACGTAGGCTGGGGATGTAGCTTAGTTGGGACAGTGTTTGCCTGACATGCATAAAACCCTCATTTCAATCTCCAGCACCACATAAACTGACTGTGATGGGATTCAGAGGCAGGAGGATCAGATACCCAAGATCATCCATGCCTACACAGGGAGTTAGAGGCCAGACTGGTCTACAGACCACATCTCCAAAGCAAAACAAAACAAACAAACAAACAAAAAAAAACAATATTCAAGTAACAGCCAAAATAAGAGAAAAGGACAATTGCAATCAAAAGTTTATTTAAAAATATTGTCTCTGGCTTTGCATTAGCTTCTGTCTCACTGAATATAGAATTAATAGAGTCAGAGCACTTTTCACTTGCATTAACTGGAAGACTAAACACCCTTAAGATAACATATTAAAATAGAACTCAAGTCCTTTTATGGAAAAGTAGCTTCAATATTTACTCCAGTTCATCTCTGTCCATTAAATATGCCTGCATTTCTTACGTACCATGTGCTAAAGCGTTTGTATTCCTCTTTGAGTAATATTTTCTGTAACTTGACACATGACATAGAATCTCCACAGCACAGAATATTTCCATGAATAGATCCCCAAACTGTAAAATAAATGGCTGGGCTTATTTCTGATCTATTTTACACCTAGAACAATCCAAACTTTCTTTCCTCCAGTCAATGAGGAGAATAAGTGAAGAGTAAATTTCTATCAGAGTTTATTTTTCTTATGTGTTTTAGACTGTCAGATAGTTTAGCTAAAATCTGTGAGGCCTATGAGTTACTTGCTTCCAGCAATGAAATTATGTAGGTAATTACTGAACTCAGCATCACATTGTATATTGAAAGCAGTCTAAACACTGTGCTTCGTAATTTAAACTTTCACTGTTAATGTAAGAGGCATGCCTTCTTCTTAGGAATAAAGCACCTCATCAACGGTTTACTTTTCAAAGCATGGGATTTTTTTGTGATTACACTAACATTTCTCCTGTCCTTAGAAACATTTCACAACACTATGGGTTCTGACGGAAAGGGCTTAGCTGTTCTTTAAGGCGGGGCACTCTCCCTTCTGTAGTTACTGCTGGGAAGTGGCTGACCCACCAGAGACTGCATTTCTTAACCTTTCCTTTCATCTACTTATGGGCATGGAACTGATATGTCCCAGAGGAAGGGTAACAGGAATGATACGTCACTTCTCTTTAGGGCTCATTAAGAAGTAGGAAATCCGTTCCTACCACCTGCACTCACTTACCTGTTTGATATCAATATTCGAGGTGACCTGGGATACCAGGTGTGGATGGCAGCCCATCACTCAGAACTTGGATGATATACCACAGGACAAAGTATCCTCGTGCCCACTCCATGAGGGACATCCTCACCAGAGAATACAATCAAGAAGGAAAAGAAGAGTCAGTGAATTTTGTCAGATGATGAACGTTTTGGGATTGTATTTTATAGCAGCTAGCATTACCATAATTACATATGTTATAATCATTCAAAATAAGTTAAATGCACAAAGTATTTATGATAAAAGTCAGCAGATATGGAATTGGGGTTACTAATAAACCTAAAGAATGTATAAAAGCAGTCAGGTGGGGCCCTTGATGGAATTTCTTTTCTTTTTCTTTTTACTGGATTATTTTGAAACTGAGTCTCACAACATAGCTCAGGTTTGACCTTGAAGTCATGACAATCTTGTTGCCTCAGCTTCAATAGTGTTAGAATATAGGCATGAGCCACCATGCTTTTTAAATTTTTATTTATTTATATTTTATTTATTTGACAGTGACAGGCAGAGAGAAAAAGAGGCAGAGAGAGAGAATGGATGCACCAGGGCCTCCAGCCACTGTAAAGGAACTCCAGATGCATGTGCCGCCTTGTGCATCTGGCTTATGTGGGTACTAGGGAATCAAACTTGGGTCTTTAGGCTTTGCAGGAAACACCTTAACCACTGAACCATCCCTCCAGGCCCAGATTTAGCTTTTCAATTTTTCTTTATTCCCTTAGATTCTGTGCAGATTATAACCCATCTGTTAACATAATTGTTTTAAATAGTTAAGTTATAACACAAGTAAGTAGATAAACAGGATGCTATTTTCTCCCTTTAAATACTTACCTCACTTTATTAGAAACCTGGAAAGAATTCATTTCCAAGTCATTCCCTAAGATGGATTACTTTTCAAACAGCTCCCTGCATTTGTTTTGTGTGGGTATGTATTAGATTTGCTGTAGATTACTGGCCTTCTCTGCCATTCTTGGGCCACCTTGATTTACTAAAAATAGACACTAAGGATTTAAGATCATAGAGCAAAAGAAATGGGAATTAAGAGAAAGGATGGAACAACTACACAGTGAGAGATGAAGAGCCCTGGAGAAATGTACACAGCAGGCTGGAAGGCTGTTTCCTGGATATCTGTATCCAGATCACTGGCCAAGAGACTGGGGTTAGTGGATTATTTACAGCATCGTCGCACTTGTGTCTGTGATCCACACACTGCTGATCATCCTGCCTGAAGTAAATGAGCTCTGGAATGGATTTGTGAAAGCCCACCTCATATCCTTTCCTCAGAGTAATCCTTCAGGAAAAATGTCTCATGAAAAAGTAAAATTGGGCTGGAGAGATGTCTTAGTGGTTAAGGTGCTTGCTGGCAAAGCCAAAGGATCCAGGTTTAACTCCCCAGGACCCATGTAAGCCAAATGCACACAGTGGCTCATATGTCTGGAGTTCCTTTGCAGCAGCTGGAAGCTCTGGCACACTGATTCTCTATCTGCCTCTCTCTCTCTCTCTCTCTCTCTCTTCTCTCTTACTTTCAAATACACAAACACATTAAGAAAGGAAAGAAAAAGTAAAATTTACTGTGCCAAGGAATTAGAAGTTTGGTTTCAAGTGGACAAATTTTGTAGGCTAAAAGAAAAAAGAGGAGGAAATATTAAAAGAAACAAAAAAATCTCTTAAATAAGTCTGTGGTTCTAAGAAAATAGATCTTATGTACTGGAAAGAAGAAATATCTTCTACAAATCCAAGGTTCTAGACAGTAATATATGGCTTGAGTTCTGTATATTTGAATTTTCAAGGATTCTCTTCTAATACATCATAGCATAAAATAATCTTTCTTTCACTGTTCTGAATTGTGCTCATCCTTTCTACAAGGTAAATGTAAGCTACTCAAGGAGGTGAATGCTATTCTTTCTCCATCCTTTCTCACCAAGAGTCTCTAGGCTGGAGTGAGCACGGGAAGTAAGCAAGATGACCTATTGGAAGGGAAGAATGAAATTTAACAACTTCTATTAAGTTAACCTCACTCTTCACTGATTAAATACAATTCCTATAGAATTTTTTTTATAAAATACCTACTGAGGGTATACATACCCAAATTTTCTTAACAGAGATGCATGACAAACATGTAGATACTATTACCTTATGGAAACAAGCATAAGAAAAAAAAAGAGGAAAAGATAATTAAAGTAACATGCTGACTGGGCTGTTGTCATGCCAATGGTGTAGCTGCAGAGAAAATGAAGCAAATGCCCTGGAGATTGAATTCATTCTTTCATTCAGCAATTACGCATTGGGTACCTACTAGATGCCAGAGGCTGTGCTAGGCAGCACCATGAGAAAAGTGATTGGGTTGTTAAAAATAGAATGAAGTGACAATGAATCTATGATCATTATTCTTTCCAGGGACAGTCTTTCCCTTTCCTAAAACATACTCTAATCCCTTATCTTCAGCTAAGGATATCCCTGGAGAAACTCAAAATTTCTGTATGACTGAGAAACTTTAGTCTAAATTGTGGTCACTCAGTGAATCCTTATTGACAGACTGAACATGGAATTACCAACTCTGGGGAAAACAAAACAGTTAAATTAATTCAAATGGTGCTAGTGTTGCTCTGTTTGTCAAATGCATGTACCTTTCAAATAAATGGGCCAGAATCCCAATAGAGTAATTACAAATTCCATATAATTTGCAATGATTGGAAAATAATTCTCACTATATTCTAATAATTAACAGATATTTGAGGAGCACTGGACACATATAATTAAACAGATATAGAAAAACAGAGCAAGATTGTGATTCACAAGATCAACAGTGGTCCCTGAGTTTAAATATATGGTGGGGATGGGGAGAAATCATAATTTGCAAAATACAAACATAAGGCATCCATATGATTTGGAATAATGTCATACACAAAGAAACTATTGCACATATGTTTAGATTTTCTTTCCTATTTTTTCCACCTTTAAGAACATTCACATGGCTTGGTTTCCCATGTGATTTTCTGTCTCACAGACATCTGGTTGAATGCATCACTGATGTTGTAATGCATGTTGTGTCTCTCGAAGCAATGTTTCTCCAAAATCCAATCCCTTGTTTACACAATGATGACTTTCTCTATATATATTAAAATTAAGATCCAAAGGGATAGCTTGGCATATTATGAATGGCCACCATCATTAACTAATATCTGTAAGAAAGAAGCTTTAGTGAGACTTGACCCTGTTTCAAAAGATGGATAAAAGCAAGGGAAGTCTAGTTCTACATAGGGTACAATGATAAAACATGTGGTTGATTTGATTTCCTTGGAAGTAAGCAGAGTAGGGATCAGTTAACCAGCCAAGGTCATTTCCACTGACTTCAGATACCAGATGAGGACTTAACCAGAAGAGTTTTGTCTTTCTTTGTGTACAAATCTGCCCCAGTTTCTGCAACAATGGGCTAGAAAAAGAAGAAAACCTGACTATCACTCACTGTCCTCCATTAGTCTAAGCATGAAACAATTGCTGATTAATTCTGCATTGCCCCTAAAGAGTTCTTCTACTTGATCCCAGAAATCTAATTTAATTTCTGCATCAATAACTAAATATATCATGATAATCTAATGTAACATAATTGGGGATTAACTCCTTGAATTTAAGGGAATGCATTAGCTTTACAAAGCTCATTTTTAAATGAACAAGCATAAAATTTTAATATATCTCAGTGGATTACATGTATAAAAATATAGAATAAATATGGTGAAAATACTATGGTATAGAAAATGCCTAATGTTATTTAGTCTTAAACTCTTAGTCACAAGTAAAAAGCACTCATAATCCAGAAACATGGTTAAAGAAAGGAGAAAATGGAAGCTAGCCAACTTAGGAACTGATTAAGTATTCAGCAGAGAGTTTTCTGTGGCTCTGTCAGAAAGCCCTGCCAGCACATTTAACTCTCAGGACAAAAGGTTGTTGAAATCACACAAAGGATTTTCCCAATTCAAATGCTACAGATGAAATGATTTTCACAAAGAAGCATGACAGACTTTCGAAGCTTAATCAGGACCACGTCTATGTTTTTTGTGGCTTTAACTTGCTAGCTGAGTGAGGAGCTGATATAAAACAAGCAGAAAGGAACATCTTTAAGGCCAAAACTCCTACTTTTATTTTACGTATTTATTTTAAGGCATACATTCAGGAAGAGGGCAAGTGCAAGGTCAGACAAAAGAAGAGATGTGAGCAGGTTATTTTCATGAGTGTAAGAAGGGCACCATTTGTATGAACCCTAAAAAGCCTCATTATGTGAAAAGTGGACAAACACCTTTGTGTTAGGACACTTGTGAAAGGAGAGAGTGGCCGTTTAAGAGGACATCTGAGAACCTGAATTCAAAGTAGCCACATATTCAAATCTGCATTAAGCAAAAAAAAAAAAAAAAATGACTCCATGTATTTAATGGTTCTTTGATAAAAACATCTTTCCTTTCATGGGCCAGTGAATACAATGGCTTCAGTCAGTATTAAAAATAGAGGCAGGAGGAAAGCAGCAGGCCAGTGCTTGGTCTCACAGTGATGGGAAGTCTGTGATCTCCCTGCTAGGATTCTCCGCACTGCCTACCATGGAATTATCAAAAGTGCTGGTTAGACATCACTGGGCGCCATTTAAGAGGAAGGTTTCCAAGCTGTGTTGCACAGACCCCTGGACTCTGTGGGAGCCGACTGGTTAATTGACAGGGAAGCCACAGAGCCTTAGTTTTGTTCAGTCTCTGAAAGACAGACCACCTCATTTATGTGTTCAATCTCTGGCCCCACATAATAAGCTGTTAAACAGAAGAAGAAGAAAAGGGGAGTTCTGCAAGTTTTTTCTTTCAAAAATGTTAGAAACTCCCTCGTTTTTAAAGGAATAAATAGAACTTGGGGAAATTACTTTTCCAATGTCATGAAGCCAGGTGAAGGGCCCAAGCCTGAAGTTGAGTCCTGTAGCACTTACTTTCTCGTGCTGGAGCAAAACAACCAGAAGCAACTCATGGGAGGAAAGGGAAAGTTTTATCCTGGTGGGGAAAGCACAACGGGCCTAAAGAGAAAGGCCGGGTCACGTCTCCACATCAATGTGAAGGGAGTAGTGTGAGTTGGCTATACTATGAACTCCCAGTGGGGCTGGGGAATAAACCTCAAGGCCTGCCTCCAGGGATGCACCTCTTCCACAAAGTCTCCATCTCCCAAAGGCGCAACCAGCCAGGGACTAAGTATGAGCTTAATCACAAACACATGAGGCTATAGGGGACATTGTGTATTCAGACCAACACAGGGCCTTCACCTAACCACTTTTCAATGAAATCCCCTGTATGATTAAAAAGTCATTTCTGTTTAAAGGCATTATCACCTCAAAATCACAATTAGTAAGGCTTAAAGAAGGCTGTCAGATCAGAATTTGTCAGTCAACATAGACAACCATACCAGCCTACACTTGGGTACACAGAGACAGGAAGGTCACTTCCCCATGCATAGGTATATATTCCTCACGAATGAGGACATCTCTCATCTAAAACATTTTCAGATACTGGGAAAATCTGTACTTCTGGAAACTTTTCTTGTTTGGGCTATAACTTGATTTTATAGGCAAAAGAAGAGAATAAGCAATGCAAAACTACGACCACAAAATGTGATTTTTCAGTGCTTGAATTGATACATTTGGCAGGATGCTCTTCATCCTATAAAGTGCAAAGCCTCACTTAGGAATGCCTGCAGTTACTACTTAGAGAAAACGTGGCTAATAATTACATAAACTGTAAATATAATATTTTGTATTCTCACTGAGCGGTTCATGGATAGACAGTACCAAGATTGGGGAAGTGATAACTGTAGATTCCCAGGCTCCTTTGTCCTTTTTGTCCTTTTGTTCTACCATTTCAGGGTATCAGTAATGTCTGCTATCATCATGTTACTGTGTCCTGTCTGAAAGGTGACAGTTCTACACAAGGGGAGAGCCCAAGGAGAAATAACTTTTCCACATACCACAAATAGTGTATTGGTGAAAGGGTATTCTGATTTAAACAATGAAATACTGAATTTCCTTGTTAAATTGCTCAAGTACAATAATGAATTGTTCAGCTTATCACTCACTCTGATTGTGAATACTCCGGTTAAAATACAGACTTCAGTGAAGATTTTCCTGTAGAGAAACAAAGCAGTTAGTGGACCAGAATCTGTAGAAATAAATGAATAAAACAGAAGTAGCTTTGAAGCTACACAGGCCTCAATTCATATGCATGTTCAACTCTATTTGAGCTGTATGAATAAAGCTGTATGCTTTATTCAATGTTTTTGGATGCCTATTTTCCATCAATAAAATGGCAACATTCATAAAGAAGAGAAACTATGTGAAAGTTTGGAGAAATGGGAGGAATTTACTACACAGGTTAGAAAGGAGGAACAGAAAGGGAACAAAAGAAAATGTGCATGCCACTAAATCAATATTGTCACTTAAACATATTGTATGAGATTTAGTTACAGCAAATCCATCAAAATTCTACTATGGAATCCTGCCGATCATTTAGCCCTACTTTCTCTGTTCAAGCAGACACACGTATTCAAATTTTTGCATACTCATCCAATAGATGTAATAAATGTTTCATTGTTTCTGAGTTTGTATAGAGAATGCCATCAACCAAGTCCTTGATTTCTCACAGATATTCCTTGAAAGGCTCAATATAGACATCCACTAAAGGCATGGCGACAATAAAACCAAGGGACAAGGAGGCAGACAACAACAAGATTTCATTTCAGATAGAAGATTCTTGTTTCCCTATGAGCCTTATTTTCTCTTCCAGTGGGCAATACAGGCTAAAGATCTAGCTTCCTGCTTTCTGTCACTAACAATGGTCATATAAAAAAAGAGTCCTGAAAGTCCTTGAATAGAATCCATATGATTTTGGCATGCAAGAATTACTGTTGAGTGTGATGAAGCACAAAATATGAACTCTAACAAGTGAAAGTTAATCTATTACTGGATCTACTTTTTATGAAACAGCACTTATGATTCAGATCCCACTTTACCAAGAAGAATTTTGGCATTCAGATATTTCCGTTTTTGTTTTGAATTAAAAGAACCAGGCTTTTCCTAACCCCTTCATTTTGTAGTGTCAGCAGGTTAGATTGGGTTGATTCACGTTTCTGACAATTGTTAACCGAGTATTCTGAGAATGAAGATATCCTTGGCCCAAGTGCTCATCCTCACTGAGTGCATTCCCTGGGGGAGTACTCTTGATTAACAGCTCCCCACTATAGTTCTTTCTGCCCCTAGGGCATTTCCCTAGTCCACACCAGAAAGCCGTTACTGACAGGCGAGAGCATGTCTAGTGCAAAGTGTTCCTAGCATGCTGAAATCCCATGTGTGTTCAGGTTGCTCCAGAAGCCCTAACATAGGACCCAAAACCCTGAATATTTTCCCCTCCCATCCAGACAACATCTTGTACCTCAGTATCTTTATACTTCCAAGGTTTCAAATGTGCAAGTCTCTACCTGACCACGGGGTCTGTTTATGTTTCCATTATCTCTGGAAGAACCTCTCATGACACACTTTGTCTAGTTGATTTCAGCAGACCCTTCAGATACCGACTTGGTCTTAGTTTCTCAGATTCTCCCTGAAAATCCCCAGAGTAGGAATGAGCCATATGTGACCTGTGCTCACCATTCCATATACATATCTCAAGGTGTGGTTCATATCTACCTTCCCTCTGACACTGTGAGTCCCACTTGACTATGGACCATATCTGTTCTAGCCATTCCTCTTTCTCAGCATAGGGCCCTTTCGCAAGTGGTAATAAATATGGAATAAAATAATGGAGCTGGTGAGGACTGAATGAAATATTGTGTCAAGTATTTTATATAGGGCTTGGTATATGCAATTTCCTAATTAAGGAGTTGAAGTATTTATTATTCACAACTATGAGATGGTATCAGGGTGAGAGCTGTGGAGCAGGTAGGAAACCTACAGCCTAGTAACTTTAGAAATGTCAAGGGAGTATTCTCAGAAAAGAGGCAAACAAACTACATCATAGTCCTGACCCTTCACAGAGCTGACACGAAAGGCATTTAACAGAGTCAGTAGAGTCTGGAAGACTTAGGCTTATCTTCAAAAGACACAGAAATTAATAAAGCAAATAGAGGGCTGTGGTGATGGCTCAGTGGATCAAGCTCACCACTTGAGCTAGCTTACCCAACTTCCATCGCCAGACCCCACGTAAAAAGCAGAAAGCTGTGCGGTCTTCTGTAATCCCAGAATGCCAACACCGATGGACCTGCAAGGACTGACCCAAAAGTTGTCCTCTGACCACCACATGTGGGCCCATGCCACTCTCATGACTGCACTCACACACACATGCACACACGAGAATAAATAATAACAATTTTTAAAAAGATCAAATCTAAACTCTAGGAAAAAGATGTGAAATGTACTTTTAGGATATTATATGGCTTAGAAATGAACATGATCACATTTTAAAAAATCAGTAAATAAAACAAGAATATTTATTTTGTAAGAATAATAATCATTCTGTGAGAATTAAGTGAGGAGAGGGAGAACAGTCTAGAAGACTAAAATTCCAACTTATTGTAACTGAACTCAACAGATAGCTTTCACCTAAAACTAAAGAATGGCATCAGTATTTGCACACAATTCTAAAAAGGAGCATAAATACTAGAATAAACTGTTCAGAGTTGAACAGATCGTGGGTAGGAGCAGACTACTCTTTTACGTTGGAAATTTTGGAAATTTTCCAGTACTAATAAGTATGCTTTACTTTAGCAACATGAACATTATACTGAAAAAGAATTAAAATGAATTTACTGAGACACTCTAACGAGTCTGACCATCTATTGATTGCTTTAGTATATCTCAATATGAGGCCAGGGAGATAGGTCAGTGATTAAACCTACTAATGCCATAAGCCTACTGACCTAAGTTTGATCCCCAGCACCCTCGTGAAAGCTGAATGCAAAGTGACACTCATGTTTACAACCTCAACTCACCATATGGCGATGGGAGGTAGAGCCAGGAGAATCCCAAACCTCACGAGTTAACTAGACTGTCCCTCCTAGCAGCAAAAAGCAATGAGAGACCCTGACTCAAAACAGGAAGAATGAGAGAACCAACACCCTGAGGTTGTCCTCTGATCTCCACACACACACACACCCATGTACACACTCAAAAGTCCATATATGCACTTACATATACACTCACATATATAAATAAATAAATTATAAAATGTTTCAATATGTCCCAAACTCAAACAGAGGAAACACAGAATCCCCATTTCACTCACTGTCCTTGCATTTCAATTATGTCTGAATGTCACCGTAGTGACTGACAGAAATTCCACAGCAGCAAATGAGGCTAATGTGGTCAGTGATCGTGCCTTTCTAACGAGCTTTTCTAGAACAATGACTTCTGGAATAGATTCTTGTCACTTTTTTTTTTTGGTTGCCCAGGGTCTGTTGGGGAACTGTTAGATACTTTCCTTGCTTTCTTATAGCTGAGGACAAGGCACGTGATCTGGGCTTTGCCAACCCTCTCACAACAGGGATTGGGGAAGAGCCTGCACAGGTAGACAGTGCAGCACAGTAGGCAGTGAGGGAGAGGTGAGATCTGGTGCCTTGTACTCGCACCTCGTGCCACAGGTGAGCTTTACACAGTTCTGGGCACGCTGGAATCTTAGAGGGTTCACCCTAAGGGTATGTTTTAGATATTATCAATACCTACAAAGCCTCTGAGCCTTTCCCTCTGTAAGACCTGTAAATGTCCTGATGTACCTTGATGTTTCTGATCCATGATACCAGCAAAGATGAATCTGTTGCTTGCAGTTAACAACTTTGACTAATAAGGCCTTTATTGGAAGATGTTCCTTAACATTTTTTTGTGGAGGAATTTGACATACTAATATGTAGACAAATTATAATGTTCTCAAGTGCCTGGGTGTCAACTGTGAATTCAGTATGTGAGCAATCCCGCTCTATCTACATTTTCAGCCATCCTCCCACATTATCTTATTGTATGTCACACAAATGTTTTTGTGTGTGTCTATCTCCAATAGAAGATGATTGTTTGAGGTATATTAACTCAATACTATAATTAGCACAACTTTTGAAAAGCAATAATAGGGCTAGGGTGATGTCTCAGTAGACAAGTGCTTGCCTTGCAAGTATTAAAACAAGAATTTCAATTACATCACATAAAATTAACCTAGTGTTATCACTTCTTTATTCTAAAAACCTCATAGCCACCTGAACTGAGTGACAACAGTTCCAAGCCAGTTCTCTTCTGTGATTGCAATCCTGCCCTTATTAGCTGATCTTAACTGATTATTATGTATCATGAGCAATCAAACCCATGTAATCAAACATTTCTTCCTCTTTGATAGACTGTTTAAGAAGTATAGTAAGCCTGATACAATTTATATCCAATCTAATACATTTTTAGGAAAAGTTTTAGAACTGATTTCTATATTTATACATTAAAAGTTAGAAAATTACAGAAATGAAATGATTTTGGAAGAAGATTTTATAAAGAAATCCAGACATACAAGCCAGAGAAAAACATCTGTAAACCATAGGGGGAAAAGAATACCTTCAGGGCCAAGGAAATGGCTTAGCAGTTAAGGCATTTGCCTGCGAAGCCAAAGGACCCTGGTTCAATTACCTAGGACCCACATAAGCCAAATGTACAAGGGGCACATGCTTCTGGAGTTTGTTTGCAGTGGCTAGAGGCCCTGGTGTGCCCATTCTCTCTTTCTCTCTATCTGCCTCTTCCTCTCTCTCACTCTCAAATAATAATTTTTTTAAAAAAAATAGCTTTAGTGAGATCAATCCAGATAGAGAGTAACTCTTTACTCTATTTAAAATTATCTCCATTTATATTGCAATACACAAAAATAGGTTATTGAGGCCAAAGGAAATTCTATTTTGTTCACCATTAACTTTTTGTTTCTTTTTGAAAAATATTTTATTTATTTATTTGAGGGAGAGAAAGACAGAAAGAGAGAGAGAAGGAGAGAGAGAGAAAATGGGCACGTAAGAGCCTTTAGCCACTGCAAACAAACTCCAGATGCATGCACTACCTTGTGCATCTGGCTTATGTGGGTCCTAGAGAATCAAACCTGGGTCCTTAGGCTTCACAAGCAAACACCTTAACTGCTAAGCCATATCTCCAGCCCACTACTGACTTTTGTTTAGGGTAGTATCTTATTCATGTCGCAATACCTAGGTCTGGAGCTGTATAGCCCATTTCTGCTTAAACATAACATTCAACAGATGTTAGTTGCACAGGCTCTCTACATTTCACCTTTCTAGTACAGCTCACAGAACATAATAATGGAAGGACATCTATCCCAGAAATCAACAATCAAAAAGGCAAAAAGAAGTTGTGATACAAGCTCACCAATAAAGTTACGAAGTTTGGTAATCAGCCAGTCGTGGTGGTACATGCCTACAGGAAATTGCTGAGGAGGCAGGGACAGGAGGAAGTTTCAGGAAATTAAGCAGCAAGCATTTTTTTTTTGTTTGACTTGTACCTCAGAAGCTATTATTCATCTTCATTTCTAAAAACAACTTGTCCTGCATCTTGGCAAATTTAATCAAACTATTTGGGTTTGGGAATATAGCAAGAGCCAGAGGCTTCTCTGACTTATAAAATTGCCTCTTGATTATGTATGTTCATGTGACCTATCCTCATCTGATTCATTTAAATACTTGATTTATTTCTACCCACTTCCCTGAAGCAATTCACATTAGCAAGGTGATGTTTTTAATTTATGTAGCAGAGAGAGCGAGAGAGAAAGGGCTTGCCACACAGTTCCTCTTGTTTTCACTGATGAGAGGTGCTTGCTTAATCAAGTAGATGTTGTAGGAGAGATGACAAGTTCAAACTGCTGGGCAATTTGACCAAAATCTGAACTGCAGGGGGAAATGTGTGAAAAGGTGGATGGATGAATAAACTGGATGTGAACAATTTGGGGTGAGCACTTTGGGGACACCACACCGAAACCTATGGAAACATTGCTCATGTGGAGCATGGAAAAGGGTAACTGTGGAGAAGAGTTAAGAAATGTAGATGGAGACAGTTAACACGGGGAATACACTCAAGTTCCCAAACTGAGGACAACTGTCTTGTTAGCACTTAATTAGGATGATGGGTCTATCCCTGGTACCCTATCAGGCCTCCTTCTTACTTTTAAATTGTAAGAGTTGGGTTATTAGGCATGGTCTCTTTAATTACCTTTATAGTCACTTGTCCAATAAAACTGATAACAGCCCTAGTGTCCTTCAGCCTCAAAGCATTAACTCCACCAACGGTGCAAATGAGGAAGAGGGAGAGGACCCTGCTCACCACTAATAGGGCTTCTCCACCAGCCCTCTCATCAACTCTCCAGCCTGCTTATTGCTGCGAGCCCTGAAGATTGCTAACAATTATATGGGTATCGGAAAGGAAGACTTTACTTTCTGCCTCCTGTGCCCATTAGGAAGCCCAATCTCACCCAATCCATGAGTAAACTACTTGAGACTTCTGGGGAAAGAGTGCATGTCTAGACCTAAGATTCAGCATCCAATCTGAAGCCTATTCCAGAGATACCTTAAATCAGTCTTTTCATGCTTCACTAATTGCCACTTAATTTAGGTATATGAGGACCACAAAAGATCTTACTGAATAATCTAACTTAAACCCCATTCCCATGCATGTATAGTCCTCCGTGATCACATGAACTGGAAAGTGATGCATTCCATGTCTCTGTGTTAGCATGAGTGTCTCAGTTTAACCTTGAATTGATACGTCAATTATGAATAATCTTAGTGATATGATCCCTATCAAGTTCTGTGGGGAATTAAATGTAGATGACATGTTTGACCTCAGAAAATCTGCCATGCAGTGACAGAGGCGGGGCAAATATAAGAAGTGAGTTATCATCTGTTCCAAGAAGAACTTGCTACCCTTTGTGTTGAACTCTCTCATTCTGATGATATGGCCCACTCATCCTGAAGCTAGCTTGCTGGATTCAGCTTCTTTGTCTAGTTCTGTTGATTGAGGCCTCTGTTAGCTCATCTCTTGTGTTTTCCATATAGGATGATTCCTTCCCCATCCTACAGCCAACCTGTCAACATCCAGGGGAGTCGCTAAGACAGAAAATAAATACATAAATAAATGAGAGATACCTTAAGTAGGGGAAATTGTAGCCAAGGATCAGAGAAGACATGAGATAACAATGTTTTTAATCTCATCTTATTTCCCCATGGAGATTAATAAATGCTACTTGTCATATTACGTTTCAGCCTTCTATTTTTACTTACCCTAGTCTAATCCAGAAATTTCATCCATGTCTAATGTTTTAGATCTTTTTTATATTTTGTATAAATTATTATACTCTTACATGTCTTTCCCACAATTCTAAGTGAGGAGCAACACTTTTTATAGCATACAAATAAAGTCCCAACTCTTCTGTACCATGATTATAATGATTGGTTGGCTAATGGAGAATAAGTCCACTACATGTGAATGGCATATCCATCAATTGGACTCCTGTCTATAATCCTATGGAGTGGATAACCATCATTTTATTAGATAAAATAATAGAAGTACCTTGTATCCAACAACCATAATGGAAATACTGAATAAGTCTATGCCTTTAGTTCAAATAGCTTATTAGCACATCATTAAAATATATTAGCTATTTCCTGTGTTGAATTCATCCTAGAAGACACCAATGAAAAGAGCTTTCAGATCCTTCCATCCTTCTTTATTATCTATTAATCCTCATCCTGTTACAACAAAATCAGTGATCATGGAACACAAAAGATATTCAGGAGTCCTCTCAGCTCACAAGTAAGAAATATAATAGTATATATGTGGGCTTGGTAAATGACCTAAATTGTCAAATTTCAGATCCCAGGTGACAAGAAGTAAACTTATCATCAAACCCTGGACTCCTATAGGCTATAAGTTCTCATTTAGGGAAAAGAAGTACTAAGCCCCAAATCTACTTTCAGAACAATTATAAGTGTTAGGGTCCCTAAAAGGAATTGAAGTCATCATTCCTCTTCATAGATTGTTGAAGATAAGACTAAAGGAACCAACTAAGCCCTGATTATCAACTAAAGGAAGACATTACTATTAGTTTGGTTAAAGAGGAAAAAAAAAAGAAAATAGTGTTATCAAAATATAAGAACTGGGCTGGAGAGATTGCTCAGTGGTTAAGGTGCTTGCCTGCAAAGCCTAAGTACCCAGGTTTGATTCCTCAGTGTCCACATAAAGCCAGATGCACAAGATAGCACATGTGTCTGGAGTTTTTTGGTAGTGACTAGAAGCCCCAGCATGTACCCATTCTTTATCTCCATTTACCTCATTCTCTCTCTCTCTCAAATAAATAAATAAAGTAATTTTTTTATTTGAGAGAGACAGAGAGAGAGAGAGGTAGAGGTAGAGAGAATGGGCATTTCAGCAGCCTCTCAGCCACTGTAAATGAACTCCAGACGTGTGCACCCTCTTGTGGGCAAGTGTGGCATTGCACCCTTGCATCATTTTTTGTGTCTGGCTAAACATGGGACCTGGAGATTGGAACCGGCGGTCTTAGGGTTGGCAGGCAGGCGCCTTAACTGCCAAGCCATCTCTCCAAATAAAATATTTTTTTTTAAAGTTAAGAACTGAATCCACTGAAGAGACTCTTCCAGGTCACAATTGCATTGCATTTACTGACAAATATGTGGTACCTCAGCAAGGAGGGACTGCAGATGAAATCCCTGTTTTTATCTCCTGTCCTTTATCTCCTACCAAGTTCACCTGTTGCCCTCAATTGATCTATAGGCCCATAGTTAGTGACCTTAACGTCTTCAACACAATGATCACAACTTCTTACACATGAGTTTGTTCTGAGTCAAGAGTTCAACCAGGTCCCTGAGGAAAGGAGCATAGAGCATATATTAATATCCGCCAGTATCTCTAAACATTGCTTGTCAATATTGATCATCTGTGCTGTTCAGGCCAAAGGTATACCAAGGCAGAAGAAAGCCAGTCACATGTCTTTAAGTAGGCAGACTACATAGCTGTAAGATGAACTTCAAAGTTACAAGTAAAGAATTTTGCATCTCACAGCAATAATATCACAACAGCTATTTGTAAGATCCACTAAGAGATATTCCCAGTCCTGCCCCATAGTTCATGCCCACAATTTGCTCTTATCGTTCATCACCACACATCTTCATGGTTATAACTACCCTGCTTGATGCCTTCTGAATCCAGAGCTGACCAAGAAACTGACTTCATGTCACTGGTCTTTCTTTCTGCCCCCCGCCCCAGGTTATAAGTTTCATTTATTTGCCTTTCTCAAAGAGACTACAATAACAGATCAGTGGTTCCAGGCACAGGCGGGGTGCATCATGTCACTGGTCTTTCTGACAAGCACACTCCAAGCCCCATTAAACAGTCTTGAACAGCGGCCTCTGATAGTCAACCAACTCCCAAATTCCATAGATGCTACAGAAGCACATTTCTAATTTAAGGAAATTTTAAAAGAAAATTTTATGTATTCCTTTTTTTCCCCCCTCTCATAAGTTCATGTCAAGGGTCTGCACACTTATTTAAATGAGACTAACTTTGCTCTTGGATCTGTTCTCAAATTTCTCTCTGTGAGGCTTGTTTACCAGAATATCAGCCCTCCCTCTAGGGTGGTGGTTCTCAACCTAGATTGCCTATTCATTGATACTACCTGAGAATCATTTAAAAAAAAAAAAAACTTGGTTTTCTCAAAATCCCACAGATTCTGATTGTATGGTGCTGTGTGTGATCAGACAAAGGTATTCATTAAAGCTCCCCCAGCCCCAGAGGATTCTAATGTGCATTCAGGGTTGAGAACAACTACTCCGTCACACTGAACCTCCATCCCTTCTATGGTAGGTACGATGAATTGTGAGAATGCAGGAGCTCATTGTGACCACTGACGTTCACAGTCCCTGACATGGTTCAGGGTAGGTGCTCAGCATATGTGTTTCCCTGCGGCCTGACATCCTTCCAGATTACCCTCCAAAAATGTCCCCAAGGTATGCTTAGAATTTGCTTTTTGACATTTTCATCCTTCAATATTACATTTTGATCATATGTACCCCATGTTACCCTCCCTTGTCCCCCTCAGCCTCACTGTACTTCTCATCTTTTTCTAATTGCTATGTCTCCAAAGAACGACTCCTCTTCCCAGGCAAACTTTATAACTGGCCAAGTGCTCAAAATAAGTGACTGATGAGTGCTCAGCCCTAAGCAAAACATACACATCATCCCCTCAAGAGCTCAGGAACATCATGGAAGATGGGGCTGAAAGAATGTAAGCACAGGAGGATGGGGAGGGATGCTTTGGAACACTGGTGTTTACAATTTTTTTGTAGCAAGTACATTAGCAAATAATACTCAGGGAAGAACCAGCCATTAGAAAACCAAGTTCTTCAGGAGTTAGAGGAACAATGAGAGTACAAATGAGGAGATGATTATTCATAAAGACAAGGGATAGATACTAAATATCAACCTTGTCTGCTTTGGATTCCCAATTCACTGTCAGTTACTTGAAAATATCCAAAACTACTTATAAAATGGAGAACTTTCTGTTGTGTGGAGTTTTTTCTCAAGTTTCTCCTATGATGAACTCAGCACTGGCCATGAGCTAATGCAAACATTTTCAAATTGCTAAGTAAGAATTACCAGAGAGGGCCTGGGGGGATGGCTTAGTGGTTGAAGGTGCCTGCTTGCAAATCCGGCCAGTCCAAGTTCCATTCCCTTGCTATCCATGTAAAGCCAGACACAAAATGTGGTACAGCAAGAGACCCCAGAGCACCCACCCAGCCCATACCTCCACAACATATATGTGCAAATAAATAATTAAAAAAATAGAATCACCTGAGAACCCTGTTTTCTTTTTCACCCACCTGTCTGTACACTTGTCCCTCAGAGCCTAGGTCAAATTCCACATCTGCCAATACATCTTCCTAGATCCTCTGGGGGAGAATTACTATCTCATTCCACGTTACCCCTGGAACTCTTTATGTATTAGCATAACATGACTCCTGTTGGGGATATTCATGTGTGTGATTATCTGCAACAGACCAGGATCCCAGAAAGCATGGTCCAGACTTGCTCCTCTTTGTGTCCCCCACCATGTCTGGTGTAGTTCCCAACATCTAAGAAGAGGAGTGTGAGAATCTGCATTCTGTGCCTGCAATGTGATGTGTATATGCTTAGTCATTTCATTTATTTTTTTTTTTATTTTTAGAGAGAGAGAGAATTGGCATGCCAGGGCCTCAGCCACTGAAATCCAACTCCAGACACAACCTTATGCTTGCCTCACCTTTGTGTGTCTGGCTTATGGGGGATGTGGAGAGTCGAACATGGGTCCTTAGGGTTCACAGGCAAGCACCTTCACCACTCAGCAATCTTTACAGCCCCCTTCTTAGTCATTTTGTGTGCACACTCTTGTAAAATAAACCACAGGACATATAGGGAATGTTGGCTTGGGCATACAACATTCATCAAGGATCCATACATACAAGAATGAAAATCTGGAAAACACAGTATCACATTCTTGCACACATCACGTGGTTAAGAAGTAACCAAATACTACAATGGACATGGTACATGACTGGAAAATGTCCTGAAGTTTGCCTGCTGAGGAAGTTAGTGCTGAATGAGTCATTGTGAAATTTCGGAAGCAGAGTTTTTGTGAAATAGGATGGAAAATTGCCACAGCAGATGTGGAGTAGACAACCCAACCAGTGACCTAAGAGATGCTGGACATGTGAGGTGTTTGGGGTGAGCTCTGTGTATTCCTACACTGCGAGGGCCAGCTGGGCGTAGTTTTCCATGTTTACCTAGTGTTCTTAAGGATGAAATTGCACGTAAACAAATGTGAACTTCACATCAGGCTCAAATTGTTCTCTATCAATTGTGGTGAAACAAATTTACATTTTCAGAATAAGTGTGATACTGGAACTTATTTACCACACTGTGTAAATGGTATCAAATGATTTATGTTTATAAATAGACAGCAATGTTTTTTTCTTCAAAATATGTCCTTTAATGCTTCCGAAGAAACTAAAGTAAAATGAAAGCGCGAGGTTATAAGCCAAGCATTAGGGCTATGATCTCCTTTTAGAATGAATCAATGTGGACAGCTCACTAATCCTTACTTCATTTATTGTTTATACTCTCTGTGGCGATAGCATGTTTTCTGCCTGAATGACAGGTGCAGTGTGAAGGTGGATAGCATTCCACAGACTGCTGAAGATAAAAATCATTCTGATAAGCTTTAAGGAATGCACCTTTAAAACTTCATAACAAAGTTGCGTTGTTTGCATATCAAAGACTGAGCTGTGTCAACATCTGTTTGTGATGTCTACAAAAATCTTAATTTTTCAGTGAAAGTCAACATTTCTACATAAAGTATAGAGGGTCAGTGGTGCATCAATTAAACACAAAATCAGGTCTTGTTATTTTGTTCATATCCAGCAGTACAATCCCCAGGTTGCTCCTCTGATCCAAATAAAACAAACGAGAGAGAAAATTTGATTGCGTGTTTCTGGCAATGTGTTTATATAACGGCTTCTCTTTTATTTTTGACTGCTTTTTACTCCATGTTGAAAAGGATATTGAAAACAAACATGCCTGATACAAAAACAGACATAACAAATGTTTTGAAAGGGGAGATATAAAGATGATTTGAGAAGGGACCCACAATCTAATACTGAATATATCCATATTTGGGAACACTTATAACAAGTTATCTGAAATGTATATCATGCAGGACTCTCTACCTGCTTCCAGCAGTACCCGGCTCCCTCCCTGCAACCTCACTTCTCCTTCAGTCTCTGGCTATGAGGTGAATTTTCTTCTGGTACCCAGCCCTACAGAACCTGGTTGATAAAGAGGCAGCTCTACTCCCCACAAGGTGGTATTGCCTCTACCTCATCTAGGCAATCCTGCCTCCTTAAGACTAATGAAACTTGGAGACAACGTCCTTTTTACTGACTCATCCCTATCTGCCTCAGACACTAATTCCACCAGTGCTGTCCTTGCTAATGTCAGTGAAACTCAAACGGACTTTTAACTCCAGTGCTGAGACCCAAAACTGAACTACTTTCTCAAGATTCAATTCATTAATTTCCCATGGCTAGAAGATGTGGCACATTTATACAATGTAGTTCTATTCAGCAGTAAAGAAAAATGAAATCTACAGGGAAAAAGATGGATCTGGAAAGGATTATACTTAGTGAGGTAACCCAGGCCCAGAAAGCCAAGTACCACATGTTCTCTCATATGTGGATCCTAGCTACAAATGTTTGGACTTGTATGTGAGCTGGAATAAAATTTGGTGGCAGAGCAGTAAACTAGGAAGGGGCTATAAGGGAGGGAGGAGAGGGGAGGACTTAAGGGGATGGTATTGTATATGTGCAACTTGCTGAATTATGATTCAGGGATTTCCTTGTAAAATAGTCTCGTGAAAACTGAAGTTTTGGCAAGCACCAACTAGAGCCATTGTTCTTGCTCCCCTTAGAATCTTTATCACAGCACATAGAAAGATCTTGGTCCTATACACTGTATCTATGAACATACTTGCTTGGAAAGTCTATCAGGTTATTCCTTGACAAAGAAATAAAAAAGACCTTGAATTCTTGGTGAATTACTATGTAGCAAAATGCACATTAGGCTGTGACTTGAGGATTCTAACATTTCACGCACATGTGCTAGCTTTTTTCATCACAGTGACAGAATAGCTAACATAACTTAAATGGAGGAAAGGTTGATTTGGCTTATGGTTTCAGAAGTTCAGTTCATCATGGCAGAGCTGTGTGGGGAAAAGAGAACAACAGCTCACATCATGGAGAATAGGAAGCACAGAAACAGAACACCTGTGGTCTTTAAACTGCTTCCTCCTTGTCATATAGTCTATGTAGGACCTCAGCATACCGGGTAGTGCCGCTCACATTCAGGGATGGTCTTCACTCCTTAGTAATCCAATCTGAAAATGTCCCTCGAGAAACACCCAGAGGTATGCTTTACTAATCTCCTAGGTGTTTCTCAAATCAATTGAGTTGGCACTCAAGATTAATTATTAAATATAGTCTCCATAGTAACAGAAAAAAAGAAAGAGAGGGAGAAAGAGGGAGAGGAAGGAAGGAAGGAAGGAAGAAGGGAGGATGAAGAAGGGAGGAAGGAATAAAAGGAGGTAGAGAGAAAGAATGTGGAGATTTGTGCATGGCGGTTTATAAAAAAGCCCAGAGGGAACATGTGTCACTTGCGTTTACCATGTGACATGTGACCATAGCAGAGCTGTGTGGTCCAGTCTAAGTACAATATGAATCGAATTCTTTCTGACTATGACTTTCCTACTAGAAAGAGGAAATGAAGGAGAATGTGGAAGAGCTAACCACCATATATATATATCTTTCATCAGTTTAATTGCCTCCATATATTGTAGAATTATCACAAATCATTTTCTGATTTATCATTTCATAAGAAATACTTTTTGAATTTCATGGTGCCAACTATAATTAAATGACAAAAGTTCAAGCTTAGCAAAATATTGATTATTCACTGGTTCCTTTTTATATTTAATATAATTACATAGTAATTGACAATAATTACTCAAATCACTGTAACACCTTAGTAAGATGTAGTGTTAAATTTTAAATGGCAGTTCTTATTCATTAAAGTTGACTTCAATTAATTGTATTAAAACTGTTTCAAAATTGTATGTTCACCATCAAAAAGCATTATCTGATAGAGTAGCACTATAAATAATATATATCTTTAGACAGACTTTCTATTAGAAGTTTTTCTCAGTGTAACATCAAAACACCAATTATTTCATGCCAATAGCTGGTCACGTAGTGGTCATTATTGCTTGTGTTTCCCTTACTCACCAATGAAGTGTCCTAAAGCAATTTTTCTCTTCAGTAATAAAAAAAAAAAAAAGTGATAGAGTTGAGCTGTAATTTAATAATAAGTTTGAGTTTTGAGACAATATCAGGGAGGCATCTTCATTTTCTTTTACTGTACTGAGGAAATGAACCAACTGATGTTCCTTAAAAATGACTTGAGGCAAAAGACATTAATGGTGCTTCTATTCTCCAGAAGAAAGCAGAGAACCACATGAGAACCACATGAGATCAACAAGTTTTTTCCTGAGGCTTCAATTTGGATTCACAAATGATACAATGGGAAATCGCTGGTTCTCATTTGTTGGCTATGATAAAGATAGTTGTATGATAAGAGATTTTTTTTTTTTTCTGGTCTGCCATCTACTAACAGATCACCTTGCTGAAAGGTGTGAGAGCCTAACAGAAAACCAAGTGTCAGGCTGGGGAGATGACTCAGTGAGTAAAGTACGTACCGCACAAGCATGAAGACCTGAGTTTGAATCCTCATCATCCACAATGCTGGGCATGGGAGTGTGCACCTATAATCCCAGCACTGGGGAGGCAGACAAACGAGGATCCTCGGGGCTCACTGGCTCATGTCTCTGTGCTCATTAATGAGTTCCAGGTTTAATGAATGATCCTGTTTCAAAAGGTAAGACGCCCCACTTTGACCACTGGCCGTGGCATAAACACTTGCACATCTGCATGCACACACACATACAAACATGCAAACACATACCATGCACGCATAAAATAAAAAAGAAAACCCGGGGCTAGAGAGATGGCTTAAGTGGTCAAGCACTTGCCTGTGAAGCCTAAGGACCCTGGTTCAAGGCTCAATTCCCCAGTACCCACGTAAGCCAGATACACAAGGTGGCACATGCATCTGGAGTTCACTTGCAGTGACTGGAGCCCCTGGTGCACCCATTCTCTCCCTCTCTCTCTCTCTCTCTCTCTCTCCCTCCCTCCCTGCCTGTGTCTGTCTGTTGTTAATAAATAAAAAAATTTTTAAAAAATTAAAAAAAATAAAACTGCCATTCATTCATTATTTCCCTTAGATACAATCTGTACTTTTAAAACAAAATTATAAATACTACATTAATTTTTAAAATCATATACCTTTCAGAAGTTACTGGCTCTGATCCTTAAATTACTACATGGTAAGTATATTTATAGTCTATTTATTATATGATATTTTCTGATTTAATAGAAGTATAGCGGAAAGCACATAATTATGCTATTCATGCATTTTAAGTAATACATTTTTTCTCAATATTCTGTTCCTCTGTATGTGTTATGTAATTACTCCCGAGGAAACTGAAAGTCAAAGTAGTTATGTAATTTGTCCAAAGGCACAAAATTACAGTAGTAAAAGGCATTGGAAGTTCAACAGTCTGACTCCAAAGTTTATACTTTTAACCACTTAAAATATTGCCTCCTTATATTCTGAAGTGCATAATATATCTTATTAAATTTATTAAGAGCAACATGAGTTCCTTGGTTGACCCTTCAGCTTCTGAATCCTGGTTCCAAATCAGCTCGAATTGCGTCTCCTTCAGACCCAACCTCTCCTCACCCTTCTTGCAGATGCCCTCATTTCAGAGCTCTTGTTTCCCCTGCACTTTAGTTGATTTTGATGATTAAAGAGAACTGCTCATCTGCAACAAAAGCAAAACATTTCTGCCGATAGCAAAAAGTGACAGCTGAAACAGCATTTAAAGTACATCTTGAATAAATGTTCAAAAGCATGGCCTTAGGGCAATTTCCTGTTTTACTGGAAAATCTACTTTGCCAGTGTCTGATAAAATTGTATGAACAGTGGAAGCTTAATTCTCTAAGGCATGTTCTATGAAGCATTTGACAGCTTATCTGATGAAATCCATTCTACTACCCGTTCAGAGCGACCATGTGCCCCTCACGGAGGAAGCCTTGTCTGAATAGCTCTTGTAGCCTTGAGGCTGGTGTTATTAGTTCCTAAATGAACTGATTAGTGTTTCGTTGACTTATTTCCCCAGCAACTGTGCTCATGCTTGACACGCCAAAGGTTTTCCATCTCGTATAATCAATCCACTGTTGAAAGTGACTTGCTGGTAGGTGGGAGTATTATTAGAGCTATTTAATACTTTGAGCCATCCAGGTGATTCAATAAATTTAGACCAAATTAAATCATCACTCACATACGATTGGACAAAGTGTCACTTTAGGCTCACAATTAAATGTTCCACTTTCTGTAAACCATAGGAGGAATAAGCAGCCATGCACCAGTAGAATGGCAAGCGGATGGCTCAAGTGCTTCACGCCAAGGAGTGGTAGGAATGAGCATGATTTTTAAAAAGGAGTATCTTTATAATATAGTATCAGTAAGTGACATATTAATAGCTCTTGAAAGTCAAGTTCAGTCCCTCAGATCTCCTACCCTAGACCCTGTGAGCCATGCCAAGCCTGCCAGTTTGTTCTCAGCCTTGCTGACTGCCAAGGCTTGTGGTTCTCATCTAACCAATAACACACTCTACAGTCTAGGTAGTTGTAAGAGGTTACGAGCAGATGACTGGAGGAGCGGGGAGGTATATACGTTCCATCCCATATCCAGCAAGTCCTTATTATTAAAATTGGTTAAGTATGGTTAAAAAAAAACAATGCCTAATACCTGCTGTAAATGTGACCCTTTCAAAATTATTTAAAATGTGTCCTTTGGGTTAAGCTACCTCAGTATCCACTAGCAAACCAAACAACATCATGTTTTCTGGGGCCTCATAATTATTTTCTGAGTTCTTATGGCGTTATTATATCATAGGAGGACAATAAAAATCTTAACTACATTATTATATAAATGCTGTAGAAAATATAATTCTTTGCGTCACATTGTATTTATAAGAAAAGAAAAAATACTTCTCGAGGGTCTAGAATTTGCTGTTTTTGACTCGAGGTGTAGTTTTTGGTCTTATAAACACTGTGAACAACAAAGTTACTCTTTCTCTTCCAGACAACGTAAAGTCAAACTTACAACTCACTCCTAAAAGATGGAAGAACTTCTGATATACACTGTGTACACTAACCCTGTTCCTAGCTTCATCCTTCAACCTATCTCACTTTTTTTTTTTTGAGGCAAGACCTACAAACTGGCTTTTTTTTTTTTTTTTTAATGCAAAAGAGAGAGAGAGAGAATTGGCCTGCTAGGGCCTCCAGCCATTGTAACTGAACTCCAGATGCATGTGCCACCTTGTGCATCTGTCTTACATAGGTCCTAGGGCATTGAACCTGGGTCCTTTGGCTTTATAGGCAAGTGCCTTAACCACTAAGCAATCCCTCCAGCCCCACATCTATTTTATTTTTGAAATGAGAAAAATAGTACCGAATGCATTTTCGTGACTGTTAGCTGAGATCATTCAACCTTTTATTTGACTAGTAGAGTGGCTCCTACATTATATTTAATAAATTGCTCTGCATGGGGAAGAGCAAGGAACCATACTTTAAAAAAAAAAAAAAAAGGCCTCTACCATTTGAGTTGCTGTTATTGGTAGAGTTGGAAAAATAAACAAATAAGCCAAAAATAAATGAGATCATTTCCGACAATGCTATGAATGCTGTGATAGAGAAATTAACCATGTCCATGTTGGTCTTGTTTAGAAGGTGACTTTGAGCTAAGGGCTGTGTGGATGAAGAGTTTGAGTGGGACATCAGATATGTGAAGCAGAGACCAGAACACTTCAGAAAGCTCCTAGCAAAGACATCAGCAAATTCAGGGGCTGTGAGGTAGAAACACACTTGTTGCTAACAAAAATAGAAAGAGACAGAAGCTGAGTATATTGAGTGATTGTTCGGGATAGAGGAGATGTATAGTCCATATATATATATATGTAGCTTGGCATGCAGTCTTTCTGTGCACACAGTTGATGTAAGTTACTGTGGTGGTTCAAGTCAGGTGTCTCCCATAAACTCAGGTGTTTTGAATACTTGGTTCCCACCTGATGGCAATTTGGGAGGTGGAGCCTTGCTGAAGGAGGTGTGTTTCTGGGGACAGGCTTAGGAATATTCTAGCCAGCTCCCCTTTGCCAGAGATTGTCTCACTCCCCGGCTGCTGTGTTCCAGCTATTGTGGCAGAGAGGATGTCCAGTCTCTGCTCATGCCACACTTTCCCCTGCCATCATGACTCCCTCTCACGACTGTAAGCCAAAATAAAAACTTTTCTCCCATCAGCTGCTTTTGGTTGGGTGCTTTGTCCCAGCAACGAGAAGGTGACTGCTACAGTTACTATATTGACCATTTGTAAGCAAAGACTAGAAAGCAGAGAGAACTCAAAGTTATGTGGGTCACCCTTGGAAGGAAAAATGCCCACAATTCCACTTACTTCTGCCATGAGCCAAAGCATCACACAGAAAGAAAGGCAGTCCTGATGGGGAGTTAGTCAGATACACTGACTTTCAGGAAGCCAGTTAGAGGGCCCAAGAAGGGACCCAAGAAGAGATATCACACTGCTTGTCTATTTCAGCATCCTGATTATCCAATCAGCTCTCTCTCCCCCACTACTCAGGCATGCTGAAATCTTCCTGAGCCAGCCCTCTCCAGCCTAGACCAATCTCAGGATCACCTGAATCTGACAATAAGGCCCACCACAATAAGATTATAAATAGATGCCTACCAGGTGGGCACGGTCTGTTTTTTTGCTTTCCATCTCTCCTGAACCTCCACATCCCTGCTCTGGTAAGCCCCCTGCCTCAGCCTGGCTGGCTGAGATGAGGTGGGGACCGCTACACCCACATGGGCTCTCTCCCTGCTCCTACCTTTCACATGGCAGGAGCTTCTCTTTCCTTCTCTTCATCTTATAAAGCCTCTCTAAGTCTTACCCTTTGGTCTATGGATTTTAATATTTTACATTCACAAGGCAAGGATCTGGGGCTACACTAAACTTGTTGACACATTGGCATGTTGGTCTATTGGCAAATAACCCCATCACTCCCATTACAGTAAGGTAGTATTACCTTCTTAAAGAGGCGGTCTGGGTGTGCTCTCTGTTCATGAGAAGGAAGCATGAGATCAATATTGGTTTCTATGGGTGTCGTCAACACACAGCCAGATTACAGTACAATGTGCTAACATTGCAAAAGGCCAGGCTTACAGAAAGGGATCAAGATACAGAACTAGGACTTAGTGATCAAGTGGACTCTTCCTCAGCTCTACTCATTCAGTGGGGCCTGATTCACCTTCACCTTCTTGGAGTCAACAGAGAACTATATTTCCCTTTCTGCAAAAGGTAAGAAAAGAGAACTAAAAGAGAGCCTCTCCTCTTCAGGCACTTCTTTAATTAATATCTTCCGAGATGCACGCACAAGAAAAACTCATGAAAACTTATTATGTACATCACAACGGGAATAATCGCCATCCACAAAACATCCAAAGAGCAATGGGTTGAGCTAGCCATGCTTTGTTTCCAGTATGATCTGGGGTCACATAGAGAAGATAATCTGAACAACTGCATATAATCATCCTTTAGAAGGGCAACAGTTCTTTGCTACTTTACCACACCTATAGGGAAACTTTGAGATAATACATAGACTTTTGAACATTTAAAAAAATATATTTATTTGTGAGAGAGGGAGAGAGAGAAAAAGAGAACAGGCATCTTAGGGCCTCTTGCCACTGTAAATGAACTCCAGACATGCCCACCACTTTGTGCACCCGGCTTTACATGGGTACTGGGGAATTGAACCTGAGCTGGCAGACTTTGCAAGCAAGCACCTTTAATCATGGGGCCATTTCCCCAGCCTGAATTTTGAAACATTTTTAGTCAAATTATATCTTGTTCTAAATGGCTTCAAATATGCAGGTAACCGATTTAAGTGAGCAAAGCCTAGGGGACAAGTCTGTGAAGCTGAACTGTTCGAAACCCCTGGAAAAATGAGGTCAGACTCATTCTTACTGCCATCCACAAATAGCCTTTTCCCATGGTGTTGAAAGACTCCTTACTTCACCAAGAAAAAAGAGCAACAAATCTATGTATTTTATTTTTAATTGACACATAATCATTGCATGTATTTTTAGGTTACATTGTATAATAGTCAAACCAGGGTTTTTGGCATGGCCATCACCTCATACATTTGTCATTTGTGGTAATACATTCAAAATCTTCTCTCTGAGCTATTGTAAATATTCAGTGGACTGGGACTGTTGTGAACCATAGTCACCCTACTATGACAGAGAACACTGCAATTTATTCCTTCTAGGTACCTGTAACCTTGAACTCAATGACCAGCCTTTGCTTAGCCAGTGCCCCTCATCGCTACTGTACCCACTACTTTTGTGAGATTAACTTCTTTACAGTCGACATCTAAGTGGGATAATGCAGTTCTTGTCTTTCTGTGCTTAGATTATTACTCTCAATAGAATGTCCTCCAGACTCATCCACGTGGCTGCAAATCACAGCATTGCATTCTCTCTAAAGGCTGAATGGTAGGTCATTGTGTTGATGGACCACATTTTCTTTATCCATTCACCCATCGCGGAATTAGGTAGATTCCATACTTTAGCTACTGTGAGTAGTATACCATGTTACTCACTGCTCACGTATGATTATATTTTGGGATATATAAATGTGTACATGCCCAGAATCCCAGAAACTTTACGGGAGATCATATTCCCCACAGTGTTTTATCAATAGCATTTCAGGGACCTGAACAGCTTTTGGTGAAATCATTTAGTAGAGTCTAATTGTGTGCAACTTAGTTCTTTTCCTAGCCAGCACCCTTCACCATCTCATGCAAACAATGACACCATCCCCCTCAGTTCTTAGAACAGATGATCTGATTTTTCTCCTACTCTAGAAAAAAATTCATAGAGATGGTAACAAATAGCAGAGACAGGACAAAAAAACAAAAAAAGACAACCTAGCTCTCTGCTCTTGAGTCGTCTTGATATGTATGTGAATGCTTTAATGAGGTAAGAACCATCTGGCAGTTGTCGGAAATTATTTGGGATTTGAGTCTTGTTTCTCTATTGTTATTTTGTGTTCATTTTATGTAGAAAAATTGCAGAGTGGTCTTTTATATCTTGTTTTTAACATTCTCCTCTAAAACCTTAGAACTTTCACGTGGCAGACATAATAAAATAGATTCATTATGGGATTCTGAAAATAAAATCCTTGTTGATAGTTTTTTTTTTAATTGAGTTGAGTGAATTTGCTTTATTTCCTTTGTTGGTTTTGTTTGGCACCGTGTGAATATACAGTATGTGTGGTGTAGTGTAACATGTATGGTGTATACATGTGTGTGCGCAGATGTGTGGGCCATGTCTGTTTGTGCAACAGCCAGAGGAAAATTTCGAGTGTCTTTCTCTATCACACAGCTTCAAACTTCCTTGAGGCAGGGTCACTTCCTCAATTCAGAGTTGACACTGTTTTCAGTCAGCAAGCCTCACGGATTTTCTCACCTCTGCTCCCTGCCTCCCATACCCCACCCCACACAGGGACGGGGGGAGAGTTGTATGTGCCCACACCTGATTTTGACACGAGTTCTGGGTTTTGAATTCCAGCAGTCTATGCCCTCGCAGGCACTCATGCCTAAGTGGCAAAGATTCATAAGTGCTGATCCATCTCCTCAGCCCTACTTTGGTTACATAAAATTATTTATATCACCAAAAATTATGATAATTTTATTATTTATTTGAGAAAGAGAGAGAAAGGGAGAGAGAGAGAGAGGCAGAGAGTGTGTATGGATGTGCCAGGGCCTCCTGCCACTGCAAATGAACTCTAGATGCATGCATTACTTTGCACATGTTGCTTTATGTGGGTATTGGGGAATCAAACCAGGCCCATGAGGCTTATCAAACCAGCACTTTTAGCCAGTGAGCCATCTCTTCAGCTCCTACTACTGAAAACTTGAACAAAACCTTCACGTGACCCTATGATTCACATAGAACAAGGTATTCATTTTCTTTTGGCTCTTTAATGCAATGAGGGGAATCTAGTTTAAGTAGGTTCTTGTTTGTAAAGGGCTTTTAAAAATTCAAACTATTTCATTTATTAATAGCTTATAGGAATAATAAAGAGTTTTTGAAACAATATGCTTTATAAAGACGAATCATTAGCCAAACGGGTAGCACATGCCTTTAATCCCAGCATTTGAGAGGCAGAGGTAAGAGGATCTCCATGAGTTTGAGACAAGCCTTAGACTACACAGTGAATTCCAGGTCAGACTGGGCTAGAGCAGACTGAACCTCAAAAACAAAAAAGAAAAAAAAGAAAAGAAAAAAAAAGAAAAGAAAAGAAAAAGAAGAGTTGCTGTGTCTGTTTGATTGACTGATGGATTTGTGTGAGACAAGGTCTCACTATGTATCCTAAACTGACCATGACCTCTTGATCCTCCTTCTGCCATCCCTGTGCTGAGATTATAAGTGTGTGCCACCATGCCCAGCAAAATGAATTTCTTTAATATAACTTTACTAAAATCAAGACCCAATAGTTGCTGCTGGGATTTCCCTTGCAGCTCAACCTGATATGGTCCAGAGTTTAGTAGCATGGTGGGCTTCTCTGGTTTATATGGCAGCTTCTTTTCAGAGCTCAGATAAAGGGTTGGGTAAATGGCTTAGTGGTTAAGACACTTGCTGGCAAAGTCAAAGGACCCAGTTTTGATACCCCGTACTCATATAAAGCCAGATGCACAAGATGTTGCATGTGTCTGGAGTTCGTTTGCAGTAGCTAAAGGTCCTGGAGCATCCATCCTCATCCTTTCTTTCTCTTTCAAATAAATAAATAAAATACTTTTTTAAAAAAAAAAAAAAGCTCATGTGAAAATGGAAAAGCATACAGACAAGGTTTCTCAGAGTTCACAAGTCTTTCTCATCCACTCGGGTCCTTAGCTAAGGACGTCAATTTTGGTTCTGAGTGTGTGTTTCTAGAACTCCTCACTCCCTTCAAAGTCACTTAGAGCAATAGCACATCAAGTTACATCATTTGGTTTCCAGAAGTATTCTCATAATGCGTTCAAAGTCTCCCTCTCAGACTAAACCAAAAGTTTGCTGTACAAACTTTGGCAACATTTAAAACATAAATCCCAGGTGCCTGTGGAGTTCATGTAAACACTTGAAAGCTCCTAAGCAAAACATGCACAGAAAACCTGCCTGGTTCTGGGTGCAGATGCCTCTGTGCCACTCAACTAATACTAAGCAAAGCCTTCCCCTTCCTTGTCACAGAGCAGCTACTGAGTAAGACAAACACAGATGAGACAAAAATAGATGCTGTAGCTTTGTGCAAGGGGTGCCTTAGTGCACATCCTGTCTCTCTAGATTCACGTTCCTCCATGAAACAAGAAACAAAAGGGGCATCCCAGCCCAGCCCACAGCTCTTCAGGAGAGTAATTGCTTCTTCAAGTGCTATAGGAGTCAGTCTCCTGAAATATCATCATTTGTCACTGGGTGCACATGTCTCCTCCGTCCACAGTGATGCCAGTGAATTGACAGGGCCACCAGCTAGAAAGTGTCTCAGAGCTGAGCATGAAGTTTTATCAGGGCTGACATATACCTGGAAAACCGAGCCAGAAGCCCAGGTACTCCAGAAATTGTTAAGAACTCAAACTCTCAAAGCTAAAATGATGCTAATATAGAAAGAACAAGTAGGGAAGAGGAAGACAGCTGAACAAGATCAGAAAGTGAAACTTTATAGGCATTTCCACGGATGCCATTTTATTCCATTTATTCACTCATTTGTTTAAAGGGGACAGGAAGACGTTCTTCCTGACCTCCACCAAGAACAGTCAAAAGTGAGTTGGGAGGCTGTCTGGAAAGACGCCCACGGTGAAAAATTATCAAACATGCCAGGCGTGGTGGCGCACGCCTTTAATCCCAGCCCTGGAGACGCAGAAGGAGGAGGGATTGCCATGAGTTCGAGGCCACCCTGAGATTACATAGTGAATTCCAGGTCAGCCTGGGTTAGGGTGAGATCCTACTTGGAAAAAAATTATCAAATATAGCTGTCAGTGGCTTAAAGCTTCTTTTTGAGGATTAAAAATGCTCCCCTTTCCCTTAACATAACCCTAAAATAAGCAAGCATCAGTCTTAAAGATAGAAAACAAAAGTAATGACAATCAGGAAGAGGAGCAGAAGAAGGAGGAGGAACAGGAGCAGAAGGAGGGAGAGAGAGAGGAAGAGAGGGAGATTCTCTTTAAAAAGCAAGTAAAATAGTTCTTTCCAGGGAGAGTTCTAAGTGGAATGAAGCTTACTCACTCTCCCATCGGGAGGAGGCTGACTGATACGGTCTGAATCTGAGTGCTCCCTCCCCAAAGGCCCAGCTGGTCAAAGCTTGATCCTCTGCCTGTAGCTTTATGAACAGAAAACTTAAGAGGGCACACTGCCTTTCAAAGGGCTTAGAGGGAGGCTTGAGTCTGTTGGGTGTGTCTTCAAAAGTAATTATTGGACTCTGGTTTCTTCCTCTCTCTTCTCCTTTACATTCAGGCATTAGGTAGACAGGTCTCTGCCATGACATGCTGCTTCACACCCCCGGACCCTAAGCAATGAGGTCAACTGATTTTGGACTTTAACTTCCAAATGGAGAGCCAAAAATTAAGTTTTACTCTTGATAGATTATCTCAGATATTTGTGACAGAACCCAAAAGCTTACTAATACATTGCCATTTCAATATTGAACCATCTGTTATGTGTCATGTCAGGAGATGAAGGCCCCTCTTCTCTATGTGAGCATCCATGTTGAATGACATACATGGAATGTTTACTTAACTCTTCTTCTAACACCATAGTGGATGAAGCTACTTATTAAGGCCCTTTGCATAGAAAATTCTAGCATAAATTTCTTGGTACAGCTATTAATATTTCTATGTTCTATACACAGAAACTGAAATTCAAGAGATTTGGTGATTGAAGTATTGCTGGAAGTATAAGGATTTGAACTCAGACCACATAGCCCTGGACAGTGTCTGTGGACACTGCCCAGATCCCATGTTGCTATGGGCCTGAGCACTTGACCTCGAGAATACATCTCATCTACAGCTTTGTTTATTTTATGGCTCAAACTTCACACAACCTAACCAAGACTTTGAACTCTAACAACCTTAGCAAGGATTTTAATCTTAATGCAAGTAACACTGTTAAGAATGGAAATATTGGGAGGGTCCACGATATATTTCTTAGACAACTACTCAGTTGATAATGTCAATTCAATGAATTCTACCCTACCATAACACTTCAGTCACTCCCATGCAGGTGACCAAGTGGTTCCATCTCGGTAAATCTAGTTGTCAAAGTGTTCCTTGTCTCACCTGATAGAGCTGACAGCACTTGGCCCTCTGTGTTCTTCTCACCATTTTGGATGTCTTTATTCACTTAGTTTCCAACACACTGCATAATTTATTTTTTATCATGCCCCAGTTAATGGTCCTACAGTCTCCTGTGAAGACAATTTTTCTTTTTCCTGTCCTGTAGACATTGCAATACCCCTAAGCTGAGTGCTGCCCTCATCTCTGTCCACATCAATTCCCTAATTGAATGTATCCACCATCTTGGTTTCAAACACCATCATCCTGCACCCGTCTCAAATGCTCTCAAAAGCTCCTGATTAGCATTCTGGATGCCCTTGATATCTCCAACGGACTCTAACAGGCAGTTCAAATGGTACATACCCAGTGAAACCCTCACTCTGCCTTCTAATCATACTCTTCTCCAAGATGTCTCTTTTTGGTGAATAAAACCAATATTTATTTAGTTTCACCAGCTAGAAATTCAGGAGTCATGCTTCAGTTCTCCCCACACTCCCACATATGCCATAACAAAACCAACTTTAATGCTTTTGTCTCCACCTTCAAAAAGTATTTGTACAGTCTGAATACCCTTTCTGATTCTACTAACATTTTCTTCACTTCATACTATTATTATTACTATAATGCTCTTATATCATATATACCACAAGTTCACCCTGCCACTCTATGATTTCATGATGCCTCCTTTTGCTTCTCTCATTCATTTCCTTTGATACTCTTCTTCTCTGCTACATTCAGAGGACCACCTCTACCTCAGGTCTTTGGCACTCTCTATGCTGTATGCATAGACTGCTTTTCTATTGTCTCATTACTCTGCTTCATACTTCATTCTCTTCTTCCAGAGACAGCTGGCTCGCTCCTTCTCTGCATGTACTGCATGCATCATTTGGCTGCACTGGCTCTATCATTCATGTGTTACGTATTGTTTTCTTCATTGCCTCTCTGCCCCTGGGTTGTAAGCTGCAGGTGATTTTAGTGGTATTGACAGAACACTACTTAGTACTTGCTAGGTTCCCCCCAGCCCCAAGTATTTTTCAAGTGAGTAGATCAGTCAATGAGTTAGTATAAGAGAAGGTAATTAGCAAAAGGGTGTTGGTGAGAAATAATACTGCTGAGGAGCCAGAGTAAATGACCTTGAATCTTGGATTCTATTGTAAATATAATAGGAAGCTTACCAGAAATCTTTTTTTAAGAAAAAAAATTTTAGAGATTTTATTTTTATATATTTATTAGAGACAAAGAGAGGGAGAGAAAGAGAGAGAGAGAGAATGGGTGTGCCAGGGACTCTAGCCACTGCAAACAAACTCCAGACGCATGTGCCATCTTGTGCATCTGGCTTTTGTAGGACCTGGAGAATTGAACCTGGGTACTTAGGCTTGGCAGGCAAGTGCCTTAACCACTAAGCCACCTCTCCAGCCCCCAGAATCTTTTAAGATAAGACATCATCAAGATTGATATTTTAGAAGAGAAATGGCTGTCTTGTGTTGCGGGGGGGGGCATGAATAAGTTCAGGTGACTTCATGAAAGGCTGTATGCAAATCAGATTTTGGTAAATCAAATAATAATTTGAAGCATTACAGTGATCCTCAACTTTATAAAGAACCCATAAGCACTTGAATTTCTATCGATTTTTCTCTTAAAGTGGGATAATATTTTAACTAATTCTAGCTATAAACTAAATAGATTTAAAATGAAAATATCTATATGTAGAAAAAACCCAAAACATTGATTTTTTTTTAACTTTCATCCATTCTGCTCTAAGCTTAAGGACCTAGATTTTTTTTTTTTTTGGTATGTGTAAATAAGCAGAAAAATTTAACTTGCTTTCAGACTTTTAAAAATTATTTTTACGTTCCACACAGAGAAAATAATATATGTATCGAGAGCAAAGCTTCATGGGTAAAAAGCGGCGAGGAATAATTATAAGCCAAAGGTAGTTATCCTACCAGGCTGGATTCATTTAAAGTTATTTTACTTCATCAGACAAATGCAGTGTTCCTCTTTCCAGAGTACGAGCGAGAGCATGGAACTGATTCACAAATCTAAAGCAGACGTTGAACTACACTGTGGATATTTAAAATATTACAAGTCCTCGCTCTGGACTGTGGCAATAGGGAGCTGTATTTTGTGATATTCCATAATCTTGAATCAATGCATTTCAAGAGCAATGGCAACATTCTTTGCCATTTTCTTTTCTTACTTACAACATCTGTTGGCCAATGAAGGTGAGTCCTAGGACAAGGAAACTGAGGCAAAAGTATGCTTGAATATTTTGAAAGGACTGACAAGAAGTCTTTTAAAAAAATAAAGAGCACTCAAACTCAAGGTCCTTGTCTGTGCCACTACAATTGACATTTCCTTTAAAAATACTTCCATGGAGGAAGGATTCAATTAAGATAATGAAAGAAACCAACTCTAACCCCATGAGTCGTGCACATGAAAATATGAAACAGATGAGTTCATTTATTTTCAGTTGTATTGCAGGAAAAATGATGGGTGGGTTTGAGGCAGACTGCCTATTTAAAGGCTAATAAACCCATTCCAAAGATGACACATCTTTCTATGAGAAGAAAGAGAAACAGAATGGGGTAAATGTGCATGGCATGTGAGTTATAAGAAATGATGGATTTGATGATGACAAAGTTTCTTCTCAATGATAACTAGAACAGAGCAGGAAAAAAAGAATGTGATTGTAAGTGAAGAAGAAAATGCAAGTCTGATTGTTTTTGAACTATTTTCACCTCTTCTTAACTGAGCAATAATCCCAAATATGAATACTTACTGCATTGACAACAAGAGCCTTCGAGACAGGAACCATGTCTGGACCAGTTTTTAATGAAAGAAGTCTCTAATATAAACATCCATTGCATGCTAGATAATCGTAATTGGAAAGGAGACACAGAGGAGACAGAAGCAGATAAAGGGAAACAGTGAGATTATCAGATGCCTAATTTCTATAAACAGCACAAATTGACTCACAGAATTTGGGAGTCTTCACATAAGTATTTGGCCTTGATTTCTAGGACATATAGCAATAACATTTCATAATTAATTAAGACGGCCATTGAAATCAAAGCTGAGACTATAAAGTACACAATTTCAATTGTCTTAACACATTGACACAGAGTTACAATGACTGGTGGATGTCAATAGAAGGCAAATAGATGTGGCCATAGCTTCTAGATAAAGTTGAACT
Organism: Orientallactaga sibirica; assembly: GCA_036365145.1. Lineage (NCBI taxonomy): Eukaryota > Metazoa > Chordata > Mammalia > Rodentia > Dipodidae > Orientallactaga > Orientallactaga sibirica. The sequence continues at coordinate 18,978,550 of JAEOAD010000024.1, read as the reverse complement.
AGGAGGAAGAACCCGGAACTTCTGGATGAAGTCGTACTGTAGTGTTCTACCCGCTGTGGCAAGGAGGTGATATACGCAGCCTCATATAACGTCTATCACATATAACACTCAGAAAACGTAATTGCATAAAGCTGGATGAAGTTAAGTAGGAAGAGGGACCCTCCCCCCAGTCTGTGAGTGCATACAGAACTTCCCACTGTGCCCACCAGTGCATAGGCTTCTCTTGTTCCTTGCCTTCCCTTCCCACCTTAGTCCTGTGAAAGAGACAGAAGATCCACAGCCATCACCTCCGGAAGCCTCTCCTGCCTCCAAATACACTTTGAACACCACGTGGAAAACAGCCAAAGAAACTTCTGACCGTGTAAGAGAAAGAAAATCCTCCTTAATTGGACCTGCATATAAACACAGCTGAGAGCAATGTGGCTGCTCATATTGTTCAAATTAGATATGGCATTAGAACCTTCCAGAAGGTACAATGAGCCATGGCACTGCTTTTAAACGCAGGCAAGTGCACTTTTCCACAGTGTGCCTGGTTGCTCTGATGGTAACCATTGCTAAGTGATTCAGCTGGACTAGAAGGATGATCTAGCTGATGGAGCATTGTCCACACCAGGAGAGATGGCGCTGAGGAAGAGATTCTGAAAGCAGGAATCAGGGTCAGCAGAGAATCCTCACAGAAGCTGCAAGTCCAGGCAGGCATGACCCAAGACGCACCTGCCAGTAAGCATATGAGGAAGAACCGTATCTCCACATAAGATATCTGAAGTGAGAGCTGTGATAATAGGGATACAATGATCTCAGCTGACACACTCAAGCAGAAATTTTCAGTTAATGACTTTCGATTAAATAGATCCATTTATGTCTAACAGCTCTTGTACCCCAAAATTCAGTATGAAGCATAAAAAGATATTGTGAGGTCTGAATCAGATGTGCCCCATAAACTCATGCACTTGGTCCCCGGCTGATGACAATGTGGGAGGTGAAGCCTTGCTGGAGGAGGTATGTTGTTGAGGGCAGGCCCAGAGGTGTCATAACCAGCTCCCCATTGCCAGAGCTTGGCTCACTCTCGTACTGTAGTGTTCTACCCGCTGTGGCAAGGAGGTGATATACGCAGCCTCATATAACGTCTATCACATATAACACTCAGAAAACGTAATTGCATAAAGCTGAATCCTTGTAGTCAATTCATTTCATCTCTCACCGTGTTTTTTTTTTCTGATCAAAACTTTACTAATATGCCATCATGGCCAAGTATACTGAAATCAATAAAAACTGAATGGTTTAGACATATATGATTATTGGAAACAGTTTTTTTCAAAATGGCATACATCTACAAAATCAACAACGAGATCCATTTGTCTTGGGCCAGACTTTGAAGGATCTGTTGAGGTCTAAAGATTGTTGTGTGCATTAGTGAAATTCCTATTGGTATAGCACTATGCCCCAAGATAATTAACTTCAAGAGAAATAAAGTTTATTTAGCTCATTGTTTTCAAAGTTCTGGCCCATGATCCAGCAGATCCACTGCTTTGGGCAGGAGCATGGAGCATAGCAAAGTCACCCACTTCATCAGTCAGCAAGCAAAGAAGAAACAGAACCCCACAGTTCCCATGAAGGGCATGCTTCCAATGATCCAAGGACCTCCCACTGGGCCCTGTCTCTAATGGTTCACAGTACCTCCTGATATTGTCATCCGGGAACAAGGTATTGATACAGTCCTTTGTAAGGACACTCCATATCACAACTATAGCATATGGTTATGAAACATTTTGCAAGAAAATATAGTCTGATTTATGTGTTAAAGGGTCAGTCTAGCCACAATATGCTGAATGTTTATAAGAATTATGAAGGGCTAGGTCCCTACGTGTGTGGAAGATTAGTTTTCCATTGGAATTTTCCAAACAAATCAAGGTAACATCCTGTAAGTATATGGCTGGGTAGTGACTGTGAGGTCAGCCCCACTCACTGAATGCTGGGTAAGAGAGTCTCAGTGCTATGTTTTAATGACCAATTGGTAAGTGAAAGTAGGTCTTCCCCTGCTTGGTGACCAGGAACCCTATGAGAACCTGTGAAGGCCTGCAGTGTCATTGTAAAGTCACAGACTCCCTGAAATTGCTCTGCTATGGGACAGTTCAACAAGTCATTGGTCCTAATGCGCTTGTGAGGGCTGGCAAGGGCTCACGTGATAAAATAGGTTAGCAAGAAAAATGTTCTATCAATAGATAAATATCTCACTTTTGACACTTATCTTGTAAAACAGGCTAATTCTATCAGCCTGTTGGCTCTAAATACGTGGAGCACTTATTTAATAGCTTAAACCTTATGTTTGTGCTTGCAAGGCATTCTGGGCCTTCAAAAGTTGGCTGCTGGAGAAACAAGTTAATGTGGATCTGCAGAGAATGGGCTGAGAGGCTAACCCAGGTGCAGGGTTGGATCTTTGAAGAGCCAGCAGCCTGAAGCATGAGGTCTAAATAGAATTAAGATGCCTTTGACCCAAACTGCTTGAACTGATCAGCAAGCAGAGCAGACAGGTTTGTCTGAGGGCATGCAGAACTGTGGCTATGATCTGGGCAGCTTTAACAACCAAGAGGTCTGAGCCATTCTGGATACCAATATGACCCAAGCATGGCCCTGGAGACCTTTGACTTAGAAAGAGGAAAATCATACATTCAGAACAGGATATTCAGGGGCACAGAGGCTGTAAAAGTGAAAAGTGGTCAAACCTTATAGGTTAGGGTTCATTCCTATAGGGGCAGTGATGAACCAATCTGGTTTCCAGGTAGAATGAACCTTAGAGACATGCCACAAACCAACCACCTGTTGGGTGGGATAAGGCCAAGTTGGTCAAGATGGATGAAAGAGCTGGTCAAGACTGACCAGACAACTGAAAGTGTGCAGTTCTCACAAAAAAAAAAAAAAAAAAAAAAGTGCAGATTGTCAATATCTCTGAAAGCCACATTTCCCAAGGGGAGATTAAGGTTGGCTTTTGTTGGGGCTGGGAGATAGCTCAGTCGGTAAAATGTTTGCCTCATGAGTATGAGGACCTGACTTCAATCTCCAGTACCAACATAAAAAATGCTGGGTGTGGCAGAATGCTCCTGTAATCCCAGCACTGGGGACATAGAGACAAGAGGATCCTGGGCTTGCTGGCCAGCCAATCTAGCCTAGTAGAGGAGCTCAAGGCCAATGAGCGATTGCCTTAAAAAAGTGAATGGAGTCAGGTACAGTGGCTCATACCTATAATCCCAGCACTTGGGAGGATGAAGTAAGGGAATTATTGTGAATTTGAGGCCAGCCTGGCCTATAGACTAAGTGCCAGGTCAGCCTGGACTAGAGTAAAACCCTGCCAGAAAGAAAGAAGAAAGAAAGAAAGAAAGAAAGAAAGAAAGAAAGAAAGAAAGAAAGAAAGAAAGAAAGAGGAGGAAGGAAGGAAGGAAGAAAGAAAGAAAGAAAGAAAGAAAAGAAAGAAAAGAAAGAAAAGAAAAAGAAAAGAAAAGAAAAGAGAAAAGAAAAGAAAAGAAAAGAAAAGAAAAGAAAAGAAAAGAAGGGCTAGACAAATGGCTTAGTGGTTAAGGCGCTTGCCTGCAAAGCCTAAGAATTTATGTTCAAATCTGCAGGTCCCATGTATCCAGACACACAGTGATGTAAGCAGGCATTGTCATATATGTGCACAAGGGGGCACAAGCATCTGGAGTTCATATGCAATAGGCTGAAGGTCCTGGCATGCCCATTCTCTCTCTCTCTTCCTTACTTTTTCTCAAAAAGAAAAAGAAAGAGAAGAAAAGACACAGATGGAGGAGAAAAGCATTCCTGAGAATATCTTTTGGCCTCCACGTGCATGCACACTCACATCCACCTGCACCTGTATAAAGATGAACACATCTTTATACACATATACATACACACATAAGAACCAAGACTAGCATTTGTAGAAAGTATCCTTTGGAGGGGCTGGAGAGATGGCTTAGCAGTTAGGGCACTTGCCTGCAAAGTCAAAGGACCTTGGTTTGATTCCCCAGGACCCATGTAAGCCAGATGTACAAGGTGGTGCATGCACCTGGAGTTCGTTTTCAGTGGCTGGAAGCCCTGGTGCATCCATTCTCTCTCTCTCTCTCTCTCTCTCTCCCTCTCCCTCTCCCTCTTTCCCTCTCTCAAATGAATAAATAAATAAAATATTTTTTTAAAAAGTATCCTTTGGAGTCTTTTTAATTTATTTATTTTTAGTTTTTCTGTGCTAATTCTTTGCTAAGTCATCACCTAGTTGATATAAAAAAGTTGATTAAGATGTAAGCTTTTTGGTAATAAGAACTAATTTTGGTAATTAGTACTAATTAAAAAGTCAACTTCTAATCATTGAGAAGAAGCATGGCATTCTGACCTCTGTATCCACTAATCTTTAAAGTCTTCCAGACAGAACAGGGATTAACCATCAATTTGTGTTTAAAGCTTCATCTAAAAACTTATATTATCTACTTCTTCATGCTTGAAATCAGGAGTCGGCTAACATTTTCGTAAAAATCTACATGGCCAATATTTCAGACTTTGTACTTGTGTCCCAGCCATTCAACTCAGACATAGGCAATAAGTCAATGAACAAATATGGCTATATGGCATTAAAATTTTATTCGAAAACTCTGAGGAAGGGCCAGACTTGGTGCATTGGTTGTAGTGTATTGATACTGCCTACATCATAATCTGTATCTATAACCAATGAGATTAACTGATGTTTTTCATTTCTGTATTCATGAGAACTGTTTTTCTCGGTAAGAGATAATTTCCAGGCCTAGATGGAACACGTATCTACTACCACCCCTTACCCCCCTAAGAATGCTGTGAAGTCTGCATGAGCCCATCCAGGGACCTTTCTTCTCCTTTAGAAGCAACCACACTATGTTTCTGTTGGTCAGACAGAGTCGCCAGTAACTAAGGTGTTGATGGCAGAAGGACCTCTGCAGAGTAAAGGAAAGGTCGGTGTGCCCTGTGCTGGCAGGATCCCAGTTGTAACAGACAATCATGATACAAATCATCAACCCAGTGGAAGAGCTGCCAGTGAAGTTTCCTCTGGCCTAGAGAAAATGACCTCCTTGGACCTACGAGTACAAATACAAAAGAATAAGAAACAGACTTCCAGCTCTCAGCATCACCTTCACATAACTCTCAAGGTGTGTTTCACACAGAAAACTGTAAAACTCTGGTTTATGGATGTAAACCATAAAAACCTTCAGAAGAAGCCAGGCATGGTGGCTCATGCCTTTAATCCCAGCACTCAGGAGGCAGAGGTAGGAGGATCACCATGAGTTTGAGGCCGCCCTAAGACTACATAGTGAATTTCAGGTCAGCCTGGACTAGAGTAAAACTCTACCTAAAAAAAAAAAAAAAACTTCAGAAGTGTTGTTGCAAGCACTACGAGAAAATACATATGCTAAGTAAGGCTCTGAAGGATTGAATGCAAGCTCTTCCCAGTGCAATCCAACAGAGAAGTCATGAGCCACATGATGAAACCTATCTCCACGAGAGTCCCCAGGTTATATTTCCCAGAACAAAGCCCTTCCAGTTCCATATTGCAAGGGACCAGACTGCACAGATTAGCCTTAGCCGGTAGCGATGGTAATGTGACCTGAACGGGATTCCCAGGACCTCAGGAAGGTTATATGAGGGAATCCATGTTTTGAACTGTTCAGACGAACAGCTCAAAGTTTTGTTACTGATTTTTATCTGCCTTTGTGTTCCAAACACTGAGCTAATGTGCTAGATTGACACGAAGATCAAAGACGTGCCTTGCCTCCAGAGAGCCTCAATTTGAGAGAAAATAAAAACCTCCTGATATCTAAATACTCATCCATGTTTACATTCTTTTTCCTCTTGCAGCCGAGCTGCATTGGCTAGGGACAAATTTAAAGAAACAGAGTTGCTGATTTAAAAAGGCCAATAAATGATGTGCTGATTCATTTGACAACCAATTGTATGTCAGGCATGAGTCTTAGAGATTTACACACATTTATATTCTCCATTTTATTTTATATTTCAAAGCCACCAAAAGAGTACAGTGCAATAAAACAGACATCTATGCATCTGTTACAAAAATATAATAAATTTTTGTCATTTTACTCTATTAACTTGAGAAGTTTGTTTTTGATAAGTTGTCATTTTGGTTGCAACAACAATCCTAATTTCCCATCTTTTTCTCCTCTCATTGCATGTACAAGTGAATATCACACTAGAGGGATGACTTAGCAGTTAAGGCGCTTGCCTGCAAAGCCTAAGGTACTAGGTTTGGGTCCCCAGGACCCACATAAGCCAGATGCACAGGGTGACACATGTGTCTGAAGTTTGTTTGCAGTGGCTGGAGGCCCTGGCACATTCTCTCTCTCTCTCTCTCTCTCTCTCTAATAAATAAGTAAAATATTGTTTTTAAAAAAGAAAAGTGAATATCCTGAATTTAGCTCCATTCTTCTTGTCTTTTTCACTTTTATAACAGTTGTACATAATTGTATATAATTTTTAATTTTTCCAATGGTAAAATTCACCTCTAGGATTGGAGAGATGGCTGAGTGGTAAAGATGCTTGCCTGTGAAGCCAACAGACAATGGTTCAATTCCCCAGGACCCATGTAAGCAAGATGCAAGGTGGCGCACATATCTGGAGTTCGTTTGCAGTAGTTGGATGCCCTGATGTACCCATTTTCTCCCTCTCTCTCTCCCTCTCTCTCTCTCTCTCTCTCCATGTGTGTGTGTGGGGTGGGTGTGGGGGGGTGTCCATCTCTGCCTGTTTCTCTCTCAAATAAATAATTTAAAATGTTAAAAAAAATCACCTAATGGATATCATTTGGGTGGAATGTCCTTTGCCTCTTGCTTTCCTGATATTAATTATATTTTTGACTTTTTTATACTGTCCTATGTAGCTTTGCTCATTCTACTGAGCATATGTTCTTTTGCCACTGTTATGGTTTCTTTACCCATACTCCCATACTCCTATTTGAAACCCATTTCTATCTTCTTATTGTGATTTAAAACAAAACCAGGGCTATAAAGATGGCTTAGCAGTTAAGGTGCTTGCCTATAAAGCCCAAGAACCCATGTTTGAGTCTCCAGATCCCACGTAAGCCAGACACACAAGGTGATGCAAGCACATAGGGTCGCATATGCACACAAAGTGACACACACATCTGGAGATCAATTACAGTGGCTAGAAGCCCTAGCATGCCAATTCTCTTTCTCTCCCTCTCTTTTTTTCTGTCTCTCACTCTCATTCTCACTCTTGCTCTCTTGCATTTAAAAAAAAAAAAAAAAAAAAAAAGGCCAGTCTATTGGGCTTGCCTCAAAAAACTTTTAAAACTCAACCAGCTGGGCATGATGAAGCATATCTGTAATCTCACCACTTAAGAGGCTAAGGCAGGAGGAGTGTAGGTTCAAGGCCAGTGTGGACTACATAGCAAAACCCTGTCTCCAAAAACTAGAACCAAAACCAACCAACCAAACAGAAACTCTCCTCAGTGGGTCCTTGTCCTTGGACCTTTTCATACGACATACATACATCTTCATACAACACACTGCATTTTATGTATTTATTTGCAAGCAGAGAGAGAGAGAGAGGGAGAGAGAGGACATGAATGGACACCTCAGGGCCTCCAGCCACTGCAAAAGAACTCCAGATGTATGTGCCACCTTGTGCATCTGGATTTACATGGATAATGGGGAACTGAACCTGGGTTGTTAGGCTTTGCAGGCAAGTGCCTTAACTGCTGAGCTATCTCTCCAGTCCAAAACACATATACGTCTTCATACAACACACATACACTTTCATACAATACACATATATTTTCATACTATACACATACATTTTCATACAGCACTCATGCATTTTCATACAAACACATGTGCATTTTCATACAACATGCATACATCCTTATACAACATACACACATCATCATACAACATACACATATTTTTATACAACATACATGCATCTTCATACAACATACATACATTTTGACTTTTGGATATTTGCCAGTCTCTTCCTCAATGAAATCCAAGCTTCTAAGACACAAACAAGATGTGTTCAGCTCACTTCTCATTCTAATGTTCACTTACGTATCTCAGATGAGCATCTGTACTTTCCCAAGCATTTGTTCTGGTGTGGGAAAAACAGTGCATGTTTTCATCAACTGTAGAATCCACCAGGACACCAGCAAACCAGACCAGCTTCACGAACCCGCTTCCTGAGGGCTAGGAAGTTTTGAAGCGTTTTGTCATTCTGTGACCCATCAGGGAATATCCGCATTCATGACAGGGACACCTGTCTTTTGCTTTTCTTTCTTTCTTTCTCTCTTTATTTTATTTAATTTATTTTTTGGTTTTGATTTTGGAGGTAATTCACTATGGGATTCAATTGGAATTCACTATGTAGTCACAGGGCAGCCTCAAACTCATGGCAATCCTCCTACCTCTGCCTCCCGAGTGCTGAGATTAAAGGCATGAGCCACCATGTGGGGCTGTTTCAATTGGCTAAGACTCGGCCCTATGACAGCTTGTCCACCAAGTTTCTTGTCAGACAGCTTGAGGTCAATAATGGCATTAGCAGTTACTTATGATTTAGTTCATATAAAATGACTGGGATGTGTTTCATAGCAGCTCATGCCATGCCAAGTCTAGGAAGAAGACCTAGTCCTGGACTTGGCAGAATACAGTCAGCAGAGTGAAATACTCCTTCCGGCTGGAAGCGTCTTCCATGCTGAGGTGCTATAAGACACTGCAGCCCAGGCGAGGCCTTCCAGACAGATCACAGTGACTCCGGAAGCCTGGCATGAAAACAAAGAGGGCTGAAGGAATAGCACTTGGAGCAGAGAATGCAAATGCAGATGAGAGAGCTAGCCAAGTGTCAAACTCCCCCAGTAGCACATTGGTCAAAAGAAGCAACGCTGTACCCAACACACTGCTGGGCCTTTTAGAATGTACAAATGACCTGGGAAGATAATGAAAGTGCTTGCCTCACAATATTGAGGACCTGGGTTCATCCCCCAAAGCTCATGTCAAAATGCCGGGCATGGAGGCATGATCCTATAGTCTCAGAGCTTGGCTGGCAGAGAAAGGAAGATCACTGGGGTGCATTGACCAGCCAGTCTAGCCTAATTAATGAGCTCTGAACCAATGAGAGAGCCTGTCTCAAAAAAAGTGGACAGTATTTCTGAGAGTGACACCCAGGTTGTCTTCTGTTCTCCACATACACATGCACACATGATCACATGCATTAACACACACACACAAACAAACACATGCATACACATGCCTTTTAAAAGGCAGAAACGGGGCTGGCGAGATCGTTTAGTGGTTAAGTCACTTGCCTGCAACCCCTAAGGACCCACGTTCAATTCCCTAGAACCCACCTAAGCCAGATGCACATAGTGGCGTATGGATCTGGAGTTCGTTTTCAGTGGCCAGCGGCCCTGGTGTGTTCCTTCTTTCTCTCTCTCTCATAAATAAATTTAAATATTTTTTTAAATGCAGAAAGGAGAAAAAGGTAAAAACATGATCTAGTCAATCCAATGACTCCCAAAATAGAATTATCTGAAACAAATACACATGGCTAGCGCTGCACCCTGTGACAATAGGGACATAAATAAAACAAAGGGCAGGAAATTTGCTCCACCTCTAACTAGACTGAGGGGACCCTGTTGCCTACTTCCCGTGGACTGAGTCACAGAGCAATGTCAACTCAGCCTATGATGTTACGGTGAGATGCTGGATCCAGAAAAGAGATTGACAGAAACAAATTCAAAATAATGTATTTCCTTCCTAGAATTCTTACAGATTGCAACTGTAAAGTCCCACCAGGCTAAGACTGCTTGACTAGAGAGTTCGGTTTTGTTTGTTTGTGATTTGGTAAAAGCTTCCCCCAAATACCTCGAAGTCTGAAGATAAGACTTATGTGCGCGTGACAGCTTGTCTTCTGCACCCTGGTCGGGGGAGTCCAGGGAGCTAGCAGTCAGCACCTGTGTTCAGAGGACCAGTGCAAGTCAGCTTTAGAGCAGAAAGTCAGAGGCAAATGAGGGCGCATCTGAGTCAGCACAGAACATTATGCTCTCGCTGTTCTTGGGGTCCATAGCTACTGGGACACACTTGTACCACCTAGGTGAGAACCTACCGAGATGGACCAGTAGGAAAAGAAGGAAGCTGAAAATGAATTCATTATTTAATTCTCTCAGATTAGACCAAAAGAAACCACAGATATTTCCATTTTTGACAGGACTTATTCTTAACTGGCAAAGATAAGCCACTTTTTGCTTATATTAGTGTTTCATCAAGGAATTAACTTACCAGAACTCCTACTCAAACGAAAATAGCGAGCGCCGTATGCATCAGATATACCTTGGTCAGATGCTGCCCTCCCGAGGACTGTAGTGGTATTGCAGATTGTCCGTAAAAATTGTAAATAAACGTTTGAAAAATGTGCAAGCTGGTTCCACATTTGTACCTATATCTTAGTCCCTACACATTAGTTCAAGCAGTTACTCTTGCATAATTTTTTAAATAATTTTTCTTTAACAATGTGTTTCCAGATCACTCATTAGGACAAAATGTCTCCAATAAAACTTGTTTTCGAAATCAAAGGTCTCCCAATCCATTTCATGACTCATGATTGGCCTTTTAAAAGCAATCCTGCAGAGCAGAAAATAAAACGGTGACTAGGAAATCTTACAAGAGACACACGGAGCCTTAGAAAACCTGAGTGCGTCATGAAAGGATCATTGGGAAGTACAGATGGCCCAGGACTGTCCTCACAGGATGACCTCACTCCATCTGTAAGCTAGGAAAGGTCATTTTGATCCGGTCTTCACCATGATCGCGTTTGACTTGCTGACCTGTGACCATCTGCCCATCAACTAACGGAACGGTGAGACATACAGAATTCTGAGGCAGCGTCGCAAGATGACTGCCCCCTAGCGTGCAACTTGTGTAATGCCGTCTTCAAATGCATGCCAACGGTGGGCCTCCTCTGATAGACTCCCCTGTCACTCCGGGTCACTAGTCTGTTGACTTTGAGCTATTCTAAAAACATATTATCATGTTGGGAGAAATTTTCACTAGTGACACCTTAGAAAAGTCTATCCAGAAAGACAGTTTGAAGCCTCAGAGGGTATAAGGAAGGGACCACCAGACAAGATACTGCTGGTGCCCTGAGCAAAGCCTAAGACTAAACAAGGCCAGCAGAGCAAGTGCCTCACTCCCAAAGCTCAAGACCCCAAGTTCTGCCAGCCACATGAATGCCCTTGGAAGACCTGATCTTGAACTTCAAAAAGGAAGGCACAAATAACTTTAAAAAAAAAAAAAAAAAAGGAAGGCAGCCCTTCAGATATCTCAAAGTCAGACTAATGAGAGGCTCAGAATTCAGATTAGCCAAGCCTGGACCTTTAATTTATCAAAACTGTGAGATAATAAAATTGCAGTCAACTGCTTGTAGTAGCATGTGTTGGTTTGCTATCTGTCAATATAAAATGTGGTGTTATTCCATTTTAATTTTTCATTTCATAATTTATTGTGCAGCAAAATGAAACAACTTCTTCCCTGCCTACAAAACTGTTGAGATTTTCTGATATATTGGGTGATGGACTTTCAATATTTTTTTAGGTACATATCAGAGCATTTCCTAAGCGTTTGACAACTATTTCTTTTTCATTACAATAGTGCAATTATACTTTGAATTGACATTAGAATGACATATAAAATATAAAGCATCATCAAGTCCAAGTCTTGTATCAAAAAAAAAAAAAAAAATGAAGAGATGAGCTGAAGAGACAGCTCACAGTTAAAAGCACTTGCTAAGCAAGCTCAAGGCATAGGAGGCCCAAGAGAGTGCTTGAACTTGATCCCCAGGACCCACATAAATAGCAGGATATGGCCACACCTATCTGTAGGTAAAGTCCCGTAGGGGAGCAGAAACTTAAGAATCACATATCAAGGTTTGGGTCAGTGGAGGAAGATGGCAAGTTCCAGGATTAGTAAGAAACTCCAACTCAAATAAGAATGGGCAGAACAGGGCTGGAGAGATGGCTTAGTGGTTAAGATGTTTGCCTGTGAAGCCTAAGGACCCATGTCCAAATCCCCAGATCCCACATAATCCAGACACACAAGGTCACACATGTGCACAAGGTGGCACATGTGCCTGGGAGTTTGATTACAGTGGCTGGAGGACCTGCTGTGCCAATTCTCTCCCCCCCTTCTCTCTCCAATTCTCTCTCTCTTATAGAAAAAGGCTTGTCTCAAAAAAAAGAAAAGAAAAGAAAAGAAAAGAAAAGAAAAGAAAAGAAAAGAAAAGAAAAGAAAAGAAAAGAAAAAGAATGGGCAGCAGAGCAAAGGAGCAGGGACACTTGTTGCTCTGCTCTGGCCACTACAGGTGAGCTCGAGCTTACACTGCTGGTGAGGACATGGGTGTCTCAAGTGCACATACATATGCATTCACCACACACACACACACACACACACACACACAAAACAAAGAAAAACTTTCAAGATTCTGTGTTATGGTTTGTTTTATTGTTTTCTTGATGGAAAAACGAAAATTATAAACCTGAGCATACTTCTAAATTTATTCTTAAAACTGAAAGCTTCCACACTTCAAATCTAAAGAAGCACCTCAAAATACAAAGTGGTGTTTGTTACTAAATACTTTTTTAAAAATATTTATTTGAGGGCTGGAGAGATGGCTTAGTGGTTAAGGTGCTTGCCTGGGAAGCCTAAGGATCCAGGTTCGATTCTCCAGGTCTCACGTAAGTCAGATGCACAAGGTGGTGCATGCATAGTTCGTTTGCAGTGGCAAGAGACCCTGGAGTGCCTTCTCTCTCTCTCTTTCTCTGTCTCTCTCTCTCTCTCTAATAAATAAATAAAATCTTTAAAATATATTTATTTGAGACAGAGAGAGAATATGGGTGCACCAGGGCCTCTTGTTACTGTAAACAAACTCCAGATACATGTGCCACTTTGTGCATGTGGCTTTACATGGGTACTGGGGATCAAACCAAGACTGTCAGACTTTCTAAGCAAGCACTTTTAATGGCTGAGCCATCTCTCCAGCCCCCTGAATTATTCTTTTAAAATGAAGCTAATGTTACTAATTCTTAGCCATTCTGCAACTATTAGAAATGCTCATAGTTAAAGAGTACTAAACGTTTACCTGGCAAGTTTGACTATGGGGAAGAAAAGTGTTTTATAGCTCTTTACAGAATGTAAAAAAAAGCTGTAGAATTGAAGAACTCTCATACTTTTTAAAAAGTACAGCTGTGGTGTTGAAGAAATTTCAGATACTTTTTACAATAATATATTTTAATATATTACTAGTATAATAATATATTTATAATAATATGCATTTACATATTATATATTTTCACGGTATATACACTGGTACAGGATCAAGCCTAATAATGCGCAGAAGATAGAAGAAGGATATGAAGAACAATAGTAGATGTGAGCACCGCTCACCAGAGTCTCCAGGTTTTCTCCTTCCTAGACACAGAGCTCTGAGTCCTAGGCTTCCTTTACAGGCCAGAGAGATGTGTGACAGGCAGTGACAGACACACTGTGCCCATCACTAAAACCACCCTAGAGTTGGTGCTCTGATTCAGTTTCTTTTTCCCTGATACCTTGAACTCTGGTGTCCTCTGCTGGAATCCAAGAAATGACACAAAGCAGTGTGGTACAGGGAGGGGTGACCACATGGAGCAAAGACTTCCTTGGCTCCCTGTGAGACACAGAGTACAAATAAAAACTGTTTTGAATATTTTGTCTTATTCATTTGCAAGGAGAGATATAGATAAAGAGAATAGACAGACAGAATGGGCATGCCAGGGCCTCCACACGCTGCAAATGAACTCCAGAAACATGTGCCACTTTGTGCATCTGGCTTTCCATGACTACTGTGGAATTGATCCTCAGTCATCAGGCTTTACAGGCAAGTACCTTTAACCACTGATCCATCTCTCCAGCACCGAAGTGGTTTTTGTTGTTGTTGTTGTTGTTGTTGTTGTTGTTTTTTAATCTAAGACTTAGCAATTGTTACAGCAAGATCATAACACCAGGGATTGGTCAGCATTTTCTGGGAAGAGTGGGTTTCCAAACTTTTGATATTGTGACTTGATGTCATCTACATGTTATTAGTTTGCATTCACAGCTACAATAGGATGCATGTGCCCATGGTCTGCAGGTTGGCAATATCTGCTATAGGTTTTATAAACCATTTAATCTATCCCATATAATTGCTCCTTTTTTATAATACCAACAAAATGTAAAAGTCCTCCCTAGCTGCTTATAAACTGTATAAAATCAGGCTGGAGGTTAGGATTGGACCCATAGGCTATAGCTTGCCAGCCCTGATTAGAACAGTATGGAAGATTCACTTAGTGACTGACAGGTTTCTCCAAAACTAGGGAAGACAGCCCCAAACCCCAACATTAGAGGGCTGGGTTAACCAATTAACAGTACTTGAGGTACCCCAAAACAACTGACCAATATGACATGGTATATAAACTCTTCATCTCATGAGTGAAACAGGACTGAAGTGTGTGTGTAAGTTTTTATTATTCTCAGAAGTCCCATGTGGGTTTAAGCAAGTTACCTACAAGTGGCATCTTGCTAAATTAACCCCTTTTATAGTTCCCCAGTCCTTTCTTAAGCTCCATTCACGTGCAGTATTTCCCACACTGACCATTGAAACCACTTACCTTGTCTCGAGATCTGCTTTGGGGAAAACCAAGGTGACAGTCCTTATAAAACAACTAGTACAGGGAGTGGGGTGCTTTGACAAGCTTAATGTGTAAGGTCTATTATCAGGTTAGCAGTCAAGCAGAGTGAAATTAGGAAAATGGTTATCAGAGGAAAAGGCTGGCCCTGTTAATGCTATATAGCAAGATAGTTAGGAAAACTATTGCCTGTGATAACATCTGTAAAATTGTGTGAAAGTTGACAGCCCTCCTTCTTGAAGGAAAATAAACTATCAAACATAAACCACCTCACTGTCTTAGCTCTGAAAGGAAATCTTCCTTCAAGCCCTGTCTACCTTACCATCTCTATGCTTCTGCTGTATTTTACTTCTAGTCTATCCATGTCTATGGTTGAACACAACCATTCTGTGGTGCATATGATGCTGCTTGAGGGGGGGGATATGGTGGATAGGAAGCTAAAATCCTCATCTGTCCATCTGTCTTCTAGATAGGATCAGGGTCTACTTGTCAGACACCCCTGCAGTGTGAAAGGTGACCGTTCAGCAGTGTATATACATTGGTTAGCAGCATGGTGGTGGGGCAATCACTTTATTCTGTGGCAGCACTGGTAGAGGTCCTGTATCTATCTGATGACAACTTTTGTGAGACAGGTGAGCACATGGCCTGTCCACTTTTGGCTGGCACAGAGCTGGCCAGCCATAAGGTCCATAATGACCTCTGGACCATAATGAAGGCAGTGTGTGCGCATGGAGATGGGCCCTAGTGGCAGCTTCAGAATCCCCATTTCTTCCACCCTAGCAGACTCCCTGGTCTGCAGATGGCCATTCTCAGATGGCCAATAACTTGGCCCATGGGTCCTCCCAGTGATAAAGACTCTCAAAATTCCTGTATCAAATTCCATTTTATTTTATTTAACAATGTCCTCCAGATTCAACCATGTTGTCATAAATGTTTCCTATATGTTGTTTTTAAAACCAAATAGCATTGCATGTGCTCCACTTTTGAGGCTTTCAACCATTACTGGGCTTTATGTTATTTCTAGAAAATAATGCTGCAATGAACAAGAGAGGGCAGACATCTCTATAGTATATGCATTTCAGTTCCTTAGGGGTAATACTGATATGGGGACTGCTAGCAGGAAAGACAAATACTGGATAATCTCACATGTGAAATCTAAAAACGTCAAACTCACAGAAGTAGACAGCAGAAGGTGGTTCCTGGAATGGGGACATGGGAGAAAAGGAAAGTGTTGGGCCACAAGTACAGTAAAGTTCCAGCAAGACATGAGGATACGGTCTGGTGTTACACTGCATGACACAGCCACTCTCGTGACTTATGCATATTTCAACGTAGCTAAAAAGATATCTTCAGTGTTTACCCACAAAGAAATGACTATGTTTGACACGGCGAGCTACTCTGCTTTACAGTAGCTAGAATACTTTGTGCTGCCTGCACTTAGTCACAGGTGACAGAGAATTGGACACCATTCCTGTCTTTCTCCCCACTCCAGTTAGCTTCTGTCTATCCTTTCAGCTTGGTTTCGTTTTAACATTTTTATTGTCAGCTTCCATAAGTATAGCCAATAAGCCATGATAATTCCCTCCCCCCCCCATTTGCTCCCACTCAAATCCTCCCTCCAATGAATCTCTACTTCTTTCCAATTAGTCTCTCTTCTGTTTCAATGTCATCTTTCCTCATATTATGAAGATCTTGTGTAGGTAGTGTGAGACACTGTGAGGTCATGAATATCAAGACCGACTTATGTCTGGAAAATGGCACTGTAAGCAGTCTACCCTTCCCTGGCTCCTATATTCTGTGAGTCACCTCTTCCACAATGGATCCTGAGCCATGGGGGGGGGGGGTGATGGAGATGTCTCAGGGCTAAACACTCCACTGTCACTTCTCAGCACTATGGTGACTTTTGAATCATCCCAGTGGTTAGTGCCATCTGAAGAGAAGCATCTCTAACCAAAAATGAGTGTGGCATTAATAGATGGTATAAACACAAAAAGTGCTTAGAGGGCAGTTTGGTGGGCATAATATATGCATTTAGCTAGAGAACAGCAGGCATTACGCCCCTAGGGCTCAGGACCTCCCCAACCATAGGCTTTTGCCTAGATTTTCAGTAACAGGCACGTATGTCCTCCCAGGGAGCGGGCCTCCAGTACAACTACAAAGCAGTTGGTTTGCGCCACAACAGACATGCCATGATTGCACCGTTTGGCACATTGGGCCTGGTTGGCCAATCTTAAAACTTGTAGGGTCCACTGCTGTTTAACATCATTGATGACTTGGCTCTCCCAAAAGGCTGCATTCAGCTTGATTTCTCACAGCACTTCTTACATTCTACAATGCAGTAATAATGATCCAATTACCTAGCAATTTAACTTCTGTTACTGGCACACACTGTTCTCTTGAATGTGCTATTCCCTCAATAAGGAATGCACATGCCCAGGTATACTTCATGCCTGCTTTCATCCCGAGATCTCTTCAATCCACACTCGTAGAAAGGTACAGTGAGTTACTAAATTCACACATGCTCAGATCAGTCCCTTCTGGTTAAAACCCTGTCTCTGCCACTTAACAGCTCTGTGACAGTGGGCAGATTGTTTAACCTTTCTATCCCTGAGTCTTCTCATTTTTAAAAGAAGATAATAGGACTTAACTCTGTAAGTTTGTTTAAGGACTACATTAGCACAAGTTTCTAAGGAACGAAGCTGAATGTCTGGTATAAAGGAAGAAATTTATGAGTGTTACTATTATCAGTTTGTCACTGAACTTGGAATAAAATCGAGGAGAGGAGAGGAGAGGAGAGGATTTTTTTTTTTTTTAATGCTAAAATGCTGAAAGTTTCAAAGCAAAAGGGTTAATTAAAATGGCCAGTGACTGGAGAAATGGCTCAATGGTTTAGACACTTGTTTGCAAGTCATAAAGGCCCGGGTCTGATTTGCCAGTGCCCACATAAAGCCGGATGCACAGAGTGGTGCATGCATCTGGAGTTCATCTGCAGTAGCAAGAGGCCCTGGTGTATTCCCCCCTTCTCTCTCCTCTCTCTTTCTGCTTACAAATAAGTATAAGATATATAAAATTTAAGAAAAATGAAAAACTAAGAAATCAAAAACTAAAATATATGATGTAGCTACCCAATGTTAGAAAAGCAGATTCCTAAATATGAAAAGAAAATAATTCCATTGATAAGGGGTCCACTGTCAGGAAGATAAAACATATTAACTACACATACATCAAAATCACATGGCTGCAAAACATATAAAGCAACATGGGGAACTATGAGAAAAAACAGACACACCCCTCACCAAGGGAGGCTTTATCGTGATGCTCTGAGAAGCAGAATATCTATAATATGTGATTTTAAAAACAGGATTGGAATAGGATTCTAAGCCCTGATGGTTGCACTGCCAAGATTTATCACATACTTAAGGCAGAAAACTTCAAATAAGACAAATTCTTTCAGACAGAGTTAAATCTCTTAAAAATGAGTTGAGAATATACCTATTTATAAAACTCTACTCCCATAAAATTGAACAAAGTTTCAAAATAAATTCCATCTAACTTTTACAATATCACATAACCATGCTGGGTTTATCTCAATACTTCAAGGATGATTTAACAATATCAGCAAACAGACTGACTAATCATATTTTAAAATATGCAGGGAATGTTTGTTAATATTCACATTCTTTTTTAATATTTTATTTTTATTTATTTATTTATTTACTTGACAGAGAAAGAGGGAGAGAGAGAATGGGCACACCAAGGCCTCCAGCCACTGCAAATGAACTCCAGATGCGTGTGCCCCCTTGTGAATCTGGCTAACGTGGGTCCTGGGGAATCAAACCTGGGTCCTTCGGCTTTGCAGGCAAATGCCTTAACTGCTAAGCCATCCCTCCAGCCCAATATTCACATTCTTTTATTTAAAAACTATTAGCAAACTTGAAGCTCAGTAGTTAAAAAAAAAAAAAAAAAAAAAAAAAAACCTTTCCTTTTGAAATTACCAAAAAAAGGTACCCATTATTATCATTTATCTATAATATCGTACTAAAGGTACAATAATATTTCTGAAGACAGAAAAGAAAAAATGAGAATAGCAAAGGAAAAAAATCAACCTAACATCCATACATTTGACTGTATATAAAGACTCTAAAGATAAATAAAATGTACATGTAAGGTACTGAACAAAACATTCAAAACAAGCCCTGGAAATAAAATGTTTATGATATCACCAATAATATAAAAGTATCAAATGCCTAGAAATTACTCTGGCAAAACGTAAGCATGTCCTCCACAGACATGTCGTACAATTTTAATGAGAGATTTAAGAACACTCTAGTTAATAAGAGAAGAGGCAGAGCATGTTCTTGGAATACAAGACTCAAAACTGTGAAGACTCAACTTCCCCCAAACTGAACACACTCCCAATCAGAATGCTAACCTGACAAGCAGCTCAAAGATATTCATGGATACAGGAAAACCAAGAAGAGCTGGCACAGTTTTGAGACAAAGCAAGAGAACAGGACTGTTATGCTATTTTGAAAAACGCACAGAGCTACAGTGGTTAAAACTGTACAGCCTCCCCCAAAAAGTAGACGGCCCCAAAGAGACACATAAGGGCATATGCAATATGGCTTAGAGAAGTAGTAAGTGTTGATAGGACTACACAGCCACTTGAAAAATGTAATATACAACTATACCCCCTAACTGGTACAATACCCAAAAATCAAGATTAACTATAAACCTCCCAGTGAAAAAGCAAAATAATGGAACTTCTAGAATACAGGCAACTACTATATTATGATCCCAGGATAAGGATATGTTCCTTAAACAAGACATAAAATGATCAACCTTTTTAAAATGCTTGGAAAATTATACTATATTGAAATGAACCATTGCATTATCAAAACACCTAATTAAGACAATTAAAAGCCAACCTAGTATGAATATAATTTCATAATTCATAAATGATGAAAGGTTGTCAAGACCTAACATACTGACACACAATCTTTCTCTAAGTAGAATATATGTATGTTCTTGTGGCTGGAGAGATGTGGGTCTCGTGCTGTGGGGTCTCGTTCTGTTCCCGTTCCCCGGGGTCATTGGCCACCGACATCCAGGGCGAGGGAGAGAGCAGCAGGGTCATTCTGGCTGGGCGGGTGAGTGCCACGTGAACATACGAACACATGACGGGGCAATGAGCACCCGGGAGACCGTCTGATGGACAGCACTCCTTTATTCAAAGGGGGGGTGGGTTTATAAACACCTGGGGAAGGTTGAGACAGCACTACAGACTATATGGCAATTGGATGCATAGTTTATGGGCTGTTATCTAGATAGAGGGACTAGTAACTTCAAAGCTATGGGGGAAGGATAAAGGAAGGTAGGGGGAAGGGCAGAAGAGGAGATTAACAGGAGGCTGTGACTTCAGAACTGTGGGGGGTGAGAAGGCTACCTGACTTTAGCCACATGAGGGTCTCTTGGGCAGCTAGCCACAGGTCAGGAACTGTGGGGGCAAAGTCTGACTTATGGAATGGTCATAGCCTTTTGGGGTCTGGGGGGAGCGCCTCGCCAGTTCTGCCCACTCTGGGTGATGACAGCTCACTACACCCTACAACATAGGGAAGGCTTTCACCATCGCCAGGGACTCCTGACAGAGGGCCGGCTGCGACCCCACAGCCCAGGATCCCTGGCCATGTCCAATAGTTCAGGCCAGCCTCCTCATAGGTCCAGCCTGTTACCAGCAAGGCCCAACAGAGAGATTGCTCAGCAGTTAAGTCACTTGCCTGCAAAGCCCAAGGACATGGGTTCAATGTCCCAGTACCCACATAAATGCACAAGCGGCACATGCATCTGGAATTCATTTATAGTGGCTAGAGGCCCTGGCACACCCATATTTCTATTCTCATTCTCAGTGTCTCTCTTTAAATTTTTTAAAATACATTGAAAAAGAATATAAACCCAAGAAGAAGAGATCATTGTCTTTCATACCAAGATGGAAGCAGACTTTTCAAAAATGTAAATCAAATATTCAATTTGAAAATTAATTAAATCCTTCAACTACTTCAGAACGTAGAGGCCAATTTTTAAAACAATACTAACTCAACTACATGTGTTCATAGAAAAGAGTGCAGTAGTGAAGAAAAATGGACTTGGATGGAGCATGGGTTCCAAAGTCAGCTACATGATTTGCCAGACAATGTTCTCCAAAGACTGATAGCATCTCCCTGGGATGCAAGCTCTTCACCTTTAAAATGACAGTAACAGGAGGTGACTGTTAAAAATAAATTACATAAAAGTATACAAAATACCCAGCATGTTACCAAGGAAATATTCAGTAAATACTCTTTCTTCTTTCACATCTCATGTCTTTGCCTCACAATTCATTTTAGATCAATGTTATTTTAAAAACAGCCCTTGTAATTGTAGACTGAATTATATACAAGAGAACGTTAAGAAATGATGGCTGTAGGTAGAATTTTGTAAACCTGTCATAAAAGCCTTTGCTGAAATTTTCCATGCTGTCTTCATGTGAGGTCCTCTGATGCATATAAAATATGATGTGGAATGGTGGTGTTTTGCCATCTTACTGATAAGACACAGTTATTTCAAACTCAACCCCCGTAAGATGTTAATGTCTCCACTGACAGTGTGTACTTCTTCACCTGTGTGTTTGGAGCCACAGGTTTTGAGATCTGGGGGCCTTTGTGGATGAGACCTAAACCTTGTTGGAAAAATCAAAGCCTTACAGTTCTCATCAAAGTATTTCAAAGAAAGAAAAGTGGCTTTTTGCAAATGCATTCCAAGTTTCCCTTGCTCAAAATACAAATGTCCTCGTCTAAGAACATGGCCGTGGGAACCGCGTTCACCACGGTGTGAGACCTGCGCATGGCACGTATGCGCTCTGTCTGCTGCACAGTCATGCATGACCTGGTATTGCTGAAATAGAGTCTTTATTTCTGAACATTCCAAAACAGCAGTGTACACAGTAACAAACAGTAAGTCATATACCATAAGAAAGCATTCATTAGTGCAAATGGGTTTTGTAAAAGGTCTATCAAAAAGATTTATTTGCTTTAAAATGCATTCATTTCCAGAAGCATTGTTAATAAAACATTACAGTTTTCATTCTTTGTAATAAAGTATTGAAAATCAATTGTGGTAGAGTAGCAAACATTGCAGGTATTAAATGCAATGAGCTCGTGATGTCATTATAAATAGGAAACCCATGTACGACAATAAATTAACAATGAAAAAGACAAAACTGTTTTAACTCTGCCGTCTGGCTATCTCCTCCCAATGCTTTAGATTACATTGTGCTCATTCAACAAAAAGTTATGTCTCAAATCGTATGGTGTATTTTTGCTGATATATCCCTAGAGCTAAAAAAATAGTACCTTACCACAAAAATATTTTTATGGCACAAAATTTAAGTTGTTCCATAGTGGTTCACATAGTGGCGTAAAAAGAAATAGGCACAAAAAAATAAAATTCCTGTAAACTATAAAAAAGTAAAATTCAAAGCATATGTTTAGAACCTAATTGTAAATATGAACATATTAAAATGCAGAACATGTAAATGGAAAGGTGTTTAGAACACGTCAGTAAAATGAAGAAGTTACTTTAAAAAAACTCATATGGCAAAGCATTATTGATACATCTCGGTTCTTTCAAAAAGTATTCAGGTACAGAGCAGTTCTACAAAAACTTCCTAGATCTAAATGTCACAATACTGCAATCACAGGTCTGAGAATGCTGCAGTATCTCAGGCAAATATTTAAGTGCAATAATTAGTCTCTGGTAGATTGGTCCATTGAAAAAACAACCCAGTAAATACATTAAAATGTGAAAGGGAAAGAATATCCCAACATCCACTGTTACCCAGCCAGCTAGGCAACACAACCCTCATTTTTCACTTCTTTCCCAGTCTTCAAGGGTACACAAAACTGCATCAGTAGCAACCATCTCTCCAATTCCCATCCCTCAGTGTGCTGAGTGAAGACAGCGGCTTTGGGGGCTGCAGGAAACTATAGAAGGATGAAGAAAGGAAACAGGCTGTTAGTAATGCCATGAGTCACATTGTCTTTGATCTCCTCTCCCACCAATGACGCTCCATCCAGTAATGACTACTGGCACTGTCCCAAATGTACCTCGAGCTACACACTTCTGGACCATCACAGCATATGGGTGTCTGCTGGAGCCCTAACCCACAGCAGAGCCACATGTGTGGCATGTGCTTAAGTAAACTTCAATATACTACTTAAAAATCATTTTAAGATCACGATGAGAAAGATAAACTCCTCCATGGAAAAATGGCTAAAGACATAATAGAAGCTTCACTCAATATAATCATATAAATGAACATGCAGAAACCTTATAAACAATCAAACATTTGTCTATCATATTACCAAAGAATTTTTTTGAAAGGTGAATAAAGAGTTTTTTTTACAGGGTACAAGGACAACTTGAATGAAAACTGGATTCCTGGTGGCCACAAATTTGCCAACCAGCAGGACAGAGGTGGTTACAGCTCTGACTCTTGGTGGCAGGGAAGAATTTTCAAAGAATGATGATAACTGGGGTTCACTCAAGACTGAGGAAACTGACCATATCATATAGCCTGACAACCTTTCCTCTTTGGAGATACGTATCAAGGATAAATGGAGAGCCCACAATGCTGGGAATGCATAAATCATTTGGTGTTGTCCACCCATAAACATGGCACAGCTTCACATTACTAAGAATAGGCCAGAATTTACAGAACAAACACATACCAAAACATCTCTTTCTAGGTAGTCGGTTTATGAGTCAGGCTAATGATTGACCATCACTGTCAATTTGACCTAGATTCAGAATCCTTTAGGAGACACGCCTGTGGGCAGTCTGTGAGGGTGTTAGCAGAGAGCTTTCACTAAGAAATGAAGACTTAACCTAAATATGGGTAGCACCACCTCATGGGCTGAGGGTCCTGAATTAAAGAAGAAATCCTGAGGAGGACAAGCATTCATCTCTGTGGTGGTTTGATCCAGGTGACCCCAATAAACTTAGGTGTTCTGAATGCTAGGCTCCCAGTTGATGGAGATTTGGGAATTAAAGCTTCCTAGAGGTGGGCTTATGGGTATTATAGCCAGGGTCCCCTTGCCAGTGTTTGGCACACTCTCCTGTTCATGTTGTCCACCTGATGTCGGCCAGGAGGTGATGTCCACCCTCTGCTCATGCCATTGTTTTCCCCTGCCATCATGGAGCTTCCCCTCGAGTCTGTAAGCCAAAATAAACCCTTTTCCCCCAAAAGCAGCTCTTGGTCGGGTGACTTCTGCTAGCAATGCGAACCTGACTGCATCTCTTTCTGCTTCCTGCTCACCAACACAATGTGACTAGCTACCTCACGTTCCTGCCACCATGCCCTTCTCACCACGATGGACCCAGGCAAGGCCTTCTGCCCATAAGCTGCTTATTGTAGGGTAGGTACTTGGTCACAGTGAAGAAAAATAAATATAGTCAATCTGCCTTTATTTTTATGTTTTTTCTTTAGTCTCTGAAGTTTTTTTTTAATCATAATAAACATTACTTCTTCCCATAAAACAAAAAGGCAAGTTATATATACGTCAAAAGCAGGAAGAACAAATACTTGTTCCCACACTCTTTTCAAACTTTTGCTGTAGTTCTTTTTGCCACATATAATTCCTTTGAAGAGTTGACTATATTAATTCCATTTTCTCACTATCAATGTATTAACTCAGTTTGTTGAGATAGGGTCTTGTGCTAATCAGGTTATTCTAGAACTCCTATGTAGCCTAGAATGGCCTTGAACTTACAACCCTCCTGCCTAAACCTCCTAAGTGGTGGGATTACAGGCTTACACCACAATACCCAGCCTCTCAACTCACTTTTCAGGACTTGTCTTTTTTACTGCTATGCAATTCTCCAAGATATCCAGTTTTCCAGAAGGGTATATAATATAACAAAACTTGTCTAAAATGTCCTCTGGAAGTTGACATTTTTGAAGCGGAGAAAAAAATATCTATGTAAACCATTTGAACTGACCAACATAAAGTAGTAAAGCCCTGCTGAGTATCACAGAAATGTTTTGCAAACCAGGGGCAGAGGTGTCAGGGTGGGTGAAGACATGCAGCAGGCAGGGAGCCACACAAGTAACTTGAGGCTTGAGGAACTGCAAGAGCTCTGCAGATGAGCATAGCTCATTCAAGCAAAATCAAGTACTGTGTCAAAAGTGAGGCTGGGCTGGAGAGATGGCTCAGCAGTTACGGCACTTGCCCACAAAACCTGAGGACCTGAGTTTGATTCCCCAGTGCCCATGGAAAGTCAAACCTACAAGGTGGTGATGCATGTGTCTGGAGTTCATTTGCAGCGGCACGAGGCCCTGACATGCCCATTCTCATTTATTCATTCTCTCATAAATAAGTAAAGTATCTTTTTAATTTTTTTTTTTTTTTTTTAGTGAAGTGACTAAGAGATGAAAACAAGATTTGAGAGCAAGGACCTGACCACACAGGGACATGTTCTTAAAAAATGGGAACATAGGTTAAATTATAAATGATAGTGACCTATTATGGTTAAAATGAATCAAACAAAGTGAGGGTGGTTTGGGGAATAGCTTTGGGGTTTTTTTTTTGTTTTTTTTTTTTTTTTTTTTTTTTGTTTTTGAGGTGGGGTCTCACTCCAGCTCAGTCTGACCTGGAATTCACTATGTAGTCTCAGGGTGGCCTCGAACTCATGGTGATCCTCCTACCTCTGCCTCCCAAATGCTGGGATTAAAGGCATGTGCCACCACCACGCCCAGCTTGGGGAGCAGTTTTGAATTTTAGACTGCAGGTGAAGTTACTTAAACAAAGATTCCTACCTTCTGACGGGTTGTGCAATTTTGCTCCGAGGCAGGTTACTCCCGTTTATTGCCAGTGAAGGTCTTGGAAGTGCACTTCGACCCAGGATTCCAGAAGTCGAAGTTGCGGCTTTGTTAGGGGTAGGGATTCCCGTGTTGGAGTACAGCTGTAAACCATTGGATACAGGCATGTTGCTGCTGCCTTGCACAGTGGGACTCACATAGGCCGTGGCTTTAAGGGGTTGCCGGACAGACACTGGGAAATGCCCCACGCTGTGGACTCTGTGTTGAATCTGTCCCGGTGATGGAACTAGAAGACAAAACAATATTCACGTGAGGAAATCTCAATTTACACTAGACTAGAAAATGTTCCATATCCAGAAGAGCATGGATGGTCTGAAAGGAGGAGATAAATGCAGCACAGGTTCCAGACACCATACAGAAGGAGAAAATGTCTAGTCAAGTGTCTTCCATCCTGTCACCCAGCAATGCTCTGGAGTGCCTAAACACGGTTGTTCCTTGAACAACATGGGGTCAAAACTCTACACACAGCTTGTGTCTCTCCCCAAACTGACCCTACCCTCACAAACAGCGTAGTGAATACTTGTAATGGTGATGATTTAATACTGTGTCTCAATGTGGACATTTCTCTGGCTTGTCTATGATCTACAAATGTGCATGAATTTTATTTTAACTTTTAACAATATGTTTTAAAATATTTTATGGTATTAAATGATAAAAACAGAACGCCATCGATGTCTATGGATGACATATCAAACTTTTTCCAAATTTTCTCAATATTTCCAAGCTACAAAGTTAATTTGCACATTTTTTTCAAAAGGGATATAAATCTCAAAACAAAAAAAAAAAATCATGGACAAAGGATCTGCTCAATTCAAACCTATGCTGTTCAAGGGGAAACTGTCTGTCTAGAAGGATATTCTCAGCACACGCCCATTTCTAGGGCAAATTTGGTAATATCCAAATTGTTACTATTTTTATAACTTTTTTATTTTTATTTATTTGAGAGGGGGAAGAGGAGGTGTGTGTGAGAGAGAGAGAAAGAGAGAGAGAGAGAGAATGGGCATGCAAAGGCTTCCATCCACTACAAATGAACTCCAGATGCATGTACCACCTTGCACATCTGGCTTACGTGGGTTCTGGGGAATTGAACTGAGGTCCTTTGGCTTTGCAGGTAAGTGCCTTAACCACTAAGCCGTCTCTTCAGCCCCCGAATTGTTACAAGTCTGTCCTTGCTAGACAACATTAGGGTTTCTTAGTAATTGCTATGGTTTCATGAATGTAAAACGGGTGACTGAACAGTTGCAACAACAGAAAGGAAGGCAGCCTTGACATCTAAAGACACAGCTTGCTACAAACATATTCCTTAAGTGTCACTCTTTATAACACATCTCATCTTTTTGAAAATTAAACAGATTAAAGCTTAGAATGATGCCTGCCACTCTTGTAACCATTCAATTAAGTATTAGTTATTATTTCTTTTGTAACTGTGGGGAATTATGTAAGTTGAAGGAATAATCCTTAAAAACTTTAGCAACTGACTTGTCCAACATCCTACATCATTTCACATTAAAAAGGAATCAACAACTAAGCACTTTCACAGGTCCTCCCTTAGGCAGTGGGGCCAGGATTTGGTAGCTGGTGCTGAGAGAAAACCCTTGATTACATCCTTGCCCTGAGACTGTACCAGTGGCAGCTGTCACTCAGGGGAACAAAAATACCCAGGTCCCAAAACTAATATTGAGGTTGAGAAACTTTTAGAATGGTACTTAGAATTAAAAGGGGAATTATAAGATTGACATGTAGGTGAATAGGGTGCACTTAATGGCATTCTGTGTTTCTTCATCACATTGTTCATGACTACTGAATTAGGGTAATTAACTTGTGTGTTGTCTTCAGAAATAAAATTAAAAATAAAATAAAATAAAATGGAATCAACTATTACAGTGAAATATTTAAATGTTCTATTTCTTTTCTGTAAGGAAGGAAAGTGAACATAAACATAATGGTATCTAATTCTGTCTGCATACAAATTTTAAAGTTTAATTTAAAAGAAACTCTCAAAACCAGTTCCATGTGTGAATTTACCTCAATTTCTTTTGAAGCATACATGTACATGACATAAATCTAACACTGGGGCTCAATGGATTTTTCAGAGACCATATTGAGGTAGCTCCTCCCCATCTCAAGAGTTGCAGCATAATCAGCCCCTCACATACTCCTTCATGCCCAATCCCAAACAATACACCTCCAGAAATAACTGATTATCTCATTTATCATCACAAACTGGCTTTTCCTATTTTGAACTTTATATAAAAGAATTATATAATACGTTCTCTTGTGAGCCTGGCTTATTTCATTCAATATTGCATCTACAAGAGACATGCATGCTGAGGTATTGCAAAGCAGTGTTCCACTGTAGCAAGGCCACACATCCCACTGACGATAGAGGGCTGAGTTGCTCCCTATGGAGGTGGAGGAACATTCCTTACCATGTTTTGTTGATAACCCACACCTACTATGGTGGGACTATACCAAATTTTGTAACTAACAGTTATTAGGACAAATGGATATAGCAAAGTTGTTGGATACAGTATCGAACCATAAAGACTGGGCTGGAGAGATGGCTTAGTGGTTAAGGCACTTGCCTGCAAAGCCAAAAGACCCAAATTTGATTCCCCAGGACCCATGTAAGCCAGATGCACAAGATGGCGCATGTGTCTGGAGTTCATTTGCAGGGCTGGAGGCCCCTGTCATGATGGCCATAAATAAATGAAAACAAAAATAATTTTACAAAAACCAATTATATTTTAAATACCAGAAAAAGTGTAGAAACTAAAAGTTGAAAAAAATACTATTCATGAAAACATTAAAAATTACATACCTTAAAGTAAATCTGATTAATGATATATGAAACCTTTCTACACTAAGCTACCAAAAAAATCACATTAGAAAGATTTCCATCAATTAAGGACAGATCATTCTATGCAAATTGAGATACTTAATATGATGATGATTCTCCCAGAAAATTATTTATAGATTCAATAAAATTCCAATTTCACTTAAAATAAAATTACAGGATAGTAGGGATAGCGTCTACTAGTAATATTATTGTTCCTACAAATAAGATAAATAACTGCCCTTATGTTTAAAAAAAAAAGATTGGAGGGCTGCAGAGATGGCTTAGTGGTTAAACACTTGCCTATGAAGCCTAAGGACCCCAGTTTGAGGCTTGATTCTCCAGGACCCATGTAAGCCAGATGCACAAGGGAGCGCATGCATCTGGAGTTCGTTTGCAGTGGCTGGAGGCCCAGGTGCGCCCATTCTCTCTCTCTCTACCTGCCTATTTCTGTATCTCTCTCTCTCTCTCTCTCTCTCTCTCTCTCAAATAATAAAAAATAAAATATTAAAAAGAAAAAGACTGGAAAGAAAGGCCAACTGAAGACACTAGAGCTAAAAGGAGAAGCAATATTTTGGTTCCGTTCCCAGGTCAAAAAGCCTACATAAAGACAACAGGGCACTCCTCGTGTGTCCTGTGACTCTGGTAAGCCACCTGTATTCTCAATCAGGGAGAACATAAAGACCCGGAGACAGGATTCCAAATCAGTATACAGCCTGCCAACAGAGGAATGCTTCCAAGGGAGGCCGCACAGTCAACACAGTCTTGACTTATCCGTGAAGATGACACAATGCTGACAGTCAACGAGTTCCTCCTAGGTCCCTAAGACTTCCTCCTCCTGAGCCACTACTGATCTTAAAAACAACAGTGTATAGCTAAATTATGGCTACCTGCATGGTCTTAAGCACCCAGCAACGAATATTACAATGTAAACAAAGATACAGGTTAACAGGCTTCTGTGTTTGATGCTAAGTAGAAATATCTACTTCTCTTGGTCATATGCTTAAGGCTTACTTACAATGTGAAGCTTTCCTTCCAACAGGGCAAGATTCTCTTTTACTGTCTTGGTGCTAATCATAATTTTAAAAATATACAATTTTTTATTTATTTATTACAGAAGAAAGGAAAGACACAGAGAGAGAATAGGTGTATCAGGGCCTCCAGCCACTGCAAGTGAACTCCAGGCACATGTGCCACCATGTGCATCTGGCTTACATGGGTACTGGGGAATTTAACTTGGGTCCTTAGACTTCCCAGGCAAGTGTCTGAACCATTTACGGCATTTTCCAGTCCCTGTCCTTTTTTTTTTAAACTGTTTATCTTCTATAAATGTTATCCTGGGTTCAAAAGAAAGCACCAAAATAAAGGACCTACATAATGAAGGTGGTCAGATAAAAATTAAAAAAAAGAGCTGGGCGTGGTGGCGCACGCCTTTAATCCCAGCACTTGGGAGGCAGAGGTAGGAGGATTGCCGTGAGTTCGAGGCCACCCTGAGACTACATAGTTAATTCCAGGTCAGCCTAAAAAAAAACCCCTAAAAAACCTCCCCATCACCCCACCATGGGCCTTCTTTGGATAAACTCCCTCCTGGGCAGCTCTAACACCCAGGCTCTACTACACTATTCAACTTGAAGGTAGAGCAGCCATCGCCCATTTCCCTAACAGCACTTAGAGGGTCTTCTAAGAAGGGAGAATGACAGAGACTGGGAGCAAGACAGCTTTTTATTTATTTATTTTTGGTAGTCTGCCAAAGACAGAGGCTCAAGGATATGCCACCTTGTCAGTCATGGCAGTCTGACTAAGTGTTATCCAAGAGGGATGAAAGTAACTCCAGTGACAACTTCCTGCCTCTTCAGGATGTTCCCCCCAGCTTGGCACACCCATGGGCTAGCCTCTTCCAAGTCAGCCTCTTGAGTCCACCGACCAATCAGGTCTCTCCTTTATACACGGGAGTCTGATCAGGAGGCTCATCCTCACTGGATGTTTGACCCATGTAAAGACACCTAACCATGTATGTAAACCTGTCTGCATACCTCTTGGCACATGTGTGTGAAGTCGCTTTTGGTCTCCTCTCCTGGGGAAGAAGCCTGGCTTCTCGGCCTAGCTGGGAAGGGGTTGGATTTCTTTGTGTCCGTGCACTTTCCTGCCTTGATTCTGGGTGCTCTCCTGCTTCGCTTTCCACATGTGTGCGGGTGTCCACACATACTTTTGTGCTTTCCCTAGAGGCTTCTACCCTGTAAATGTGAAGGGCACTTTTCTCTATCTCCCCTCCCCTGTCCCAGCCAAGCTAGGAGAAAAACAACTTCTTTTGGCTTGGGCTCCTCTCTGCTAGCTTTCCTTCTGGATCTCTAACTCTCCCTATATTCATAATGTGCAACAGAAAAAAATAACTGCCAAGAGAAACTAGCTAAAATAAGAATGTTTCTAGTTTTGTATGTGAGAAATAAAGAATCAGAAAGACTGCAATTGCCCAAGAGTTTATAATTGAGACAACTCCAGTGCCAATCTCTGAACACCGGAAGGTGTTCTTGCCACTCCATGTTGCCTTTGCAATTTTCTCCATATTCACTTGCTCTTTGCTGAAGATAAAATGCTCTAGGACTAAGAATCTTCCTGACAGCAACTAATGCCATAGAATGCTTAGCTTCACACACAAATGAGTGCAGAATCAAGCCTTGAAACCAAAAGTATTGACTTACTATTACACCAGATTTCTTCTTTATATCACAGTATTATTCTTGACTTACAAATGATGTCTATTTTCTTAAACTCAGTATAAATTAAGTGTAATTCTACTTTATTTCCCCCTCTTCTCCACTGAAGCATGAATCCATGGTTCTCTACATTACTCTGAGTCATAATTCACTTTTACTATTTATTCTGCAGCTCAAAGTGTCTCAGCTTCAGTTACTGACAGTTGATTAAATTTGGGCTTTTTTTTTTTTGCATACTTCAAAGCTAGAAATTCTAGATCATGTACATTCTATTCTGAGTTACATACATTTTTCTGACACTCAAATATGTTATTAATGTGCATAGACTTACAGTCAACAAAATTTCTAATCAGTACCATATTTGCTATGGTCAAAACATATTTCTCCCATTCTCTACTTATACTAAGTTTAGAATTTCACATTTCTTAGCTAAATTTCTTCATGATTAATTAGCCTTTTATCTAAGCAAATGATATAAAATTAGCAGTCCTCTCTGTTTCATGCCATTAGAAAATTGTCTTTACACACAACATTAATTCTAACATTTAGGCGGTTAAGTGCTAAGATGCAGCTCTACAGCATGTGGTAATTCTCTCACGCATTCACCAAGGGTTCATTATATTCAGTCACATATGATGCACTAGGAATAGAAAATCAAGTAAACTTGGTGGTGTGGATGAAGGTAAAATGCACCCCCCACACCCCATAGGTTCTTGTTCCTCAGTAGTGGTGCCATTTGGGAAGGCTGCAGAAATTTTAGAAGGGGCCTCGCAGGAGGAAGTAGGTCACTTGAGCCGTGACATTCTGTAGTGCAGACCCACTTTCCGTTCTTTTTCTTTCTGTCTGTCAACAAGATGAGAGAAGGCTTCCTGCTCTATGCCTTCCAAGCCATGAAACTTACCCTAGGAACTGTACGTTGAAAATAAAACCCCTTCCTTCCTTAAATTGCTGCTGATCAGCAAGAAGGAAAAAAACTGATACACTGGGGTCGAAGCCCAAAGGGAGCTTACAATCTAATGAGGAAGATAAGCATATTGACAGTAAAGCATGATACAGGTTGAGCGTCCTCCGTCGGAAATGCTTGGAACCAGACGTTTTAAGATTTTGGATTTTTCCAGACTTGGGGATATTTGCATATATACAATGACATCTCTTTTTGTTATGGTATGCTTATAAAATGCTTTCCATTAACATCCCCCATGGTCTTATGTTGGACCCTTGGTCTCCAGCTGCTGTACCATGTTTCAGAAGGTGAGGTAGAGGGAGCAATAGGAAGTGGGGAGTGGGGTCTCCCTGGAGAAAGCAGGTCACTGGATCATATCCTAGAAAGACAGAACTTGTCCCTGGGCCCTTTTGATTTCACCTCTGCTTCCTGCCCACCATATCATATGGTCTCCTTCCTAAGCCTGTGGAGCTGGTTTGCACAAGGTGTTCTGAGAAAAGTTTGAAGAGGTAGGCGAGAAAAAACTAAGCTTAGCAGGTGAATCTTGGCAAGAACTCCAGAATGCCAGACCAATGTCAACAGGAAAGAGAAGGGTGCTTCAGGTGGGAACGAGGACTCTTGTGAGAACAGGACTGGCGGCTGTTTCCGTTACATTCTGACAAGAAGTTATTGACATTTCGTTAGTGTCCTGAGACTTTGGGTGAGGTTGAATTTAATCTATTTAATTTTGTGGAGGATGTCTCAGAATACTGTCCAGCTACTACATAGTTGCTGATGGCTCTCAGGTTTCACTGAGAATCAGAAAGAAAAAAAAAAAAAAGAGCATAATAGTTGAAAAACTTGCCATCTGACTGCAAAGGGAGTGAGAGGCCAAGGAGAGTGTGACTGCTGACAAGATTCCCATCATTAAAAAGAATCACTAAATCCATGAATGACTACTCCATGTTAATGGAGTACACTTAGTATTGTTATGATTTCTCCCAAAAGTAATCAAATTCTAATATCATTTGAAATACAGTCATAGGACAGAACCAGAAAAAACAGGATATATATATATATATACTTTGAGGGCATCTCTGGAATTAACCAGTGTGGTGGTTTGAATGTAAAATGTCCCCCAGTGCTTCATGTGTTTGTGACTAAGCCTCATACGTGGAACCTTTGGGAGGTGGTGCCTTGCTGGAGGAGGTGTGCCACATGTGGGATGCTGGACACCGAGCTACAGGAGCTGTTTTCCTCACTAGGTTAGTCCTGATATTTTTTTATCCATTCAGTCCCTTGTGTAATGGGACAGTGACTCCATGCCACTGTATGATGGAAGTTTTCAATTTTAATTTCTTTTTTTTTGTTAAAGATTTTATATATTTATATTTATATTTATTTATTTATTAGAGACAGAGGGAAAGAGAGGGGGGAGAGTGAGAATGGGTGCACCAGGGCCTCTAGCTACTGCAAACGAACTCCAGATGCATGTGCCCCCTTGTGCATCTGGCTTACATGGGACCTGGAGAACTGAACCAGGATCCTTAGGTTCACAAGCATGTGCATTAACCACTAAGCCATCTCTCCAGCCCTCAATTTTAATTTCTGTACAGCATCAGAACTGTTAAGATCATAGGGACTCATGAAGCTGGACTAAATACTTCTTGTATTTTGAGATGGACAGGAGCTTTTGGGCTAGGGGTAAAATGTTATGATTTGAATATGAAATGTCACCTACAGGCATTCCTGTTGAAGCCTTGCTCTCCAATGGGGGATACTATCTGGGATGGGCAAGAAGCTTTTGGGAAGTGGGGACTGGATGAAGGAAGTAGGTCACTGGGTTGATTGGTCACTGAAGAAATGCTCTACAAAGATATATTTTGTTCTTTGCCCCTTCCTGTTTGTCTATTTGTTTATTTATTTTTGCTTGCTTCCTTGCCACTATGAGGTGAACAGCTTCCTTCTCTACTTTCCAACTACCAGGATATTTTCCCTTGCTTCAGGCCCTTAGCAATGGAGTCAGCCAACAATGAAGCTAAGCCTCTGAAAAGTGTGAGCCAAACATACCTTTCTTCCTTCTGAATTGTTTCTCTCAGATATTTACCATAGCAATGGAAATTATGACAAACTGGAGATGAAGCCAAGCAGAAATACAAAATTGATTTCCTTCAATTATATATACATAGCCTGAGGGTAATTTTACACAGTATTTTAAATAATTTTGTGTATCACACAGTTGCATGGCATAGGATTTTCTACTTGTGGCATTATGTTGGCCTTCAAAGTTTCAGACCTTGGAACCTTTTGGGTTTTTAGGTTACAGAAGTTCAACTTATACACTGAATAACAGTGATTAAGTACAGAAGATTCACTCTGTTCTAGACCGATTTTATAGTACTAAGGGGAAAGTGTTAGGGTCCTCCCATGAGGCAATGAAGACTTTTCAGATGATGTGGTCGCTGGGAGCTTGGGAGACTCAGTGATTAACAGTGCTTGCTTGCAAGCCTACAGGCCAAATTCAAGCACTCAAGTAAAGCTGGATACAAAGTGACACATCATCTATGATCCCAAAGTGCCTATAGCAATGGGATATAGAGCCAGGAGAATCTAGAAAACTCATGGGCCAGCTACACCAGCTTATACACAGCTGCGAAAGAAGAAAGAAAGAAAAGGAAAGGAAAGGAAAGGAAAGGAAAGGAAAGGAAAGGAAAGGAAAGGAAAGGAAAGGAAAGGAAAGGAAAGGAAAGGAAAGGAAAGGAAAGGAAAGGAAAGGAAGAAAGAAACAGGACACCCTTTCTCAAGCAAAATGGTGTGGGAAGAAAAATACCCCAAGGTTGTCCTCAGACCTCCACACATGCACTGCGGCACATGCTTGCCTGCATATACACACATTGTACACACATACATGTACATATTAAAAGGAAAGGATGTGGCCTTTGGGCTGTAATATAAAAGTAAACAGAAGAGAGCTAGATGATGAGAGAGTATAGCATGTGGAGTCAAGATAACACAGGAGTTAAAAGCAAAAGCAGGACTGGGGACATAGATTGGGTAAGTAAGGTCCTTACCAGAGTTTGATCCCCAATACCCAGGTAAAATGCTGGGCGTGTGGTGTGCACCTGTTTTTAATCCCAGTACTGGTGAAGCAGAGACAGGTGGATCCCTGGAGCACGCCAGCCAGCTAACCTAGCCTAAATGGTGAACTCAAGACCATTAAGAGACCAGGTCTAAAAGGAAGTAGATGAATTCCTGAGGATGACAGTACATGCATGTGCACACATGTGCACCTGAACAAATGTGAGTGCACGTGTGCACACACACACACACACACACACACACACGCAAAGCTCCATCAGTAACCAGATCTGTACAGATCTGTGTTTGACTCTCTGCTCTTCTACCTGCATTACCTTGGGCAATTTAACTTATTTAAAACTGTTCCTTGGGCTGTAGAGATGACTTAGGAGTTAAGGCATTTGCCTGCAAAGCCAAAGGACCTTGGTTCAATTCCCCAGAACCCACATATGCTGGATGCACAAGATGGCGCATGCATCTGGAGTTTGTTTGCAGTGGCTGGAGGCCCTGGCACACCCATATTCTCTCTCTCTCTCTCTCTCTCAAATAAATAAATAAATAAAATATATTAAAAAACTGTTCCTTATCTGAAAAATGGGAATATAATAGAAACTACCTCACAGAGATGTTGGTAGAATTAAATATGATAGATAATGCAAATCAACCCAATAGCACAGACTTTTTAAATTTATATTTATTTATTTGAGAGAGAATGAGGAAGATGAGAGAACAAAAGAGTGAGAACAAGAATGGGGGCGCCAGGGCCTTTAGCCACAGTGGAAAAAAAAAAACAGACACATGTGTCACCTTGTACATCTGGGTTTACATGGGTGCTGGGGAAATGAACCTGGGTCCCTTGGCTCTGCTGGCATGTGCCTTAACTTCTAAGCCATCTTTCCAGCTCACAGCACAGATTGTTGTACAGAATAAATGCTGCCATTTTATTTTTCAGGAGCTAAGACATAAAATAATGAGACTATCACATGTTGGAAAATATGATTGTGATCCAAAACTGGACTTTGACGGAGAGGTTTTTAAATATGAATTTGGGTGCAAGCTAGACATCTGATTGATGACCCTTCACCAGTACATTTTGCACACACCTTGGGCCACTCACATTTGGGTGTGTGAACACTCACTGGGACTATGACCTGGGTTTTCCTCCCAGGGTCATTGTAACACTTACCCCCAACAATCCATACAGGTAATCTGTGTAGGCACAGGGAAAATAGCCTGGAGCCACCACATCCCTACCTGTGCTGAAAGTTACTGCTTACAAAGCTGATCAGTGTTGGGTAAGACAAACAGAACGTGAACAACAGTTTGTGGGGGAGGCTGAAATGGAGCAGATACAAACTCCTTTAGACACACTAAAGTGTAACTTCATTTTGGAAGGAAAATGCTATGGAATAGTGAAAAACATGACCAAAGTACCAGCCAGACAAAAGTAAGGTGCTTCTTGGCCTGCAGAGATGGCTTAGTGATTAAGGCACTTGCCTGCGAAGCCTAAGGACCCAGGATTGATTCCCCAGTACCCACATAAGCCAGATGCACAAGGTGGCACATGTGTCTGGAATTCATTTGCAGTGGCTAGAGGCCCTGGTGTGCCAATTCTCTCACTCATTAAAAAAAAAAAAAAAAAGTAATGTGCTTCCTCAAAGTAAAAGTATCGAGTTAATAGGAAGAGAGTGGAGACCCTGGAAGAAGAGGCGACTTTCGTACAATGAGTGGATAAACTAGTGGCTGTTGAGTGTGTCTGTTCTTCTTGGATGTAAAGGCCTACTTATAATTAATTATACTACTTATGCTAATGTAGGCACAAGAGGAAATGCTGCCTGATGACAGTGGAAAGAATGAAAAATAAGTTACATGACAAACAGAAGGTTCCCTTAGTGTGCCTAAGGAAAAAAGTAGAAATGTAAAAGTAAGACACTTTCCTAATGGTGTAAAGCTAACTAAAACTCATTAAGGCATTAAAATTCATTATACTTACTACAAGATTGTATTCTTGAAAGCCCATTTCCTGCCCCGTGCAGGCTTGAGTCAAAGCTCTGACTGTTCCTCACAGTGACTGCAGAGCTAATGCCGCTACTAACCGCAGCTGTACTTGGCATCCGGGCGAGATTAGGCATACTTCTCCGGAGCTTATCTGAAAGAAGAAAGAACGTTTACTGAGTTAAAAACTACAAAACTGGGGAATAAGTTCAGTGGATAAAGCACTTGTCACACAAACATGGAAAGTTGAGTTCAAATCCCCGTTCCCATGTAAAATGCTCAGCATGGTAGTTCATGCCTGTAACCCAGCACTGGGGAGACAGAGACAGAAGGATATGTACAGTTTATTGGCTAGCTAGTCAGAGAGCTAGAGTCAGGGAGCTCTAGGTTCAGTGAAAGATGGTATCTCAAAAAATAAGGTGACCATAAATCGGGCGTGGTTGCACGCCTTTAATCCCAGCACTCAGGAGGCAAGAAGTAGGAGGATTGCCATGAGTTCAAGGTCACCCTGAGACTACAGAGTGAATTCCAGGTCAGCCTGGGCTAGAGTGAGACCCTACCTCAAAAGCCAAAAAAAAAAAAAAAAGAAGGTGGCCAGGTATGGTGGAGCACTCCTTTAGTCCTAGCACTCAGGAGGCAGAGGTAAAAGGATCACTGTGAGTTCAAAGGCAGCCTGGAACTACATAGTGAGTTCCAGATCAGCCTGAGCAAGATTGAGACCCTACCTTGAAAAAGCAAACAAATTAATTAATTAATTAATTAATAAAGTGGAGAGCAACTGAGAAAGATAGCTGATGTAACCTCTGGCCTTCACATACCTGCACACACACGTATACAACCTTCACACACATGTGTATCACACATATAAACATGCATACACACATGTACACCACACACATATACATGCCAAAAAACCCCAAAACAACTAAAGAAAAAAAATCACATATTTTTTATGCCAACTGAAGCACTTTCAAACATAAATGTCCTATTCTGCTCAGGAACAGAGAACGAGCCTCTTACATAGAAGATACAGTCTCCACCAGACTTCTAGAGACTGCAGGCATGGCTCAGCAGATACAGCTGCTTGCCCACAAAGTCTGCCAGCCTGGGTCCAATTCCCCAGCCACTCATGTAAAGCAAAACAGGCATTTGTTTGCAGCAGCAAGAGATCCTTGTGTGCCAATACATACACAGGTGCAAATAAATAAATAAAAATTATAAACAAAGAATTCTACCCAATAGACTGTTAATAAAAGAAAGTAAGTGTTCTATAAAAAGCAAAAAAAAAAAAAAAGAAGCTAATTAGCTGCTTTTTTCCACTCGGTTACGTGGATAAAATTCTACCAAATAAGGTTATCAAATAATCTAATAGCCATTTCATTCAAAAACTAGAAATAAATTACATGCTTTAAAAAAAACACACACAGGAGTTGAAACCAAGATTTACTAAATATTTCACTAACGTGTCAAAATGGAACACAGGAATAAAGTTCCAACATGAAGTATCTTAAGATTCCACTAGTCACATCAACTGGAAAGGTTTGACCCTCACAGTATGCAAAGTGTATGAGGACTTAGAAAAGACAGAATGGTTGTGGGTTTGTTTGTTTGTTGTTTTTCTTTCTCCTTGTAGGTATTTCTTCTGCCACCAATAGGCAGCAGAGAGTCATATAAAAAAAATGTGGCTGAGATTTGAAAGCCACAAGAAACAAGACAGATGAACCTCTATCAAGGTGCATAGCCTGGTCACTAACTCAGAATATATGTAATACATCTGAATACGAGGCCAAATCCTTACTAGTCACAAAACTGGATTCATCTCGTTCTCCTCTGCACTTTCCTGTACATTATAGCTGTGTGCTTTCCCAACCACCGCTCCCTTCTGCATTCTAGACTCCAAATGCTATCCATTCTAATATTCAATGGCTCTCCCACCACCACTTGGTTCTGACCTATACTCACTTTATCACCCACTTCCCATAAAACTGGTCTCCACAGACCCTGCCTTGTTATCCCAATTCATCTTCTGTACAGTTGGCTCCACTTTTCCTAGAACATAGGACATAGCTTGTCACCCTCTGGCTTACACCCTTCCAACTCCAATCCCCCACTTCCACCTCCACCCCACAGCCTGTGGTGGGTTAAATGGATGTCCCCCATTTGATTCAGAAGTTTATTGAAAGCCTGTAATTTGTATCTCCAGCAGAGGTGTCACTAAGGGGGGTCCTAGGGGCCAGCCCTAAGGTGTGGGGGTGGATTTGGAATTCCAGTCTAAAGATATGCAAAGTGCCTGAGCTGTGCCTGGAGTTCCAGAAGTGTGCTTGCTTGTAGTGCTGATGGTGGTTTGTAACTTTCTTTTTCTCTCTCTTCTTGGACCTGTGAAAGCAGGCCAGCTTCTTCTGCCACTATGGAACTTCCCCTGGATTTGTGAGCTTCAAATAAATCCCTTTTCCTCCCATAAACGATGTCTGATCTAGAGGTTCATCCCCAGGACCCTGAAGCTGTCTGCTATACAGCCCAAGCTTCTAAACATGGCCTCCTGTCACTTGGCCTGTTCCCAGCCATAGGGAAGCACTCTCCAACAGTGAGCACAATGGTCCCTCCGCTTAGACACCTTTTCCCATGTTGTAAAAGGAAGGAATGGACTTTTGGAGGATCACAAACCACTGCAATACTTTAGTTAGTTGTACCTGTTTTGCTGCACTCAACTCCACCTGACATTCTTATCATTATTAATATATACTCTAAAACACTAAAGTACACTTATCAGAACATACAACCTTGCGGCCATTTCCTTTCAAACTAAATCAGAAAATGAACACTTGAATACTCTACCAAATGCATTCAAAGTCAAGCCACACTCATTTCATCTTTCTTCCCCCTTGTACATCACACCCATGACATTATTTGTTTTTATTAACTGTTCCTCTGCTCAATATTTTTCCTCTACAGGCAGTCTAGAGAACATATTGAAAATTAAACAAGTATAATAAGCATACTTATATAGCAAGTGTAATAAAGTAAAACTTGCAGAGTGTTAAAACAGAAGACCAACTGAATATCTGTTTGAATGGATGTCCCTCAGAGACTCAGGTGTTTTATTAACCTTGTAATTTGTGGAGGAGGTGTCACTGGGGGCAGCTCCTGGGAGCCCTAAGGTACATCTGGGGACAGATCTGATTTCCAGGTTAAAGATGTGCAGAGAAGTCTGAGCTCGGCTGGAGTCCCTGATGCTTGCTGCCCAAACATGTTTGTTGCCTTTGGTTTTCATGCGGTGTGTGGTTGTTATCTGTTTGGACATATGCAAGCAGGTTCTTCTGCCATTTGATGAAACTTTCCAAGGATCTGTAAGCTTGAAATCAATCTCGTCCTTCCTTGAACTATGTCTGGTTTGAATGTCCACTGCAGCATCGTGAAGCTGTCTTCAAGAATATTTAGCACAACTTGCCAACTCTTGTTAACACTTAAGAATTTGCACAACTCTCCTGACCTAAGGGAAACTTTCCTACACACCTTCTCGCTGAGGTGTGTACCATTCTCCCACTTCCTATTCTTAGTATACTGCCATGCACTCTGCTATTTCTTGGCTATTTTTATTACAGTAATTTTCCCTTATTCTCAAATAATTCCATCTAAGAGCATAGTAGATGTCTGAAACTATGGAGAATACCAACACACGCATACATAATACACACACACACTTTTCCTGTACATTCACGCATACAATAAAGTCTAATTTATAAATAATACATGGTGAAGATTAATAATACCTTATAAAATATATTTACAAATATGTAATACAGGTTATTTATAATTTATGAACTGTTTGTTTCTGAGGTTTTCTCCCTCAACATCTTCTCATCACAGTAAACAGTAGGTAACAAACTATAGAAAGAAAAATCTCATATAATTGTTACTACTATACCTCCTTGGGTGTTTCCTTCAAGGTACTGAGGACTGAATCCAGACCCTTACTTACACAAGAGCTCTACCACTAAGCTACATTCCCAGTCCTCCATGAAGCCTATTTTTTTCTTTCTTTTTTTCTTTTACTTTTTCTTTTTTCTTTCTTATTTTAGAGAAAAAGAGAGAGAGAATGGGCACGCCAGTGGTCTCTCAGCCACTGTGGGCAAGTACAGCATTGCATCATTGTGTCACTTCTTGAGTCTGGCTAAAGGCGGGACCTGGAGAATCAAACGGACATTCTTAGGCTTCGCAGGTGGGCACCTTAACCGCTAAGCCATCTCTCTAGCCCATGAGGCCTATTTTTAATAGCATGTCTTAGATCCCCCAATTCTTATTAAAGTCTCTGTTCCATGCAACAGGTACTTACTACAATTAACAAACATTATCTTGAGTGTGTAAACAGAGTAGGTGCTAAAAGCAGAATTAAAAGAGAAGGGATAAAATGTCAGTGTGTATATATCTAGTCTCTTGAACATTGCAAATACTGGTTTGGAGATCCTAGTGAACATATGACTAAATTACTTTCAGTACTTATTATTTAGACAGCAGGAAGACAGAGCAAAATAATTATGTGCTAGTGAACAGAAAATTGAACTTCTCTATTTTAAAAAATTTTCATTCCAGTAGCTGAGGATGCCTCTCAGTGGTAAAACACCTAACACGGACTGGGCCCCAGATCAATTCTCAGCAACACAAAAAATAAATAAATCACATAAATAAATAAATAAATAAATAAATAAATAAATAAATACTACCTGTCTATTATAAAAGTTCATTACTACACAGAAATATTAAAAATGCTATCAGAAGCATACCTATTTTTTTTCCTAGATCTACCAGTTGTTTTCATTTGGCCATCATTAACTCATCTTGACATATACATTTGTCTTATAAATATAAAAGCTACAACTATCTTGATATTTTAAGTGCATATGAATAGTCTAAGAATAAGAAAATTCTACAGACTCACAGTACTTTCATCACAATCACATTAACAACATCGAAATCCATACACAAAACTTTTTCACTCCTCAAGAATGCCTCCCACTTAAGATTTCCATTCTAAAGGATGATCTTATCAAGGTACATAAGATTACATGCAGTTAACCTCCATTAATCCAGACACATTAGTCCTTAAAACCAATCTTTAATCATATTTAAGCACCAAGTTAATTTTACAAAGCCATAATTCTGAAATATGCTCTTAAAAATAAAGCTTTCCAAGAGTAAATATTTAGAACAGCATGATTCTGGGTGCTAAGCTGTGATGTCAAAGTTGTAGCTGACCATCTGGACATGAGATTTGCTTTCCTGCCAAACAATTTGGAATGTATTATTAATGATATACACTTTAAAGTTCAAGGAATGAAAAGCAATATTCCAACTCCAGCAATTTTCATATTCAAGAACTGACATGCAGCCGGGAACTGGAAGACCAAAGAGTTCAAATGAGTTTGCTAAGAAGCAGAAAGACAGCACTCGATGGAATCAAGGCGAGTCCAGAATCTTCAGCAATTGAGGACACTCAGTTACTCAACAAACACCCGGCTTCACTGGCCAATGAACACAGGGCCAGGAGGTCCCCAGGACGATAATGACTGCAACATGCCACCACAAACCCCCACCACAGCCCTATCAGAACAGGACAGTTGGTGAAGAACCTGCCAAAAGTTAGTTACGTTTGATATCTGACAAATTATTTGCTATCTGGCCAATATCTTCCTTTGAATTCAATGATTCCTCAAAATACACCAAAAGCTTTTATGAGCTGCCTCTTGAATTGAGGCAGTTATAGGAGCCATTAAAGCAGTAAATATAAATATGTATTTCTTATTTTCAGTTACTTAAAACAGATTGAAGAGCTAATATTCTCTCCTGTCTATATTGTTGTTTTAGTAAAACACTAGTTATTCTGAAAGTTACTATTTTTTTTTCTTTTCTTTTCTTTGAGACAAGGTCTCATGCAGTCCATGCTGCCCTCCAACTCACTATATGTTGCTGAGAATAGCCTCAAACTTCTGATCCTCTTTTTTCTTTTTTTATACTTTCTTTTATTTTTTATTATTTTTTTTGGAGAGAGAGAGAGAGAGAGAGGAAGACAGAGATGGGCGCGCCAGCAGTGTCTCAGCTGCTGCGAACGAAATCCAGATGTGCTGAAGTACTGCATTGCACCCTTGGGCGCTCTTTGCATCTGGCTAAACGTGGGACCTGGAGATTGGAACCAGTGTTCTTTTTTAACCCCTAAGCCATCTCTCCAGCCCTGATCCTCTTTTTTCTACTTCTCAAGTTCTGATACTGCAGGCATGCACACCATGCCTGGTTTATGAGGTGCAGTGGATCGAACCCAGGGCTTTATGCATGCCAGCAAAGTTTTCTATCAACTGAGCTATATCCCCAGCTCCACAAAGTTATCATTCTTATTTATTTCACAATTTGGGTTACTATAACATTGTGTGGTAGCAAATGAAAATTCAGATATCTGAGCCATATGTTTTAAAAAAGTTCAGAAAGTATGGGTGGAGTGGGAGGCAAATTTTATTCCGCACATCTACTCCAGGAAAGGTGGACTTCATTATTTAACGTATTCCTTATAACATATTTAGATGGGGAGAATATATACCAGATGCTTTGGTGTGAAATTGTAGCTAGGTTTTCTAAAAGACAGATATTACCTTGTTTTGCATTTTGTAGCTAAGGAAACCAAAGCTTGGAGACTTGAGAAGCCTCACCATGCAATGGCTGAGTGGCAAGACAGGACTGTAACTCTACAACCATTCACCTGTGCCCTCGTCAGCAAGCAAATTCACCAGAAGTCACTTCCAGAAAAATCACTTTTGTGTTCCATTTTCCTTGGCATACAGAAACAAGACCACTGAAGAAAAATAAAACTACCACAACCAGATGCTGAATTGCTGTAGGTCCCCACTTTTCTGCCAGCAGTATCATAGCGTGGGTTTCAGGGAAACATGATCCTTTACAAAACAGTTAAGTGATGAAAAGGGATATCACATTTCACGGTACAACAAACCGTGGCACAAAGGAAAACAATGCCACTGACAACTCAAACCAAGATACAGAGCTGGCACCTGCCTGACAATTCAAGCGTGGTGATCTGAAACACTTGACTGAGAACCTTCAGGGAAGCAAGCCCAGGTGCCTGTCTCCCAACTGCAGCATGGTGTCAGACAGCCCATACGCATGCAGAAGGCAGCACCGTCTGGCTGGCATTACAAGCTTTGTATATTAGTCACAATAACATTCTTTAACTGACACTCTTTTAAATTTGAAAACGGAATTGCCTAGAACTTAGGAATACGATATTTTGGATACTATTGAATGATCTGTCAATTTACAATAAAGATACAGGTACGGAGGAAGAATAGGTAACAATTAAAACTGTGGTAAGAGCTGATCTCTAATGCAAGTGGTATTTGCTCTTGCAGTACTTTCACATACATACAATCCTATTACTTTTAGACCTAACTCTAAGAAACTATGATTTAATCATGAAAGCCTTTGACTATATCAATACAAAAACATTAAGTACTTTATTTCTCTCTATTATACAGTATTTGCATGGGAAGGGTCTGACTGATCATGAATATAAAACCACACCAGCCTTGGAGTGTTACATGAATG
Source organism: Orientallactaga sibirica (assembly GCA_036365145.1). Lineage (NCBI taxonomy): Eukaryota > Metazoa > Chordata > Mammalia > Rodentia > Dipodidae > Orientallactaga > Orientallactaga sibirica. The sequence goes on along the minus strand of JAEOAD010000024.1, from coordinate 18,933,757 downwards.
TTCTCCCTAACATTCCTGGAAGCCAAGGAGCCTAATTCCTAGAAATGTGAGGAAGATAAATGATGAGGAAGATAGGAAAAAAATGAGAAAGAATGACACATATTCCAACCCTCCACGTTGTCACAATAACAGAGCTTTCTACCACCATGCCAAATATCAGCCTCCATAATCCCACTGTTTAAGAGATGCTACTTCCAGGAATCAGGACGTCAGGCAACCCAATTCTCCCTAAATTCGGGGGTACAAAACAGCAACCTCCCAAGAATTATTGTCCATGCCCACCACTTCTCTGAGCTTGAAATGGGCAGTAGCCAGTGGATGGTTTCAATGTGAGAGGTTAGATTGCAAGGAGCGTCACCAGGCACTTCTCAGCCTGCGCAACCACAGCTGGACGGGTATCAAAATAAAGACGTTCACACACAGAACCGGTTTTGAGCCAGATGCATCACAGTGGTTTCCTGGAATCATACTATAAATGCGAGACACAGAAGGTCTCAAGAATCTGAGCCCTGTCTGCCAGTAACCGATATCAGCCATAAAACAGAGCCTACCTCCATTGGTCCTATTTGGTTGCTGGTCTGGAGTTTGGGCTTGAGGTGAGTAATACTGTTGCTGCTGGTAATTACTTGAAGGAAAATACTGGGAGCTAGTGCTCCGCCTACAATCCCGGATGCTGGAGAAAGTCTGTGAGTGGGGGATTCCTCTTTGGAAAGGGGAGCATCTGGGAAGGCGAGGCTGAGGGGGTGGCAGGTGATCGAACTCTTCCTCATCCTCCAGACTGTACCGATCGTAGTCCTGGTCACTACAGGGCCCTTTCTTCCCTGAACTCAGAGATGCGCTGGAGCTATGCCTGGACACAGATGCAGATGTAGAAGCATAATCTTGCCTGAGACCTGCAAAAACAACGAACGGCGTTATCTTGCAAGGCATTTGGATGCACCTCACTTTAAATGACAAGTAAAGTTTTATAAAAATCCGTGCCAATACATTATTCAGAGAGGCAGTCATCTTCCTCTTGACTTGTTAAATTCCCCCAAGAAACAAAAATACGCTTTTATCTACCAGATACCTATTATCAGGCCATTCGATGTTGGGTAATCATCTCACACACACACACACACACACACACACACACACACACACACACACCCTGCAGTGAAGATTAAACACACCTGCCACAGCTCCAATAGTCATTATCTATGACCTCCAAATGATCCCTTTCCCACCTGGCACTACTTAGGAAAACAGAGTTTCGGAATGTTCATTATCGTGATAATTTCCTATAAGCTGGAAGAATTACAACAGCAAAACCTCGGCCCAAGTCAGAAAGCTCCTCCTTACACCAACACGAAAAGTCAAAGGGGAAGTTTAAAGCCAGGTGTAGTGGTGGTCCACGCCTATAACTCCAGCACTCAGGAGGCTGAAGTAGATCACCATGAGTTCAAGGTCAGCTGGGACGACAGAGGGAGTGCCTGGTCAGACTGGGCTACAGTGAGACTCTGCCTCAAAAAAGGAAAGATGTTTAAAGCCTGAAGTACAAATATTTTCTAACAAGGTCATTTCTCTTTTATTCTTTTTTTTTCTTTGCCACTAAATATTTCCTTCAAAGCATGCTGATGTTCAGTACTTAAACAGTGTTAGTTCATTCCAGAATAGCCAAACTGCAAGTCTCTCACTATTTACCCTATCCATACCACATTTTTTAAAAAAATAAAAAGCAGTCTATTTATGACTATTCAACTTCTAAAATTGACATCTGCTCTTTGAGGCCTGTATACTTTAAAGAGCTACTTAAATTTACTGCTAATGATACAAAATAATTACCTTACCCTTTAAAATGTGGGGCTAGGGCCTCGCTTAGTGGTACAACACTCACAGAGCATATGCAAAGAATCCATGTGTAAGGACTGGATTCCAACCTCAGCATCACAAAAATAATAATGATAATAATAATAATAATGAAAAGAAAAAAGAATAAGAAGACAAGATGTGTCTTATTAAATCCTGCATGTGGAATGTTACCATGTTATCATGTTTTTCATGGTACCCTTGTTTAATTCTAAAAGCAAGAAACAGGTGTTCAAATGATAAGTAATAAAAAGAGAAGCCCAGAGCAAGCTTAGCCTGGCTCTGTGATCTACATCTCATCATATACTCTAATGGTATTATTGCTTTCCAAATAGTTCACGTCTAGTCTGCTCATCATTTTATTTCACAACCAGTGACAAACGTCTCCATTTCCAATTACCTAGTCTTCCCCAATTATTTATCCTGAAGTATAATTCATTTACCAAATACTTATGATTATTATGGATCACCGTAAAGCCCTAGCAAATAAGACTGTGCAATTTACCCAGCTTACGCCAGTGGTTACATTTTGCAATGTATTGAACAGCATAATAATTAGGGTATTGGCAATGATAAATTCCACCCATCCTTTTTCAGATCTTACATGTGTACGTATGGATGGGTTAGTATCAAGGTTTTTACAATTTTATTACACACACATTGACACATCTACAACCACAGAGAAAATACTAAACAGTTACAATTCCACAAAAATCTGGTATTTCCCTTGTATCCACCACCCGCTCCTTTCCAAGACCCCGTGCTCCACCTCTAAACCCTCAACCACTAACCTGTCCTCCATTTCTAAACTTCTGTCATTTCAAAATGTGACATGGATGGAATCAAATAGCATGCAGTCTTTTGTGATCATCTTCCTTTGCTCAATATGATTCCCTGGAGCTCTATCAATACTTTGTTCCTCTGTATTGCTGAGTAATAATATGTCATGGTATGGGTGTACCCTATTTATTTAAACATTCACTTCCTCAAGGACATCTGAACAAATTCCAGTTTGGGGTTACTCCAAACAAGGATGCTAAGACCATGCACGTGTAGGTTTTTATGTGAACACAAATTTCCACAGCACTAGGATAAACGTTCAAGGCATGCATACAGTCTTGATATATCAATGTTATGCTCAAAGTACACCTAACACTTTATAATGATCGTGAGCATTTGAGACACATCCATCTACAAAGAGGGATAATACAGGAGAAAGAATCAACTGTTCACCCACTGCCTGGGGAAAAGTGCTGGGAGAATGGGCAAGCCAGGGCCTCCAGCCACTGCAGATGAACTCCAGACACATGCACCACCTTGTGCACTTGGCTTACAGGGGTACTGGGGAATTAAACCAGGTTCTTTGACTTTGCAGGCAAGCACCTTAACCACTAAGCAATCTCTGCAGCAGCCCCCCTTCCCAAACTTCTATTCAAAGTGTAAACTTCCTAGTTTAAACTTTCCTGGCTTCTAAAGAACATACTTTCTTCTTGTAGACGAGCCATGATCTGCACATCCGTGAGGTCCTGTAATTTATATCCCATGGAGATAGAGTCATCTTCCAGTTCCGAAGTGCTCAGCTCACTGTCGATAGATGACTGGGGACTGAGAGGGGAGCCCCTGGAAGTATAACCTAGGACACAAAGGAAATAGGCTTGTTATTTTAAAAACCACTCTCCAGAGCTGTTTGATAATTCACATTCACAAGAAAAATGGCTGACATCACCACTGGTGGACAGGCAATAAACCTGCCTTTGCATGCTCATAACCATTCATTTACTGTTTTTTTTTTTTTTTCCAATTCAAGTTTCAGAATTTAAAAAGATCTCCCTGTATTGTGTACTAAAAAAAAATTAATAAATACATGAAAGCTAACATTGAAAAGCATGGTATTTGAAAAGATGCAAGATTTGTCTCTAGCAATAACTGATGACTTCAAATTAAAGTTTAATCTGGTATAATTTTAATGTGTACACATAAGTGTTATACATGGATAATATCACACGTAAAAGCACACATGAATACACAAAAACATATGCAAAACCCTCATAATTTATTTCAGTGAGTATCGCATGCTATTCAGATTAAAAAAAAAAAAAAAAACTTGAGATTAAAGGACCAAAGAAAGGAGCCAAAAAGAAGAAAAGAAAGTTATAGGAATATAATCTCACCAATGTTGACACAAATAAGGAAACAAGAGACACTCATCTCAAAAAACCAATATAACTGGATCCTTCTCTAGAGCCCTGGCTTTAGAAAACTACCAAAACATAAAATACTTTACAACAAAAAGACATAAAGGCTTGCAATCTTGAATTTTTTTAAAACTACCTCAATTGGGTTTGACACCTACTTGTGGAAAGTTCATCAGGCATCACGCCTGGACGTGTGCTTCTGCTAACGTGACAGTGTACTACGTACTCGCAACTGACACCAAGAAAGAAATGAATGGAACATCAACACTCATCCCTTTGGTTTCAAAAGTGAGTGTGCAGCATAAACTCCATCATGGTAGGTTACCCTCAAGCTTTTCAATGACAGATGGTACCTGAGCTGGTGTTTTGTGAATTGCAAAGCAAGCAGCTGATGGAGAAGTTGAAATATTACCTGTTCTTTCAGGTGTTAGTATTGCTTTACTGGAGGTTTTAGAGAAGCTGGGAGCACTAATGCCATTGCTATAAGGGCTGAGTCTTGCAACAGGGCTATAAGGAAAAGCCAGGGAGGCAGTCGAAGAGAAGAGACTCCGCCATCGGCTCGCTGTCACGGAAGCAGAAAACAGCAGCAGTTAGCACTATGGTAGCAGGTGTTGATTTGTCAGAGGAAGAAATGAGAGAGATTTTAAATTTTTTTTAAAGGAAAACAAAAGCAACTTTTCAAGAGTATTTTTTTCTTTTATTAAATTTTGTACATGTAGCTATGGTAAGTTGAGTATACAAATTCCTTAACTGACTTCCATTTATGTAAAAAAAAAAAATGTAAAAATAGGCAGTTTGTGAATTAGAGCTCCATTTACACATCCATTAGGAAAAAATAAACCTATCTCACTCTCATGAAACCCAATATGCCTGTATGAAAAATGGAAAGTTGAGATTTCTTTTTTAAAAAAATTATTTATTTATTTATTTATTTGAGAGAGAAAGAATGGGTGCACCAGGGCTTCCCTGCCCTGTAAACGAACTCCAGATGCATGCACCACCTTTGTGCGTTTGGCTTACATGGGTCTTGGGGAATCAAACCAAGGTCTTTTGGCTTTGTAGGGAAGTGCCTTAACCGCTAAGCCATCATCTCTCCAGACAAGCCATCATCTCTCCAGCCCAAAAGTTGAGATCTCTACACTAGAAATGTTCTCTATTTCTGAATGAAAAAATTAAGTATTTTACAATAATATAAAAAGATTAGCATCAAAACAACTTGTATTTTCTAGAAGTTGTGAAAAATGCTTAACATTAACCATTCAGAGTCCTATTTTATTTCAGTCACTTTTTGATGCAGTTGATGTCAGAGAACACTGTGAAAGCATCGTTTATGGAAACTTAAAAAAACTTGTATTTTCTAGAAGTTGTAGGAAATGTTAATACCAAACAGTCAGAGGCCTGAGATTTTTTTTTCCTGTCAATTTGTAATGCAGTTAATATCAGAACATATTGACCAAACCTTGCACTTGGATAACAGAAGAAACTCAGAATGACTACTGTTTTCAAAGAAGGCTGTGTATACCCAGCATTGTGACAGCTTTTGAAATGGCAAGTGTACAGACTATTAGTGAGCTCTTTTCCTTTAAAAAAATTGCAATTTTTTTTTTTTTTTGCAGAAAGCAAGTATTATGCATGTAGCTTTTAGAGGTAGGATTACAGAAGTTATAATTTTAATACTATTTTGAGGTAGAATTAAAAATTACAAAAAGGAACTGCATCTATAATGAGGTGATCTAATTCTGACATTTCCTCAACTGCCTTGAATGGTTTCCTTCCCTTATCCAAAATTACCACCTCTTTCTTTTTTTCCTCTTTTTTTATGAGAGAGAGAGAGAATTGTCCAGCCAGGGCCTCTAGCCCACTGCAATCGAACTCCAGACACATGTGCCTCCTTGTGTGCATGAGTAACCTTGTACATCTGGCTTACGTGAGACATGGGAGAATCAAACATGGGTCCTTAGGCTCTGCAGGCAAGCACCTTAACCACTAGGCAATCTCTCCAGCCCACCACCTCTTAAGTTGAAAGACCCTAAGTTATAAATCTTGAGTAAATATGAAAAGAAACATCACTTACTAACTTTTCATAGCATGAAAATCAGTATAGTGCTCAAATTTCTACTTTTCTGGAAAGCAATTATTTAAATGTGTAGGTGAGTAAGATAGCAAGAGAAAACTTCAATTATGTGGGCTGAATGTTTTATAAAACTTAAAGAAACAAACATGCAAAGGGTGACTCTGAGATGCATTGCCCAGATCCCTGCTAAGAAACAGGCAGCTGGAAAGTGCTTGAAAATGGCCAGTGGGATGGGAAGAAATGAGACGTGGACAGTCAAGAAAACAGCCAGCTCCTGCATTGTACAGATTCCTGAAAAATCCCGTAAGGTTATGCACTCACATTTCAGCAAGAATCCTTAGGATAAAAACCATCACATTATAACAAGTATGGAAGATTTTTCCTCCCTTATGGAGGCAGGGAAACTATATACAAAATGATACTGCTTTCAGAATGCACAAGCTGTGTCACCGTCCTGGCAGGAATATAAAATTACACAGAGACACCTGTCCTTCTTCCTTTGCCTATCATCAGACTTACTGAAACACTGGTCTCCAAGGAATTAAAACTTCTCCAGGAGTCTCATGCTTGGAGAAGGACAAGGCTAAAGCCTGGTGCCTCCTGCTAGGGGAGGAATTTGTCTTTCACACATTCAGATAGCCTGTCAGAGCAGGAGAGACTGGATCCCCAGACAGTGATGGGTCAATGACAGGCAGGACCACACCTTGACTATGACTGTTCAGGTATGCATACCTCTTGTCCTCTACTAAAACCTAAACCCCATGCCCAGACCCCCGAATATAAACTTGGGGGGAGGAGGAGTCAGTGGATCTCTCTGTTCCTGTTCAATATGACCAACCACACTGAAGAAATCCCTCTTGCCTACTTTCACTACTGCCTGTCTGTTTAATTAGCACATTGAAGACGATGGCCAACCTTAGCTTGTTAGGGTTGTCGGGGCCCAGGCTGTCACGTAATATGTTCAACAACAGTTTCACGGGATACAAAGCCTTGTCCTGTGTGTTCCTTATCCAAACTGTCATTTCCTGGGCTTCAAGCTCTTCCCATGCTGAACCAGAGAAGTGACACACTCCCAGTTCCTTTACTTCTACTCAGGGCAACTTGACCCCAGAATCTATTGCAAAATAGGATTTAACATGCAGCTAGATAGCTGCTTCCCATCTTCAATCCCCATTCTTGTTACGTTTGCCGTTACAAACTCTATATGAAATAAGCAAGGTCAATAGTTCTTTATGGCTGTGAACTTGCTTCACAGATGATGTTATTCTAGACCAGTTTGATCGCTCGCCAGGCAAGTGACAGTGACTGTGTGTTCTTACGTACAGATGCAGGGACAACACACCACAGTAAACAGCACTCATTGTTCTGTACAATCACTACTGTGACCCACTCTCCCTGCACAAGGACACAATTATTGTGGCTATGACAGCAAGGTCCCAACTAAGGAAACAATCAGCGCCTATCACATGAAAGAATGTTCTGCATTGTTCTTCAGCACTGGGGCTTTGGAGAAGCAGAAGGAGAATTATTGTAGAGGCAAGATCATGGAACAAAGACGCTCTCTCCGAGCCCAAGGTGGTAGTGGAGGAGGGGCAGGGGCAAGGAGAGGAAGCGAACACATCCTCCTTACTCTTCACCATGGGGCTCGAGAATTGTAAAAACTGCAACAGAAACTATTTCGTTTAGCACAAAGTGAAAAGAACGTTCAAAGGGGCCATTTCACCCCATCTGTTCAATTAATTTAGCTGATTTTGGTAGTCACTTATTTTGGGGGTGTCTGTATGTTTGTTTTTAAGTCAGGGTCACAAGTATCTCGGGCTAGTCTCAAATTCACTATGTAGTGAAGCTGGCCTTGGAATCCTGATCCTCCTGCCTCTACCTACCAACTGCTGGGATTGCGGGTGGGTGCCACCTTACTCAGCAAAAGCATTAGACAGAAAGATGCCTTATTGTTTGAGACACAAAGATGATCAAAAGGACCCTAGGTCACATAAGACAATGGAATCAAAGTAGAAAATCGATGATAAACTTCTGAACAATATAAACTTCCTATTCTCCTACCTCTAAGGAAAAGTCTACCCAGGAGAAGAACTGGAGATGGCATGGGTTGTAGACTTTTTCATTTAATTCTAATGCCTGGACTGGCGCAGAATGAACTGGGCTCAAACACAATGATACAGGGATGACCATATATCATCCTTGACAAGGGTTTCCATCGCAAATGCCTTACTACACCACCTCCCAGAGCACTTCTCACTGAACCCTCTCTGGAGCTGCACCACAACTTCCGCAATGAAGACGCTCACCTCTCACAACAAACTGCACCAATGCTGCCCTCAGCACCGACTTCCCCACCGAAGCTGTCACTCACTACTCTAACTGTTACTCTCATCCTCTCATGTACTGCAGTGGCCTTCCAGTAACAACAAGATCTTAAAGGATGTCAGGCATCTCACAATCGTCCTAACCCACAGCCATACATCTCAGGACCATCTCTAGATTGTTTCTGTAACTACGTTAAGAAAAAAGACTCTTGGGCTAGAAAAATGGCTCAGCATTTAAAGGCAGCCTGACAGCCTGAGTCCTATTCCCCAGGACCCACATAAAGCCAGATGCACAAAGTTTTGCATGCACCTGGAGTTGTTTGCAGTGGCTAGAAGCCCTGGTGTTCTCATTCATATTCATTCTCTCTCTCTCCTTACAAATAAATTTTTAAAATTTTTAAAAGAATTAAAAAAGAGTGCTGGAGGGATGGCTTAGCGGCTAAGGCATTAGCCTGCAAAGCCAAAGGACCCAGGTTTGATTCCCCAGGACCCACATAAGCCAGATGCACAAAGGGGCACACGCATCTGGAGTTCATCTACAGTGGCTGGAGGCCCTAGCATGCCCATTCTCTCTCTCTCTCTCTCCCTCCCTCCCTCCCTCTCTCTCTCTCTTTCTCTGTCAAATAAATAAATAAAAGAGTAAGAAAAGAAAAGACTCTTATTCCTTAAACTTTATCCTCTGTCTGCTTGTCTAATAAGCCTTTTTAGACTGAAATGAATGTAACAAGGTACTAACTTGCAGAATGAAAAAATAAAACAGTTGAACATGCTTAATGGCCTGTTCATTATTTACTGCACATGACTTAAAAAAAAGACAGGTTTGAGAAAGAATCTGAAGTTGTGCTGCTGACAGAAAAGTTTTCCCAGAAACAATGACATTTCTAGTAGTCCTTGATTATCTTTGCAAGGTACATAAAAAATACAATATATAATCATATTTATTGAATATATAATCAGATAATCAAAGTCAAATTTAAGTAATATGACCTAGTTTACTTAAAAGAAAAAATTAAAATCTCCATGATAATTGCTAGGAAGTCAGTACTATATTAAACTAAATTCAAAAAGGGTGGACTGATGCTGGCAGCATGAATATATAATAAAATCGTGTGTGATATTTCTCCCGATTTTTAACTATTCTCATTAAAAACTCATGATCAGAAAATGTTAGATCTATTTTACTCACACTTACACAGGTCATATTCTAAATAGGTCTGGATATATATATATATATATATATATATATATATATATAATTTTCATGTTCATGGTCTCTCTTCTCAGCTGCCTAACTTGTATTCTCCCTTCATGATCTAGATTTTGCCTTGAGAAGCTGGGCAACGATCATTTCAATGTTTACAAGCAAAGCCCCCCCCCAAAAAAAAGGTACTACAGAATGATTCAGACAGCCAATATTTACAAACCACATCCACAACCATTCAACATTTGCCAAGAAATACAAACACCACTAAAAGTTTCGAGAGGTTACTAAAGTCTTTCACAGAAACACACTGCACATAGCATTTTCCCCACTGCACGGCCGTGCTGGGAAATCTGGCTGACCCCACTGCTCCCACCTGCTTTTTAAACTTCATCTCTCCCTTCACTTGACTAGGCACCCGCTATCACGAGTATGAAGCAGCAGATGACAGATACTGAGATGAACAAGATACAGTGAGCCCTCTCCCCTCCTTCCCACCTCCGGTTTCTAAAGAGCAGCTACCGCACGAGAGATATGGGCAGGCGGCGAGTGCAGAAGAGGCCCATGAGACGTACGCTGAGAACAATGTGAGGACCAGCACAGTCTTCGCTAGGAGCCACTGAGTTTGAAATGGCCCTTGAAGACGGGGAAGCCCCTTTGATGTGACACAATCCCACTGGAAACGGAGCACCCTCATGTGGAAGTGTGGAGATAGGAAAGGGCAGTGACTGGTAGGTGTCTGGGGACAAAGTTCAGGGCACAGGTGGCGCTGGGAAGGCTGTTGGTAGAACTGTGGTTTCACTGTTTCTACACACACTGTATACTGTAATACACAGTTATTGTTCTGACTCTGAGGAAGAGAAAGACATAATGTGATATGTATTTTATGACTACAACCACACAGACTAAATGAAACAGTCTAAAGACTAGGGGAGTGATTAGAAAACTTCTCTAGCAGACTTAGTGAGACACAGTCCCCAACAAAAGCAAGAGCAGATCTCCTAGTCACGACAGGCTCAGCAAGCCACCCCTCACCTCAGCTGTAGTGGAGACACCCCGTACCCAGGGAATCAAAGAAGCCACGTGACAACAACACTGGTAGTTTGAATGCATGTCCCCCATAGACTCAGGTGTTTTGTGAAAGCTTGTAACTTGATCTCCAGCCACCTGGCTAGAGGAGGTGTCACGGGGAGGGGGGGAGTGACGTCCTGGGATATAGCCCAAAAATGTGTTTGCAGACAGTTCTGAATTCCTTCCCAAAGATATGCAAAGAGGTGTGAGCTCTGCCTGGGTTCCTGTTTGCTGCCTTTTGGTGTTTGCTACCTGATGTTAGTTTCTCTTTGTTTCTCATTTATGAAACAGAGCCAGCTTCTTCTTGCCATTGATGGAACTTGCCCTGCATCTGTAAGCTTGAAATAAACCCCTTCCTCACAGAAAACGGGTTGGTTGGAAGTTCATCCCAGGATTGTGGAACTATCTACAACAAACACTATCCACTGAAACCATCCACCAACCCAGAACATTAGATACACATGTATAGTTACCTTCTTGTTGCTGGAAAAGAATACCCAGTCAACAGCAGCACACAGGAGGAAAGGGGTCCGTTTCAGCTGATAGTTTTGAGGAAATTGTCACCATGGCACAGAAAGCATGGCAAAGAGCTGGGCTTCGCATCTTGTCACTGGCCAGCAGCAAGGGGGCTGCAAGAGTGAGCGAGCTAGCTAACACCCAGTAGGGATAATAACAACTCCCAAGGTCCACCCCTAACAACATACTTCCTCCAGTAAGACTCCACCTCTCCTTCAAATCATCACCAGCGAGGGACCAAACACTCAAATCACCAGATCCTATGGTCACAGGACATTCCTATGTGTTGGTGTCCCGTACACAGTTCAAATAGCAAGACACTGGAGGCTCTCTGGCAGAGCATGCGCTGGATGAAGGTGAAACCACAGGCGTGAATTAAATCATCTAAGAAAGTACAAAGGGAAACAGAAGGGGGCTGAGGGAGAAACACAGGAATCATTACACAGGGCCAAACATGGGGGCTCACGCCTGTAATTCTAAGTACTTGAGAGGCTGAGACAGGAGGATTACCATGAGTTCCAGGTCAGTCTGGGCTACAGAGTGAAACCTTGTCTCAAAAAAAAAAAAAAAAAAAAATACACACAGAGGGAGAATCAGTTGAGAAGTTCCAGAAAAAGTCACACGACAAATTCACGAGACTCAAAGACTGGTTGAGTCCACAAAGACAAGAAGACTGGTGCAGAAGGGTTGGCATGAGATCAGTGACAGCCGCTGCTGGGGGTCCTGTAGCAGCAAGACCAACAGACAGGCTTCTGGCCAGACAACCAGGTCCTGTTCCAGTGGAGGAAGGAGAAACCAGTATTAACAGGTTAAGCAGATACAAGAGGAGGAAGAAAAAGTTCTTTAAAGACCTACATTTTCATAGAAATGAAAGGAATGGAAACAGGAGAGAAAGGAGAAGTTGACAGAAAAGGGAAGGTAGAGTCTGAAGACCAGAGGAATGGGCTTGAGAGGGAGGAGGAAGAAAGGGGAGGAGGAAGAAAGGGGAGGAGGAAGAAAGGGGAGGAGGAAGAAAGGGGAGGAGGAAGACGGGGAAGGGGAGGAGGCGTAGCCTTAGAAACAAGGGGAAAAAGTGGAAACACAGGAGAAGCATGTGGGTCTTAAGGTACACCTCTTATGTAAAAGCTGGAAGGCAATACATACTGAGATGGCAGGAGCTGACAAAAAGCAGCTCATTTAGCAGTGATCTGCAATTACTTTACTATTATTTTTTCAATGCTAGGGAACAAATACAGGGCTTTGCACATGTGAGGCAAACACTCTACCATTGAGCCAAGTTCCCGGCCCTTTGTAGCAATGGTCTGCAATGGACACCACTAAAAGTAAGAAAAGCAGTTCAGCATGGAGAGGAGAGTGATTGCCTAGGGAAAGCTGCTTAGCCTATCTAGGGAATGAAACAAATCTCAACACATGAGCTTCAATAAAACACTTGAAGAAATTGCTTATGATTCTTTAAGGGCCTTTGTTCTATGCAGTCACGTTTATATAACTGATCTGTGGTAGCCATATTGTTGGTGGAAATGACAAAGGAATAAATTCATAACAAAGAGAAGTAAACCAGACACTGTAATTGAATACACTGGCCAGTGTGGACTTTTAGAAATCATGGGCAAGTTCTTAGTATGAAGAGTTTCACAGGGGTCTGGAAGACTACTCAACATCAAAGACAGCAACCAGCAAGCACAGTGGTCAGTGAACATTTCTGCAAAGAGCCAGCTAATATTTCATGCTTCACTGGCCATGAACTGTGAGATCACAGCACAAGAAAAGCCCCAGACAATATATAAATGAAATAACATGAATGACTAATTGTAAGTGAAAATTTATATACACTGAGAACAGAACTTATTAACACTGCACGGGTCATATGGCCATAGTTTCCGAACCCCTGAGCTGACATACATGACTGTTACATAACAGTTGTTTGAAGGTATGTACAGTGCTAGAAAATATGCAGTATGTCTGGTACTCAAACGTAACAATGGGGGCTTATTTTAAAAAATGTTCTATGACTGTGTCTATTGATATGGCCCAGCTGGTCTTAAACTCACTATGTAGCCTAGGCTGGCCATGAATTCAAATCCTCCTACACCAGCCTGTAATCTCAGTAGGCAGGCACTACCATGCCCACTAGGATACGTCCGTACTGAAATTTTCATAACATACTGTGTAAAGTGAACAAAGTCCTAACTAAAAGGACAGTGGAGCTCCAATCTCCATCCTGCCACAGGCAGTGTTCAGATTTGGAGCAAATTATGTAGCAACCTAACTTTCGAGCATTGCAGCATTATTTTTTTTTTTTAAATAAAAATAAAAAAAGGAAGTTTGTGGGGAGGTAATAAAACGGCTGGGGTATATGCAATACACATTATCAAACTATAAGGCATTTTATAAATGGAAAGTTCTAGCAAGTTGTAACAAAAAAAAAGTCTACATTATAAGGAAAATGTTCTAGAAACTAGTTGTTTATAGGTCTCTTTGCACTTTTCTCAGTTTTGAGGGATTAACCCAGACTTCTCAAAATCATGGGAATGCTTTTTACTCTTTATCCAGACAATTTCACCGACTTTCTGTTTCCTCGGATGTTAACAAATCAGATACAAAGAGCTGAACCGCATGTGAGCCTTGAGCAGCTGACCGGTGTGGTCCATGGTTCTCACGTCCTCATCCAAAGACTACCTCAGATAAAAGCAAGGTCTGAAATGCCACATTTCAATCAAATACGGTTTCTTTAAAAACCAAAGGGCCCTAAGGTGACTCAAACATCTTAATTCAAACAAAGATCTTCATTACCACATAGTACTGGAAAGAAAAGAAAAAGAAAACACGGCCAGGTTAGCATTTTCAACTTGGCTGCTTTGCTCTCTCTTTAGGCAACAGTCAGGCAACTCAGCTGAGCCATACAGAACAATTCGAGTACATGGCCCTCAGCAACACGAGGTACAGTGTGGTCCCTAGTCAGCAAAGGCACAAGACGGTATCAGTAGCTCTTTCAACACATCGTGTGTGTATGTGTGTGTTGTGTGTGCATGGGTGTGCTCCTGTGGCACCACGTGCTCTTTCCTGTGGCAGGATGCACTCTCCAGCAATGGCCAGAGCGAAACGTGAGGTGTCCCACTCCATCTCTCTTCCACCCATTCTCATTTATGAGCCAGAGTCTCTTTCTGTTTTCCCACGAGCTCCAGTTGATTCTCAGGTCTCTGCTCCCCACAGTACTGGGGTAGCAGATGCACATGGCGATGCCCAGCAGTTTATGAGTGTCTTGGACACTGAACTTGAAACAGTCTCTCACACCTCCTCAGGCCCTCATGCTTGCACAGGAAGTGCTCTTAAGTTCTGAACCATCTATCAATACTTTTAAATTCTCTGAGAAATCAGCAGAAAACTTATCCATACCATAATATTTTAAGCTATGCCCACAAACAACCCAGGCAAGAAGTCCTTCCTCTCCCTGTGCCATCCTTTCCAACACAAACCTGGCACATACTCAAATGCCTGGACAAATTTTTAGAAAAGAATTTTAAAACCAAAGCATTTTCCTGTTTTACTCTGATAAGCCAGCAAGAATGAAGCAAAACTCGGCCTCAATCTGTGAGCACCACTGAGCTCGTTCTGCTCTGAGCAAGCCCCAGGGAGTAGCATATGGTAATATCTATTCCTTTTACTGGATAAAATTAAGCAGCATTGCTTCTTTACAGCACCCCAGAACCCGATCAATAAACATATGAAGGTCTAGGGAAGTCTAGGAAAGCACGTTACTATTTTGAAATAGGTGACATACTCAAAATAAATAAAATAAAAATGTTATCTATCAGTTTTACACAAGAAGGGCTTCACACTTGGACTCTAACCACCAGGTGAAGATGATCACAAGACTCGAGAATCAGCTCAATGCCTTATTCTATCTTTCTTTCTTGTCTTCCCCTGGGTCACCTCAACAGCCACTATTTGTTAAATTCCATGCCATCTTTCTCATCTTTTCCTATATTCAAACAGGAACATAAGGTAGTAAAAAAATGTTCTAAAACTTTAGAAAACTAAGTTTCTTCCTGTTGTCTTTACACTTACTTACTTGGGAACAAATAACATTGGTCAAAGTTTTAAAGAAAACATGTAACTTTCATGTTACTTAAGAAATAGTATTCGCCACGTATCTGGAAGGCTGTTAATACAGATAACCCATTTCTTCCTTTAAACATTTTTTTCAGAGTCTTCTCTTTCATTTTAGAAAATACGAAATTCAAGCAGGTAGGCAAGATTTTCTGTGTTTTGTTTTGTACTAAGGATCTGTTTGCCTGGCTCCAAGAAGTTTTCTTCCGTTGTTTAGCGACTATTTATTTCCTCCTGTCAATGGTCTCTGTTTGCTCACAGGACTTTGTTAAACATCAGATCCTCCTTTCACCCACCTAAATCCTCTCGGGTTTTCATCTCTTTGGGATAATTCCTTTGACTTTCCACATGAGTAGTCTGTTTCTCAGCCTTTGCCTATTTCCACTTCAGCACTTCTAGAATAAAACAATAACTAAATTAACAATGATTTGACTGCATCATTTTACATGCAGCTCATTCTTGTTTTAAAGATGTATTACTCTCTCATAAATCTGAGTACACTAAAAATTCTTTATCCCCACAAAGCCAACTGATCTGTTGATTTGGTTTATGCTAGCAGTTTATAAAAATTCAGAATTGGGCCAGGCATGGGTGGCACAGGCCTTTAATCCCAGCACTCGGGAGGCAGAGGTAGGAGGATTGCCATGTGTTTGAGGCCACCCTGAGACTACAGAGTTATTTCCAGGTCAGCCTGAGCTAGACAGACCAAGACCTTACCTTGAAAAAAAGAAACAAGAAGAAGGAGAAGAAGAAGAAGAGGAGGAAGAGGAATTGGTTATGATAAAAAATGAAGTTCAGCTGAACAGGTTACTAGTGTAAGCTTCTATACTGGTAGAGTTATTGCCTCTAGCCTAAAAAAAAAAAGCAGCAGTGGGCACTACATAATTGGATAGATTAATCACACAGCTAGTTTCTCACAGATGCTTGGACATTCAGCATCAAGGGGGCTGAGGACCCCAACTATGCAACATGAGGACACACAATGGAACTTCACTGAACACATTTCCTACCCTCTTCTCGGCTCAAGGTGGACATCTGAAGTAACTTCCAGTTCTGCTTCTCAATCAGTGGCTGGACTTACACTTAGATCTATATATCTAAGTACAGGTACTAGGCTCTGCCCCGAACGCCTGCAGTCACCGTCTCTGACACCATTTATATTCCAGCAAGTCCCACTGCTGCAACATTCTTTTCTGATCCAACTGTATTGCCTGAAAATTCTACAAAACTGGAAAAAAAAATCAGATGAGCATGCACACACCACACACACCTCAAAAGACTGATGCTTACCTAGACACGGTGGGACATACCTGCAATCCCAGCACTTGGGCAGCAGAGGCAGAAGGATGGTGAGTTTGAGGCTAGCTTAGGCTCTTAAATAGATTTCAGGCCAGCCTGAAATCACAATGAAATACACAATGAGACTCTCTCAAAACAATAACAAAGGGCTAGGCAGTGGTGCATGCCTTTAATCCCACCACTTGGGAAGCAGAGCTAGGAGGATCACTGTGAGTTCAAGGCCACCTTGAGACTACATAGTGAATTCCAGGTCAGCCTGGACTAGAGTGAAACCCAACCTCAAAAAAAAGGAAGAAAAAACAAAAAAAGACTGGTACTTTTCCAGTCCTTACAATGTAATTTCCTTACAATGAAATTTTACAACTGCATCAAGGGATAAGAAAGGGAGGGAGGGAGGAGGGAGGGAGGGAGGGAGGGAGGGAGGGAGGGAGGGAGGGAGGGAGGGAAGACAGGCAGGCACAAATATAAACTGGTAAGAGCATCAAGACTCAAATACATGACACATGACTATGGAAAACCTTGACGTGCCTTCACATTGTAAGCAATCTAGAATATCAAGTCAAATCCTTATCTTTTCAAAGTAAATTAAGTGTCAAGAAGAGTTCCGCCATGTTTAAACAGCTTTTCACAGGAAATTTAGCATTTCAATGTAAAAATTAGGGGAAAAAATAAAACTCTCAAGTTTCTCTAAGCTAAAGAACCACATTCACCACCCCCACCCCACCCCTAGAGCTGTGAGATGCCCTAGGCAATAGGACTTGCTACACATATATGAGGACCTGGATTGAGATCCCCAGAACCCATGTGAAAGCCAGGAGAGAAGCGGGCACCTGCAACCCCAGCACACAGGAAGGGAAGACAAGCATCCTTGGGGTTTACTGGCTACCTTGGCTAGCTGTATTCTAGAGCTCTAGGTTTAGTAAGAGACCCTGTCCAAACACACACACACACACACACACACACACACACACACACACACACATTAGGCAGTAACAATTGAGGGAAAACAACTGCTGTGGGGCCTCTGGCCTGAATGAGCACACACATATGCATGCACCCACACATACACACACACACACACACACACACATACATATGAAAAAAAAAAGAATTCCCCTCTTTAAATAAAAAAGAAAATGCTGAAGCTTACCCTTACATTCCAAGGAATTTCTAAAATCACTATTTTACTCAACATATCTTGTCTGATTTCAAAAAGGACCCTGTTTTTTTAAGATAATGCAGAATACCCATAGCGTTCATGTTCAAGGCTATCCTTTGCTTCCCAACCACTGTTAGGGTCATGTCCAGAATCTGGAACTGCTTTGAAAACCCATCAGAAATCTCCACCTTTATTCAGAGTCATTCCACTTGGGATTTTCTCCCTCTTCATTCCCGCCATTCCATCCTCCACGACGGCCTGACAGTTCCTCTGGGGCTGCACAGCCCTTCATGTTGCAAGGCTGTTCTCAGTGCTATTTCTTGGCCTGGGACATGCTTCTGCTCTGACCCAGCCTCCAGAAGTAAGGGTTAATGCCCCTGGTTCTTACACGTCCACTGCCAAGGCACGTCCTCAAGAACATGCCTCCGACCGCACCTCACAGATGCAGCATCATTATGCTTGTTTTAAAAAGAGGAAGAAATAGCCTAAGAAACGCTACCTATATCATCAGTTTCTCCCATTCGACTGGCCAATCAAAAGGCCAGGCCCTGAGCTTGTCTGGCTACCCCTTCTACTTAGCACTGTTGCTGGCAACAACTAGTAAGTACTCAATGTATTTCATGATTTAGCATGGCAATCACCTGTGATCAAGCCCCAGTGTTTATAAAAGCACACTCTTGGAATTCTTACTTAAACCTCACTATTATATTTTAGATGTCTCAAGAATAAAACATGACTATCCACCACATAAAAGCAAACTTCATTGCTATGTAGTCAAATTTAACCACCATAGTAGCATGAAAATAGTTTAAAAATATATAAAATAAATTTAAAATATTTTTAAAAACCTTTGGGTGCCTGAAGGTGAGGTCAATGGCAGAACACAAGCTCTGGGTTAAATCCCTCATGTGCATGCCATGCGTGCACGTGCACACAACAGGTTGGGAGAGTCCCTAGAGAGTTTTATTTTTCTTCCTTAGACATATTCTCTGGACCAAGAATTATGCACTGTCATGAGTTTCTGGTTTATTTTAATAAACACCTTTCTAATCATGGTAGAAATGCAAAACAAAATTAAAACCACATAAACACATGTATAGTTGGCAAAAGAAAAGAAAGAAGGATTGTCTAAGAGTATCTGGCATGCATACCCAGGTCGCTGGGAAACTTCATAGAAGCACACCCCCCTAGTTATTTCTGAGCCACGATACTAAATCACTGTGTAGACTGAAGCACACACGGAGGTTATTTTGAACCTAACACTGAAACAAACAAGTGATGGAACCCCACAGCTATGACAATGTGTCTTTAATTTCCAGATCACATATAATAGCAACTGTCACAAGATCCTGTGCACACAAAATACCCAGTGTAATTCCAAATTATTTTTTTTTCCCAACAAGAAAGGGAATCCTTTCAAAGTTTACCTAAAATGAACTCCACTCTCTTAAGTTTTAATTTTGTGTTCTGAATGTGACACGGCACCTCGAGTGGAAACGTGAGCTGGTATGGATAGCATCTTGGGCCATGCAAGGAGACACTGGACAGGCTCCAGGAGACAGATTCTTGATAAGCAACTTAATGTCTCTGTTCAATCTGTGTGGCTTTTACAAATGAAAAGGCCACCTTCAGATCATTGGGTCACTCCTAAGTTTCTTCTTCACAGGCTAAATTCAGAAATTAACACTACCTTAACAAGTGTAAGCTGAAAGAAATCAAGTACTACGAAGACAAAAACTCAATGAAGGATGAGATCTGTTCACATTTCTTCAGCATGTAAGCCTAAAAGAAATGAGAGATGGTCATAGAGAAACATGACCCAGGGGAGTAACTGGGCAGAGCTATGCTATTCGTGAAAACTACACCCACCCTCCTCAGATGTGACCTGTCCTGATTCAGTGGGATATGTGAGCACCTTGAGTCAAGATAAGCTTTTACTAACTGGACCCACATTAAGTGAGTCACATATTGAGTGTTTCAAATTGCAGAAATAAACGTTTTAACCGTCATTTGGTTAACATCCCAGCCTCATGGATTTGCCATAAACTCTACATTATTAGAATTTTAATTCACAATATCACATGCATTAACCATAGCCATGAAAGTTCTATGGGGTTTTGTTATTTGCATTTGAAAAATGTAGAGGTTCTAGAGAAGACTAAAGAAAGGGGCTGGAGAGATGGCTTAGCAGTTAAGCGTTTGCCTGTGAAGCCTAAGGACCCCAGTTCAAGGCTCAATTCCTCAGGACCCACGTAAGCCAGATGCACAAGGTGGCGCATGCATCTGGAGTTCTTTTGCAGTGGCTGAAGGCCCTTCTCTCCCTCTCTCTCTCTCTCTCTCTCTCTCTCTCTCATGTCTCTCTCTGTTGCTCTCAAATAAACAAATACAAATAAACAAAAAAAATGTTTTTAAGAAAAAGGGCATGTCACAATGGAACACAAAATTGAGAGCTAAAGGTTTTCAGCTGTAGGGGTTATTTTAAATATTCTAGAATATTCACATTCACATTATAACTTGGGGATAGGATGAAAGTCTGAATACAGCAACATTCTTTTTTTTGTTTCATATATACTTTGGACATAATACACTGAAAGTACTTATGCACATATTTCAAATAATTTTGTGCATGAAATAAAATTGATAGCATGGGATTTTCCATTTGTAATATTATATTGGCTTTCAAACTTTCCCAATGTTAGAGCACTCCATAGGGATATCTTGAAATTAGCAATGCCCCACTTGCACACACCATTCTGAAAAGAAGCAGAAGGAGCCAACTTAGGAAGGTTTTGAGTTTTCTTTAAGAGTTAAGCAAACTATCCTTTTCTAGAACCTTCTGTTTACGATCCCTAACTCAAACCACTATCTTTACCATTAGATAGAATACACAGAGCCTCATTCAAAAAGAGAAAATGACATTAGTCTTGTATAAGCAGACTTAGGAGAGTCCTACGTGTTTATTTAATTCCTCAATCTTGAGGCACTAGCTGCACAGTAGAAATGACTGTGTATTCACACAGAACTTCATATTCTTCAAGGTAATCCTAAACCCCACATTCCTGAACATTTTCTAGTCGTTCAGGGAATTCTGTTCACTGCACCTCCTTACCAACGGAGACACTGGAAACAAGAAGCCCGCACTCACCTGCAAAGTTGGGGGACACTAAGTCTGGCTACTGGTTAAAACTCCTTCCACCAAAGTCATCCATTCAACCATCAGCACTCCAGCATTCAATGCCTACGACAGTAGAACTACTCTAGTAACTGAAAGGGCTACCTCAGGACAGACTTCAGGTCTGTCCTCAGAGCAAACATTTTCATGAACACAGCCATATGACTTGGGAGCTTGTTTCGGCTTGATTAATAGGATGCTGTTTGCAATGCCAAATGTTCAATGAGAACTGGTTCTTTTGTACATCTAAGAAATGTAAATAGCAGGGTTTGGCATACACCTTTAATCCCAGCATTCAGGAGGCAGAGGTAAGAGGATGGCCTGGAGTTAGAGGCCAGCCTGAGACTACATAGTGAATTGCAGGTCAGCCTGGGGCAGAGCAAGACCCTACCTCGAAAAACAAAATTAATTAATTAATTAATTAATTAAAAAGTGAAAGGATGGAGAAGAAAAAAAGACAGAAGCTAAGGATGACAAGGTTTTGCTCATATGCTTCCCTACGTCGTTCACTCCTTAAACACAGGAAAGTTAATGCCCTCCCCCAACAGATGCATAGACAAGAAGTTATTAAGGGCTAGACAGTGAGAGCAAAAGAAGACAGACAAGCCAAAGAAGTCCAGGATGATGCCTACCTACCAGATACAAGGTATCACAGAGCAGAATAAGTTTTGCGCTGAAGTATAACAAGACTCCCCTCCATATCTGATGGCTGCCCCCATAAGGCAAGAACACATTAATCATGGGAGGGAGGACGGGAGAAGGTTAACACTGGTACCATCATGGCTGTATGCACACTATATATATAACTAATTTTTAAAAAGGAAAAAGAAAGAAACCGGGGCTGGAGAGATGGCTTAGAGGTTAAGGCGCTTGCCTGTGAAACCTAAGGACCCAGGTTCAACTCATAAGAACACACATAAGCCAGCTGCACAAGGTGGTGCATGCATCTGGAGTTCATTTGCTAAAGGCCCTGGTGCGCTGCCCATTCCCCTCTCTCTCTCTCTCTACTAAAAGATAAAAATAGAAATTTTTTTTTTAAGTATAACAAGACTGAAAATATATAAGAAAATACTTGAACCCTCCATCTCCCAGTCCAAACAACTGGTCCTTTCTTATTTCTACTGAAGAATACAGATTTTACTATCTGAAAAAATGAAACAAAAACCCATCAGATAGATACAAGAATAAGGAAGAAGAAAGAAAACAGGAAGCAAGGAGGAGGGAAGAAAGACAAGGAAGAAAGAAGGAGGAAGAAAGAAGAAAAAAAGGGTATGGAGGGAGCTGCTTGCACCATGGGAGAAGCATTGTGACTCTGGTAGTTTGAATGTACAGCCCCATGGACTTGGGTGTTTCATCAAAACTGAGCTTGCAGCTTGAGCCCCTAGCAGACAGACCCCTGCTACAAGGCTCCTGTCACTGGGGGCAGATCTTAGAGACTCATCCTAAAGTGTTTGACTTTAGCCCTATTAGGTGTGTTGAGATCAGTCCTGGAGCTCTGGCTGTTCTTGCTAGCTGATGTTGGTGCTTGATGGTTATCTGATGGTGTCTCTCTCTCTGCTTAGATCTGTGGAAGTGAGCAGGGTCTTCTGCCATTCATGGTGGTCCCCTTGAATTCCTAAGCCTAAAATCAACCCTTTCCTCCCATAAGCTGGTTCCGATTAGAGCTTGTCTAGCAAGGAGGAAATGACTACAACAGTGGCTAAGGTTTTACCCAAGCACATCTCTGATCCTATGCAACTCTTCAACTTGCTACTGTTACTTAACATCAGTTATTTCATTTTAGTTAACATGTAACATGTAAATAAAACACATGCCTCGCTAGGCACACACCTTTAATCCCATCCCCTCAGAAGACAGAGGTAGGAAGATCACCTTGAGTTTGAGGCCACCCTGAGACTACATAGTGAATTCCAGGTCAGCTTAGGCTACAGTGAGACCCTACTTGAAAAAAAAAAAAAAGTGTGCCTTAATTCTACCTTCCCTTCCCCATATAATTAAACTAGATGTCTGTTGGTATTTACTTATATGGTCATGCCAATACAACAGATTGAATACTAGTTAAGGATGGGATCTCTGATGTCAGGGAGATACTAGCTCTGATCTATCCTCTGGTATCATGTTGGCCTTGCAATCCTGTGTATTTTACTTGTTTCCCTCTGTACAGGTGAGTGTAGTGCCTATGCCAGGACTGACTGCCAGAACCAAGAAATGTTACCTGTTCCAGTCAGGTTCACATTGCTGGCATAAATCACCCAACCAAGAACAGCCACTGGGGAAATAAAGGTTTATTTTGGCTTACAGAGTCAATGGGAAGTTCCATCATGGCAGGGGAAAATGATGGTATGAGCAGAGGGTGGACATCACCCCCTGGCCAACATAAGATGGACAACAGCAACAGGAGAGTGTGCCAAACACTGGCATGGGGAAACTGGCTATAATACCCATAAGCCCACCATCAACAATACACTGCCTTCAAGAGGTGTTAATTCCCAAATATCTATCAGCTGGGAACCTGGCATTCAGAACACCTAAGTTTATGGGGGAAACACCTAAATCAAAGCACCACATTACCTATGCTTTGATTTATAGTCAAATATTTCATAAGCATTCATTATTGAGTGTGCGGAGAATCACACCTGTGAACTTGCCAATGAGGAATTCTCCTGGCTATTCACTCACTCTTTACTCTGGTGGGGAAGAGTGAGAGAGAGAGTGTGTGTGTGTGTGTGTGTGTGTGTGTGTGTGTCTGTGCTTACACTTCTGCTGGGCTCCATAATCTCACCAGCCTTCCAGAAAATACTAAATTTATTTCCTGGTTTAGGAAGAATCCAGTTAAACATCTGAAAGACTACCCTGACGGAGCTCAGGAAGATTGGTGCTCAGATCCCAATGGAAACCCCCATTTTCTGACACAGAACTGAACCACTCTGTCTCAGTACCAAATCACAAAATATGCTGAACTACAAAGGGAAAGAAAAGAATATGTGTCCATGTTATAAGTTAAAGACCGGCCTAAAAATACAGCCCAAAACTCAACCCAGCCTATACTGAGAAATTGGAGTGAGTAATACTTGTGAAGGGAACCATATACTTGCACTTCGGGGGAAGGTTTTTAACTCAAGTTGTCTATTCCCAACCCAGCAACAAAAGTAGAGCGGAGAGGGCAAGAGTTGGAGAACGAAAATGCACGCATTCACAGTACCTTGCTCCAGTCTAAAGCACAGGGAACGCCTGGCTGCTTCCATCTCGGGAGTCGGGTTATCTAGGACACGTCTACACCACTGCAAAGGACTCAGGGATTTCTCGGATGAGGTGAATGTCTTTGAAGAGCCAACGTATAACCTTGAAAAAAGAAATCTACATTATAGGTATGATATAGGGAGACACAGTGCCTGTCTTATGGGGAAAACAGCATATATTTAGCAGTTTCTACAGAAATGGAACTCACATTTGATTACTTCCAAAGTCATTTCTAATGAACAAATATCTCCAAATTAAACAGGGCAAAGCCTGCTGAGAACTACTTCAAAACCAGTTCTAACAATTTCCTCTTGACTCTGCTTCAGAAAGGCAAACACCAGGGAATTTTGCAACTGAATGGGCACCGTGAGGGTTATGACCTTAGTTGACATGTCAGGAAAAGGACACCCTCTCTTTCCTGCCACAGAATCCTTCAAAGTTACTGGAATCCTAACGACACATGTTCTTGAAATACTAACTTCATTATTTACACTTTTGCTAACTTAGACGGGGCTTCCACCTATTAGAGAAACGTATTAGTCATCCGTGATAGGTGGGGAATTCTTTGGTAATTTACTCCTCTAGACAGGGGTTGGCAGTTTCTGAGAAGGGCCAGCTAGTAAATATCCTTGGCTTTGGGAACTCAGTCTCTGTTACAAGTACTCAGTTCTGTTGCTCCAGCCCAAAAGTGTTGCAGATAATATGTATACAAGTAAGTATGACTGTGTTCCTATAAATTTTACTTATTGGTGATGAAAAGTTACATTTCCCATAATTTTCACATTCTTTTGAGGTTTCCCATCATTTAAAAATGTAGAACTTTGGGGGCTGGAGAAATGGTTTAGTGGTTAAGGTGTTTGCCTGCGATACCAAACGATCCCGGTTCGATTCTCCAGGACCCACGTAAACTAGATGCACAAGGGGCACATGCATCTGGAGTTTGTTTGCAGTGGCTACAGGCCCCGACGTGCCCATTCTCTCTCTGTCTGCCTCTCTCTCTCTCTTTCTCTCTCTGCTTGCAAATAAATAAATTAATTAATTAAATTAAAAAAATAAAAATGGAGAGATGGCTTAACAGTTAAGGCCTGCAGAGCCTACGGACTCATGTTCAACTCTCCAGGTCCCACATAGCCAGACGCACAGTGACACAAGCGTGCAATGTCACACATTGCACCACAAAAGGGTGCACACATCTAGAGTTTGTTCACAGTGGCTAAAAGGCCCTGGTGTGCCCATTCACTCTCTCACCACTCTATCTTTCAAAAAATATTTTTTTTTTAAAAATGCAGAATTTTATCTTTCCAGCCACACAAAGCAGGTGAAAGATCTGACTATGGACACGCTTGGCTGACTCCTTCCCAGAGGAATAATCTAAAATACCACTTACAATTGATTTCATGGTAATTTCAATACAACATATACTGGTGTCGTTCTGTCACCATTAAAAGCACATTACTTAGTTCCACCTTCCTATTTCTGGGCACCATCTCTGCTCTTCTACAACACTGATAGGTTATAATCCCTTCTACCCTTCTTGCCAGCAGACTCCTGCTGGGTCTGGAACTCTGTATTCTAAATCAGGTTTAAGCTTGGCTACTTATTCCTAATCTTTGGTAAACAAATTGTGATTTTTTCCAGGTAAGTTCCCAGGAGATGCCAATATTACTGTTCTGAAGGGCATGCCCGAGAGGCTCTAGGCTAAAACAATCACAACAATTCCACTGCACCCTTGGCCCAGTCTCTGGATACAATCCAAGTCAATAATAATGAAGGGAAATCATGTGGTAGGACGTGGGCAAATTTTTCCTCATGTCTAATGTGGACACAAAAGACATTATCTACATGTTGCTTACAGAAAACACACTTGAAGTAGCGATAGAGAGATATGTTACAAGGAAAAACAAAATTCAAAGATATCCACAAAGAAAAGACAAAGACAGGAAGGCTAACTGTTGAATTCTTCCACACATTAAAAAAAAAAAAAATCAATTCTTCACAAACTCTTCCACAAAACAGAAGGGATGAGAGCTGGAGCGATGGCTTAGCAGTTAAGATGCTGGCCTGTGAAGCCTAAGGACCCAGGTTCAATGCCCTAGAACCCACATAAGCAAAATGCACAAGGTGGCGCATCCATCTGGAGTTTATTTACAGTGGCTAGAAGCCCTGGTGTGCCCAACCTCTCTATCTCCACCCCCTGCTTAAATATTTTTCTGAAAAAAAAAGAAGAAGAGGAGGGAGTCCATACTAACACAGTCTAGGAGGAAATGTTATCCTGACTCCATAACCAGACACAGATATGAAAAGAAAAAAAGAAAACCCTAATGACCAACATCACTCACGAACAGATGCAACAAGTCTAAATATTTTAGCAAGTTCAGTCTAACAGCAAAGGGATACTTCATCATCACCAACTGGGGCTTATCTCAGACATGAAAGGGTAGTTTAACATTAAAACACATTAAAATTACTACATTAACTGAAATGGAAAAATGATGATAGTCTTAATAGACAAAGAAAAGGTACTTGATAGCTAGTCCTAATTAGTACTTGATAGCTATTCCTAATTTAAAGACACATTCCAATAAAATGGAAACAGAAGCGAACCCATCCTCCCCAAGAGAAGATCTGTTAAAAGATGCTCTAAAGCAGACTCCACAGTTCTGTCTCCATTCAAAGTACTTCAGGCTACAGGAGACAGGACATTTTTGCCCTAGAGAACAAAACAAGGACAATGGCTCTCCTCACATCCAGTCAACACTACAGAGATCCTAGCCAGTGGAATCAGGCAATGGGTGAAAAATATTTGGATTGGAAAGAAAGTAGTAAGTCTGTTTAATTGTAGATGAGATGATGTATGAAAAAAATACTTTCTACAGTTAAGGATATTAAAACCAGTGAGTTTAGGAGCAATATGAT
The DNA here is from genome assembly GCA_036365145.1 of Orientallactaga sibirica. NCBI lineage: Eukaryota > Metazoa > Chordata > Mammalia > Rodentia > Dipodidae > Orientallactaga > Orientallactaga sibirica. The sequence continues at coordinate 18,906,632 of JAEOAD010000024.1, read as the reverse complement.
AGGATTGGTGTAGTTAACTGTGTATTTGTATATATTAGCCAAAAAAATGGTTTTAAGCTTCATTTTCCATTTATAATAGAAAAAACTAGGACTCAGTTAAACAAGGACCCCAGTTCAAGGCTTGATTCCCCAGCACCCACGTAAGCCAGATGCACAAGGTGGCACATGCATCTGGAGTTTGTTTGCAGTGGCTGGAGGCCCTGGCGCACCCATTCTCTCTCTCCTTCTCTCTGTCTCAAATAAATAAATAAAAATAAAATCTTTTAGCCAGGCGTGGTGGCACAGGCCTTTAATCCCAGCACTTGGGAGGCAGAGGTAGGAGGATCACCGTGAGTTTGAGGCCACTCTGAGACTACATAGTTAATTCCAGGTCAGCCTGGACCAGAGTGAGGCCCTACCTGAAAAAACGAAAAAGAAAAAAAGAAATAAAATAAAATCTTAAAAAAAAAAAGAAAGAAAGAAAGAAATTAGGAAATCTAAAACTGAATCTGACAATATGGCTGGGGAGTTGGCTCAGCAATTAAGTGTGTTTGTCACGTAAGCATGAGGGCCTCTCTGGCCACAGACAGCCAAGTTTAACTCCCCAGTACCCATGTAAAAAAAAATTCTGTAATCTTGGTCCACAAGATGTAGAACCTGGAGCATTTTTTTGGCTCACTGAGGGACATCAGCTCCAGGTTGAGGGAGAAACCCCAAGTTAAATAAACACGTGGATGAGTGCTGACTTTCTCCACACTTACGCACATGGGGCATGCAGATCTGCACACACGTGCATATACCACACTCATACTCTAAACACGCATGCACAAAAATAAAATCAGACAATATATGTGGAGCACCTTTGCACTAGGAACAAGAAAATAAACAGAGAAGGAAATTAAAGACTCAAATCGATGGAAAGATAAATACCACCTTTAGACTAAATAATGTTTAGGTGTCAGTTCTCCTTAAATATGATTTATAATAACAAAATCCTAATAGGACTGTGTGTGTGTGTGTGCGTGTATGTGTTTTATGTAGAGACTGATTATAAAGTTTACATGAAAAATATGATTCTAGAAGGGCCAAATAACTTTAAAAGCAACAAAGTTAGAAAGCAGTCACTAACTGAGACTTAATACAAAGCAACAATAATGAAGACAGCTTAATATGGCAAAAACAGAAATGTATCACTGGGAAAAATATGGTTCAAAAATATAACCACATGCAGAATGTTGAATTTTAACACAGTACAAAGAAAATTCAATAAAGAATGACCTTTTAAACAAAAGATGCTGGAACAAAAGGGTACCCATATGCAAGAACAGTGCACTGTGATCTATTTCTCACATAATCTACAAAAACAACTCAAAAACCTTTTGTCAGAAACCATCGGTCTACTCCTTAGTATTTGTTGGATATGATTTCCAAGACTGAAAGCATATGCAAGATCCATCAAAGAAAAAGGTTATCAGTTGGATTTGTCAAAAATAAAATCTTTGTTCTCTGAAGACACTGCAGGTAAGAGACAAATTGTAGGTTTGGAGAAATATTTGCAATCCATGTACCTGACACATAATGTTTATGTAGATTACGTACATATATATGTAGCTGCAAACTCAATAACCAGCTAGGGCTGAAGAATCAGTTCAGTGGTTAAAGGTGCTGCTTGCATTGCCTGATGACCCGGGTTCAATTCCCCAGTATCCATGTAAAAAGCTAAATGCACAAAGTGGCACATGCATCTGGAGTTGTTTGCAGTTTGGCATGCCTATACACACACTCTCTCTCTCTCTCTCTCTCTGTCTCTTTTTCTGCCTCATTCTCTCTGCCTAAGTAAATAAAAGTATTTTAAAAAATAATCAGCAACTATTTTGAAACTAGTCAAAAGATCTGAATACATATGTCACCAAAGAAAATCTATGTATGACAAACAGGATATGAAAAAATGTTCCTCATCTGGGAAATGCAAACTGAAAGTACTGTAAGACATTACCACACATTTGTTAGAATGTAAAAGAAAAAAAGACCAGCCATAGCATGTACTGATGAGCAAAAGTAGGACCGGAACATCCACTGCTGGTGAAAATAGGAACTGGCATGGCCTCCTTGGGAAAAGTCTGGCAGCATCTTAACAAATCAACACAAACCTACTCAGTTCCAGTCACTAAAGTCATAAGGATGCACCCAAGAGAATTGAGAAAACATGCACAAAGACTTACACGGTAGTTCACGGTCGTTTTATGTGATAGCTGAAAACTGAAAACCACCCAAGTGCTCATCAAAAGATGAGGGAATAACAGATGCTGGATCTAGGCAATCTAATATCTCTCTGTCTCTCTCTCTCTCTCTTTCTCTCTCTCTCTCTCACACACACACAGACAGAAAGAGAGAAAGAGAGAGGGAGAATGAACTACTGATTTACTTAACAGTGCACATGAAATTCATAAACCAGACCACATGAAACAAATGCCAAGAGGACACGCCACATGATTTGAAAACTACAGAAAGGGCACACTACTGCACGCTGACAGAAAACAGATCAGTGGTTCCTGGGTTGGAGACAGATAGGACGAGGAAAGAAGAAATAGAAAGGGTCACGAGGAAACAAGTTTACCAGTGTTTCACTCAGTACTTTGATTACGGTGATACTTTCACAGACACTCATATGTCAAGGATTATCACACTGCACATGTTAAAAATGTGTCATTTGAGCCAGGGGTGGTGGTTCATGCCTATAGTCCCAGCACTTGGAAGACTGAGATAGGACAATTGGCATGAGTTTAAGATCAGCCTGGACTAGACTGAAACTATGTGTCATTTAAGTACCAGTTAGACTTTAATAAAACTTTTTTAAAAAAAAAAAAGATGCCACAAGAAACTGACCATTGTGTCCCTGTGTGCTCTTAAGATGTGACGCTCATCCTGCCATTACCATGTACATGAACAGAAACAAGAGTGACAGCCCTGAGGACAGAGCCACTACTTGGTGGTGGATCATTTCTCTACACCTAACCAGTTTTCCTCTGTTTCCACAAGAGCAGCCTCCCTTGGTCTTTGCTTGCTGCATTCCAGTTCCTCTCACTAATAATCCAACAGGAGCTGTTCCCACCCATCACCTTAAGCATCCTCTGGGGTCACTACCGATAGCTTCTGCGGCTGTGAAGCTTCCACCAACCAGCTTGCTCCAGACTTCAGGTATTCCCACCAACTGTTCTAGATCCTCTTTTTGGTCCTTGTTTATATGGGATCCTTCCTATGGAAAACCATAATCTCTTAAGGCCTATGTAATACAGTTCATTCACTTCACCACACATCCTCCTTGTAGATACAACAGAGGTGCTAACTTCCCACAGGCACACCTCAGTTGCTGAATGACCCACTGTGTCATATTCATTAAAGGAGATTTTTATCTTTCATATTCTATCCTCCATCCGTGCTACCTGGCACTGCATCTCACTCTTGCCTTGCACTTCACGGACTATTGGAGTGAGCATGGCACTGAAAACAGAGAAGTCAGTTGAAAAATCTGCATAAGGAACAACAGGAGTCCCACATCTCTTCCTCTCTCTCATATAGGCTAGTCCCAACCTCTTCTTACTCACAACCTCAGACCAGGGACCTGCTAGCCGAGTAGGCTGACCCACAGAAGCCCTGATTTCAAACACTCCCAGTTTAACTAAAAGTACCTTAATGAACAAGAGAGTACATCTAAATCCACATGGTCACTGTGAACTCTGGTTTCAGTTTTCTCTTTACATTTCTCAAATTGACTGCCTTGGTGGCATCTTCCAGGAGTACAGAAAAGTTAGGTCTGAAGGAACAGGTGAATCCAAGAGAAGATCTAAGGACAACGAAACAGGGACTGGCTACTCCAAGAACTCTATAGAATGCCTGAAAGACCTCCATCCACATGATGTGTTAAGTCTTCACCATTTCCTTTGGGTATGAACAGACAACCAGTGAAATACACTGTTTGGAATACGCCTAAAACATAAAATGTCAGAATTGACTACAAAGAGAAAAACTAAAGAATGGAGCAGAAGTAAACATGCAGGGGATAATACAAATATCAATACAAATATAATAGATAACATCTAAGAGTAAATGTTATATATACACACAGAGGACATAGGTAAAGCAATTTTTGCCTTTTCAGAAAATGAAACTAATGTAGCAGAAACAAAAGAGTCAATGGGTTTAAAATAACAAATTTAAGACACTTCCCAGTGGTAAGTACGTGTGTATATTTGTATATGTATATAATACATATGTATATATGTAATAAAGGACAAAACATTAAATCATTGTACCAAGCAGCAACTGACTATCAGAGGGGAGAGGAGGGGAGGGATGGGAAAGAGGGAAGGGAGGACAAGAAGGGAGAAGAGGGCTGGAAAGATGGCTTAGCAGTTAAGGCACTTGCCTGCAAAGCCAAAGGACCTAGGTTCAACTCCCCAGGACCCATGTAAGTCAGATGCACAAGGGGACACATGCATCTGGAGTTTGTTTGTAGTGGCGGGAGGCCCTGGCGCACCCATTCTCTCTCTCTCTCTCTCTCTCTACCTGCCCATTTCTGTATCTGTCTCTCTCTCAAATAAATAAATAAAATTAAGATTTAAAAAAAAAAAAGAAGAAGGGAGAAGAGGGAGGGAGAGAAGTGAAGGGAAGGAAGAGGGAGCCAAGCATGATGACACTTGCCTATATAATCCCAGCACTCAGGAAGTAAAGGAAACTGGACCATCAAGAGTTCAAAGCCAGCCCAACCTACACAGCGAGTGGAAGACCAGCCAGGTCTATATAGTGAAGTGCTGAGCAAAGAACAAAACAAGGAATGGTGGCAGGAATGGGTATTTTTAAAAGGGGGAATAGGCAAATATATGTCAGAGGTGAAGGCAGATCATGAGATTCTAGAACAGAAATACCCACAAACCTCCACTACAACCACCAAACAGAAAGACCCACACTGAGATACAACATGACACACTACAAGACTAGGAATAAAGAAAGCTGAAGAAAAAGTAATAAAAGTCAGCCTATCCAAGTTACAGCACACACTAACAGCTAGAACATACTAGCAACTACAATGAAAGAGAAACCACCTTTGAAGCTGAGGGGAAATGATTTTGATTATGTTTTTATTCCATCTATTGATTTTTATGGGAAGGTGTTATAGTTAGAATGTAAAACACCCCTCATAGTCTCATGTGATGGAATACGTGGTCCCTGTCTGTTGGCACTGCTTTAGACAACCTGTGGAGGACATAATGTACTATTCTGATAAAACTATATAGAAGCTCAGGTTGGAGAGATGGCTTAGCAGTTATGGCACTTGCTTGCAAAGCCTAAGGACACATGGTTGACTCTCCAGATCCAATGTAAGCCAGACACACAGGTGACGCAAGCACACAAGGTTGCACATGAGCACGAGGTGGTGCACACGTATGGAGTTTGACTGCAGTGGCTAGAGGCCCTAGTTCACCAATTCTCTTTCTCTCAAAAAGAAATATATATAAAAGAAAAACTATAGAAGCTCTCTGCAAAAACAGAACTGATCGTTTTCAGAGTTGGTCTCTATACAGGGCCCAGGATAGCTCTGTGCCTACGATGTTTACCATGAGGCCAAGAACTGGACTTTAATAAAGAGGGTGTTAGTTCATATAGACTCACTGAATAGAGTGTATCTCCAGATTAGAAAAGCAAGGCAAAACCTATATTCCTCTGAAACGGTGTTATCCTTCTAAAAAGTCATAAAAACTACCTTATGATATCCCCTAACACCACGAGTAACATTTACAGCACCCTTTGTATCTCTTGCGCAACAAGTCTCGAGTGACAAGCCACTCTTTTAACTTCAGTCGTTTTATTAATGGTGCATTGAAGTCTGGTAAAAATATCTGAAAAGCCTTCAGCTAAAACTTCAGAATTCTTCAAATATTAGGAAAACTACAATTTGAAATGCCATTCTCTAATTTTCTTTAACTTCCCTTCTACAACATTCAGAAAGCACCTGCCTAGAAATCCTTGTCCTCCTCAAAGAATTTTGTCTTGTGCACATATTCTGGACCCCCTGCCTTGATACATGAGGAAACACTGGAAGATCAAAAGCAACACAAAGCCTGGGGTGATAACCTTGAGTGTTTCAAATGAAGTAGTGTAACAGAATGGAAAAGAAAACCAGTTACATGCAAAAGTATTTGGTTCTAAAGCCATCCTTCTGGGGGAAAAAAAACAGAAAACAAAAGGAACAGGAAAAAAGCACACAACAAATATATACAATTACATACATTTGTATACCCTTCACCAAAAAGTAATGTATGGTGACTTTCACACAAGAAATTTTAAGAGCCATCAACCATCTCTGTTTTGTTTTAAAGCAAGCTAAAATATCACCGATGAAGTGCACACAGCTGGTCTTTTGTTCAAGAGATTCCCTAGCATCTGGCTGGGCTGAAACTAGCCACTGCAGCGCCACGCCACCGGCTATTAGAAGGAACATGAAATCCACATTCTGGTTATCAACCTGTCCTGTAGCAAACTTTCCCTCCACTTCTCCCACCCCCAACTGTTAGGTCTACACTCTTAGTCCTTCAGTGACTCACTACATCGCTTCTAAGTTCCTTGGTTAAAATATGCGTTCTCTTATACTTCAGTCAACACCATTTGCTCCTAGATGACGCTGTGCATTTTCAATTAGCATTGTCAGAAAGTGAAGCACCCTGTGGTCTCCTCACTGAAAATCAATTATGCAAAGAACAGTTTAGGTGGGCTAATTTCGCTGTACCATATGTACAGTACAAGGTGTTTTAACAGCTTTGATGAAGAATTGGCAATGACTTTGGCCAGCTGTCCAGGGTCCTGGTATTACATATGGAAGATGAATATCTTATTCATTAAATTTGCCTTAATTTGTACATATTGTCATGTCCCCTTATATAGTTAATAATTTTTCTTCTGTCCCTTTCACTTGAGCAAACTTGAAATTTCTGCCATATCTTCTTTATATAAGTCTCAATGTTCTGCAAATTGTCACCCTGTCCACTAAAACTTCACTCCTATGGCTGTATTTTCCTATTAACTGGCATATTTTTCTATTAACTGGCATGTTTTTATGTTGGCAATTTCTTAAATATAGAAAAATGTCTGTCTTCTTGATTGAAGTGTGCAAAACTTGACTTATACCACAAAGTTACACTTGCTTCAAAGAGCTGTTTTCTACCCATTTCTCCAAATTAACTGTGCTTTCAAGATACTATAAAGAGGTGTGTTTCTAACTTTAACCATAACATAAAAATGCATTCAATACTTCAAGTCAAGTCACACAAGTTTAATCAAGACAGGCACAGCACTGTAAAATGCGATGAACTCTAATTTTTGAAATTTACTGAACTTCATTTTTAAAAAAATGCTAGTATATGCACTAAGTAAAACGTCATGGTCCACTCTAGGCTACAACTTTGCTAGTGGGAAAACATCAGTGGTGGAACCCCTGTGAATTTGTGAACCCAAAGTTTAGGGTTCAGTCACTTCATCTCACAGCTTCTGTCCATCAACAGAAAGGTTTCATCTGCAGTCAGTGCTGTCCAGTGCCACACCACCCCAACCTGACTTTTCATTGTTTCGTCCTGTGTAGCCCCTGGCTCCTCACACCGGGCAGAGATACATTCTTTCCATGAAGACTGGGAATCTAGTCACACCATGTTCCTAAGACACATCAAGATCGTCCTCCTTTTGAACTTTTTGCTTTGTATGGGCTGCTCATGTGTTGGTACCATTCTCCTCCGCCATGCCCATTCCACAGAGGGCCCTCCTCAGTGGAGTTACTGGTATTCACCATGGGGCTATGGGTTATGACTTGTGAGAGCAGAAGTCTGCTTTTGGTTCTCATTTTCTCTCTCTCTCTCTTTTTTTTTTTTCCTAATCCCATGGTCTTCTGAAGAGACAAGCTGTCAAATTACTTGTAAAGATGTGAACTTTAACTTCAGGGGCACAGTAAATGGACTTGAAAATTAAGGTTCTAGAATACTGTCAGCCTTAATTTTTAAAACATTCAATTCTAGCAACCCTATGCTAAGATAACCGGGTTTTATTAATTAGCTATTTTAAATTCAATTGAAATAAGCTTTTAAAGAAATAAAATGTTGTTTCAAAAAATTAAGTGAAGAACAACATATACATAAACATTATTTTCAAGGTATTGCAAGCTAAATAAATGTTCATAAAAAGATATATCTTATGTCTCTTAAGAGGCTCAGTTGGTCATTCATAAATAAACTATTTCACTAAAATACTTTTTCTATTATGATTCTTAGGCCAAACTGTCCAAGTTTTATAAGAAGGGACATACTTAGATGAAAACCCCTCAAACAGTCAATGATAATCTACATTTGTAAACTTTCTTTATTAAATGCATGACATTGTAGCAGTAAAAACTGTTCTAATTATCAAATACAATTTACTTAATCCATTACCTGAGATCATAAAAGTGCAGAAAAATTAGGTGATCACTGACAGTGACTTGGGACTGACTGGTGTTACTTTAAAGACATGTGGATCTACATTTACACAGATTTCTAGAATCTGTTTAATGAGGGGTAAGTAGAAAACCACCTGACAAGTATTTATTTTACACTACTTTGTATAATTACGTTTTTCAGCTGGAAGGATCTATAGTGGTTATAGGATTGATTCTGAATTGGTAATGAACTCGGGACATAAGAAAGGGTTTTTACTTGCAACTTAATATTCACTTCTGGTTTTATTTTATTTTATTTTAAAAATAACCTGGTACTATATACCCACTCCAAATGTTTAGTATACATAAGAAATCAACTTGAGGCTGTGGAGACTCCTTAGTGAATAAAGCCCGTGCCAGGTACGCAAGAGGACAGAAGTTCAGATTCCCAGTACCCATGTAATACAGGGTGGGCATGGTGGCCTGCCTATAATCCCAGCCTTCTGGAGGTGGAGAAAGGGAGTCAAACTAGATTAGCTAAATCAGTGATTGCTGTTCAAGGTTCAAGTAAGAGACCTTGCCCCCCCACCACCACACACACTGTGCCATCCTGTAAACCTATTAAGGAATCCAAATGAAAAGCACAGTATTATCAAAATACAAGGTGGGGGCCATGCAATGTCTACAGTGGTAAAAGGACTTTGGAGTCCTTTGCAAGCATTAACATACAGTTAAATTTAAAGAAATTAAATCCTGTTGATTACTTTGCATCAATATTCCAAAATATTGCAATATGAAAAAGATGAATAAATGTTATAACAGAAGATTTTCCATAAATCAGGTGACCTTAAAGTTTTTAAGTCCATCCAACTAAGATTCATATGACCCCTTCTCATTTGTCCACCTGGGATCTGGTCCCATGTTTAAAGAAGAGAGTAGAGGGCTGGAAGGATGGCTTAACTGTTAAGGCGCTTGCCTGCAAAGCCAAAGGACCCAGGTTTGATTCCCCAGTACCCATATAAGCCAGATGCACAAGGGGGCACATACATCAGGAGTTCCTTTGCAATGACTGGAGGCCCTGGTGTGCCCATTATCTCTCTCTCTCTCTCTCTCTCTGCAAATAAATAAACTAAAGTTTAAAAAGAGAGAAAGAGTAAAAATAGTGTACCATATGTCCTGAGAAGCGTTTTTCTTTTCAAACACTGAGGCACTTTTTCGTCTTTACATTTGATTAATGAAATTAACAGAACCTGGTTTAATTTAAATTTACTTCAAACAATATGAAGTAATATGCCACTCCTATGAAATAGTTGTTTTTTTAAAAATAGTTATTGGGGCTGGAGTGGAGGTTTAGCAGTTAAGGCGTTTGCCTGCAAAGCCGAAGGACCCAGGTTTGATTCTCCAGGACCCACATAAGCCAGATGCACAAGGAAGCACATGCATCTGGAATTCGTTTGCAGTGGCTGGAAGCCCTGGCACACCCATTCCTGCGCTCGCTCACTCTCTCTCTCTCAAATAAATAAATAAATAAATAAAAACTACTTTAAAAAATAGTTCTTTCAGAGCTGGAGAGATGGCTCAGTGGTTAAGACACTTTCTTACAAAGCCCAAGAACCCAGTTTCACTTACCTAGTACCCACATAAAGCCAGATGCACAAAATGACACATGTACCTGGAGTTCATTTGTAGTGGCTTGAGGCCCTGGCAGACCCATTCACTAGCTGTCTCTGTCTCTTTCTTTCTCTCAAATAAATAAAATGTTTTAAAAAATAGTTCTTTCAATGATATTTGGGTAAAAAAATAACAAAACAAAAACCTATACATTAATATCTGGGAATAGTTGGGTAAGTAAATATGGTAGAAAACCATTCAAGAGAGAAAATATTGAAATTAGATTAAGTATATATGTACTATTATTAACCAGATAAATAATAATATCATAATAAACTTGAAAGCTAGGCATGGTGGCTCATACCTATAATCCCAGCACTTGGGAGGCTAAAGCAGAAATATCAGGGATTCAAGGTCAGCATGTGCTACAAAGTAAATACTAGTACAGCCCAACCTACATTATGAGACCTCTCTCAAAATAATAAATTTTTTAAACATGCCAGTATTCTATTTGCTTGGTTGAAGTAGGGCCTAGTTCTAGCCCAGGCTGACCTGGAATTCACTGTTTTGTTTTGTTTTTCTTGCAATGAATTTTTTTTAATTATTAAGAACATATTTTCTATGGAGACATCATGGCAATGAGTTTCTTAAACTATTTATTAGAGAGAGAGAGAGAGAAAAATGGTGAACCAAGGCCTCTAGCCACTGCAAACAAACTCTAGATGCATGTACCACCTTGTGCATCTGGCTTTACATGGGTACTGGGGAATCGAACCTGGGTCCTTTGGCTTTGCAGCAAGAGCCTTAACCACTAAGCCATCACTCCAGTCTTTCTCTATGTATTTTTAAAGGACTGAATTGCTCTTCTGCATCTACCTCAAAATAATAAGCAAGCCTCTTCCCACTTTTCGTGTACAACATCATGAAATAAAGGCCAAGAACCAAATCACTCTCAAATGACTTGAAAGAGGCAAAGGGTTTGTAAGTATTAGTGAAAAAAATCTATGCTCCATCATGACACCATTTTCCAAGACCATCTTCAGGCTGAAACTGAGATTACAATTAAGCCTGGGCTCCTTCCCTCCCCTCCCCCCCACATACACAAATATTGTAGTTTCCAAAGAATGGCTTGAAGTTTCAGGAAGTGTTGAGTTGTTTGATTTGTACCACTTCAACTACCTGAACAGCTGCCAAAATTCACGTGCTGAGACAGATGATGAATGGGCCTCTAGATACTTTCATTCTCCAACGGAAGCAGTTCACATAGTATGTAGATAGCAGAGTGTACAGATAGAGTGTAAAGGAAAAAGAAACACCATGGTTCCCAGTGTGTAACAGTCTCCCATCTCCAATTTCCATCCAGTGCAATCATGCGACAGGAGATGGAGACAGGATGATCAACAGTTCAAGGATATCCTAGACTACATAGTGAGTCCGGGGCTAGCCTGGAATACATGACAACCTGCCTCAAAAACAAAACCACCACAACTATTGTTCATGCCACTGGCAGATGGAGAGAAATGCTCCAAGTTCCACTTTCACTGGCCAATCCCACTGAGTATCACTGGTGACCAAGAAAACACACCAAACCAACCCAAAGAAGTCACTCACTTCATGGGTATTACTCTCTGAAAAACACTAAGAAAGCAACAAGCTACCTGCCTCTCCAAAAAGTACCCATTCATGACAAGTGGGCATGGCTAACCAGATTTCTGCTCAATGATAACTGATAACTAAAGGCTCCTAAAAACAAGAAAATAACGTTTCTCTAATTATACTTTTCTTCAATCTAGCTTAATTTAAAAAGATTAATAAAATTTCCTGTGTTATGTTCTAACAAACAAACAAAAAAGTGCTTTCAGGGACTCACTCCCTAGCAAACCTTCATTTTTTGACACCATTCTTGAAAAGCCAGTAAAATCAGCCCATCTTTTAAAAAAGCAAATCACTGTTCGAAAAAAAAAAAAAACGATCAATAATAAAAGATAAAAAATAAACAGAGAGAAAGAAAGCAAGGCATAAGACGACTCCAAGACTCCACCACAAGAACGGATGTCTAAGAAGAGATCCATCACTAGGCGGCTTTGGATGCCAAGAGAGGGGCCAGCAAGCCAATCGTGTCCAACGTTCGTTTAGGAAGGAAAGAACGGTAAGCAGTGGCAGATAGAAGAAGCCAGCTCCTATGCACTCCAGACAGACACACAAACACAGAGGAATAAAGAGCAGAGCTGAGCGACAAGATGACACGGGTTTGCAGTGAATGCTAACGAGGCACTTGGGACCCAGTCCTCAGCAAAGAGCAGAAACACAAGGCAGATGGCAGGAACCAGTCCCTCCCGTGTCCCTGGACCGACCAACGTGATGTCTCAGGAAACACGCTGGTGCTTTCACGAAAAGCCTGCGCTCGGGGCTGGGGCTCTGCACCTGCTAGGCCACACGGAGTCCCGGAACTGGGGGTGGGGTGGGGATGGGGGTACCCGCGAGGTGCCCATCCTCCGCACGCTCCTCCCCTCCAGGGTCTCTCCCTCTCTCCGGGGCACACCGCGGAGTTGCTCCGTACCAGGTGTCGTCGTCCTCGTCCCTCCAGGCGGCGACACCATCCAGGTCCAGCGGCTCCACCTCATCCAGCAGCGTGGGGGGCGGCGAGGGCGGCACGGTGGCTTCCCCGGGCGCTGTCCCCGCGAGCCCGGGCTCGGCTCCACCGCCGAAAAAGCCGGTGGCCGGCTTGAAGTAGACGAAGGGCGGCTCGGAGGGCTGCGCCAGGCTGCAAAGCAGGGAGGGCGCGGGGCTGGGCAGGCAGAAGGCGGCGGGGAACGCGGGCCCGGAGCTTCCCGCAGCCCCGCCGGCGGTCCCGAGCTGCAACCCGAGCCCCAGGCTCCCCGGGGCGGTGGCCGTGGTGGCGGCGGTGGCGGTGGCGGCGGCCGGGGGACTGCGCGGTCCGAGCGGGCTGCAGGCCCCGGCCGGGGGCGGCGCGGAGGGCGCGGGCGGCTGCAGCAGCAGCAGGTGCGGGGCGGCGGAGGCCGCGCTGGCCGCCCGGCTGCGCAGCTGCTCGTTCTGCTGCTCCAGCTTGCGCACCAGCTCCTGTAGCTTCTTCACCTCCAGCTCCGCGTTCACCACCGGCCCCGCACCGGGCCCCGGAGACGCGCATTTCACCTGCTCCGCCATCATCGCGGGGAACCTCTCCCGAGGGGCGTCGCCGCCCCCCACCCCGAACCCTGGATCCACCCACCCTACCCCACGACCCTCCGGATCCCGACGCCGCGCCCGAGCGCGCTACTAAGGATGCCCGGCTCGCCGAGCCCACCACGCGGGCACCGACGCCGAGCCTGGCCTGAGCATCAGCACCCGGGCCCGGCCTCGGGTCCCGGCAGCCGCGGCCGAGCAGCTCCTCTGCACATGCTCAGTGCGTCCCTCCAGTCCCTGGGGCGCTCAGAGGCTCCGGGTTTTAGTCCCGGCCCCCGGGGCGGGGAGAGGTGGGGCGGGGAGAGGTGGGGCGTGGAGCCTAGGGGGCGGAGTCGGAGGTGAAGGACTGGCCCGGAGAGGGCGAGGGGGCGTGGCCTGAAACGAGGACCCGGGCTGAGGCCATCGGATCCCCTCCCACGCCACCTACCCGCAGGTGACTGATTGGCCCTGGTCTCAACTTTCCCGCCAGCGGCACTTCCTCTAGCTGCAGCCTGGTGGGAGCGAACTGCGCACCTCACCGCCATCATCATCATCATCATCACCCCGCCCCCGTCACCGCCTGGGGTGGGTTCCAAAAAGCCGCAGCAGGTGCCTGCGGGGCAGAAGAATATTCCCTGGGCCAGTGTTTGCGCCCTTCCAAAATCTGACTTGAGGGGTTTATTGACCACTTCCTCATGCAAACCAAAGCAAAGGAACATGGTTCTGACACCTGAAAAACAGAAGCAAATCAGAAAGGCTCTGGGAAGATGCTACTGAGGCAGTATGGGGTTACACAAAAACAAGATGGTGGGAGAGGGGAGGCCGGGAAGGAAAAGGAATTGCTGTCGCTAAAACAGGGGGAATAGCGAGGTGTTGAAGAGGCAAGTGTTCCCCCTCAGCTTTTCTAAAATAGGCAAATTTGAACTCTTCTGACCAGTTTGTCTCCATAAAATGAGTTTCTTGTTCGTGATCTTTCCATACATGCATTCCACAAAAGATCTTTGAATGCTCACCGTATGCCACACACCATCCTCAGAGCTGTGTACAGACAGGCAAAAGTCATTGCGGGGGACGGGGAGGGATAACAACATTGCGGGGATCCTCAGTGTGTTAAGTAATTTACATGCCATCTAAAGTCAGACTTGTCAAGAGCAAAATTCAAAAAACTTCAAAATCTACCCTAAACCCCCTAATCTCACCCAAAACAAAACCCTGCTGTTTCTTACCTCTTGGAAACAGTGCTTTTTAAATACCTTTTCAACAAAAAGCTTGTTAAGCAGAAGTGAATCATTTCATTCAATTACTGTTGACTTAGCATTTTGTGTGTTGAACACAGAAGAAAGCCTGCCTTTTTATGATGAGAAAAGCCCACACCATTGGCTCTCACATCCAGATGATATCCTATCTGGAGAAGGTCCTTGGTTGGGGACTGTACACACCATCCTTTGTGACAAGATCCTTCATGCTGCCAGACACTGCAAGCACATTGTATCTAATGGTTTTAAATCTGGCTCTGCGCCTTTCTTTTCAGAAACACGTGTGTGCTCTCACTAGTCAACCTTCATCTCTAACGTCTGTGTATGCCCAAGGAGGGTGTTCTGAATTTAACTTGGTTGACCAGTGTTGCAGCAAATTAAATGTACAATAAGTACCTGAAGTTTCCCTCCTTGGAGTCCCAGCTTACCAGCCTACCTCCAAACCACCTGTATCTCCCATCACCTTTCCAAGTTTCCGACTATCTTTTTTTGGTGTATTGGCTATTGCTAAAACCTGGATACGTGGAGTCATACTACAGAAAGTCCCCAGTAAAGAATCAATTGAAGGATTTTTCCGCATGCTCACTGGCAGATGCGGCTGGCAGGATCCCTGCCACACAAAGAAAGGGAGAGGACAGACACAGGGAGAACAAAGAGCTGCTGGATTCCACACTAGTGAAAGAAATTGGAAATTGGCACGTAATAGTCAAGACAACAGAAATAAGAAGTAAAAAGAAGCAGTCTTTTACAGCAAAATGTGTACACTGTGGTGAATAGGAATAAGCCACCCTTTCCTCCCCCATTTTCCCTGTATGGTCTAGAAATTCATCACAGCAACCTGAGCTCTCAGGCATCAGAAGTGTGGGGGTTCCCCCCCCCCCCGCCCCATACAACAAGTATTACAGAAATCTTTTTGGTTTTGGTTTTAAAAGAAAGCACACATCGACAATTTAAACATGGGAAAGAGGGGGAACCTTCTCTTTGGCTTCTGTATCCTGCAAACTTGCCCTCTATCTGAAAGTATTCATGTTCAAAGAAATTTTAAATCATTCTTTTCCATTAAAGCTGTTTTCTTCCCTTCAGAGAACTGTTGTACATACACACACCACACACGTGTAACATGCACACTGATTTTAAGTTGGCATCCCCAGAACACCAGTCTCCTTAACACATAATTAAAGAGGTTGATGGTGTCAAGGTTTTAATTAAGCAGTCTTGATGCTTTTATTTTGATGCAAATTTTAGGCTGTGTGCTTTGCAAGAAAAATGGAGGCATAGTTGCTCCTTTTTTTTTCATTTTAAATGAAATACTAAGGTGATTTCAGAAATCTGCAGGAATAAAAAGATGGGAGCATAAAAATGCATATCTTGTTAAAAAGTTTACACTTTAAGGATATGAGGAAACACTATAAAGTAATGGAAAACATCCATATATTATACTAGTACACTAGTAAAGAGCCTGGAGTGGTGGTGCTTACCTTTAATCCCAGTACTTGGGAGGCAGAGGTAGGAGAATCACCATTGAGTTCATAGCCACCCTGAGAGTACATAGTTAATTACAGGTCAGCCTGGGCTAAAGCAAGACCCTACCTCGAAAAAAAAAAAAAAAAAAAAAAAAAAAAAAAAAAAAGGAAAGAAATGCACAATGTCCAGTAGGCCTTATTTTCCAGTTCAGAATTATACCAAGATCACATCAGTGAATTTTGAGAAATAAATTAAAATAAACTTATTTTGATCTCAGCAATCAATTATTGATCGAATCATTGATCCAACAGCAGAAGTGCACACACAGCAGACTTTCTTCTTGAACATATGAATATAATTCTCCAAGGAAAAGTAGAAACAGCCTGTTGTGATCCTGGTTTTATATGAGCCGGATGAGGTTTCTTGCCCAAGTTGAGTCATGAAAATGATCACAGTTCTTAGCGGTTTCTAGTGACCCAATCACACTCCTCCTTATCCTACATGAATTCAAGGTCACAGGTCCAGTTCCCCCAAGAAATGAAAAGTCACCTAATGTGTAAAAGCAAGAGCAAGGATCTCTGGCTGTGTTTTAAAGTTGATGCAAAGGAAATAGATTGAGGGATGCGTGTGCCTCTTAGTGAGATAGCTGCTTGTGCACACAGGAAAGAATTGACTACTTCTGTCCAGTTGCTCCTGTGATCCCACAGCCCCTCACACAGTGTCCAACACATCCCAAAGCAACATTGAGATGCTTTTAAAAACAGATGAATTAATAAATCCCCATGTAGCTGGGATTTAGACAAGAATCTAATTAGTTATTTCCCTAAGCCTCATTTATTGTGTGCAAGCAACAAGGGAAACCAAGAAGGCTTTTCACAGACCCCATGATGATCAGTGATTTCACATCTGACCCAAATTAAACTAGAAAAATACTTCAGTATTTGGGGGTATTGTGTTGTAGGACATGAAAGGAGGTTGATGATCACCCTGGTTTGGTTGCATATGCTAACCTCACTCAACACTTACTACTTGTCTCTGTGTCAGAAACCCATGTAATTATTCTTATGCAATCACATACAATAGTAGTTGTAATAACAATAAAGGTAATAATAATAATTATATTTATTTAGAAATCTATACTTTTTAAAGCTTCTTAAAATAAGTGCTTATTACCTATGATGGCCAGGTCACAGAACACTGATTGTTCAAAGTAAGACAGTGTCTCCACCAAGATCTTATCCAATTGCAGAAAGAAGCACGTGGACAATTAGCACCAGCTTTAGTGTGACAAGTATGATGAATAAAGCACAAATCAGGGCTGGAGAGATGGCTTGGCAGTTAAAGAGCTTGCCTGCAAAGCCAAAGGACACAGTTTTGATTCCCCAGGACCCACATAAGCCAGATGCACAAAGGTGGCGCATGTGTCTGGAGTACGTTTGCAGTGGCTGGAGTCCCTAATACACCCATATTCTCTCTCTCTCCCTCCCTCTCTCTCTCTCTCCTTCTCACGCTCTCAAATAAAAATAAAAATATTATATTTTTTTAAATCAGTGGCATAGGAGGTGGCCAAAACAAGCCATTTTGGCTAAATATTTTGTAAATGCTTCATGTAGAAAATGACATGACTTCATATAGTTCTGTTCATCAGATGTGAGGCATTAAGACAAGGATTATGGTAATCATTCATCAGTAAAGATACAGATATAAAAAATCAACAATAGAATGAAGATACAGCACCCAGATCCAATTCTTTTTCTTACTGAGAACTTTAATATATGAACATATCGCAAATGGGTCCTATTCCCATTGGGCTATACTCTTATAACTTATACTCCCCACATCCATTTCACTGAGGGCCCTTCTCAGTGGGGTTTTCCATATTTACTGTGAGGTCACGAAAGCACCAGTCACTTTCTGTAGTGGGACAAAGGCTCAGAGTACACCATCCCACCATGTGGCTCTTACATTCTTTCTGCCACCTCTTCTGCAATGTTCCCTTGAGTCTTGGGGGGGGGGATCATCTTTAAAGTCTCCTTTAGGATCTGGAGAGATGGCTTAGCAATTAAGGTGCTTGCCTGCAAACCCAAAGGACCCAGGTTCAATTCCTCAAGACCCATGTAAGCCAGAGGCACAATGTGGCACATGCATCTGGAATTCGTTTGCAGCAGCTAGAGGCCCTGGCATGCCAATTCTCTCTCTCTCTCTCTCTCTCTCTCTCTCATTCTATCTTCCTCTTTCTCTCTCTCCCTCTCTTAAATAAATAAAAATAAAATAAAACATAAAATCCCTTTTAGTGTTCCACTCTCAATAGCCTCTAATTTTCTGCTTTGATGATTTTTTAGTCTCCTTAGGGTCTACCAGATCAAACTCTAAATATTGTTTCCCCTATGGTAAGTTTGCTTGCATTTTTCAAATTTATAAGCACAGCTACTATTTTCATCAGGAACTTTCTACGGTTTTTCTTAAGAGTAGCAACTGGTGCTTAGTAATTAACGTATTGGATCTTCAAACAATCCTTTGAGGTAGTTATTATTCTATTTTATAAATGAGGAAACTGAAGCAGAGAGGTGAATCTGCCCAGGGTTACCCAACCATTAAGTGGAAATCAAAGCTAGGAAGTCTCACCTAGCTTGGACCTGACAGTCCAAGTTCTTAAACCACACCATTTCTTCTTGAACCTTAGCAGCACAGAGCAAAGTACCTTGGCATGGTCTTCATGGCCTGTAAGTAAAAACTACTCACTAGTTAATACCTGGGATCTTTTGAACAAAAAGAAATTCATTATCAAGGAAATGTTACTGGAAAAGTGAAGGTCACCAAGCATGGATGAAAACAGTGAGCTTCCAAGATCAACAAAGTTGCCAGTGCAGGTAAAGCATTTTTGACAGCACAATGAAAAAGCTCAATGCTTATTTCTCAGCAGATGACAATAACAGCATAAGTTATCACTGAACTGGTTTTCATTCCCAGTCACTTGGAGTGTTTAATGTTAAGACCAAGAAAGGAAGGGAAGAAGAAAGGGAGGGAGGGGGAGGAGGGAAGAAAGAAAGGAAGAAAGGAGGGAGGGAGGAAGGGAGGGAATGCAGGCTGGAGAGATGGCTAAGCAGTTAAGACACTTGCCTGCAAAGTCAGAAGACACAGGTTCAATTCCTCAGCACCCACGTAAGCCAGATGCACAAGGTGGCACATGCATCTGGAGTTCATTTAGAGTGGCTGGAGGCCCTGGCATACCCATTCTCTCCCTCCATCTCTCTGTCAAATAAATAAATAAAAATAACTTTTTTTAAAAGAGAAGAAATGTTACAGTTCATGTGACACTGCCTTGGAAAGTTTTAAAATTTTTAAAGTACAAAAAAAAATCATAAACTTTTTTTAAAATTGAAAAGATTTTATTTAAAGCAGATAGAAATTTTATGAAGGTTTATTCTTTTTGAAGATAAGAGCCTTTGATTACTAAGGCCTTGAAGAAAACAAAATATTTAAAATCATCTTTAAGGAACCTGCATATCAAAAGGACCATGTTTTCTCTCATATGTAGAATCTAGATTTAAGTGTGTGTGTGTGTGTGTGTGTGTGTGTGTGTGTGTGTGTGTGTGTGTTGTAAGTCATGAAACTAGAAATGGGACCATGAAAGTGGGGGAAAAGATCTTAAGAGAGGGGGAGGGGAAGGGGAACTCATGTGACATAAAAAGGAGAATAGAGGACTGTTTGAGTAGAGAGGAAGGGAACCTGCAAGACAGGTACAGGGAGGGTAGAGGACAGCACTGAGGGAGGGGCATGAACAAGAACAAAGTATAATGACATAAATGTATGATAATGTCATAACAAAACACATCACTTTGTACACTAACTTTATAAATTAATCTTAAAATAAATTTATGAATAAAGTAGTGAACAAAGAAAAGATACATGCATACCACGTTTATTAACAACACTATTTACAATAGCCAAGATATCAAATCAGCCTAGGTGACCATCAATAGATGAATGGGTAAAGAAAACATGGTCTATATACACAATAGAGAATTATTCAGCCATTAAAAATACAATAATTAAAAAAATAAATGGACAGACATGGAGGGTACCCTTCTAATCAAAGTAAGGGAGACACAGAAAGACAAGAGTGATATGTTTCTCTCATGTATGGGAGCGAAAACAAAGTTGACTTGAAAGTTTAAGAAGGACTATAAGGAACTAGGAAGGAAGCCACAGGGGGGAAGAAGAATGGGGGATTGGGGGAGGAGAGTGAGAGGAGACAAAGCAGGGTAAATGTAATCAAGGTACAATACATGCATGTATGGAAATGTCACAATAAGACCCATTTATTTGTACAATTAGTATATGCTTATAAGAATATAAAATGAATGCAAGTAACTTTATGTTTACACATAAATATAATAAATAAATAAAAGTAACTATATTTAGCTATGAAAATAAATTATTTGTCTTGCTAGAAATAGTTGTCATTTATGCTACTGTCATCTTGGTTGTTTAGAAGTTTTAAGGTATTTGTATTTACAGCCTCTTTTCTTTTTTTAAATTTTTTTATTCTACATTTCTCAACTGTATTTATTTATTTTTATTAGTTATGTATATAGTATATATATACATCCATGATGGTACCATTGTTAGATCTTCTCTCTGACCTCCCCCATGGGTAATGTGGGTCTTGCCTTATGGGGGCAGCCATCAGTTATGTGGGAGAGGCAATGACTCTGTGCATAATGACCCAACTCATGGCTCTAACAATCTTTCCGCCCCTTCTTCCGTGAATTTCACTGAGCCATGTTGGGTTCGTTTTAGGTCTATTTCAGTGATGAGGTTTTGTGGGTGTCTATGTCTCTGGATATCTGATTTGGTAGGGTTGAGTGTTCTTTGTGTCTATCTCCTTCACCCTTGTGCTGGTACCAGGTTCACCGATAAAGCAGCACTCTTGCTCATTTCCCCTATGACTCTATGGCTTCAGCTGGTGCCCTGATGAGGTGCGATGGGCTGATTCTCTCCTCAGGATAGGCGTCCATCTGAAAGAAAGAAGCAGATTCTCCAACGGAGAGTGAGGTCAGTGCAAGATACATGGATAACCATTATTATTTTAGAGAGAATTTAATAGGTGTAGGCCCTCTTGTATCCCACTATTGGTGGGAGCTTGATATTGGAGAGCGGGCTCGTTTGGGGATATGGTTCTGACTTGTTTCCCATTTCCAGGTATGGATTCTGTTCCACTGAGTGGATCCATTAGCCAAATCAAGAGCAGTTGGTAACCCACCATGGCTGTGTGCCACTATTGCACTTGTGTGAGCATCACGTCAGGTTGTTTGCTGCTGAGTAGCTTAGATCATGAGTTTCTTAGACAGATGTTGGTCATTTTCCCCCAGTCGCTCATGTAACACCTTCTGGCACTAGACCAGCTAACTGTCTGGGGACTGACTCTCTTCCAGATTCCAGCCAGATCTCTCCATGTTCCGTGTCTTCAGCAGTAGGGTTTTACCATTAAAACCTACTTGGTGGGTCATCAAGTACTCTGACAGAAATCTGTCTTCTTTTGGGAAACCTTGTTAGGTCTCACTCATCAACAGCTCATTGTGTATGTTAACCACATGTTGGTACTGGGAGTTACAGGTCAGTGCCAAGGGAAAAGATGGAAGAAAAAAATATAGGTAATGTGAAAGAGAATGAGAGAAGAGAAAGAAGAGGGAGTGATAGAGAAACAGGAGAAGATTGAAGTTAGTCTTCATCATACCTTCTCCAGGCCCCTGTGATTCAGATGTTCTCTCTAAGCACCTGATGCAGGCTTGGCTTTTTAGTATGTCTTTCAGGATATAGGATTTTATGGTACTATTTGCATTTGGGTCCAGTTTTTTGTACTCTCCCCCAACCTTACCCTGCCCTCCCACCCCACCATCCCTATTGCCCAGTCCTCGAGGTGTTTGATAAGTATGTCAGCATCTTGGGAAAATACAAATTAGGAGCCACAGATGAGTGAGACCATGCGATGCTATCTTTCTGTGATTGGGTGAGTTCGCTAAGAGTGATCTGTTCCAAGTTTGACCATTTTTCTTCAACTTGCTTGGTGTCATTTTTCCTTACTGCTGTGTAGAATTCCATAGTGTAGATATACCACATCTTCGTTATCCATTCATCTAATGATGGACATCTGGGTTGGTTCTAGCTCTTAGCTATTATGAATGGAGCAGCTATAAACATGGTTGAGCAAATATCTCTGAACTGAGGTACAGCTTCTTTTCTTGTCTACTTCAAATGTTTCTCTGATCATAAAGGTCAATGGAGTACAATTTTCATTAATTCAAAAGTTACTCTTTTTTTTGGCTAATTTACAGATCTTTTATAAAAGTCCCTTGCCTTTTATAAAACTCACAATCGGACTAAACTGTTAAATATTTTAAGTTGGGGTTGGGAAGATGGCTCAGTGAATAAAGTGTCCACAGCACAACACTGGAGTGCATGAGTTCTGATCTCCAGATTCCATGTAAAAGCCAACACACACACACACACACACACACACACACACACACACACACGCAAATTAATTAATTGATTGATTTTTGGAAAACCTAAGCCAGAAATCATTTGATAATCTGTGGGACATGGGAGGGCAACAAACCCACCTGTATGTAATCTTAGACCCTGTAGATCTCCTCCATCTTCCGGGGGAAGCTGGCTCAGCTACATGTCCATGACCCTGGGAACCTAGTAAACTAGGGTGGAGAGTGGCACTCAGACTAGAGTGCTTCACCGTTCCCCAGATCATCACATCCCGAAAGCCTTAACAGTTACAAAGAAGTTGCATCCCACTGGTTCAAAGCAAAACTCCAGTGGTATGCATGCTCTATATACATAATTTCCAGAAAATGATAATAATTTTATCATAAACAGATGACCTACATTTCAACTGTAATCTAAGATCACCTCACTTAAGAAGGATGTTGATCATAATCTTGTCACAAGACTACAGATGGGTTCATATGGCATATCGTGACATTTCAGTCCACAGAAACAGCATTACTACCATTCCATAAGATTATGTTACTGGGTAATGGTGTCACCATCTTGATTTGCTGAAGTACATTTTATGATGTTTTCACAATGTCAAAATCATCTTAAAAGACATTTCTCTAAACATATCCCATTTATGAAGCAACATATGACTGTATGTTCTTATTTTTGTCTTAATAAATAGCTTATTTTCAGAAAGAAAGTGTGGTACTTTGATTCCAGCATCCCCCATATACTTATGTGTTTTGAATGTTAGATCCCCAGCTAGCAGCAATTTGGGAGTTGGAGCCTCCTGGAGATGATGGGGACAGCATATAGGTATTATAGCCAGCTTCCCTTGCCAGTGTTTGACACATTCTCCTTATGCTGTTGTCCATCTGATGTTGGCCAGGAGGTGATGTTCACCCTCTGCCCATACCATTGTTTTCCTCTGACAACATGGGTAGGGTATAAAAAATTAATTACATGAGAGTTTTCCATCCTTATAATCAATTAAAGTCTCTGCCTTCAGACTCAGGGATTTTTTAAAATTAATATACTTTGACAAATGTTATGCATATTTAATGTATTTTTATCACATTCACCCCTCATTCTCTTTCCTGCCACTTCTTCTGAAACCCTTCCTCTTCCTAACTAGTATTCTAATGCCCCTTGTACCTTGATTTCTGTTGCAGTTACATTCATGTTGCTGGGACAACAAAATATCCAACCGGAAGTAGCTGATGGGAGGAAAGGGTCTATTTTGGCATGCAGTCTCAAGAAGACATTTCATCATGCAGGAAAGTATGACAGAGTAGGTGTTGGGCATTACCTCTTGCCATAGCAACTGGGAAGTAGCAGCAAGAGGCAAGAGTGGGCTATCTACCACTGGCAAACTGAGGTAATAAACCTCAAGGTCTGCCCAGAGTGACACACCTCCTCCAGCAAGGTTCCACCTCCTGAATTGCCACTGGCTGAGGATTGACAATGAGGCTTAATTACAAGCACATGAGGCTGTGGGGGACACTTTAGATTCAAACTACCACAATGTTCTTTATATGTGTGTGACCTACTGAATGGAATTAGGGTTGCTTGTATGAGCATGCGTGGAGGGTTATTTATCATAGCATGGGCCATTTACTAGTGGTTAAACCACTGAAAATCTCTCCCCTTTCAAGCACGACGTGGTGGCACATGCCTTAATCCCAGCACTCGGGAGGCAGAAGTAGGAGGATCACCATGAGTTCAAAGCCATCCTGAGACTACACAGTTAATTCCAGGTCAGCCTGGACCAGAATGAGATCCTACCTCAAAAACAAACAAAAAATCTCCCCTTTCTCTAGCAACCATGAATTGCCAGTAGCTCCTCAGGGTGGTGTAGGGCCTCACGAATCTCTCCCCCATCCATCACAGAACATTGGTTGGCCCAATCCTGCTCGGGTCTTGTGCTGGTGACCACAGCTGCTGCAAGTTCATAAGTGCAATGACTACGTCCTGTCTGGACGACAGCATTCCACAGCACTCCTCCCATCCTCCAGCTGTACATTCTTCCCACCCTCACTTCTACTATGTTCCCTGAGCCTTGCAAGAGGTGATATAGATGCCTGATTTAGGGCTGAGTACTCAATAGTTACTTTTCTCCCCATTCTGACCAGTTTGGGATCTTTACAGTAATCTCTAACAACAGCAGAAGAAGTTTTTCTGGCCAAATCTGAGAGCAGCACTAATCCATGGGCATGAACATAAATATTTAGAAGTTTGGTAGACTCAACATTGCTGGACTTAATTTGATGGTACTTAGAAACAATTATTACTAGCACATGAAGAACAGCATCTGAAAGCTCCCAGATGCTACCAGAAAATCTGGAGACATAGAAAACAACAAACAGAATGCCATACTTTTAAAAGGTCTGTGTTTGAGCTAGTAAATGGCAAATGTAGCTACAAAGAAGAAAACTGAAAATGAGCCAGGCATGGTGGTGCATGCCTTTAATCCCAGCACTCAGGAGGCAGAGGTAGGAGGATAGCCGTGAGTTTGAGGCTATCCTGAGACTACATAGTGAATTCCAGGTCAGCCTGAGCTACAGCAAGACCCTACCTCAAAAAAAAAAGAAAGAAAGAAAGAAAGAGAGAGAGAGAAAGAAAGCGAACAGAAATTTAAAGAACAACTGTGAAACTATAACTTCCTATGAGGTGGTCACAACTTCCTTTGGTGCTATTGTCCTACACAAATGGACTGACAAGAGAAAAAGAGAGGATACTCACCTTGGGGCAGAGGGGAAGGGATAAAAAGTATAAGCTGTGTATATATATATATGTGTGTGTGTGTGTGTGTGTGTGTGTGTATAGTCTTTTATCATATATCTAGATATATGATAAAATTCAAAACAAATTTCAAAAGATGGCAGAGACACTAGGTTCAGCCAATGACTATCTTTCCTCATGTTTGTTGGCTAAGAGGGTTTACTCTGTTAAATTTCTGTAATTGTCAGTGTAAGAAAAAAAATAATAAAGGACCTGGCTAACTATCTTCAAATTTATATGACTCCTATCTCACAGTAGCAAAAACTTCATTTCATCTATTCTAATAAGTCCGGTACAAGGTAACAAGGAGAAGGTAAATTATACTGTGACCAGAGTACTGGAAGTGTTCAGTGTAGAACTTGGCCTACCCTACCTCTCTTATGTTAATATCACTTAGAGCAAAATTTTACCTTAAACTTTTTAGCTGCTTTCCATGAATTTTGGAGTCCCTTGTGTTTGTGGCTGTCTGGTTATCAACTTATGGTGTCTGTGGCTCAAGTGTAAATTTTAAGACTACAATTCTTGTTGACAAATGTTTGTGATGTAAATTTTATTGACCTTTATTATTAATTCATACTTTGTCTTGTGACCACTAATCATGGTCTTTATAAATCTGAATCATTGAAATTAAAAGGATTTCCTTCGTGGAAATCCTTAGTATAAGACCAATAAATAGAATATTCCATGTGTATTTAAATGTATGTATATATACATACATATGGGCCAGGTGTGATGGCTCAAACCTTTAATGCTGGTACTCTGGAGGCAGAGGTAGGAGGATCACTGTGAGTTTGAGGCCACCCTGAGATTGCATAGTGAATGCCAGGTCAGCCTGGGCTAGACTGAGACCCCACCTCAAAAAACAAAGAAAGAAAGAAAGAAAGAAAGAAAGAAAGAAAGAAAGAAAGAAAGAAAGAAAGAAAGAAAGAAAGAAAGAAAGAAAGAAAGAAAGAAAGAAAGAAAGAAAGAAGAAACAAAAAAAGTAAGATTAAAATAAAACAATTATAGCACTGTCTTATCATATCAGTGTGGGGAATGTATTCTCTCACACCAAATACCTTAGGACATTCTAGATCTTAGTATACATTTTTTTCTTTCCTTATTAAGTTGCGAGCAATCACCTTTTCTTTTTTTAAAATATTTTATTCTTATTTATTTAATTAACAGAGAGAAAGAGGGAGAGAAGGGCACACCAGGGCCTCCAGCCACTGCAAACAAATTCCACACGCAAGTGCCACATTGTGCATCTGGCTAAGGTGGGTCCTGGGGAATCAAACCTGGGTCCTTTGTCATTGCAGGCAAATGCCTTAACTGCTAAGCCATCCCTCCATCCCCCTCCTCCCTTTTTAAAATATTTTATTTTTATTTATTTATTTAACAGAGAGAAAGAGGGAGAAAGCATTCACCTTTTCATGGACAGGGAACTCTAGTGGCTTTTCTTCATTGTATCTGAACTGCCAGCAGCACTACTATTGGTGGTTACCTGAACACAAGCTCTGCAATACTGTGACAGTCCATCTCAGAAACCAGGTGACTAATGGTCAGGTAGCACACACAGTGTGGGTCCAGTGGTATGATTGTTGTCCCTGTCAGGATACAACAGGATGGCATGAAATTTCATTACATTACTCAGAAAGATTCACAATTTAAAACTTATCAATCTTTTTTTTTGTAGAATTTTCCAATTAATAATTTCAAGTTTGCCTCTGGTAATTAAACCAATGCAATGAAGAAGGGATGATTACTATATTTGATTTTACTTGCTGTCTTTCTCAAGGTTCATTTTTTTTGTATGTCTCACAATATTAGTATTTAGACCCATCTTGACTTGGTACAACTTTTCTTTTTTGTCTATCTGCCTTTTCTCCTGAGGTTCTGTGGTTCCCTTAGCCCAGCTTTTATTTTATTCATTTGTTTATTTGAGACAGAGAGAGGGAAAGAGACAGAGGGAGAGAGAGTGAGAATGGGCACGCCAGGGCCTCTAGCCACTGCAAACAAACAACTCCAGATGCCTGTGCCCCCTTGTGCACCTGGCTTACGTGGGACCTGGAGAATTGAACCCGGGTCCTCAGGCTTCGCAGGCAAATGCCTTAACCGCTAAGCCATCCTTTCAGCCCTCTTAGCCCAGCTTTTAATGGCCCAGTGCTTACTCTATCATGACGATGGCAAGGTTTGGGATCCCATGATTAGTTAGAAAGGCGTGGTCCTGCTGTCTTACCTAGTGCACAGATTCCTACACAGTCACTCTGGGCAGCAAATGTCAGCTCTCCCCTTCCCTTCCCCTCTCCTTCTCTTTCTTTTTCCTTTCTAGAGGTCAAGGACGAGAAAGGAGAGTGACCTAGGAACTGTTACCCTCATCGCTTCCACTCCTTCTCTCGCAGAGCAATACATCCTGAACTTTCAGACCCACAATTCCCTTTAGCTCTGGATCCGTAAAGAGCATTACCCTATGTGTTTTCTTCTCTACGATGGGGTTTGTATATGGCCTCAAAATGCGAACTTCGAATGTCATTTTGATAAGTTTAAGTTCTTTTAGTACCTACTTAAAAAGGACTAACAAAGCATAATAACTCCACGTATGGTCAACATCTGACTGTGTGCTCCCTCCATCGGCCCCAGCTTCAGGACAAAACGAGCCCCGTGTGTGCTACAGAGTGGACGCAAATGCTTCATCATGCTTACTCCCGCTCAGAGAAGGAAGGAAGCTGCTAAGACTTGACAAGTTTCCTTTTTAAATAAAATCAAGACATGTTTCTTCCAAAAAGAAACAGTAAAACAACCCACACCTTGTATCAATTTGAAAAGGTTGGACGCTGTCTGCAGTCCTTCACTCAGGCTGCCTCCAAGAAGTGAGTGGCCTTGCCACTCTCTTCCTCATAATCTGGTCACCAGCTAGGAAAAGCTGATTTAAATAAATGAGAGATTGACTTTCAGGAAGAAAGTGTTTCACATGAGAGTTTGTAATGGTGTGTGTGTGTGTGTGTGTGTGTAAATTTGGGATAAGTGATATTTTTAAAACAAGCAACTCATCACACTTGTGGTGTTTCTCTCTCTTTTGGCAAAGAAAGAAATGAAGAAGCTGAGGGAGGTTTACATTTGGACTTGTTTTAAACTTTAAAAGCTGTTCTTTTAAATGGACCATCTGTTACTTGAGTACTTTGACGTGACTATGGTAACTGTTTGGGGGCACCACACAGAACCGTGACATAATCTGGTATGGCTGACCCCGGCTGTGCCTTTCTCATGGAGCAAGACCAAGTTCATTGTGAGTCTTGTCACATCAAGAGGGAGTTTCTCTGCAAATATGTCATACTTCGGATTAATGCACAGAGGAGGTAAGAGTGAGCTGTACACATTCTTGCAAGGCATTTGAGTTACAAGGTGGTAATTCTCCCGTTCTCCTCAGCTGGATTTCAAACACATAAAATAGGATTTCAACAAACTTACCCAGAATTCAAATAACATTAAGTAAATATGCTTAAGCCATGCAATTAATCTTCGTTTAAAAAAGAGTGATCCACAGCTAGTATAATATTATAATGCCAGGACTTGGGAGGTCAAGGCAGGAGCATCAGAAGTTCAAGGTCAGCTTTGACTACATAGCATGATACAGACCATCTTGGGCTACATGAGGGAGAACTTGCATGTGTTCAGCTTTCCATCACTAGAGCAAATACCCAAGACAGCCAACTTTAAGAGGAAAGGGTGATTTGGCTTTGCAGTTTTAGAGGCTTTGGACCATTATCATTTGGCACCTTTATTATTGAATCTGTGTTGGTCCATCACTGTGTCAGAGTAAAACTCCTCACCTCATTGCCAGGAAGAAAAAAAGAGATAAAGGAAGGTGCTAGGATCCTTCTATCCCCTACAAAAAACAGGCCTCCCGATGAACAGAACACCTCCCATTAAGCCCCAACAGCTCAAGTTTCACTAACTCCCCAATAGCCTCCATCTGGAGACCAAGCCATTAGCACATGAGCCTGTGGAGAACTTTCCAGATCCAAACTTTGCCCAAATATTGAAACAGAAGGGGTTTCATGAGTCACACTTCAAACAAACTTAAATGCAATGAGAACATTTATGGAATATTTTCGGAACTATGAACACTACCTGGATATTTTTGGAGACTGGGGACTTATAGTGATTTGGGGGAGATATAGTTAGGACACTGTTATATTCTAAAACTAGTAAAAGTAATCTAGTAAAGTAATATAGTAATATAGTAATATTAACTACCATTCCCTCAGTTCCCTGAGACGGAAACAGAATGGAAATGGTTAGGACAGAAGTGAGGAGACCTGAGTGCCGTGGCACACACCTTTAATCCCAGCACTCAGGAGGCAGAGGTAAGAGGATCTCTTTGAGTTCGAGGCCACCCTGAAGCTGCATAGTGAATTCTGGGTCAGTCTGGGCTAGAGTGAGACCCTACTTAAAAAAAAAAAAAAAAAAGGTAAGAATAAATGATGAGCAGAAAAGGAAGTGGGTCAAATTTCCTTTTGCCAAAATTTTTTATATATATTTATTTGTGTGTGTGTGTGTGTCAGAGAGAGAGAGAGAGATGGAGGAAGAGAAAATGGTCGTGTCAGGACCTCTTATCATTGCAAACAAACTCCAGACTTGTGTACAACTTTGTATATGCATCCGGCTTTACCTGGACACTGGGGAATTGAAACAGTACTGGCAGACTTTACAAGCAAACACCTTCAACCACTAAACCATCTCTCCAGCCCTACATAAGTAGTTTAAATGAATTAATGCACTGCTAAGGTACATACAATGGAAGTAAATGTTTCTTTCTAGACTTCTCTCTACTAAACAGGGTTGATTGAATTTGCGCAATGTATCCTGGCATCTTCACTTATAGTCAAATTGACAGAAGCCAGTGCTGCTGCTATCAATGAGATAGTCTCTCTAAGAAGCTAGAACTTGTGATGGTCCTGCTTCCCCTTCCCGAGTGCTGGGATTATAGGTCTGCACTCTATTTAGTCCTGACATCCAGAAATGTCAAATATACAAGCATAAGCCTAGATTTTAGAATTCAGTGTTTGTTAAAATATAGTAGAGGTTTTTCTTTTTTTTTTTTTTTTTCTCTATGAACTCACCATTTAGGGTTGAGTTAGAAAACAAACAAAGAACAACAAAAATAATGATAACAATATTGATGAGGATAAATCCTTGTGGTTGACACTTTTAATATTTTTTATTTATTTTTTTGAAAACAGAGAGAGATAGAAGAGAGACAGACAGAGAGAATGGGCATGTCAGGGCCTCCTGCTACTGCAAACTCCAGATGTATGTGCCACTTTGTACATCTGGCTTTATGTGGGTACTGGGAAACTGAACTCAAGTTGATAGGCTTTGCAGGGTTCCCTTAAGCACTGATCCATCTCTCTAGCCATGAGGTTGAATATTTTCATGTTTACATGTATTTATTTCTCTTGCCATAAGTGTGGTATGAAGCATACCAAGAGTATGTGCCTATGGTAATTTTTGAATGATGGTGACTCCACTTGACAGTTGAAAAATTTCCCAGATGGTGACATCTCTGAAAAGATGAGGAATTAGATTCTGCAACAAATGTGTATAAAGTGCCTGGAACACTTCTGATACCCACTAAGGGAAGTTATTATTGTGTCAAAAATAATAGAAATGGGTCTAAAGTTTTGATTTTCCCCAATTCCTGTCTGTCAAAGAAAATTTACATCAATGAGCCCAATTTTGCACTTCGTACTCACATTCTAAAGAGGAAGGGTAATTTTGTGCCAAATCTCAAGCCTAAATCATTCTAGTGACTAGTGTGATTAGAGGGAGGGGAAAAGAAAGAAGGAGAGCAATAATAAAGCCTGGAAGTATTGGCCTGTTAGTCTTGGGGTATGATTGTTGCTTAGGTTGGGTAAGAAGGCTGGGAGTTCAAGACTTTTGTGGGGGTGGTTGAGTTGGAAGCTAGGAGAGCAGCAGAAGAAAGGAGATTTAAATAAAAGTGGATTTCAAGTATGTATCTGGGTTCCCTCCAAGGGCCTCTGAGAGGTCCTAGGCAAAGATGGAATTGTTCTTAATCGCGTTTCAAGAGCTGAGCTCTCCTTGTTAATGTAGTGCTGTTAGGACTGAAAGCATCTCTGGCTTTGTCAGTCTTCCTTATTGACATGAACACTGTGTACAAAAGGATTAGTCTCGCCCACAGAGAGATTTGGGCTTTTTCATAGGCTCCTGGAAGGTAACTGCTAAGCTCTTCTCCACCCTGCTAAGTGTGAATATATTTAACTGGAATCTCAGGCCACATCAGCTACTACACACTGCAATGTGATTTGTGGTAGTGATAGGGGTGGAGGTCACATGAAGTTAGCTCCACCCCTGGGGATGGGCTGAAAACTAGTCAGCCAGGCTAGTGATCAGCTTGCCATCATGACTCCTTGGAGGGAACTTCGCCAGATGTCCTTACCCAGAATGCTTTTAGCTGCTGAGGGAAATGGGAGCAGTCCACACAACTGCACTGGGCGGGCTGGAGGTGGGTGGATTGAGTGGTTATGTCTCTTGTGATTTTTTCAGAAGTCAATTAACGAACATAGTTTCAGCTTAGTGTAACTTCAGAAAGTGTCATTCCACTTTGGTTTGGTTTGTTGAGCACTTCTCAGTCCTAACGCATGGCCTCCTATAAACTTTATTGAATCCAGTCTTCACTTGAAGATATAAACGTTTTGCTAGGTGTGGTGGCACATGACTTAATTCCTAGTACTTGGGAGGCAGAGGTAGGAGGATGGCTGTGAGTTCAAGACCACCATGAGAGAACATAGTGAATTCCAGGTTAGCCTGGGCTAGAGTGAGACCCTACCTCAAACAAAAGACATGTAAACTTTTAATGACCCACTATAAAATGACCATGGCTTGATTCTTGCTTACTTCTTCAACCTCATCCCTCCATGTTCACTAATCCCAACCTTCTAGCAGTCTCACTCTATCAAATCGCACTAAAGTCACACTGCACTTGGGGCCCACACACTTGTGTGGGAGACGTTCAGTCCAATTTGTCATTTGGGGCCTGAATGGCTCCTGACACGCAAGGTCTTTCCTTTTCTCTTGGGAAAAGAGGTAAAATTGAAACATTTTCATTGTCAAGAAAAATATATCAAGATTCAAACGTTTCTTTCCCCCAGATACAGCTCCACACTGAAACAAGGGAAGAGCATGTACAATTTCTTAAATTCCTGTGAGAAGTCTCTCCTCGATAAGCAATGATGCGCCTTTCCTGTTTCATAGTTTCACTGGGAAAATGTCAAGGATACGACCTTGACACCTCAAATGAGGTCAGGGAGCGTTCCACTCCAGGTGTGCACCAAGTCACAACACACCTGCCCACCGCCTGATGGTCACTTAAATTTGGCATGTGGGCTATTCTGCCAAGGGGCAGCTTCAGCTTGGGGCCCAGGACTATGAGCCAGGGGTGGAACTCACCGGGGCAGAGAACAGTCTGAGTAGTATCTGAACACCATTTCCATGGAGAGTAGAGGAAACTTAAACATCCCTGACTACTCTTTCTCCTGGTCTTTGAATTTCCATCTCATTATGTTTAAAAGAAGCAAGGTTAGGGCTGGAGAGGTGGCTTAGAGGTTAAGGCGCCTGCCTGCCAAGCCTAAGAACGGCCATTTGATTCTCCTGGTCCCACGTTTAGCCAGAAGCAAAAAGTTACACAAGGGTGCAATGCCACACTTGCCCGCAAGGCAGCGTAGGCATCTAGATTTTGTTCACAGTGGCTGAGAGGCCACTGGTGCTCCCATTCTCTCTCTCTCTCTCTCTCTGTATCTCTCTGCCTCTTCCTCTCTCTCTCTTCTCTCTCTCTCTCAAAAAAAAAAAAAAAAAAAAAAAAAAAAAAGGTTAGGTTACCTCAAAAAACGATCTGACTTCTGCCAATGCAAGATGTCCCTCTTGAAAGACACTTCCCATTCTTAACCCTGCCTATCATTTAGATCTTAGTTTACATATCTCTTCCTCATCTTATTATGTTAAAACTACCCTGTTAGTGCAGTAACCCTGTTTCATTTTATGTGCAGGTCTCATTAATATCAGTATTACCGTACTTGTTTGATTTTGGTCTTTCAGGCTTATTCTTCACGCCCCTTTCACCTGTAGAATGTGTTCCCTGACTGCAAAAGAACCTTACTGCTTTACTTAGTACTCTGCCTGACCTGGAGAACAGCAGGCTGTGGTGTAGCCATTTCCTTTGAATAGAAGTACTCCCTCCTGAG
Organism: Orientallactaga sibirica; assembly: GCA_036365145.1. NCBI lineage: Eukaryota > Metazoa > Chordata > Mammalia > Rodentia > Dipodidae > Orientallactaga > Orientallactaga sibirica. The sequence goes on along the minus strand of JAEOAD010000024.1, from coordinate 18,873,168 downwards.
GGAAGGAGGGAGGCTCATGGGAATCAGGGAGTAATCAAAATGTACAAGGCTGGGGAAGCTCAGAGGCTACAGACTCAAAATGCCCCTTCCTGGAGTCATGACAGGGGACAGCCTCAGACAACCACACTGCTTGCAAGTTGTGCAGGGAATGCAGCCTTCATGAGGCCTCGCTCTTGCTGGTGAACAACATCAATAAATCCTCTGGTTCTGACAAGCTAGACAGGGGTAGAATTATTCCTTCGGTCTGTCCCCAGTACCCTGTCTGAGGTGAATAGACTTTTGTTCATGTGTCCTCAGGAAAGTCAGGTAACACATACTTCCCAAGAAAAAGTTCAAGTTGTTTAATAATAAAATGAATGAATGAATGATGGTAGGTTATAATTATTGATTTATTTCTACAGAGACTAGAACCATTGGGTAATTACACTAAAGGAGAAGAATGTATCAAAGAGGATGCAAAGGCAATGAAGTTCAATGCACCTTTTCAGACAGCATTTATAATTTGATGGCATTCACTTCTCTCTTTGGGTGGGGGGGTGTGCGTGTGGTGTATGCACATGTGTGTGCAGATGTTTGTGTGCACATGTCAGGTGTCCTCTTTTATTGCTCTTCCACTTTATTTCCCTGAGACATAATCACTGAATTTGTAGCTCCTCATTTTAAGTTAGACTGGAAGACCAGGGAGCACCAGCAATCCTCTTGTCTCCACCCTCCTCCCACAGTGTTGAGGTTACAGGCTTGTGACACCATGCCCAACTTCTTCAAATTTGTTTTATTTTATTTTGATTAAGTATGAATTTTGTATGGACACATCATGTGTTGGTACCATCATTTCCCTCCTCCATGCCTCCATTCCACGGAGGGCTTTCCTTAGTGGGATTATTGGTATTCATCATGGGGTTGGGGGTTATGAGTTGTGAGAGCAGCGGTCAGTCATTGGTGGGGGAGGTTAATGCCTCTGGATATTCTCCCCCACTCTGTGGTGCTTACATTCTTTCTGCACCCTCTTCTGCAAAATGTCCTGGTAGGGGTGTTCTTAGCCTACTTTAGTGTTGAGCTCTCAGCAGTTTCAGGATTTCTGCTATGGTTCATTTTGAGACTCCTCAGTGTCTGTCTCCATCACCCTGGTGCAGGTTATCAGACTCACCGTGGAAGCAGCACTCTTGTTCATCTTGCCAATTCCTCAATGGTTTAACCTGGGTCCTGGCTGATGTGTCCAGCTTTTCATATATGTGCTACTGGGGATCATACTCAGGACTTCATGCATGCATAGTAAATGCTTTGAGCCATCTCCCTAACTCCTTCACTTTCCTCTTACAGTGAAAAGGGAAAAAAATCCCAAGATCATTACCTACTTTGTATACTCTGCTGTTTCAGAATATCTTTAGTAGCCATACTTTTCAAATGGCAGGCCAAATATCCCATAAACAAGAGTTAGAATAGTGCCTGTTCTTTTATTCTTTTGATAAAGGGCCTTGCTATGTTGTCTTTAAAATCCTTCTGCAGTGTCTGCCAAGTGTTGGCATTACCAAAATGTGCCACCACTCCAACTGGTATCCAAACTTAGTGTTATGAATAATTCAAATTAAATTCTAAAGTCCAAAGAAAAACATTCAATGACCCCCTAGGTATGTAATAAGTTGATCAGAAAACAACAACAACAACAACAATCTAGGGAGAACAGCAGGAAGAGACATACATATCTATGCAATGTTTGAGCTGGCAGGTACATTAGACAGCCGATATTGTAAACACTCCATATTTCAAGGAGGGAATGGAGCCAGGAGCAAGTGGCTTGCTGAAGTTATTGAAGATACCTGGGGATAGCTCTTCAGACTGCTGAATACCATAGAATTGGTAGAACTCTAAAAACAGTTTATTTACATGGCACCAAAAAATAACAAACAATTCTATAGTAACATATAAGTCACTATCATTGCTTGTATTGTGTAATATGGTATGTGTACATGTGTGTGTCATGCATGTGTATGTGCTATGCTCTTGTGGTGCCCTTTGTGTTCACTTTAGATGGGCTGCACTCATCCAAGGCAGTCAGAGAACACTGGATATTCGACAGCATTGCTCTTCTGCCCATTCTTGTTTGATCCAGAATCTCTTACTGATTCTTCAGCGTGCTGACATTTCACCAGCTCCAGTGATTCCTGGGTCTCTGTTCTTACAGGAGACTGGAGTGACAAGTGCAAGCAGTCATGCCCATCTGTTTAGCATGGGTTCTCAAGATTCAAACTCGGGTGATCTCAGGCCTCCTCAGGCCCTCATGCTTGCAAAAGAAGAGCTTGTAACCGCTGAACCATCTCTCCTCATTATTGTTTTACCATGATATTGACCAATGACTTGCTTTGATAGAGCTCTGAGTCAGGTTGAGAAAGATGTCCTAAATGCTCACAATTTTCCTCACAGTGAACAAGCAACTCAAGAGACAACACTGACAATGATAGCACCATCTCCTCCCACGTCTATTAGCCAAGTGGTTGCAACAGACAGATGGTACAGATGTACAAGGATGTAGAGATTATATCTTCAGTCTACTCTTATTTCTTGACTTACTTAAAGAGTACCTGTTCTTTTAATAACTGCTATTTCTGAGATCATTGTATTTCCTTTCTATTGCTTTCATAAAAGAATATTTTCATGAACTATTATTTCTCTTTTAGAGACATCTTTTAATTGGCAACACAACTCAAGATGTGGTATTCATAGATTTAAGTAACTGTGTCCAGGCAGAATGTTGCTGATCATAACATAATTAATTGATCATAGAAAGGATTAAATCTTCCCAACTGTTATAAGAATCTGGCATTCCAATAGTGAGAATATACTCAGACATAATGAAGTCATCTTAATAATCAGAAACCTTTCTCTCTCTGATCTATATTTATTAATTTTTTACAACACATTTTAGGTTGATTTACCATAGAAGACAGTGTGCATAAAGCCACCATAGAAAAGAGAGAAATATGTTCCCTTTAGGGTTTTGTACTTTTGAAATGATATTCAGATGACTTTTAATTACCACAAAAGCATTGAGATGATTGAGATGTTAATATACCTTATACAACAGGCAGGGGTGATTTCAACCCTCCTTTTCTGCAGTCAATTTCAACTGTAAGAAAATTATTTCTTTTGATCCACTCTGATAGCATGTAATAAAAGAACAATAAAACATATGGCTCAATTACCATTGCTTCTCATCAAGCATGAACTAATGAATATCAAATTATTATTAATTGTTTTTTTCTGGCTCCCTCTCCATAGGACAATTATACATTGCTGTATTTTGATAAGCATCTTGTGTTTAACACTTTGTGGCTTAGTCTCGAAGAGGGACAGAGGCATGGAATTGTTACACAGAAGAATAATTCTTTGAATTTATCACTGTTTGCAAAAAAAAAAAAAAAAAAACAGGCATTTCTTAATCTCCCTCTTTTCTCACAAGTGCTTGAATGTACCCTAGAATTCTACCCCCATTTCGACAAATCGTGTCTATAAAATACTTTATATGCTCAATTTATCAATGTTAATAATAGTTATTTCCCTTGAATATTGAAATTTCAATTCCTTCAAAACAGAGCTCTTTAAAAATAAAAGATATAGAAGAATAAGCAGTTAAAAATAAGCTAGCCACCACAGCATAGAATATAATAAATTGTGATCAGTATAATTGTATAATTAACAAAAATCAATATTAGAAAATGATATTTATAGGCATTCTACAAAAACATTGTGTGTAACAGGTAGTTGGTTTTATTTTTATAAGCTTTCTGTAAATACAAGGCACTATATAACATGAATATATAAAACATCTTTGTAATCCATAACTGTTACTTTTCATAGACTTTTTGTATACCCAGATTTTGAATGGCATGTAAAGAAATTTTAACAAATCATCATATATTAACTGTACATGCTGTAGTAGTTACTTTCTCATTTCTGGGACAAAATACCTGACCAGAAGCATGTCATGTAAGAAAAGGGTTTATTTCAGCTTATAGTGTTAAGGGTAAGTTTCATTATGGTGGGGAAAGCGTGACTGGAGCAGATAGCTGGCTGTCACATCTTCTTCATCAATAGGGAGGAAGGAGAGAGTAGAGAACATTAACACTGGCAACCAGGGCTGGACTATAATACTTCAAAGTTTCCCCTTAGTGATAAGCCTCCTTCAATAAGGCTCCACCAAATAGAGATTAATTATGCAGCTTAATCACAAACACACGATGTTATGGGGGACATTTTACATTCAAACCACCACACATGCCTTATGATTTTACCTATTTCCCATACATCTATCTCTCTCTTTTCTAAAAAACAGTCTATTAAACCACATCTATATAAACTGATGCATGACACTAATGTGAGTTGGTTTATATGTACTATATAGTTCAACAAGCTTAACAAGTGCATAAACCAATACATTTCTACATAGAACGATACTTTACAAATTATTTTTCTCCAATGCTTCTGATGTCACTAATATTGTCACAGACATCTGGAAACCTTAGATAAATTTTCTAAGGTCCAAACAACTTTCAATGTAGACAGCATTTTTGCAAAACTTTTTTCATTTTCTACCAGCATTTCTTTCATAGAAAAAGGGGTATTTCTTGCTTCCATTTGCTTGTCAGGTTATCAATAATGCATGTGAATCAAATTCTTAGGGGAATAGAGGTGAGAAAGTGAGAAACTTAGTTATAATGGAAACAAAGATGGCCAGTCAAATAATGAACAGGGATGGCCCTGGTGAGGGCTGACAGTGGTCACTGCCATTGGGTGTGTTGTTCTTTTGATGTTGGTGACTGGAATGAAGTGAATTTTATTTTTATTTTTACTTTTTTTGGTTTTCCAAGGTAGGGTCTCACTGAGGCTCAGGCTGACCTGGAATTCACTATGTAGTCTCAGGATAGCCTCAAACTCTCGGCGATCCTCCTACCTCTGCCTCCCGAGTGCTGGGATTAAAGGCATGTGCCATCACGCCTGGCCCAAAGTGAATTTTTTAATCACTAAATCTTTCCAGATACCAGATGGTTGCTTTTTATGTATATGTCATTATTCAAAGTAATTAGATTAGTATTGAAGTAGCAGAATTATTAATTTTATACAAGTGTTCTTCAATAAACTCTTCTAGATTACATATTCTTAAGGCACTGTTTCAATTCCTTAATGAATGCTTCTCTTCTTGATTTCTATGTGCCAGCCTTATTGAATCCACTTTGCTGAAAAAATGATTAAAGAGATGATTAGATATAAAAGCCAATATGAAAATAAGCCCACAACTAAAATTCTAAAAGCAATCTTCCACCCAGCAGACAAAAGTGGATGAAGCATTCCACATTTTCTTCTACTCCTGAAACTTTCATTGGGGTTTCTGGTCATATATGATGCACTGGGTGCCAGGGATGCATGCATAGTTAGAAAATGCATGAAAATGATATCCTGTCAGCTTCTGAGTATGGAAAAACCGCAATATCCATGGAGTACACATAGGCAAGGAGGAAGGCACCAAGATTTCTGAGCCTTTTTGTAACCACAACCTTTACACTGCCATGGACTCAACAGAAACTAAAAGTTTCAGAACTACCATGTGCACATAGAGAACCATGACATCATATTGGATCAAATGAGGTTTCAAAATTGGAAAGAAAAGCGAGGATGAGAAGTATCTAAGAGAGCAGAAAATAGAACGCAAGATCTGAACATAATTAGGCTTATTCTTGTAATTGATTCTGCAGCCTGATGGAACGTGGGTTTCTGAATATTTTTCAGAGTGCCTTCCAGATGTAGCCGCCAAATAGCTCATTAAGCTCATACACATTTGTCAGTAATTTCCATACTTTGGATCCCCTGTAGGAATCCCAAATGGTCTTTCATTTGCTGTACCAAGAAAGCAGGAGGGAAAAAGGTCTTTCACAGTGCTACTAGCCCTCAATCAGTTTGATTCTTTTATCTACTTGCCATTGAATCAAAAATAAATTACATATATTCTTGTTTTAAACAATCAATCAAGTCTTACAGGACTTTATTATGCACTTTGTACATGTTTTAAATCAGCTTTTAAACTTTTCATATTTATTTAAAAATACATGTCTATAATATTTCCTTCTCTCATTACAGATACTAATTAAAACTAAAAAAAATTAACATTTGATTTTGCATTGTTAAAAAACCTTAGCTGTGTTAGATTCTATATTTAATACAAGATTTTGTAAATTAACTATTTTCTATTTAAAACTAACATTAGAAAGCATTTTATTATAATAACTAAATCACATTTAAAAATATATTCAAGAGGCTGGAGAGATAGCTTAGTGGTTAAGGTACTTGCCTGCAAAGCCAAAGGACCCAGGTCCGATTCCCCAGGACCCATGTAAGCCAGATGCACAAGGGGGCAAATGCATCTGGAGTTTGTTTGCAGTGGCTAGAGGCCCTGGCACACCCATATTCATTCTCTCTCTCTCTCTCTCTCTCTCTCTCTCTCTCTCTCTCTGAACCTGCCTATTTCTCTCTATATCTCTCAAATAAAGAAAGAAAAATAAAATATTTTCTTAAATTTTCTAAAAAAGTATATTCAAGTACACAAGGCCATTCACAGAAATGGATTTCAATTTAAAAATCATTTTATCATAGAAAATTAATTTTTTATTCAAAAACTGGAATTGGGCTGGAGAAATGACTTAGCAGTTAAGGTGATTGCCTGCAAGGCCACACCATGTTTGATACCCAGGACCCACATAAGCAAGATGCACAGTGTAAGCACGATGTTTGCAGTGGCTGGAAGCCCTGCCATGCCCATTCTCTCTCTCTCTACCTCCCTCAAATAAATAAATAAAAATTACAATTAAATTAAAAAACTGGATTTTTTTCAAAAATAATTGGCCTCATTGCTTAGTTGCATCTATGTCCCACCTTATATCAAAAGAAAATATAATTGTTGACTGATTCTATACATTAAACAAAAATACTATCATGGCTTAACTCTCTACTGCTTAGTTCTTCACAAAAGATAATTAATAGAGTCTTACTTAACTGATATACATTGTTTTCATTGGTATTAACTTCTCACTAAGGTTAGTAAAATTAGTAATGTTAGTAAAAATAGTAATTACTGCCCTGATTGTGGCACTTACCCATTACTTTAGCATAGCAAGGCTCACAGTGTATTGTCTGTCTATAAATCCAAATGCTGTCACCCGCTTGTAGATTTTCCAAAGGTCGTTTGCATATTTCACACTAAAGAGGAAGTTCATATTACAGATAAATCTAGACTCTCATGAGAGTGGCAATAGAAAAACCTTTATAGTTCTTCTAAGACCATCTTTCCTAGGAACAAGCAGACTTAAGAGACTCTGCAAGGACATGGAAAGCACACTTGTCTAATAGTCATAGACTAAACTGCTAAACTGTTCATCTACATTCCCACTGTATCTTTCTACCATGCAGGTATATTTCAAGGTGCATATATACTACTGAAGTTTTCTAATCTCACAATTAAGCAAATACAAATATTGAAAAATTTGTGATTCCATACACAAGGTGACCAATAGATCAAACAAAAACATGCACTTGGGCTGGAGAGATGGCTCAGCAGTTAAGGCACTTGCCTGTAAATCCTAAGGACCCAGGTTAATTCCCCAGTACCCAGGCAAAACTAGACACACAAGGTTGCACATGCGTCTGGAGTTCATTTGTAGTGGCTGGAATCCCTGGTGCACCCATTCCCTCTCTATCTGCCTCTCTCTCTCTCTTAAACAAATAAATAATTTTTTAAATAACATGAACTAAGAGAGAGATGTGCTATCCAGTTACAATCTATAGAGAAACACAAATGGCTGATCTTATAGGGTTTAGAGGAAAAAAGTTATCCAAGCTCTGTTGGTTATAGCAGCAGGGAAGGGTGAGCCTCTGTTGAAGAAAGGTTTGCTGGACAAACCACAGTGAGAATGGAAACAAATCATTTAAAATACAAGAAATGAAAAGTATTCCTATTTAGCAAAAGCAATAAGCAAGAGGCTGTTCTTGTTTTAGGTTTCCTGAATAATAAATTGAAAGCATTATCTGCTTTATTTAATTGTATTTTATAACTAGAAGCAATTTCATGTTCTTATGATCAAAGAATCATTCAGTTTTTAGGTTACCTTCTTAAATCCTATACTGGATGTGTGGTTATATTTCTACTTGTTACATGTTCCTATCTGAAGGTGATGGAGGGACAAGTAGTCAGCTGACAAGGTCGTACATCTACTTGACCAGATGAGATAACTTGCATCAGCCACAAAATGCCAGCACCAAAAAGCACTAGGGTTAGACAAATGATTCTCAAACAGGCAACGTACTAGGCATAACTAAAGAGCTTTAGAAAGTACCACTGTCAAAAAAATAATCTCTGAATTATTGGCTTATTTGGGACTGGCCCTGATTATTTGAGTTTTTTCCTTATTAAACTGAGATGTTTGTAACATGCAAACAGGGTTAAGAAGCACTGGTCTAGTCAACTGCATCATTTTAAAGGTAAGGAAACTGAGGCCAAAGTAATTCAAGTGACTGCCCAAAGTCACTTTTCCACAACTAGTGCCATAGCTAGAGCTCACACCTTCATACACACCAGCTCAAGTACCTACAGCAAGAGCTACGTGAATCCACACGTCCTAACTGTGCAAAGAGAAAGAATTAGCTGGCGAACACCAAACTTTGAAGCATTTTGCTCATCAATGTCTACTGTTATTTGTTAAGCCACAGCTAATCATAGTTTCAAAAACAGGTTGGGTGTTAGCCACTGTGAAACCTGAGTCATAACGGCATGATGAAAGGGCTATTAGCGTTCTTCTCAACAGTTTATTTTCCATTCATGACTTCGTTATAAATTTTATGTGATGCATTATTTATTAAAATGTTACAAAAACTCTGAAAGGAACAAGTGTTTATCCTTTTCACAGACTTAAATCTCTAGGGTGAGAGAACAGATGTGTCTGTAATCAACATTAAGCCTACAACCAGGATAGTGATTACAAACCATTGAGGTTCTGGCTACAAAACAGAACACTGGAAGATATACAAGCAGCACTTACTAATGTGGATTATAGAGTTTTTAAAAAGCTAACTTCATCCTATGCATTACAATAAATATTTTTTCTTGTCATCATACAACCTTACATTGAGTAAAGTAAAATAACCATGTTTACCTTAAAGCAAGTAGAATGGCAGCAAATTTGTAATTCATCTAAAATCATTTTGGTTTCTACCCCCAAGGGTTTGCGGCAGTAAGTGCACATATCTCTTTCAATGACAGACCTAGAGAGATGTGAGTAATTAAAAATAACTGTAAATTGGGCTGGAGGAATCGCTTAGCAGTTAAGGCGCTTGCCTGCAAAGCTAAAGGACCTCGGTTCAATTCCCCAGGACCCACATAAGCCAGATACATGAGGTGGCGCATGCATCTGGAATTCGTTTGCAGTGGCTCGAAGCCCTGGCGTGCCCATTCTCTCTCTCTTTCTCTCTCTCTCTGCCTCTTTCCCTCTCTCAAATAAATAAAATCAGATATTTTTTTAAAAAAAACTGTAAATTTGCTATCATATAAAGACAGATATATTCCCTATAAAGTTATGGGGAAATACGTTAATTTTGATAGTACTATAGAAAATTTAACTAACATCAAAAAAGCTTAAAGTTAGTTATCTTCATACCAATTGATTCTCTAGTGACCTCCAAACAATATCAAAGGAATGATATCTACAAAGGACAAACATGTCCAGTTTCTTAGTTGAGTTAATTCATAAGTATTCCATGAAGGCAGAAGAGAGTTTCTAATTATTAATTCACATATCTCACTTAATAGAATACATATGAAACTTATGCTGCAGATTAATGCAACCTTTTAACTCTAAAATATTCAATGGGCCAAAAATAAATATCCATTCAAAAGTGTGTTTACAAACTTGCAAATGAAAAATCTCTTTGGGTCCAGAGTCAACTAAATATTCCTCTTGGTCGCATGTTAAGAGTCAGGATATTCACACTAAAATATACATAACTGAGTGGTGAAATAAAGATAGCCAATACTTGTATAATGCTTGAGGCAAGCAGGGCACTTCCCCATGCCCTGAACTTATAGAAACTCATTTACTTTTGCACAACATCCCTCAGGAGTCAGTATTATTACCACTGGCATCGTTTTCTAGAAAGGACTATGGGGCACAGAAGAGTAGGTGAGCTGCCGCCAGTGCCAGTGTCAGTAATTTTGGTGGAGGCAGTGTGATCCCAAAGTTCTGAGAGGCCCACTGGGCACTCAGCATTGAAAGGAGCTAGTCATACCCATATCTCCCATGTTCCTTTCTCGGTTTGTATTTGCCTGGGGATATACAGGCAAAAAAGGAGAAATGGGAGGTATAGGGGAAATAGTGAGAGAGGAAAGGAATTAGGGTAGAAAAACCTTCTCTGGTTTTATTCTTTCAGTTATTCTGATTAGAAGACTTTATATGTAAGATTAGAAGATATATAGAGACAGATTATATATTCTCCCACACATGCATGCATACATGCATGCATATACATACGTACATACACACATACATACAAATGTGTGTTTGTATGGAAATATAACTTCAATTCATTCTAGCTGCATATAGATAGACACCTAATAATTATTTCCCTATTAGTTGTCTATAGATGCCATATGTGTGTACACACTCTGAGACTTTCCATTTAAAATTAAGAGTAGAAAGTAGGAGCTCTGTGTCATCCTCCCATTCCACAGGCACAGAAGTAGGAGCTAGGAATACAAAGAGAGGAGCTATGTTCTCCTCTAATGACCTTTTTTCCTCTGGGGAAGCTCAGGAAATAAAATATCACCAGGACTTGTGATGCCTGCTCCACTCACATTTCCTTTAGCAAGTGGGACATGGGTTCATGTTTTCAGAAGTCACTTACTGAGTGTCTCTTAGGTACCAAACATTGCTCTAGAAGCTGAGGCTGTCCCTAAAAATAAGAGACGTCTTTACTCTCAGTCACATTTCCACCAGAGGAAGAGCAGGCGTTTGCATTACAGCTTGTTTCCAGCAGTTGGGTAAAAATTCTAAATTTTTTCCTTTCCTCCATCAAAACCTGCAGCCCACTGTCTTCTGAGCATCACCTAGGAACCTTATGGAACAGAAAACAGCCACCAGGATGCCCATCAGCCAAAGCCCGGAGTGAGCGCTAGTTCAACACTAAATTAATATTCATCCTAACCCCACTCCTGGGAGCTGAGCTGGGTCCAGGATGGGTCAAAGCAGTGTATCCAAAAAGCTGGTTTTGGAACAGTAATGTCTAGTTACTCATAGACTGTGCCAGACAGAGGACACCTGGGAATCACCAACAACAAAAGGGGTAACCTGGAAGACAGCCTGAAAGGGGGTTCTGGAATACTGTGCATCAAAACCAGAATTTGATGTGCAAGAAGGAAAGCTGACTGTTTGGGATGCAAATTCATGGATGTAGACAAATTATTTTAATGGAGTCAGTGTGGTCCCAAAGTTCTGTGACGCCTACATTGAAATGAGCTAGTCATTCTATTCTCTTCAAGCATATACATAACAGCTTCAGAACCATGACAGGAGGAAAGTGTGATATGAATAAGACATATGGACAGATAAGCATGTGTGTGTGCTTGTGTGTATATATGCATATAGTTTATAGACATACTCACCTATCTGAAGTTGAATAAACAGTCGGTATATATTTTCCTGAGATACTTTCTTGATATCTATCTTTTGGTGATTTACTGAAAAGAAATGCAGAGATATGGGAGAATCACGTTGTTTTTCCTAGTACTGATGTAAATAACCATATAAAGGTAAAAAACACAATTCTCTCACAGTATTATCACTGCTATTATAATGATGATGATAGCGATGACATTGTAAACCAGGATGATGTACTGACAACTTTAATTCTTTTAAAGATTTTTTTAAAAATTTATTTAAGTGGGTCCTAGGGAATTGAACCTGGGTCCTTTGGCTTTGCAGGCAGGTGCCTTAACCACTAGGCCATCTCTCTAGCTCACCTTTCATTCTTCTAAACAGTAGAGGTACTGAAGCAAAAGTACCACCAAGTTGACAAAGCATCAAAGAACACAGAACAGTGTGAGAAACTTAGAAACGAATGCAGGCAAGTAACAAATTCATCATTTTTCATAGAATGTATACTTGCACTCCACTTATTTACTAAAATAAAGTCAACTGTAACTGGTGTTTAGAAGGCTAAAGCTGGAGGTATACAAGTTCAAGGTATACTGGAGCTACAAAGGAGTTCATTGCCAATTGATTAATTACCAGGCAAGTTAGCAAGACCTTGCTTCAAAATAAAAAGGGAAAAGGGGGCTGAGATGTAGCTCAGTGGAAGAGTATTTGCATAGCATATAAGAAGCACTAAGTTAAATTCTAAGTCCTTCAAAAAGTAATTAATTAAAATATTTTTAAATTAACTAAAGCTATGTGCAAACTAACATAAATAATGGATAGATCTAGGCCAGCACACACAAACACACACACATACACACACACACACACACACCATTCATGGGCAGAAATATGGACTCAAACTTTTTGAGGAAAACACTAGAATTTTTTATTCTTACTTAAAAATATACTATAAAGAGTAACTTAAAATGAAAACAAAAGAACTATAATTTCTAAAAGTCTTCTCTTTTCCACTGGGTAGGCTGTTCCGGCTTATAAGTGTCACTCTTTACTGGAGGCAAATACAAGTTCACACATGTTTAGGCATGACTCACATTTCATCACACTGTTGACCATGAAACTGAAGTCTAAAGAGTAACCTCGTTGGGGTAAAGAGATGGTCCATCAGTAAAACGCTTGCTGTGCAATTATGAGGACCTGAGTTGCAGCCTCAGAACTCACATAAATGCCAGAGGCTCCCGTAATCCCCATGCTGAGAAGGCTAAGGCAGCAGGATCCCTGCCTAGAGCTTACTAGTCAGCCAGTCTATCCTAATTGGTGATGTTAAGACTTTCAGGTTCAGTGAGAGACCCTGTCTTAAAAACATAGAAAGCAATTGAATACCTGATGTTAACCTCTACCCTAACACATGCACACACATGTATCTACATACGTAGAAACATGCATGCACCACACACACTCATAAACAAAAAAGAGTAACTTTCCCATGGCTGTATGGTTAGGAAACAGTAAACAAGGACTCATCTCTGGATCCATTTCTAGGGACTCCACACTGTCTGTTAGTGTAGATTTAAGAAAACTAGGGAGGTTTGTGGTATATCACTATTCTTGTTAGGCAAAGGTGCAGAGGGAAACCAGTCCCTCCTTCCAGAAATATTCTTCCCTAAGAACTACTGGCCTGACATGCCACCACATTATCTTTTATGACTGTGATTCTTAAACCTGAATGTACATCACCATATAATGAGTTTGTTGAAATAGATTTTGCTAGTGTCCCACCTACAGAGTTTCTGATTGAGTAGGACTAGGGAAGGGCCATAATTTTTTCATTGTGAGCATGTTTTCAGTTAACAGATGGTGCTTGCCCAAAAGCCACACTTTGTTCAATGTGTGTATGATATGTATATACATAGATACTGATGTATACATGGTAGTTTTACAAAGCAAACCATAGTTAGTATAGTTAAATAATTCAAGTATGTTTTAGTTTCTGCACTTGCATAAACCAAGTTGTTATTCTTTTATTCATCTATCTGATAAATCAATAATCTAGCACATAATGTAGAGTATGCCTACTTCTTTTTTTGTTTTTTTTATTTGTATTTATTTATTTATTTGAGAGCAACATACAGAGAGAGAAAGAGGCAGAGAGAGAGAGAATGGGTGTGTCAGGGCCTCCAGCCACTGCAAATGAACTCCAGATGCATGTGCTGACTTGTGCATCTGGCTGCTTACATGGGTCCTGGGGAATCAAGCCTCCTACCAGTATCCTTAGCCTTCACAGACAAGCACTTAACCACTAAGCCATCTCTCCAGCCCCGAGAATGCCTATTTCTTTTTTAAAAAATCAGTATTGTAGTTAGCTAGCAAGAATTCCCATGAGACATTTCTTTGGAAAACACAATGCTTTTGTACAATATTCCATAGCACCAACACTGTGTCTGAGAGATTACTGTGTAATATAGAAAAACACACACACCTGTCATTTTTATTGTGTTTGGAAAATGTAGGTATCTTTAATATTATTTTGGTACTACTTATCTACTTAATTTCTTTAGATTAAGAAACTATTTGCTATTTTAAAATTTAATCTAAGCTATTTTGCCTTTTGGTTTAACTAAAAGATAGGAGGAGTTACTGTCATGAACCTACCATAAAGAATTGGATGGTGAGAAAAATCAATTTGGAAGCTGCGTGTATATAAAAGTTACACATGAGTTTGAAAAAAAAATTTTTTTTGGTGTTTCAAAGTAGGGTCTCACTCTAACTCAGGCTGACCTGGAATTCGCTGTATAGTCTCAGGGTGGCCTCAAACTCATGGCAATCCCCCTACCTCTGCCTCCCAAGTGCTGGGATTGAAGCCATGCGCCACCACACCCAGCTTGAAGGATCTTTTTAGGAGACTTCTTGTCTCCTGATATGTTTTGAGTTTACTGTCAGGGTACCCTACACGCTGAAGATCCTCTTGAATATTTTGTTTTAGGCCTCTTTGAAATGAACTCACACATGCCACATATGTCTACATTTGTGTATCATGCTATTATATTTTCCTAAAATTAGCCCAGTTCTTGTTTTTTTTTTTTTTTTTTTTGAGAGAGAAAGAGAGACAGAGAGAAACAGAGAGAGAGAGAGGAAGAGGCAGAAAGAGAGGGAATGAGCACGCCAGGGCCATTTCAGCCCCTGTGAATGAACTCCAGACATGTGCACTCCCTTGTGGGTAAGCATGGTATTGCATGCTTGCATCACTTGCAACTGGCTACACGTGGGACCTAGAGAATCGAACGGGCAGGCAGGCACCTTAACCGCTAAGCCATCTCTCAAGCTCCCAGTTCTTGTTTTTACACTACTTGAAAACAAAATGAATTGTGAACCTCTGATTTTGATTTTTCTCAGCATCTATCACACTGAGCAAAGATTTTGTGAAATATCAATTCCATGTAATTTGGTCCAGAGTACATCTACTCCAAGTTATATCTTCTCCTTCACATTAGAAGTAGACAACAGAACCATTAAGTTAGCAAGGCTTCAACTTAATATGACAAAGTTGTGTGATTTTTATATACCTTATTATAACCAAAACTCACATAAGTTTAGGTAAGAACTTTCAAATAACAATCCTAATGTTTACTCATGTTGTTGAAAATATTATTTAGTCCATCCAATGACTACTGTAAACCTTATGAGTATTATGTATACAGAATGTTGCTCTATAGCAAATTATTCCAAATGGAAAATATTCCCTCATGGAGGGAGGAGGGAGTCAGGAAGTCAGTCTGAGAGAGCTGAAACTTAAAAAAGATTGTCATACGACCATTCCCCAGGGTTATAAAAGCAATAATGACTGTTGAGGGGGCAGATTCTGATCAGTGTTGTGGATCACTTTTCTAAAGTTTTTAACTACACCTTAAGGATATATATAAAGGGTAAACAGCTGTTTGTGGAGAGACTCGCTGCCTACAAGTCATGCTCCAGAGGTATAGCTGACGACCTGAGTTGTCACCTAGGCTGGGGTGGGCTTTTCTGTGATGCCTTTGAATCACCCATGCTCCCTTAAACAATCCCTCACCCTGCTCTGTAAATAACCCCAATAAACTCACTGGTTCATCAAAACTGGTTTTAATGCAATCATGCTTTGGTCTGCCATCTGGAATGACATCTGTATATTCAAGTCTCCCCAAGGAAATGATTTCATGCAACAAACTCAATATATTCATAAACGGTTTTCTTTTTGAATGAAAAAGCAGATCCTAAACTGATCACATCTCTTATTAAACATTGTGATGTTATGACTCATTCTCAACTTGACTGGATTTAGAATCACCTAGGAGGCACATCTCTAGATGTGTCTGTGAGGGTGCTTTCAGACAGGATTAACTGAGGAGAAAGATACATCCTAAATGTGGGTGGCTCCATCCAATGAGCTGGAGTCTCAGACTGAATAAAAAGGAAAAAAGGAAAAAAGGAGAAAAAGAGCTGAGCACCAACATTCTCCACTCTCTGCTTCCTGTTCTGCCCAAATAGGAGGGTTTATAGGTGCATGTTACTGCCTCCATGAACTCTCCCATGCCTTCCTCAACCATGATGGACTACACTTGCTTAAACCATGAGCCAAAATAACTCCTTTATTCCTTAAGTTACTCTCCCTGACTGGTATGTGGACATACCAACAAGTAAAATAATGAATACAAAAAACTGGTCTAAAGGAGTGGGACTGGTGCTATACTAAACGTGACCATTTTGTTTGTAGGACTTTGGAACTGGTTTGTGAGAAGAGGAAAAAAAAAATTAGAGCTGTGTAGTATTGATGGCCTAAAATGCTACTGGCAGAGCTTCATGTGTCATTCTAGTGGGCGCTTCAAAGACCATAATGCTGATGGACATGCGGACGGTGGAAATTGTGTTCATGAAGTTTCAAAGAACACAGACTCCATTGGCAACTGGGCTAGATATCTTTCATGTTATATTCCAATAAAGAATATGGCTGCATTCTGTCTGAGCCCTAATATTCTGAGTAAGAGGGACTTTCGAAACAGCATGACCTCCCGGCTGTGACATGATCACTGCTTACTTTTTTTTAAAATATATTTTTATTTTATTTTTTTTACTTTTGGAGAGAGACACAGAGAGAGACAGACAGAGAGAGAGGGAGAGGAAGACAGATAGAGATGGGCGTGCCAGCAGTCTCTCAGCTGCTGTGAACGAAATCCAGGTGCATGTGCCCCCTTGTGGTCAAGTGTGGCATTGCACCCTTGCATCACTTTGCATCTGGCTAAACATGGGACCTGGAGATTGGAACCAGCATTCTTAGGCTTAGCAGACAGGTGCCTTAAACACTAAGCCATCTCTCCAGCCCGTGCTTACTGTTTTTTAGTGAGAACCACATCAGGAGAAAACGGGATGATACAAAAAATGTACACTTCGGCAAGGAAAGGAGCTTGAGTGTGTTTAAATGTGCAAACAAGGCAGGTGTGGAGAACACCGCTGTAACTGTTAACGGGAGATTAGTAGCAGTTAAGGAGAAACCTTGCCCCCATGTGCACTGAGACAGTAGGAAAGGTATCTTGAGGGGAAGACTCTGTAGAAGGTTCCAGCTTGCGGAAATGCAACTTCATATTAAAGGACAGAGAGTGAACTGAATATGCTGCTGAAAGGGTTCCTTGTTAGAAAACAGCCCAGTAAGAAAGCATTCTCCCAGGTTCAGCCACCAAGGTTCACAGAGGCTGTGATACAAGCTGTGGTACAAGGAGGCCAGGCTGCATCTCAAACTGACAGCAGAACACTAGCGTTGACCACTCAGTAAAGGCATGCAAAATGCAAGAGCTACAGAGTCATGGAAGCTTGTGGCAAAGTTCCAGAAAGCTGCTGAGGCCGGGCAATGTGCATGCAGCAAGCTTAGACTCCCTAAAAGGACGCCCTAGCGGACACTGTGTTGATGAAGCCTAAGTAAGAATAGAGAGTTCTGCTCGTTGGGCGGGGGAGGGGGGTAGGTATGGGATGTCTGCTGAAGAAAGCTGCAGACACAGAATGGAGTCAGCCCAAAAGAGTAGCTATGTGTCCTACAGGCAGTGGAACTGAGGGGCGGGACTGCCTAAGGCTGTTGGAGCCTGAAGATGCCAGGAAGAGCCCCAGATAACAGATCTAGAGCTGCAGGACTTGGTGTTTGGATGCCAAGATTTCAGTCTTGCTTTGCTCCTCTTTTAACTTGCTATGCCCCCACTCGTCCCTTTTAACATGCAATGTTCACTCTATGTTATGTAACTTGTTTTTTTTGTTTGTTTGTTTGTTTGTTTGTTTGTTTGTTTGTTTGATTTTCACATATAAGAGTTTGCCTTGAGTCTTAGAAGAAACTTTGCACTTTGGGCTTGTGCACAGTGTTAGAACTGCTAAGACTTTGAGAAATCTTCCAGAAGAACTAAATACATTTTACATTATAGGATGGAGGTAGAACGTTATGGTTAAAAATTATGTATTTGGTTGTCAAACTGGCACATGATGGTTAATATTCATTGTCAAGTAGACTGGCTTTAAAATCACCTAGGAGAAACACCTCTAGGTATGTCGGTGAGGATATTTCCAGAGAAGTTTAACTGAGGAGGGAAGACCCACCCTGAATGGGGACAGTACCATCCCAAACACTGGGTCCCACATGAAATAAAAGGAGAAAGTAAGCTGAGCCCCACGACTTATCACTCTGCTTTCTGAGTGCAATGTGATCAGCCACCTCCTGCTACTTGCCATGATAGACTTTACCCTTAAACCATGAGTCAAAATAAAAGCCCCTGAAGATGTTTCTTTTTTGTCACAAAAAGTAACCAATATAAACATAGATCATTTCACAACCATAAAATAAAACAAAGTATTTGAGATACATTTCCAGTACCTATTCTCCACATATGTCCTTGTGTAGATGACAGTGTCCTTGGGTCCTCCATGCCCAATGCCATGGTTGAAGCTGAAATAGAAAACATTTTACTTAATGTTGAAAGGTTAATTATAGCTGGATATGGTGACACTCGCCTTTAATCCCAGCACTTGGGAGGCAGAAGTAGGAGAACACCATGAGTTAGAAGCCAGCCTGGAGCTACAGAGTGAGTTCTAGATCAGCTGGACCAGAGTGAGACCCTTCCAGAAAGAAAGAAGAAAGAAAGAAAGAAAGAAAGAAAGAAAGAAGAATGGAGGGAGGATTATTTATACAAAACAAAACTATTTTCCAATTCAAGAAGTAATGTTTGTGTATTCCTTCTAAACTGTAACTTTTTTTTTTTTTTTTTTTTTGTTTTTCAAGGTAAGGTTTCAGCTCAGGCTGACCTAGAATTCACCATGTAGTCTTAGAGTGGCCTCGAACTCATGGAGATTCTCCTACCTCTGCCTCCCAAGTGCTGGGATTAAAGGTATGTGCCACCACACCCAGCTTAAACTGTAACTATTAAAATAAAAAACATTAAAGTGTTATTAACCAACTCCTAAAAAATTGTCATATCTCCCTTAACTTCATCCATGTTGTCTGACTTTTGGATTATTATTATGAAAACTGGCCACTCTGTAAATTTGTCTTAGGTTATGAAAATTATTTTAAATGTCTTGTGCAATGAATTTTAATGTCTGTTTCCCTAGGGTCCCATTCATATTTCTTAGTCATAAATGTCCCCATATAGTAAAAAGTTCATTGGCTCTCATGAGAGAACATCTTATTTAATTCAGATCTAGCTGAAGAATGTGAAGACCAGTATCATAATCATGGCACTTACAATGGTGAACTTTTAAAGAAACAGCCACAGTTTATATTTTCCTATCTTTGTGCCCCAACAATAACTGACCTATTAACTAAATAGTCCTTGGGTGGAAGGTTATTTACATAATTTCAACTAAAAGTTAAAATGTCTACATTTCAAAAGAGGGGTCAATATGGATGTAGGACTTAAAAAACAAACCAAAAAAAAAAAAAAAAACAACACCAGAGGACTAGTCTATCTTTGGTTTTACAATTGCCTGAAGTACCTGAGGCTGTTCCTGTCTTCATACGAATAGACAGAGTTTCCTGTGGACTCCTTGGGCAAAGCATTAGCAGATCCATTGACTTGCCCATGTCGCCTGGGAGAACAAACATGTGTATTTGCCACTTAAAATCAAGACCCTTATGAGTTTTTGTTTTATTAAAATTTTACTCAATAGACCTTGTTTTCCTTACTTCTGCCTAGTTTCTGCACAGATACACACAGAGTGCATACACTGCTTTATTGACTCCATGGGAACCATTGTCTTACCTTTAAAATTAATTCACTGGCATGGTTCACAATACTTAATGCTGAGAAAGAATATACTTTAATGAAGGGCAGAAACCACTGGAAATAGGTTCCTCAAGTGTCTTCCCACCAGCAGTGCCCTTTTAGACAACTTCTGTGCACCACATATCTGAGGCTTTATCAACTTAATGAAAACGATCCAGGGGTTGATTTTTTTTTTGAGACCTTTCAGGTCCCATTTTTGTTTTAATGGAAGGTGTTACTTTGAAGACTGACCTAGATTTCTGCTAATCTAAAAATGTCACTATGTTTCACATTTGCTTTACTCCATGGAACAAGAGACATTCTTAATGAAAGAATAGTGAAAATTTTAGCCACTTTCATCCTCTACATTGGTAAACTTTGACATAGACAAGACATGAAAACCTATAGGAGGGTTTAGATCTTAACCAGGCCCTTATATTCTCAAACAGGCTGCTCTTTCCTTTTCTGAGCAGCTCATAAAGAAGAAACTATCTAGGGCTGGAGAGATGGCTTAGCAGTTAAGACATATACCTGCAAAGCCTAAGGATCCCGGTTCGATTCTCCAGGTCCCACGTAAGCCAGAAGCACATCATGTGGTGCATGCATCTGGAGTTCATTTGCAGTGTCTAGAGGCCTGGTGCACCCATTCTCTCTCTCTCTCTCTCTCTCTCTCTCTCTCTGTCTCTCTCTCTGTCTCTAATAAATAAAATCTTTTTTTTTTTTTTTAAAGAAGAAACTATCTGTTCAGGTATCATCTCTGACATACAAAAACTGCTTGCTTTAAGGCATATATTTCAAATCTATTAAATAGTGCAAAGGCAGAATTGATACTAACACAAGGTTTTCTAACATGATTATTAGAATCTCTCGTTCTAGGATAATAAGCATAAATAGGAATTATTGAAAACTTGTGTCACTAAGTTCTTACCTAGGATTCATGAGGCTATGTTTTGAAACCCAAACACCATTAAATAAATACCTAGATTCAAATCATGTAGTTTATAACATAAAATCACATTTAAATATACATAGCTTCAAATGGTAAAGGCTATCTGTGAAAATGAGATGCATTTACATTGTCCTCCGGCATTGCAAACAAAAAAAAAAAAATCACCAGTTTGCCAAATTCACAAACAGAAGAAAGAAATAGCTGGGTGTGGTGGTCCATGCTTCTAATTCCAGCATTTGTGAAGTCTTCCTGAGCCACAGAATAAGTTCCAGGTCAAACTAGGCTAGCCCCGACCTCAAAAATGCCACATACACCTCCCCTCAAAAATGAAGAGGGAAACAATTTGCAAACAGTAATCTTAGAGATTAAATTGTGTTCCCTAAGGTGCTGAAATCACAATCTTTGGTGACCTTTGTTAACCCTTCCATAAAACCCCATTTCATGAGCTGAAACGAGAGCACCTCTCAAATAAAATAAAATGAGAAGTTCCTTAACTATATTTAATCACTTATTCAGATTACTTTTAGCATTGGTCACTTATATTTGAATGAAGTTGGATAATTGTAAACCATCTCAAAATAGAGGATGTGTTTCCAGGATAAGCAAATCCTACTGAAAATGTATCTTTCTTTATACTATCAAAGAATTTCTTTGGATACAACAAAGACAGACGCAGTTTGGAGAACTGTAGGAACATAAGCTGTTAGATTCAAGACCCTTTTGCAGATGGCTTGAGGAAGGTGTTGGTACCCAGGAGTGGTGTCATTTGCTGCTAGACACTTGACTGTGTGGCTTTGACCTTTTGGAGCTGATTTTCAAGAGGAATGTAGAAGGATTTTGAAACCTTGGCCTAAGAGATGCCTTGAAGTGCTGTTAAGTACAGTTTGATAGACTACTCTGGTCAGAGTTGAAAGACTTGAATGCAGTAAGAACTATAGACTGTGAGGTTTGGTTTATGAGGATGAGAAAGAGCTTTGCCTGGACCAGGGTACAGGCTGTTGTGTGAGAGGTTTGCAGTTATGCCTGTGTCCTGAGAGCTTGTGCAGGGTTGCAACTTGAGCAGAGTTGCATTGCATAGAAAGAGACTGGTGTCTGCAAAGGGATATGGCACAGAAAAAAAGGAAATCTTTGGGTGGAACTGCTGCCCATTCAGCTGCAATTGAGAGATTACAACCATTGAGATTGGGCCAGCTGTCCTGTTCTTCAAAGTCTGCTTTATTCCCCCCTGGATTAAAAAAAAAATGGCACCCTACCTGGTATTGTGGAATATAAGAAATGCAGGAAACAGAGGGTTATTGAGTTTGCAACATGGTCTTGTGTTTTAGAAATGGCCATAGGCAGTGTGAAGCAGATTGGCTGGATGCCTGCACAGAGATCCGATGGAGTTGTGAGGATGAACCGTGGGTTGCAGTGGAGACCCAGTGGAGGATGCGGGACCATGAGATTGCTGCTGAGGAGAGCTGCCAAGGAAAGCTGCCAGCCCCAGGTGAAGTTTTCCAGGATTGTGAGTAGCCTCGTTGGAGGGGTGAAATTCAAACTCCAGAGACTTGTTGCTGGTTAGGATTATCAGACTTAGAGACTTGTCACTGGCTAGAGTTGTTGGTCTTGGAGCTACAGAGTTTGATATTTGCTAGTTGTTTTAAATCTTGTATTGATTGAATATATATACCCAATGCCATCTTTTACAGTGTGAATGTTTATTCTGTGCCATTATGGGTTTTTGTGGATTTTTTGGTATTATGGCTCAGTTAAAAAAACCTTGGATTATGGGGATGTTTGAACATCATTGGGATTCATAAAACTATGGGGACTTTTAAAGTTGAACTGAATGCATTGCCTTTTACATCATGTGTGTTTATCCGTTTATAGGGTCCAGGGGCAGAATATAATGGTTTGATTCGGGTGTCCCCCATAAACTTAGGTATTCTCAATGCTAGATTCCCAGCTGATGGAGATTTGGGAATTAACACCTGTTGGAGGCAGTGTATTGGGGGCAGGCTTATAGGTATTATAGCCAGCTCCCCCTTGCTAGTGTTTGGCACACTCTCCTGTTGCTGTTGTCCACCTGATGTTGGCCAGGAGGTGATGTCCACCCTCTGTTCATGTCATCATTTTTTCTGAGATGATGGAGCTCAAGTTAATAAGCCAAAATAAATACTTTTTTCCCCCAAAGCTGCTCTTGGTCAAGTGATTTCTACCAGCAATGCATATCTGACTGCAACAGTAATGCTTATTTTATCTACTCACAGAAAACTAATAGAAAAGGCAGCAACACCTTGGGAAAGTTTAAAAAGAAATAGAATCAGGGCTGATGAGATGGCTTTTAGCAGTTATAGCACTTGCCTGCAAAGCCAAAGGACTCAGGTTTGATTCCCCCATACCCATTTAAAGCCAGATGCACAAGGTGGCACATGTGTCTGGAGTTTGTTTGCAGTGGCTAGAGGCCCCGGTGCACCCATTCCTCCCCATCTCTCTCTCACTATCTCTATCACTCTGGCCAATAAAGAATTTTTTTAAAAAAGAATCTCTATTTTTTAAAGTTCTTCATATGTAGGGGGAAGCATTCATTGTTAACCAAGGAAAAGTTATCAATTCCTACCTAATTTAAGTAGCTTCTGATAATAATGAATGATCTTCCTTTGCAAAAGAAAGCATTAGAGCCTTTTTAATCTGTTGTGTAAAGAAGCTTCAAAATCAGGTCCTATTTAATGGTTGTGAGGAATGTGTGTGTGTGTGTTAAGTACGAGATATCCAAGGACAAGATTCCCAGAGTCCTTTCTGTGCAACTAAAATCCTACCAAGCAACAGTAAGTAAAAATAAAACCTCACAGCCTGAATAAATGGCTTTAGGTTCCATGACACATTTTACACCAAGGAATAGACCATCAGGACTAAGAAATTCACAATTAGAATATTGACAATTCTTTTCCTATCTAAGCTACTAAACTGTCAATAGTGTAAGTTTTTGCATCTGGATACAATTTATATTTAAAAGCCACAATGCAATTCTAATCCCTAGAAGTCTTCTGATTTTATACTATCAACTCAGATGACT
Organism: Orientallactaga sibirica; assembly: GCA_036365145.1. Lineage (NCBI taxonomy): Eukaryota > Metazoa > Chordata > Mammalia > Rodentia > Dipodidae > Orientallactaga > Orientallactaga sibirica. The sequence goes on along the minus strand of JAEOAD010000024.1, from coordinate 18,849,210 downwards.
ATGGAATTAATAAGAAAGAAAGTAAATTATCATTAACCTTACCTCTCATTTTTATTTGCAGTCACATAAGAATGAACTTCAGTTAAATTTTCTGCGTCTTGGTTTCTAAAGGAAAAAAATAACATATGTGTGATTTAGTTTGTGATTTAGTTACAGCACAATTTTAGAAAATGAGGAAATATAATAAGATATAAAAATCAATGCATCTCTTATACAGCCTTTTTTTGTTTATAAAAGTTTGGGGGGATTGAAAATCAGAATTATCTATTTGATCTATGCAGTTTATGAACCAATTATGAGAGTACATCTGAGTATAAAATAAAGGACAGATGCTTGAATCTCATGGTAAAGGCCCTGGGTTAGATCTCCAGCATCAGTTTTCAAAAGAGTAAATTATGTAAGAGAAAAGTAAAAAGCCTAACTTTTGGAAAGTTTAGAAATCCAGTCTGAAAAGACATCAGTGGTTTCTATTCACATGCACTGAGCATGTCACAAAGCACTTGTGTATTTTCACAAGGGTTTATCTCATTCAGATCTCAAAACGCTATAGGACAGTAGCTTGAGCCAGAAAGACCAAATGAATTTTCCCAGGCAAGCTACCTAACTTATGTAAGATTAAGATGTGAGGCCAAACTACATGTCCACTAAAACTCAACAATGGGATGTTTACCTAGGCACTTCATTCAGGCTGTTAGGATCAGAGGCACATCACAGTTCGCCCCAACATTTGACAAGAAAGTCATAAGGGGCAGGATAAATGGAATGATTAGATTCTTGAATCCCATGCTACCTCAATAGTCCGACAATGTTTCATGATCGTCAAGATTTTCTTCAAAGTTATATGCTATTTATATATATGGCATAATATTAAAAAGGTCTTATTGTTGTTATAAATTGTTTTCATGAGTTTGGAAAAGCCATTGTCATAAACCCCACTGAGGAGAGCATCGTGTAGGTGTCAGAATTAAAGTCCCTCTCCTCTCTCATTTCATTCCATACATTAGTCAACTTCATCAGCTTCTTTTTGTTTTTATTTTTATTTTTTTTTTTTTTGGTTTTTCAAGATAGGGTCTCACTCTAGTTCAGGCTGATCTGGAATTCACTCTGTATTCTCAGGGTGGCCTCGAACTTATGGCAATCCTCCAACCTCTGACTCCCAAGTGCCACGATTAAAGGCGTGCAACACCACGCCCAGCTCCATCAGCTTATTTTTCTAAACAAAATTACTAATAATCACTCTTACAACATTTTGCAGAGAAAAATGTGATCCATGGCAAAATGACTATAGTTGTGGGTAAACCAAGGATATGAATAATGGATAATGGTTAATAGTAGTGTAATGATACATAAGTGGGAGTTATTGATTCCATAACTTTTTTGAAAGAGAGAGACAGAGAGAGTGTGTGAGAGAAAGAGAAAGAGAGAGAATGGACATACCAGTTGCCTCTCAGCCCCTGTGAATGAACTCCAGATGCGTGGACCCTTGTGGGCAAACACAGCATTGCGCCCTTGCATCACTTTGCATCTGGCTGAATGTGGGACCTGGAGATTGGAACCAGGGTTCTTAGGCTTGGCAGGCAGGCACCTTAACCGCCAAGCCATCTCTCCAGCCCTGATTCCATTATTTTGAGGGATACCTTTTAATTTCCATATCTTTCCTAAATAAAATCTTTGGAATTCATGCCAGATCCTAAAATTCTCCCTTCTCATCCTCTAAAATGTTGGATTTAAATAAGGTTACTATACATAGATCAGTATATTGGTTCTCACTCACAAAATTAATGTTGATAAAGATGTAAAATTCTATAAAATATTCTCATCTCTATGTAGACTGAGACTGAATACTTTTTACATAATACGTAAGCCATCAGTAATTGATAAAATATGAAAATTTGGCAATATTCCACAGTCATTCTTAAGCCTCTCACTTAAAATACTATCTGCATTCTTTTGAAGATTTAAAAATAAGGGTAAATTGCTTCTTAATGTCAATTACAATAAAAACATGGTGATTAATATATTGTAGAAAACATGTTTCAATAGTCCAGAAGTATCAAAATCATTTGATTTTATAATGTAAATATAAATTTCAAAACTCAATTCCTCAACCTTAACCATCAAAAAAGGCAAGCTCTGTAAATTTAGAAATGGTGACAGGCAGCTTTGAATTTTCCTAAACCTTGATGATTTTCACTAATAACTGGAGACATCTTCTTGACATCAAAGGCCACATACCATCTTAGCAGCCTTTGCCATTAAGTGTTATTCCCTTAAAGTTTCTGAGAAACTTTAGCAAATACTTGAGGAAAATGAGATAAAATTAATTTGAGTATCACAGTATTTTACTAATCCACATCTATCTCAAGCAATTGTTGCTATGATTGACAGTAAGTAGTAAATGGTGAAAGCTCACAGGATATGCGAATCTTGGAGAACCAGAATTCTGTCCCAGAAAGTAATTCCCTCTCCACTGAGAACATTGGAGGCTCTTAATGCTACTCATAGGAAGCTGGTAGCTTTCCTGAAAACTTGAAAATAGGGCCTAAAAAGGTAAGTGTTCCATGAATATGATAAGACACAAGTTGAAGACACATCTATAAGCTAAGAGAGAACCCTACAAAAACTTCTCATCTTATCTTGCACAGGAAACAACTCCACTGATAACTAGCTTGGTCATAGACTTCTAACCTCTACAACTGTGAGAGAATGTCTGTTTAAGCAATCTGGTATAAATACTTTGTTTGCGCCACTTTAAAAAAAATAAACCACACAGATATATTTCTACCAACATAATGGAATTACATTTAGTTTCTCAACCTGATGGTGGACACCTAATTCTTCTGGAACATTCTACTTGTGACTATTGCAAGTTGCTGTGCCTAAACCTCTCACTCAAGGTCTTTGGCTGGCTATATTTTTGAGGGAGAATAAAGAATGACTGTGGTGGCACATGTCCTTAATCCTAGCTCTCAGAAGGTAGAGATAGGAGGATCACTGTACGTTCGAGGCCAGCCTGAGACTACATAGTGAATTTCAAGTCAGTCTGGGTTAGACTCTACTTCAAAAAAACAAGCAAACCAAGAGGAATGGATTTAATTCTGTCCCACCACATGCATGGCTACCATCTCCTCCTCTAATTCCTTCCTGTTTCCTTCTCTCCAAACCTCCCCATAGAAACTGACTGGAGCATCCATGACTCCAAAGAGACTACCAATGCTTTGCTGAGGAGACCCTCAGGGGAATGGGGGCAGGGGAGAGGGGACATAAGAGGATAACCAGATGGAAATATGACCACTTTTTAATATGTTCATATATTAGAGGCCCCAGTTTACAAAAAAAAAAATGACTTCAAGTCCCAGGAAGAAGCCAGAATCTCATGAATCCAACAACTAGAGTAGATAACTCAAAAATGAAGTCTATCTATGCCTTCAAAAAGGATAGTCCCAAAATAAAGTGAATCAGCAAATAAATTACACTATTACTGACTTCACAGATTTTTTTCTATTTTATTATTTATTTATTATTTATCATTCTTATATTTTATTAAAGAGTACATCTCAAGTCCAGATGAGTGGGCTATAAGATGCTTAATTTAGGCCTTGGGAGATGATGGCTCAATACATCAAGCATTCACCCTGCAAGCATTTGTACCTGAGTATCTGAGTATGAATTCCCCAAAACCCACATAAAGCTGGACATTGTAGTGCCAGTATCTGCAATCTCAGAACACCAAAGAGTCAGAAGGGAGGCAAAGACAGGAGAGTTGCCTGGAAGCTTGTGGGCCTGGGACTCTAGCATGGTGAAGGCAGAAATGACCAATGACAGAGCCTGCCTCAAACAAGGTGGAAGGCAAAGACCAACACTGGAAGTTGTCCTCCAGCCTCTCCACATGCCCTCACTCACACACAGATAAATTCACATACTCATATAAACACACCAAAAGATTTCTAATCTAAGTAATCTTTAATAATGTTAAAAGCAAACTAGAAAATTGCAATCTATGAAAAGTACAAAATGTGTATTTGCCTTATTTATTCATACTGATTATTATAAGCTAGATTGGAAGATCCAATAAGAGAAGTTTAGACTGCCCAAGGTAAAAGATGTAAAAATAAGTTTGAGGGCTGGAGAGATGGCTTAGCAGTTAAGGCGCCTGCCTCCTAAGCCTAAGAACGCTGGTTCCAATCTCCAGCGGTTCCAATCTCCAGGTCCCAAGTTTACCAGATGCAAAGTGATGCAAGGGCGCAGTGCCACACTTGACCACAAGGGGGCACATGCATCTGGATTTTGTTTGCAGCGCTGAGAGGTTGCTGGCATGCCCATCTCTATCTGTCTTCCTCTCCCTCTCTCTCTGTCTCTCTCTGTCTCTCTCAAAAAAAAAAAAAGTTTGAGTTCTTTAAGACCACACCTCTTACATGATGTAATTTATACTATGGCAGAAGATGAAAAACTGCCTCAGGACTAGAGAGATGGCTCCATGGTTCAGGTGCTTGCCTGCAAAGCCTAACTACCAAGGTTCAATTCCCCAGTACCCACATAAAGTCAGATGCACAAAGTGGCACATGTGTCTGGAGTTTGTTTGCATTGACTGGAGGGCCTGGCGCACCCATTCTCTCTTTCTCCCTGTATCTTTCTGTCACCCCCTGCTTGCCAAATAAATAAATAAATTTTTTTTTTTAAACTGCCTCAAGGGGCTGGAGAGATGGCTTAGCAGTTAAGGCATTTGCCTGCAAAGCCAAAGGATCCCAGTTCAATTCTCCAGGACCCATGTAAGCTAGATGTACAAGGAGGTGCATGTATCTGGAGTTCATTTGCAGGAGCTGGAGGCCCTGGCACCCCCATCTCTCTCTCTCTCTCTCTCTCTCTCTCTCTCTCTCACTCTCTCAAATAAATTAATTAATTAATTATTTAAAAAAAAAACTGCCTCAAGGTGTGAAAAATAGATTTGTTTATAGAAGTCCAAGCCAAATGTTTCAAGGTTGAGCAAATGCTTAGCTCCAATACCTTTCCAAGGCAGTTGCAGTGAAAAGAAGGTCTGAGAATTTTCTAGATTTATGAGCCATTGAAACTAATTCTAAGAAAATTACTCATTCTCTGCTGCTACAGAGACGTGCTCAAGAAGAAATTGTTGGTAACTATTACAACTAATATTACATTCTTTTAAAATAATCAAACCCAGGGTCTTGCTCATAGGCAAGCTCTTGTCTACTAAGCTACATCCCATCCTTAATTTTGTTTTATAGTTTTTGTTTGTTAGTGTTGCAGGAGATGTACATGCCATGATGTGCATGTGTAGGTCAGAGAACAACCTCAGATGTCAGTCCTCACCTTTCACCTTATTTGGGGCAGGGTCTCTTCTTTAATTGTTTTAAAAATTGTTTCTTTTATTTATTTATTTATTTGAGAGAGGAAGAGAAAGAGGGGGAGAGAATGGGCACTCCAGGGCCTCTAGCCACTGCAAACAAACTCCAGATGCATGTGCCACAATGTGCATCTGGCTTACGTGAGTACTGAGGAATCGACCTGGGTCCTTAGGCTTCACAGGCAAGTGCCTTAACCACCAAGCCATCTCTCCAGCCCTACATTCTCTTTTTGTCCAACACTTCATTTGCTAGGATAGCTGGCCTACAGGCTTCCAGGAAATTCTCCTGATTCTACCTCCTCTCTGTTGTAGGCATGCTGGTATTGCAGATGCTCACTATAGCATCCATCTTTTTACCAGGCTTTAGCATCCAAACTGAGGCACTCACTGTCATATGGCAAGGGCATTATTCACAGCCATCTCCCCAGTCCTAATATGAATTTTTAAAATCTTTTACTAAAATACCAAGCATGCTCCCTCTTATGTCTTTCCTATTACTGAGCCTAGAGGACTTGTTACCCAGAGTTCCACATGGCCCATGTCATAACCCCAATCTCTTCACATCTTCTTCCTGCAGAGTCTACTGAACACTTTCTGTTACCTGTTTCCTGCTTTATTATGATTATTAAAACTCTATCGTGGGACTTAACAACTGACAGCAATATGGATTTGTGTGCATTGTTTTTGCTTTGTGTGTGTGCATGCACACACTTATACATGTGGTGTATGTATGTGTGCATGTAGATGTGTGTGTACCAAGCATACACGTATGATGTGGAGGTCAAAGGACATTGGGTGTACTCTTCTATTTTAATTTCCTGGCATAGAGTTTCTCACTGAACCTGGAGCTCCCAGTTTTCAGTTTCACTGGCTGACTAGGGAGACCCATTGATTTTCCTGTCTTCACCCCACCCTCAGCACTACGGTTACTGGGATTGCAGGCATGGCAGCCATGCTGGATTTATCTGTGTACAATGCTCAGGCCCTGACTTTCTGGTTTGGGCAAAGGTAGATATTGAGTAATAAGTAAATATTCCAGAAATGTTTGTTGAACAAATGAACAACAATGACTCAACAAACTAAATGTTCATCATTAGGTTCTTGGTCAAATACATTAGGGAAACAAAAATGAATTATATACAGCCTTTAAAATGACATTTAGAAATAAATATATGTAATTTTCTAACATGGAAATATATTCATTGTACAAGAAGTGTATTTTGTAAAGCGGGCTTCTTACTGCTCAATATATCTTGCTCTTCATTTGCATATATAGCTGTGTGTATAAAAATATTATTTGTGAGCTGAGGGAACTTAAATTTACTATGGTCTTTTCTATAAGTAATTTAAATTTGTTCTTTGTGTTTCCTCAAAGCAGATAGAGAGAATGGGCTCGCCAGGTCCTCTAGCCACTACAAATGAATTCTAGACACTTGTGCCACCTTGTGTATCTGGCTTTATTTGGGTACTGGGGAATTGAACCTGGGTCCTTTGGCTTTGCAGGCATGTGCTTTAACCCACTAAGCCATCTGTGGTGGTTTGATTTTCAAGAGAAACATGGAAGAATTTGAAACTTTGTCTTAAAAGATTCCTTGCAGTGCTATAAGTATAACTTGATGGACTATTCTGGTCAGAGTTGAAATACTTGAATGCAGTAAGAATTATGGACTGTGAGGTTTGGCTTATAAGGGTGAGAAACAGCTTTGCCTAGACTGGGCTAGAAGAGTTTGTGTGAGAGGCTTGCTGTTATGCCCATGTCTTGAGAACTTGTGTAGGGTTGCTTTGTGTATAAATAGACTGATGTCAGCAGAGGGATATGGCACAGAAAAAAATGAAGTCTTTGGGCCAAATTGCTGCCTGTTCATCTGCAATTGTATGAGAGATTACAACCACTGATATTGGGCCAGCTGACTAGCATTGGGACAAAAGAAAGATTGCAGTTTTTGAAGGGGCCTGAATGCTGAAGCTGTCCTGTTCTTAAAAGTCTTCTTTATTCTCCCCTGGATTAACAAATTAGCACCCCACCTGGTATTATAGAATATAATAAATGCAAGAAAGAGAGGGCCATTGAATTTGCAACATGGTCTTGTGTTTTGGAAACAGCCATGGCAGTGTGAAGCAGGTTTGCTGGATGCCTGCATGGAGACCCGATGGGGATGTGAGGATGGACCATGGGTTGCAGTGGACACCCAGTGGAGATGTTGGGACCACAAGATGGCTACTAAGGAGAGCTGCCGGCCCTAGATGAAGTTTTCCAGGACTCTGAGTAACCTAGCTGGAGAAGTGAAATTAGAACTCCAGAGACTTGTTGCTGGTTAGAATTATTGGACTTGGAGATTTATCACTGATTAGAGTTGTTGGACTTGGAGCTAAAGACTTTGATGTTTGCCCTGGTTGTTTTAAATCTTGTACTGGATGACTATTTCTTTTCTATGCCCAATGCCATCTTTGCAGTATAAATGTTTATGGGTTTTGGGGGGATTTTTTGGTATTATGGCTCAGTTAAAATATGTCGGATATGGTGATGTTTGAACATCATTAGGATTGATAAAAACTATGGGGACTTTTAAAGTTGGACTGAATGCATTGCATATTGCATGGTGGATGGTTATCAGTTTATGGGGGCCAGTGGCAGAATGTGTTGGTTTGGGTCAGGTGTCTCCCATAAACTTAGGTGTTCGGAATGCTTGGTTCCCAGCTGATGGATCTTTTGTGTCAAGCTCATTTACAAACGTAAGAGATTTCATGTAAAAATTTACAAATATATATGCTGAAAAAAAGTAGAAGGAACTCACTGGAGGGAAGATTTGGAAAGGAGAAAAGGGAGGGTATTCTGTTAATATTTAAGAAAGTTGCCAATAAAAAATTACTAATATATTTACTTTACATCAAAAACTAAATCTTAGGCATCAGACTGTAATTCAAAAGGAATATTTGTCTTTTTTTTTAAGTAATATTGAATTCAGTATAAAAAAAACTGATATAATTCCTCAACATGTTGCACATCAAAATAGGAACAAACATCTATATTTTATAATTTGTTTCAATAAAGCTGTTTTGAAGATTTTATATTAATGAAATCAACAAGTCCATAGACAAGTTAGAAATTTTAAATAAAACATGTAATTAGTAATTTTAAAGGCTGTAAATCACTGTGATTTATTATGCTGAAATCTCAAGAAAAACTGGATTTCTAATGCAGTGCACACTAGTCAATTATCTGTGACTTGTTTACCTACTAATAAAAGTACTTTGAGTGAAAAAGCCAACATAAAAATACCAAATTAGGGCTGGTTAAGGTGCTTGCATGAGAAGCCTAAGAATGTATGTTTGAATCTCCAGGGCCAACTTAGCCAGACACACAGTGACATAAACATGCAATGCTACATATGCCCACAAGGGGTGCATGAGTCCAGAGTTCATTCACAGCTGAAAGGTCCTGGCATGCCCATTCTCTCTCTCTCTCTCTCTCTCTCTCTCCCCTTTTTCCCTGTCTCTTTCTCTCTCTTAAAAATAAAAATAAATAAATAAAAATTTAAAAAATACCAAATTATACATTATCCTCAAGTCTCAAGGTGGAAGTTCATGGTTAAAATCTGTTGTGATATTTCATGAGGCAAGACAAGCTGTATCTCTGGGACTTTGCCAAACCTAAGTTTCCTTTCCAAGTTGGTTCAACTTCTTCAAAAGTCTTTTTTTTTTTCCTTCTCATCTGGTTTTATCCATGCTCATCCCAGTGTTGAAATAATCTTTTATGTTTAGCAAACATTAAGTTGTCTTAGTAAAAGTCAAGAAGCCCCAAGCTGATTCCAATACCAAACACTTAATTCCCGCAGAGTGCAATACTCTTCCTTGTTGACAGGAGACACACGGGTTATAAATAGGTCTGCACTTGTGACACTAAAGGAGAACAGAAGAAAGAGAGAAAACTCCTACCCTGCGACCTTTGGGATACATCAAAATCAGTCAGGCAATGCCACTTACTGACTGGTGTTTCTTGGAGCTGAAGGCTGCACTTTAATAAGATTGTCCAAGTGTTGGCTGTTTGAAAGATAGGGAGAAAAGGTCTGGGTTAGCAATATGGATTTTGGGTTATGCTAAATCAACAAGGCAATTGTGAAAAGAAATTTACTTCATCCAAGGGAAGCAGGACAGACGAGAATATGAACTGACTGCTCTTATTTGATTACCTTTGAGTGCTTCCGATCATAGCAGGACTTGCTTTGATGTTATCCAGCACTTGGTTTCTATAAACAGAGGAGTAGACAGAGATCAAGTTAAAACTGAAAAATAATAATAACAGCAATATACTTTTAGTAAGATTAAGTTTACAAATCTTCTTAATAAAAATAAAATAATAAAAGTATTAATGAAAATGAAATAATAAAATATTAATAAATTAATAATAAATACAATATTCTTCCTGAGCTAAGCATGCTTAAAATGTCATAGTTTTATTACCTTTGGTTAGTTATGTGAATCTCAGGATTCACTTTGATGAACTTATCAAGATCTTGATTTCTTTAAAGAACAGAGATAAAAGTTAGAGGTAATAGGGATTAGGGTCACAGTAAATGGGAGGAAAGAATTATACTGTGTGACATATTATTTGGTACAGAACAGCCATCAAATGTGTTTCCTGTCCAATCCAGGGCAGGAAGAATTGTCCTGTAAAAAGAAAAGCTACTCTGACTTCACATACTTCATTGGCCAGAGCAATTGACATGGGTACACAGGTTGAGTGCTCTCAGACAGCATCTTGTGATTGACTATTGTTCACGCTGAAATGTTTCAATATTATGAAGATACAAAGTGAGAAACAGAGGTAGGAGGATCACCTTGAGTTCGAGGCCACCCAGAGACTACCTAGTGAACTCCAGGTCAGCCTGGGCTAGAATGAAACTCTACCTCAAAAAACGGAAACAAAAACAAAGAAGATACAAAATGGTTCTCGTGGCCTTCCCATTTTAAAGATCATGCTCAACCTAGGATAGTAATATTTCAGAAGACACAAGCTGAGAGGATGGCTTCATGGTTAAAGGTACTTGTTCCGCAGGTCTACCAACGCCCAGTAGCACCCACACAAAGCCAGAGGCAAAGTGGAACATCTCTGTAATTATATCTCTGTAATCCAACTCAGCTATGGCCACGGGAGGTGGAGCCAAGGAAATCGCCAGCCAGCTAGTCTAGCCTTTCCTGTGACAAAAACCAACAAGAGAGACTGTCTCCAACAAGGTGGAAGGAGAGAACCAACACCCTAAGGTTGACCTCTGACCTCCACTCCTATGCCATGGCATTCATGCACCCCAGAATACATACACATACATACACACACAATAAAACATAAATAAAAAATTACATTCTAAAACCGACATTATTCTGAACATATATCTGGAAAAGAGAGTTTCAATAATCTATCACAACTGAATTTTCAGGTTACAGAGATTACTCAATGGTTAAGACACTTGCCTGCAAAGCCTAAGGACCAGAGTTCATTTGCAGTGGCTAGAGGCCCTGGCACACCTATTCTCTCTCTCTTTCCCTCTTTCTCTCACTCTCTCAAATAAAATATTTTTTTAACTGACTTTCTTTTGTTCTATGATAACTGTAAAACTGAATTGAACTCAGCTCTTCATAATAAAATTAAATATTCGACCAACCATTCCTTATTTGAAATTCTACTGATTAGTTTTCTCAGGCTCACAACAGTATTCCCTCCCATATGGTTTGCTGTTATTCACTACCTTGGTATAATTCCAGTATTGGGAGCAGAAAGTGGTGATTTTCTAAACCATTCCATATTTTTAAATTATAATTATTAGCACACACTGATTGGATAAATTAATATACGTCACTGTGTCTTTTCCATACACACATTTATCTGATTATGTCTGCCTCTCTTTATAACCTCTCTTCTCCTCCCTCCCCAGCCCCCGCAACCAGATCCAGCTTCTACTGTCAGGAACTTTTTGTTTTTGTTTTTATTTCCACATATGAAAGGAAACATTTGACTCGTCTTTCTGTGTTTGGCTTATTTTGCTTTACAGGATGTCTTCTAGCTCTAGCCATTTTCCTGCTAGTGATATAGTTACATTCTTTAATTGCTGAATAGTACTCAAATGTGTGTGTGTGTATGTGTGTGTGTGTGTGTACATATATAATGTCACTTTCTTATCTATCTCCACTGTTCATCTAGGCTGATTCCATATCCAGAACTGTAATAGTGTCAGAATAATAGTGGTGTGGAGGTATAGTTTGCAGCTAAGTGAAGTAGGAAGGCAGGAAACCTTAGGGGCAAATGCCCATAGTGATGCATTTTCAAAGTAACCTTCCCTTTGGCTGAAGGTAAATCTGTTTGGGAAAAGAAGCCCCATCCTGACAGCCTCCACTATTCCTCGAGGTAATTGCTTAACTTTCCTTTTTTAAAAAAATTGAAGGGCTGGAGAGATGGCTTAGTGGTTAAGACGCCTGCCTGCTAAACCTAAGAACCCAGTTCCAATCTCCAGGTCCCATGTTTAGCCAGATGCAAAGTGACGCAAGGGCGCAATGCCGCACTTGCCCACAAGGGGGGGGGCGCATGCATCTGGATTTCATTCACAGCAGCTGAGAGACTGCTGGCGCATCCATTCTCTGTCTCCCTCTCCCTCTCTCTCTGTCTGTCTCTCTCCAAAAAATAAATAAATAAATAAATAAATAAATAAATAAATAAATAAATAAATAAATCACCTTCCTTGATGTTGGGGTTGAAATTGCTTCACTTTAAAAAAATTTGAAAAGTCTGTGTGGTGTGTATAAAGACCAGAGTTGGTCTGGAAATTACAATATTTCATAGAAAACACCTCAGGACTCAGCACTCCCACAAGCACATGAGCAGCTTGGATTGGGTCATATCCACAGCTCTGTCCATCTCTAACCTCTATCCCAGAACACCCAGAATATGAATTTATTACCTGTGATGTCTATTATAACACCTTTTCACTTTCACTTTTTCCCTTTAAATTCAACTCACTGACAACATGTTCTGTATTCAGCAAGCAGAACATGCGTGCTCCAGAATCTAATATATGAAACTGACAACCTATTATTGTCTTAGAGTAACATCTCTGTGCCCCTGGTACATAATTAGATTTAATCTATGCTAATTGCCTGCTGTTAATAAGATGAGTATGACTACTGAATTCTCTTTTTGGCGTCCACAGCCTGTAATTATACCTAACATGCAAGAAAATGATACCTAGTCATAGCTGGGAGCCCAGTAGGTTCTCCGTAATTATTCACTGCCTAAGAGATCATACAACTATCAGTCTTCCCTTAATTTTCTCCATGACCCTAGCCAAATCGCTTGACCTTTCTGGGTTCTTATTTCCTATTCTTAAAATAAACAGATTCAATTGAAACAATGGTTTTCACAATTGTTCAAATTAACCACGCCTAGATTTTCTAAGTTGCTTTATTTTGTTTTTAAAATCTTATATATTTATAGGTATCAAAGAAGCATAAAATGGAAATTATGAAACCCCTAAGATCACAAGAAAAAAAAGTATAAGAATAGGTTTTAAATAGTGACAAAAAAGTGAATTCAATCTTCTCCTAAATACTACTTTAAAATTATCAAATTTTAAGCCAGGTGTGGCAGCACATACCTTTAATCCCAGCCCTTGGGAGGCAGAGGAAGGAGGATCACCATGAGTTCAAGGCCACCCTGAGACTGCAGAGTGAATTCTAGGTCAGTCTGGGTTAGAGTAAGACCCTACCTCAAAAACAAAAAAACAAAAACAAAAATTATCAAATTTTAGTTCCAGACCTTTTGTGTGAACACAAATAGTCTAAAGAACATGGAAACTCACAAAGTTTCCATTCTTTCCCCAGAAAATACACTTTTACAAGGAAGTATATTGCTTATGAAGTATCTAATCAAATGCTAGGTCTTTTAAATTAGCTATCATAAATAAATTTTAACTTCAGAGGCATCAATGCCACAGAAATAAAATAAAATATCCAAGACTCATGGGCTAGCTGTGTTCCTGCCACCCCCAGCTCAATAGCTCCCTCAATTGCTTTTCTTGAGGCAGAAAGAAGAAAAGGCCCCATCATAAATGGCTTTCAGGTGCTTGTCTTTGGTGTTTTACAAATACTATAATTAACATGGTAAATTTCTAGGGATATATAAAAATTGTGATAATATTTCAAGACCCACAATCAATTTGCCCATAGGCTGATTACATAATTTTTGATCATCCTGTGTTTACTTAGGAAGATAGAAAACCAAATAAATATAAATAGATAAATAAATAAACCTTTCTCTTACCCATGGGTGCTCTTGACAGCTTGGGGGTTTACATTAATAAGTTCATTAAGACCTTGTGTTCTGCCAAAACAAGAAAAGGTCAAAGTCAGTTGGAAGCCAGCCATTTCATGACTGGCTTCTTTTCTGCAGTTGTAAATTATTCAGTGGGAGGAGTATAGCGTAAACAATACTGTGTTCCTGGTTTATGTTTTACATTCATTAACTACTTTTTTGTTTTGTTTGTTGTTGTTTGTTTGTTTGTTGCTATGTAGATCAGGCTGGTCTTAAACTCCCAACTCTCCTACTGCTAAGCCATCTCTCCAGCCCAGAGAATCTTATTCTTTTTAAATAAATCGGACAATTTCTCAGGAGGATTCAGTGATCTTCATAAACTTACTTTTTGTTTACTGTGGGTGTCACTTTGATAAAATTGTCCAGGTCTTGTTTCCTGAAAAATAATACATTGAAATAGATTACAGAGTCAATTAAAATCAAACATTTTCATACTTTTCAACTTTAATATTGAATCAAATGAATAATTACTAATTTTAAAATGCCATCATCACTTGAATCCTTTTTAGCCCATGTAAAAACAGGTAGTATCTACTAATTCACTTTGTGACCATCTTTGTACATTTGAGAATTTAATTTAGTCTTGTTCATGTTTTCATCAAGCCAAGCTCAAAGCAGGATCTATAATTGCATAGAAATATTGTGTAATGACAAAAGTTTTAGAATATTTTTGACTTTTGATGTGCCAGGCACTGTTCTAAGTAGTTGACAAGATTTAGCAAATTAAGTCCTCACACCAACTCTAAGACACAGGAGGTATTATGATCCCAGTTTCATAGAGGGAGAAACCGAGGCATCCCCCCACCCCAATGGCCAGGAATGGAATGGCTGGAATTTCAAACAAGGTCATCTAGCTCCAGAATGTTCAGGCTTTACCAAGACGCAAGCACCTTGTTGAAATTTAAAACTGTAATGGTTCACTGATCGTCAATATGACAGGATCTATGATCACCTGGGGAGTTTTTAGGTGAGATTGGTTAAAGTGTGAGATCCACCTTAAATAGGAGTGACACCTGACACCATTTCACGGGCTGGTGTCTCAGTCTAAACAAAAAACGAAAAAGCAAGCTACAAGCTAAGCACTAGCATCCATTACTCTCTGATTCCCAACTACAGATTAAACGAGACCAGCTGACTCAATTCCTATTGGCATGTCTTCCCTCCATGATGGACCTTTGAACCATGAGCCAAATTAACCCATCCTTCTTTAAATCGCTTATGTCAGGTACTTTGACACAGCAGCATGGAAAATAAATAGAATAAGTAAATCAGTGCTATAGTGTTTAGAAAGAAACCACCCCATCAGCTCAGTTGAATGATGCAAACATCAAAGTCCAAAAAGCTCTAGACCTGATCTATGGTTTATAGCCCAGGGCTCTTTCCCTTCCTCTGTGCCATCCTCCAACTGAAGGAAAAGGCATAAACCAACAAATTTTTTAAAAAAGGCTTTTCTCTCCTGAGAAAACAGTGTGGGCCACATTGATCAAAGGTGCCTTCATTGTACTAGAAATCAACTGGTGGAAATCTTTCACGTCTTAGATATGAGGAAGTCAAGATTACATGGCTTTTCTTGACAATCACTGCATTCAGAATCAGTCACTTAAATGATGATTTCATTGCCCCTTTAAGCACTGGTGAACATGCAACAAAAAGGAAGAACTTGTTAAATCTTACCCTTGCATACTTGTTCCTGTTGTTGAACTCACTTTGATGAGGTTATTAAGGTCTTCACAGCTTTAAACAACAACAACAACAAAAAAAAAAAGTGTGAGCAGTAAAAATAGAATGAGATCAACTGGCCATTTTGAGTTGAAGCATTTATGTGATCAAAATGAATTTTACTATTGAATTTTAACCAATCAACACTGGTGTAAACTTGTAACTTAAAAGAGGAAAGATTTTAACCTTTATAAAAATAATTGGTATATTGGCTAAGTTTTTCTCAAACTAAAACTCTAAAATTTGGGGATGGGGAGATTGATGTTTTAAAACAATAGATTCTGAACAATGTAATCATTTACTAAAAATCCTTACCCTTTCTCCCTAAGCATCCACTCTAGTGATATATGTTGTAGTTGAAATCAGATGTCCCCCATAAACTCATGTATTCTGAGTGCTTGGTCCCCAGCTGGTGGCAATGTGGCAGGTAGAGCCTTTCCGGAGGAGGTGGATTGTTGGGGATGGGCCGGGGTGTTAAAACCAGCTCCCCCTTGCCAGAGTCCAGCCCACTCTCCTGTTACGGTTTCCACTGCTGTGCAGAGGTGATGTCCAGTCTCTGCTCACGCCAAGCTTTCCCTTGTCATCGTGAAGCTTCCCCTCAAGATGTTAAGTCAAAATAAAACTTTCCTCCTGTAGTAGTTTGAAGGGCATCCCCCCATAAATTCAGGAGTTTCATTCCAGCTTGTAACTTGGTGAGAGGAGGTGTTACTGGGGGTGATCTGAATTCCAACCTAAGATATGCAAAGTGCCTAAGCTCTGCCTGAGTTCCTGAAGTGTGCTTGGTGATGTGGTGGCTTTTTGCTTTTCTCTCTCAGCATGGACCTGCGAAAGTGGGCCAGCTTCTTCCACCATTATGGAACTTCCCCTGAATCTGTAATTTTCAAATAAATCCCTTCCTCCATAACTGTGCCTGGTTTGGAATTTCATCCCAGCAACCTGAGACTGACTGCTATATTTCCCATCAGCTGCTTTTGGCCAGGTGCTTTTGTCCCTGCAACAAGAAGGTAATTACAACAATATACTTTCAACTCAATTATGCTTTGATAAAAATTCCCATTAATAGCACTTCTTTGGTTTTTAATTTTTTTTTTAAGGCAAGGTCTCACTCTAACCCCCAGACTAACCTAGAACTCACTCTGTGGCCTCAAACTAATAGTGATCCTCACTTCCTCACTTGGATTAAAGATACATGTCACCATGCCCAGCTAATAATAGACAAATTTACTTATTTATTTATTTATTTATTTATTTATTTATTTATTTATTGTTTTTGGATTTGGGGTAGGGTCTCCCTATAGCCCAGGCTGACCTGGAATTCACTATGTAGTCTCAGGCTGATCTTGAACTCACAGCAATCCTCCTACCTCTGCCTCCCAGTGCTGGGATTAAAGGTGTGTGCCATCACACCCCACAGCACTTTTTATTTTAAAGAGAATTTGCACCCTTTAGTCCACACAACTTTCTACTGCCAAAGAGAAACATTATGTCTTCATTCTGTGATTAAAGAGCTGAAGCTCAGGAGTGGAAGGATCTTCTCAGATACCAGCAGATAAGCTATGAGCTGCTGAGAGCATGAGGGTTTCTGAGTCCAATCCAAAAGATATTCACTTATCCTCATGAGTGCCACATATGGAAAAGAACAGAGATATGACATAATCCTCACCCATGGTTACTTGTGTTTACTTCAGGTGTCACTTTGATCAGATTGTCAAGGCTCTGGCCCCTTTAAACCATGAGGTTAATGGTAGGTTTCAACAAATATATAAAACTATTTACTAAAACTCAGAATAATGTAGACATTCATTAAGAACATTAAGATTGTGATAAAAAGCTGAAGATTGTTATTTATCCTAGAAACTCACTGAGACTTAGTAAAGCAATGTTTTAATCCTGGGGACATTGTCAGATTTATAAAACATTTTTAATTAGCCTATATACTGGTCTTATGGAACATTACACAAAGGCATATTCTCTTTTTAAATTTATTTTTAAAGTATTTCTTTCTTTAATATTTTATTTTTATTTATTTATTTATTAGATAGAGAAAGAGGGAGTGAGAGAGGGAGAGATAGAGAATGGGCATACCAGGGTCTCCAGCCACTGTAAATGAACTCCAGATGCATGAGCCACGTTATGCATCTGGCTTACATGGGTACTGGGGAATCAAACCTGGGTCCTTTGGCTTTGCAGACAAAAGCCTTAACTGCTAAGCCATCCCTCCAACCCAAGAAAGCATATTCTCTTAATATCACATCCAACACATGTAAAACATTATAACTTACTTTAGAGAATCCACGTTTCTGTGGCATTTATTGGTAAGTTTTTCTATTACAAAATTACATTAAGATGAATATGCCAGTTTGTTAAAGCCTAGTATGTGCACCCTGGTACCGACTTCTGGTTAAGAGAACCATGTATTACAATGTCCCTTTTTACAATTTTTTGTTTATTTTTATTTATTAGCAATAGACAGAGAGAGAGGCACACGTGTGTGTGTGTGTGTGAGAGAGAGAGAGAGAGAGAGAGAATGGGCACACCAGGGCCTCCAGCCACTGCAAATGAACTCCAGATGCATACACCACCTTGTGCATCTGGCTTACATGGGTACTGGGGAATTGAGCCTCAAACTGGGGTCCTTAGGCTTCACAGGCAAGTGCTTAACCGCTAAGCCATCTCTCCAGCCCACAATGTCACATTTGATTAATTGTTTTGCAACAAATAGGAAGATTAAAGCCTATAGACGTCTGAAATGTAGCAAAATGTAAGACATATTGACTATAATATAAAACTGTACACAGTCACTGAAAACACTTTAACATCTTGCTGTTTCCCTATAGTCTGTTTCTGCTTCTGATCTCAGTGGAATGTTGCTTCCCTTACTGCGACTACATGTGTTTTCCATATACCCTGTACCAACAAATGCTCCTCTGATCTGCAGAGGATACCACATGGGGAAAGGGCTCCTCAGGAGGGGGCTTTCATATTCTTTCTTGACACTCAGTGACCCTACTAGGAACATATCAAGAAGTTGCTGAAGTTTCAAGCTTACAACATCAAAGACAGAGATAGTTGGAAGCAACCAGATGTTGACCCAAGTTTTTTTCCTTGATCCAGATGTCTGAGGATGTGATGCCCAAACTAAAAGCAGTAATAAAAATATGTGGACCTTTCATCATGCAAATAATAAAACAACTGCTCTATTCCTGATTAGCCCTGATTTTTCCCTCATTGATTTTTTTTTTTTCTAAATGAAGTATATGGGATTTGAATGCATTGGCCTTAGGAAAAAAGAATCCCCAAATTTCTACTTCAGGATTTCAGAATTCAAGTAAATAAAAGAGCAGAAAGCATTGTTAACTCCTTCCTCTGATTGTGTTAGTTATGGAGCTTTCTTTCATTATATCATGAGGACTTGGGTCTCTTTAAATATTAAATGAGGGCTGGAGAGATGGCTTAGCGGTTAAGGCGCCTGCCTCCTAAGCCAAAGAATGCCGGTTCCAATCTCCAGCGGTTCCAATCTCCAGGTCCCACGTTTAGCTAGATGCAAAGTGACGCAAGGGCACAACGCCGCACTTGACCACAAGGGGGCACACACATCTGGATTTTGTTCACAGAAGCTGAGTGGCTGCTGGCGTGCCCATCTCTATCTGCCTTCCTCTCCCTCTTTCTCTGTCTCTCTCCAAATAAATAATAAATAAATAAATAAATAAATACATAAATAAATAAATATTAAATAAATAATAAAAAAATAATAAATAATAAATAATAATAAAAATAAAAAATAATAAATAAATAAATAAATGAGGCACATAGCCTTATATTATGTTATTTAAATTCTTAATGCATCTAATCAGTAAAGAAAATAAACTAATGATATAACATTTTAAGCTTGTGTGCAACATTGCCTTATAGAATATATACATATATAATATGTGTGTATACATATAATATACATATGTATATATATTATATACATACATATATATGTATATATCTTCAGTATTTATATATTCTTTCTGTCCACAAATTGAAAGACCAATGGATTAAGCTCTGCCTAAGGCACTGGGATGGAGGCAAACAAAGAAGACATGGGATAAGCCTGCATGAGGCTTCCATTCCCAACTGGGGAGAGGCAGGACAGAAAAACACATATACCTGAATGTCATGATTTCAGATAACAAAGTATGCTGTACAGAAAGTTTATAAAGGAATATTTGTTGCCTGTAGTGCTAAGGATAAATGTGGAGTGATATCATCATATTTAATGGTCAAAAATGATCTTTTGGCTGGAGAGATGGCTCAGTGGTTAAGGCACTTGCCTGCAAGACCCAATGACATGGGGTCGGTTTCTTAGTGCCCACATGAAGTCAGATGCACAAAGTGGGGCATGCATCTGGAGTTTGTTTGCAGTGGCTGGACTCCCTGGTATGCCCATTTTCCTCTCTCTCTCTTTTTCTCTCTCCCTTCCTTCCTCCCTCCCTCCCTCACTTGAAAATAAATAAATAAAGTATTTTTAAATGATCTTTCTGAAGTCACAGTAAGGGTTAGGACATTCCAAGAAGTGGAAACAGTATAGACAGACATCCTTAAGGTAAGAATGAACCGGAAATGGGAAAAATCTATTAGGTATGGCTTACTGAAGGTAAAAGACTGTCAGTAAGCATTAGAAATTTATGCTGCCTGGGATGGGAAAACACTGAAAGTGTTTTTAATAGGGCAAGAAACATAGTCTGACTTTATTTTTAAAATATCTAAACAGCTTCATTGTGTATAGAAAAAGGAAATGGTAGCCATTGTCCATAGAAGTATCTAGAAAGCACATCCATACAAATATAGACACACACATGTGTATGCTTACCCATATGTACAGACATCCCTTGTACACTTGTACTCATATATGCATGCTTACCCAAATCTTCATGACTCCACAATCACTATACACATACATGTAATTGTACATGTACAGACACACATACACTTGCACTCACAAACATCAACACACCCCTCTCATCTACTTGCAAGCACACGCACATGCTAACACATGAATGCACACACACAAGCAAACATTTGTAGGCATGCGTGCATGTGGGCACCCATGGGCATGTACACGTATACACATTTCAATCTATGAAAAATAATAGTTTACAACTTGAAATATACCATTAGAAATGAGAAACAAATGCGTGGAGTTTTCTTGGATGGTAAGGTGAAGTAAATGTGTGCACACTGTCTACCTGCATAGTTCTGCAACAGTGACATCCAAGCCTTTTTTTAAAAATGATTTTTGTGTCTTGTATGTG
This sequence comes from Orientallactaga sibirica, assembly GCA_036365145.1. Classification (NCBI taxonomy): domain Eukaryota; kingdom Metazoa; phylum Chordata; class Mammalia; order Rodentia; family Dipodidae; genus Orientallactaga; species Orientallactaga sibirica. The sequence continues at coordinate 18,828,470 of JAEOAD010000024.1, read as the reverse complement.
CCAAGCATGAGACTATTGTGGTTACTCTTTGGTAGATGAGTAAATTGAGGGTCAGTAACATAGTCAGCAAGAAGCAGGGCTTTCAGACTCCCGACTTACATTCAGTGCCTTGGTTATCTTCCTCAACCACTCAGGTAACCCAAAGAAATCAATTCTTTTTTTTTTTCGTAGACTTGCCAGACATTATTGTAGAACTGAAAGCCTCTCATGAATCAGTGGCTGTGCCTCCAACCATTCCACACATCCTAGAGCAGGTCAGCCTGATAGGGTCCACAGCAGCTTTTAGCTGGCTACGCCCTCCATCTGCCAGCAGGGCCCCCAGGCATTGCTAATACATTTTAGAATCAACAGATAATACCATGTCGAGTTAATTGAACGGGTATGAGTGCAAGAGAAGCCACATGAAATTATTTGGTACACTGTTTTCAACAGCCTGCCAACAAATTTAGTTTTTAAAAATATCCCATCTGTTTTTTTTTTTTAAAGCAAGAATACGTAAGCCTTCCAGACTTCTGTGACAATTCATGTGTAAGAGAATTCTTTTAATCAAGGGCACTTTGTTAAGTTCATCATCTTTAAATGCACACCATAATTCATACTTCACAATACACAAATATACAAGACATATACACAATAGTCCACACACATATCTACAAACTATTTACATACACACAAGCATTTATATGTACTCTTCTTTTATATCCATACACACACTTATATGTATATGTATATGTATATGTATACATACACTTAAGTACACATTTATACACATAATGCTTAGATTTATACACATTCACTTCACACAATACTTATACATGCATACAAACACATACTAATACACACAGGAAAAATAACCCATTTAGCTTAGTAGAAAAGGTTAGTCAAAATTACTATTTAATGTGTTAAGCGTTCAATGTTCAATTTAATAGAAAATGTCACCCAAGAACAAAATGTAGAGGATTTCTGTGCATCATTTGTATTGAATTACTAAATATAATTTGTCTGGAGACAAAAGAGCTATCTGGCTTGAACTCCAACCCAGTATCCTGAATGACAGCACTGAAATCCGAATGTGCTTATAAATTCCAGACAAAAGTGTCTTACCTCTTAATACTTTTATTTGTTTCAGGATTTGCTTTAATAAGTTCATTGAGGTCTTGTTTTCTTTGAATAAGGAAATGAGTGTTAATGAATGCCACGTCATTAGAATGCCTATCAAATGAATAATGGCTGAAAAAATCAGAAGTGATAAACATACAAGGTCTTTATGCCAATGTAAATATTTATAGCTCTAAATGCAACTGAGAATTCTTCTCTTACATCTCAAGTTGAAAACCTAATATTTAAGATTGTTTATATGCTGTGAACAAACATGTATGTACATGTTTGCGTCTCAGAATGCCTAAGCATATGGGAAACCTGTTATTGAACAAAAATCAGTCTTGCCCTCAGATACATCCTGTTAGAGAACCCCAAACAAGCTTTATAGGAATGATGTAAGTTAGATGATATTTTCCAGAAGATCCATCCTGTTAAAACACCCCAATCAAGCTACACAGAAGTGATGTAAGTTAGATGGTGTTGTCCAGTGGTCCATCATGTTAGAGCACCCCAAACAAGCTACACAGGAGTGATGTAAATTAGATGGCATTTTTCCCAGTGGATCCAGATTAAATTGCTACTCATCAAATTGATGTAATTACCATTTTGAGTTTAAAATAATAAAATATCAATAATTAAATAAGTTGAAATGTAATGATAACAAGAAAGTGTGCCTTCATGTAAGCCCAATGACTATGTGCCCAGCTCAAATATTTTAAATATCATTTACCTAGAGAAAATTATGATAATAAAGGGCAAGTAAAAAGGAACACTTCATTACATCATGCCTCTCACTTTTCAATTTTTTCTTCTATAATTCTTACTTACATTAAAAATTGATTTATATTTTAATTATTTTAAAAAATAGGTTATTTTTATTTATTTGAGAGAGAGAATGAGACAGAGGAAGAGAGAGAGAATGGGTGCACCAGGAAAATGAACTCCAGATGCATGCAGCATCTTGTATATCTGGCTTACATGGGTCCTGGGGAATCAAACCAGGGTCAGTTGGCTTTGTAGGAAAGCGCCTTAACCACTAAGCCATCTCTCCAGCCCTATTTTAATTATTTTTAAAAGCCCATAGAATAAGAAATTAGCAGTTTTGCCTGCACCAAATTCAAGGCAACTGCAAAACATCACATTGAACATGTTCATCTATGACAGAAAAAAATATGTATAACATTTCTGAAAGGTTCGAAGCTAATCTGAATAAAAAAGCTTCATCAAGATAGGACTCTTTCTTACCCATTGTCACTGTCAATCCTTTGATTAATTTTCTTAAGACTCCCAAGGCCGTGATTCCTTTAGAAGATTATAGAGGGAAGAAAAGGTAGAAAGAATTGTGAGTGAGAGCAACTCAGTGGATGTTAGAATCTCTTTTTTGACAGCAACAATTTCTCACAACAGAAATAAGATCTAATCAGGGCCTGAAGGATTAGAAGTTTCTAGAAATACTTAAATCAAGTGGCACTACTCATAATACAAGTTGCTCTTGATACCAAACTGTCAGCCATTACTTGTTAAAAGTTGAATTCACTTAAAAGTAAGCTTTCCAGGTCAGACAGATAGATGGCTTAGTAGTTAAGGTGCTTGCCTATGAAGCCTAAGGACCCAGGTTTGATCTCCCAGTATGCATGTAAGCCAGATGCATAATGTGGCCATGTGTCTGGAGTTCATTTTTATTGTCCAGAGGCCCTGGTGTGCCCGTTCTCTCTCTCTGTCTCTCTTTCTCTCTCTGTCTCTCTCTTTCTACCTCTTTTCCTCTCTCTCTCTCTCTCTCTAAAAAAAAAATTTTTTTAAGTAAGCCTTCCCAGCAGGCCTCAGCTTTCTTCTTTTGTAGAGCAGATTGGAGGAGGCCAACTTTATCATGCACACTGAGATGTTATCATATATAAACACAAACATGATTCACATAATGTGTAATTCAAGTTATCGATGTTTTAAATTTAAATACTTTGAGGAGTTAGCACTATTTCTCCTAAAAGTTAAAAGAGTGTATTTAAAACTGTCTGAAGTCATCTCTGAAGAATTGAAACAACTCTACTATACTATAGTACTTAACACAAATTAATCACATAGATTAAAACCTTCGAACATGAAAAACTAAAACAATAGTAGAGACTGGAAATGATGACCTAGGCTTGTAATCCCAGTCCTTGGAAGGCTGAAGCAGAAGGATTTTGATATAGAGGTCAGCCTGAGCTACATGACAACACAAAACAAAAACAACAGAAGACTTCTCTTTTCACATGGCGGTGACCACTGTGGAGACTCAAAACTCACTATAGAGCTGAGAAGATGGGACAGTGGAGTGTTCAGCACTGAGATATCTCTAGCACTCCCTCCCGAGCTCAGGGACCATTGAAGAAGAGGGGAAAATGTTAAGAGCCAAAGAAAGGGAGGGACTGCTTACAAAGCTGTCTTCCAGACACAAAGTAGCTTTGATATTCATGACCTCACAGTGACTAACACTACTCACACAAGACCTACATAATAGGAGGTAAAAAGAGATGTTGTCAAAACAGAAGAGAGACTAATGGAAAAGAAGAAGGGATTCAGTGGAGGGGGAATTTGGAAGGAGGAAAATCAGGGTGGTGGGAGAAGATTATTGTCTATACTTATGGAAGTTGTCAGCAACAAGTTAAAAAATATGATAGTTAATCCCTCTATATTCCCTAAAATATTGTTCATTTTCTTGCCCGATTTTACTGTGATAAGATTATTGACATTTGGAGTTCTTTCCTGTAAGGAAGATGAGAGTGCGGTAGAGGGGAAAAGAAACCAGAACATTTTTTCTATCATATATACCTACAAAACCACTGAGTCCCATATCAAAGCCAAGGCCCATTTGTTGTCAAGCTAATCTGCATCAGAAATCACTTTTCCTTTCTCCTCCCTAGCGCACAGAATTATCTGTGCATAATGTTTGTCCTTCTCTGCCCGTTTCCCATCACTTGCGTAGAGTGCTTTCCAAGCTCTATGCTTTTTAACTCTCCGAAATCTCATCTTTTCCTGTGAAACCCATATCAACACCTTAAAAAAGATTGACTATTATCCATTCTCCATTAGGAATGAAGTCACCTGTAATAGGGCTGCATGTTTATATTATGCCTTTAATAAGCACCTATGTTCATGTGATTGTGACTGCCAGCACTTGTCATGTGGACAGTGTTAAGTGTTCTGGACCAGAAAGCTGAGCAAACATCAGCCAGGATTGACTTGGAAAAACAGAACACCATTCTATGATCATATTCGGCCCAGATAAATGGCTTTTAAAAAATAAATGTGACAACAGAAATAATTATCATGTCAGAAAGGCAAACTTAATGGCTCAGTAAACACAAAGAGTGTAGCCAATCCAAGAGAAAATAGTACCATCTCATAAATCCTTACCCTTTGTTCCTCCTGACTGTTCTGGGATTCTCTTTAATGAAACTGTCAAGAGCTTGATTTCTTTCAACATGAAAAACAATATCAGTAATGAAAAGCCAATTTTCTAGCTATCAATTCTAGTATAGAACTATAAATTAGTTTTGTAAATGTCAGTAGTTCAGTTACTAATCCTTTATTATCATATATTGTGATACAATTTTTTTTTCTGAAAGCCTAGCTTTTGACCTAAGGGTGTTTACAAATGCCTATGTAGAGATATACTTAGGAAATGTTACCAAGATTCCAACCGAGAAGTATCTTCTACAGTCTAGACTTAGTGCTGAGTGGCTATGTTTCCAGAACCAAAGTATCTTATGGTCAATAGCGTTAGTTCATAAACTACCTGTAACACTACACATAACAGCTGGGTCATACTCTTCATTTTATGTCATGAGGAAACAAGTCCCTACAAACTAAGCCTAGAGTCACGGAGCTCAATGTTAGTGGCAGGACCAGCCCTGAGATACCCAGCCTGTCCTGGCCACTACCCAGTATCTATTGCATCAGCCTGCCTGACCCTTCCCCTGAGCAAAAGGTCTCCCGCAGGAAACAGAAGGCATTCTGCAACTCAACCCAAGTGGCCTGTCTTGACTGAATCTTACCCTTTGCTATCTTTGTCCATCCGGGTATTCATAAAGATGAGACTTTCAAGGCTTTTAGCTCTGTAAACACAAAGAATTCCAATAAAAAAAATGCATGTGGAAATGAACTTGTGTGGTAACTTGAAAGGTCAGATACAATAAACATTCTCCATGAATTGCTCATTTACTCTCATTCAATGAGAGAGCAAAGAATCCTTCTGGGCAATTATGTCTGAACTAAATGTGCAGTGCTGGGAGAGCTGGCCCATCTGCTAGTGTGTTTCTAAGCCAGAGGATATAGCACCCTTCCCGCCACAGTCTGAAGGCACAAGGCAAGCCATCTGGGAGACAGGACTTCGAAGCAGACAGATGCACCTACCTTTTCTCTGTTTGTTCTGCTTTCAGGTTTGCTCGGAAGAGGCCATCGAGACCTTGGTTCCTTTAAATACAAAGAGTGGCAATCTTGTCAGTAATAACAGATGCTTAAGCCTTTAAAAATATAGACCAAAACTTACACTAAAATAGGCTATAGAAGATAGCTGAGAAAGATGAAATTGCTTTATTCCACACAGGTGTTTTCCCACACTTTTAAAACTGCATTAGACTTCAGGAAAAAAATTAAATAAAAGATATGAACTGGAGACTTGAAAGCCACAAAGGTCCATAGATGCATCATTTGGATTCATGGAATGTTTTTATTTTAAAATTTAACACGTGGGCTGGAGAAATGGCTCAGTAGTTAAAGGTACTTTCTTGCAAAGCCTGATGGCCTGGGGTACAATTCCCCAGTAGCCACGTAGAGCCAGACGCACAAAGTGGCTCATATGTCTGGAGTTCACTTTGCAGAGACAGGCCTGGTGTTCACATTTACTCTCTCCTCTCTCTTTCTGTCTCCAAAAATAAATATATAAGCATTTTTTAGTTAAAATGAGAAAATTTAACATGTGAGTTAGTGTTTACAGAGATGGCCATGACACGTGACCTGATCCCTATGGATCCTGTTAAAATGTTTAGGAATACTGGCTTCAAATTCCCACCTGGGGACCCTCAGCTGTAGCCGAGATGCTCCTCATGGGGCCTGTGCTCCTCTTGCTTGGGCTCCTCCACTCGCTGTAGTTCATGAAATTAAGTCACCTGCACTCATTCGCACTGCCTTCTCCAACTTCTGAACTAAAAACTATCTGTGTAAACGAGGAAACGCAGTAAATGTAAGCAACTCCTCCACTGTCAAGCCTGCAGGTCTGTGTCTTCAAACCATGGCACGAAAGCCACCTCTTAGGATCCTCAGACTGACAAATCATTTGTCACTTTTCGCTTCTTTCACCCTTTGGTTCCTGTCGGTTCTGTTTGTCAGTGTTCAAAGTAACTGACAGATCATTAGGATTATGGACACCCTTCTGCCTCTGTCATTCATTTTGCTCCTCTAGAATATTTTGAGCTTTTGAAGTTTTACAACCATATCAAAATCAGAATGATGACAAATGAAGATATAGGTGGATTTTTCAAATGGTTACACTGCAAGTTTTCAGTCATCAAACCAAACTGTGTACATGTGAGTCTATTAGCATATCAAAAATATGCCATGTGTGTATAACTGCCTGTGGTGGTTTAAATTAGACGTTCTCCCACAAACTCATGTGTTTTGAATGCTTTGTCCTCAGCGGATGGCAATTTGGGAAGTGGACCTTGCTGGGGAGGTACTTTGTTGAGGGCAGTCTTAGGGATGTCATGGCCAGCTCCCCCTCGCCAGAGTTCAGCTCCTGCTCCTGCTGCTGTCTTTCACCTGCTGTGCCAGAGGAGATGTCCAGCCTCTGCTTGTGCCATGCCCCTGCCATCAAGAAGCTCCCTTACAGACTGGAAGCCAAAATAAAAACATTTCCTCCAAAACTGCTTTTTTAAAAAATATATCTTATTTATAATTTTGAGAGAGAAAGAGAAAGAATGGGCACACAAGGGCCTCTAGCCACCACAAATGAACTCCAGACACATGTGCCACCTTGTGCATCTGGTTTACATGGGTACTGGGGAATCAAACCTGGGTTTTTAGGCTTTGCAAGCAAACGCCTTAACCATTAAGCCATCTCTCCCGCCCCCAAACTGCTTTGGGGGTGCTTTGTTAGGTGCTTTGTTCCAGCAACAAGAAGGTAACTACAACACTATACTAATAAATGAATAGATGGAGTATGAGAATCAAGTCTTTTATATTAGAACCCTTAACCTTTAATGAACATTTACTATAAAGATGAAAAGATTATTTCTTCAAGCTTTTTCTCCAAGATTTCTAAGAGATTTTTGTCTAGCCTGGTATGTGGTGTGGAGCTTCATACTTTAAGACTTAAAATTTAAAAGATACAAGAAATAACAATATGCAATTCAGCAATAGGACAAAAATAGACATTTAAAAATCTTACCTATTCAAGCTTTTGTTCATTTTTATGAGATTATCCATTTCTTCACTTTTGGAAGAGAAAAAAATCTAACATTAGTAAAAGTGTGCCCAGAGTCAAAGAAAGAATTCACCTCAAAAATAGCTCTGAATTATCTGAAATATAACACATGCCCTACCCTAATTATCTGTGAAATCTTATTTAAACTTCAAAGGACTTCTCAAACATCATATTGCCAAAGAAGCCTTCTTGAACCCCCAGATACGTATGGAGTCCTTAAAGCATTTGGGGGCTTTGCATCTCCCTTATGGAACCTTAGTTCACTATACTATGCACGATAGCAACTGAACACTAGTTGCATGTTAATGTCCCTGGCCAAAATAATCTACTTAAAATTTAGTATTTTCCATTGCATCCTCTTCAGTCTTTAAGTGAATGCTTACTATTCATTTTTAGTTGAATCAACACATATAGGTACTGAGTAATTGTACATTGGATGTCCACACAGTGTGCTTGCACCAAAAGTAGCTACTGAAGGCCACTTACTGTAAATTTGTCGTCTTTCTTAAACTCTACTACCACTTCATTCTAGGTCAGCTAAATTTACTAGCCGGTTCCCATATGTGAAAACTGTAAAGCTCTTTCTGGCAGCTTCTTCAGGAGTAACCTATTTTAAGCTAAGCTTCTGGCTTGGAGAATTTCATTTCAGCATGTGGGCTCAGCTCTCCTCTCCAAGAAGGCACACTGGGATGAGGTGTTCCCCAACAGAACCCTCCATCGCTCACCACCTGTGGAACCCTCACAGTATGCCTTCTCCCCAGCTTTTCTCTCCCTCTTCCACCCACCCCATCTGCGATTCTCTAGCCTTCCACATCCAGTGTTTCCATTCACAGATCTTGGTTCTGTACTCCTGCTGTTCTAGAGTCATAGATTTCCCCAGCTTTCTCAACATCCCTCTTTTGTCCTGAGGTCATAAAACCTGGAAACTCAAGCTTCCAAGCCAGGAAAGGACACCTGCAGTCCCATCTAGGGGTCACCACAGCTCACCACCTTATCTCTTGCTTTTTGCCATTTTCCCATCTGTAAATGAGAATAGTAATCATATTCATCTTAGAAAAAGAACTGGCAAATTAATATAGAGTGCCAGGGACCAGGCATGGCCAATCACAAATTTTCATTTCATTTTGGCCATTACAACAAATAGTTCTCTGTCAATAGTAAATTTTTCATTTAAAGCGTACCTTCTATACTTATCTTTTTCATTTAATTTACAGACATCAAGACATCGTCTCAATCTCAGAGCAATATAGTGACTGAGTTAGTTCTTTATGTGAAGATTCTGGGGAAACCACTATGGTCAGCAGGGCTGTCCAGGGCAGACCTCTCAAAGATTCCCAGTGTGATATATTACTCACCATCACATCGAAGAATCCTTTCAAGTAATCTCGTGTACTTAGAGATAGGATTGAAAGCTAAGAATACTGAAAAAATTGTTGCCCATGAACAGAAAAAAAAAAAAAAGGTAATTGCTCTATCCTTGTGTGAAATAAACATTGTATAGTCCCCTGACATGCTTCTCTGTTAGTGTTCCTTGCTTGAAAGTCTACCTAACAAACTGAGGCTGTAAATTTGTTCCTGTCTTGGGGGAAAAGAGAAAATTTAAATATACTGTGAATTTTAGGCCCAAACTTTTCTGAGTGACATAAGTCACAATGATGAGACTTACCAGGATTTGAGATTGCTTCTGTTTATCACAAGGAAATTAGCATAGATAATAAGAAGACATTGTGGTAAAGTAAATGAAATGGAAACTGTATTATGAATAAGAACTTGGGCTTTTAAAGTGACTGTAAATTGATAAAAGCCTTGGGTATTAAGTTTCACCATTGCATTTGTGACAAGTTAAATGCTCTTAATCAGATAGCAGCAGCACTGTTCCACAAAGAGCAGCTCAGATAATAAAGCTATTTCTATTCCCTGTGTACAGCCTGTAGCACATTTTGCCTGGTCCATTCTCTCTGTGTTGAATGTATGTAACTGTGGGATTTGTGCCTGGGTGAGGGAGCAGAGACAGGAAAAGTCAAACCAACTGCTGCTCTTACTGTGCCAAGTGACTTATGCCATATTCTCCCTGCCCTTCAACATCACTCACTTGTTTCTCCCTCAGGTATTCCAATTACTCAGCAATTGCTATTAACAACAAAATATGAAGCTGGGCCTGATGGGATGGATCTGTCATCCTAACAACTTAGGAGGCTGAGGAAGGAAGATCACAAGTTCAAGGCCTGCATGGGCTACTGAGTAAGTTCAAGACCAGCCTGGGAAAACAAAAGAACAGCTTGATTCAAAACAAAAAGAGGGTAGGGGATATAGCTTAGTAGTAGAGCACTTGTCAAGCATGTGTGGGGCCCTAGGTCCAAACCCCAGAATTGCAAAAAAAAAAAGAAAGAAAGAAAGAAAGAAAGAAGAAAGAAAGAAAGAAAGAAAGAAAGAAAGAAAGAAAGAAAGAAAGAAAGAGAGAAAGAAAGAAAAAGGAACTCACCTAAATAAAGTCAATTAATGAAATTAGAGCTCTAGGAACTTAAATGAGAGAAAAAAAAAAACGAAACAAAACACAAAACCCTCAGACACTTTCTGGTCTCTATCTGAATGCAGAGTTCCTACTAGTTTATGAATTTACAGAGACAAGCCAAGCGTCATTTTCTTCCATCTTTTCAGCAATTGCTTTTTTTTTTGGGGGGGGGTGACAGGACAGGATCTTCCACTTCCACTATAGCTCAGAGTGACCTTGAACACTTGTGATCCTACTGCCTCAGCCTCCCAAGTGCTGGGATTACAGGGATGTGACATCATATCTAGCCATTCTTTATTTTCAGCGTGTCCTGCTTTGTTTGCAGTGAGACATACTCTAGTAAAACCGCCTCATTAATGACACTGAACAAGGGGAAACTGTGAGTTTGGAATTTAAACAGTGGAAGATCTTCACCCAGGGTTGTCTTGCTGCTCTTCATATTTTATCAAAATCTGCTACCTGAACACTCCTTAGGACAAAGCAGCACGTCAGATATGGCAGAGACACAACATCCACCCTGAAGATGGTAGACATGACAGCAAAAACGACCCATTCACGCACGTGATGTGGATGGAAAGCAGATAGTGCTAAGTGTTGTGAAATATTGATAGCAGTGCTCTCATTGCTTAGAGAGCCAGAAGTCACTGGGTCACTCAGCAAAGACTTCACATAGGTAATATGTAATCTGGATTTTGAAATCTGTCAGGGCTTGGATGGCTTAGCATGGTGGCCTTGAGGCTGGAAATGATCGCAATGTGCAAGGAATGGCATGAACAAAGACAGGGTATCTGAGAATTGGAGAATGTGATCTAATCTGGTATTGAAGGTAGAATATGCATGTGAGTAAGGTCAGAAATAACTGTTGAACAGTAGGCCTCATCAAGGTCAGCAAAGACTGTAAATGAGCCAAAATGAACTCTTCCTTGGTCAAGTGGCTTTTGTCAGGTATTTTGTGACAGCAACGATAGGAAAAACTAGCACAGACAATAATGATATGGGAGGAGGAAATGCTTAGGGAAAATAAAGGACTACAAGTAAAAACAAAATTGGAGGGCTGGAGCGATGGCTTAGCGGTTAAGGCGCCTTCCTCCTAAGCCTAAGAACGCTGGTTCCAATCTCCAGCGGTTCCAATCTCCAGGTCCCACGTTTAGCCAGATGCAAAGTGAGGCAGGGGCACAATGCCACACTTGACCACAAGGGACCGCACACATCTGGATTTCGTTCGCAGCAGCTGAGAGACTGCTGGCGCGCCCATCTCTATCTGTCTTCCTCTCCCTATCTCTCTGTCTCTCTCTCTGTCTCTCTCTCAAAAAAAATTGGAGTCTGAGGATTTGAACTGGCATAGGGAATATGTACACAGGAGATATTATAGATTGTTAAGTCATACATGGCTATACTAAACAGGAGAAAGGGATGGAAGAATTAAGAATGGTTCCAGAGGGCTGGAGAGATGGCTTAGTGTTTAAGGGGCTTGCTGCAAAGCCTAAGGACCCATGTTCAACTCTCAAGATCCCAGCAAGCTAGATGCACAAAGGTGAGGCAAGTGCAAGATCGCACATGCCCACTAGGTGGCACAAGCATCTGGAGTTCAATTTCAGTAGCTGAGGTCCTGGCCCATGCCAATTCTACTCTATCTCTCTCTCTCTCTCTCTCTCTCTCACTCTCGCTCTAGCTCTAAAAAAATGGTTCCAGAAAAGTGAACCTACAGGGATGGAAGAACAGATAGGAATGAGGAGATGGACCATTAGGAACAGAAGCTGAGGATATCCTAAATGGAGATGCTGGGAAGACAGATGTGTGCCAGCCACACAAATGCTAGGATAGAGATGGGGAGTGAAGTTTGACATATGAAGTCAGGATGATGAGTCAAGGCACTGGAAGACGGGAAGAGGAAGAAGCATGTCCTCCTTGTCAGCACCATCACTATTCATGCACTTAAAAAGAGACAGGGAACTTCTTCCTTTCAGTTATTTTGCAGCAGGGTTCACCTCATATGTGGAGCTTAGAGAGGCACTGGCGAGGCATTTCTGAGTCACAAAGGAAGGGAAACACTTAGCTCAGAGAGCTCTGAGACCTTACCCCTTGTCAGCTTGCTGAAGTGAAGGGGACACCCCGACGATATCGTCCAGACCCTGAGTCCTTCAGACAAGAGGGAGACAAGCAAGATCAGTGACAATAAAACTGAACTTGACAAAATTCTTCATGTTTCTTGTGAAGAAAACGATGTTCGTGTGTTGTTCAGAATAACAAAACAGCCCATCAACCAGCTCGTGGCACACAGATACTGCCACCAACACACATCCTCACACTTCATCCTTCCATCCGGGTGTCGGCTCTGCCATCTACTGCTCAGTGAAATAACTACTTTCCCCCCCTAAAGACTTGCATTGGTGGCTTCCAAGTTCTACACTTAGAATAAGAACATGGAAAAGAAAATCCAGTTAAGGTGAAATGCACAAGTAAACATCAAAAAGAATTTGGGAGTTTTTTTCTTTTCTTCTGCCAGATTCAAGGAGTATTAGGTAACAGGTCTCTAGTGAATCCCTCAAATGGAGTGAAGATATATTCACTCTGGCTTCCAAAGAGAAAGAATGTTTATTTATTTTTTTTCCCTTTGGTGTGCTACGTGTTGAATGTGAAGTTTTGTACATGCTCAATAAACACTCTACACCCCTCTCACCCCAAGCTGAGCTGAGTCCTCAGCTCTGAAAGTACAATGTTAAATAACAAGACACATGAACATCTGAATCACAAAGGGCTTGGATCCATACTGATTCCTCAAGATCGTGAAAAGGAATGGTTAGGAAAATCCTTACAAGTCTCCGTATGATTAAAACCACTTTTCAGGGCTGGAAAGGTGGCTTAGTGGTTAATGTAATTGCCTGCAAAGCCAAAGGACCCAGATTTGATTCCCCAGTACCTACATAAAGCCAGATGCACAAGGTAGAGCATGCATCTGGAATTTGTTTGTAGTGGCTAGAGGCCCAAGTGCACCTATTCTCTCTCTCTCTCCCTTTCTCTGTCTGCCTCTCTCTCATAAATAAATAAATAATCATAAGTAAATAAATATTAATTTTAAAAAACTTTTCACAAATGTCTCATAGGGTTCCATGAAGAAGGGAAGTTGTCATTAAGTTTAGGAAATGTCACCTACTTTTGGTGACACACATGAGCAGGCTGAAAACTGCAAAAGGCCTATGGCAGAGAACACGACTTCACGGAGCTTCATACATGTATACTCTTTCACAAAACACACACAAACCTCAAGTGACACATGGAGCCCAGGCTGGGAGAAGATGAATTTCACATTAAGTTTGTTAATATGGAGAAACATGACTCTGTCAGGTGTCTGTGTGGTGTGTGCTTCAAACTGGGACTCTTCTGAGACTCAAAAGGTTATGAAACCAGTTTTGAACTTTGAAAAATATCTATATCAAAAGAGTTTTTGACTGAAAAATTGATTCATCATAGTGATGAACCTATAAAATAGTTTTGTTTAAAAAGTATTTTTGAGGGGACTGGAGAGATGGCTCCGCGGTTGGGAGTGCTTGCTTCCAAGGCCTGACAGCCCAGATTCAATTCCCCGGTTCCCATGTAAAACCAGATGCACAGGGTGGCTCTGGACTTTGTTTGCAGTGGCAGGAAGCCCTGGTGTGCCCATACTCTCTTTTCCTCTCTCTCACTGTCTCATTCTCTCTGTCTCTCTTAAATGAATAAGTAAAAGTGTCTTTTTAAAAAATATTTTCTTGGCTTGGATTGTTTTGGGTTTTTTTTGTTGTTGTTGTTGTTGTTGTTGTTTTTTGTTTTTGGAGGTAGTTTCACTCTAGTCCAGGCTGACCTGGAACTCACTCTGTAGTCTCAGGGTGGCCTCAAACTCATGGCAATCCTCCACCCTCTGCCTCCCAGTTGCTGGATTAAAGGCGTGTGCTACATGCCTGGCTTGGTTTGGATTTTTGAGAAAAGATTTTACCATATAACCTTGGCTGGTTTGGAATTCACTATGTAGACCAGGCTGGCCTTCAAGTTGTGCTTGACCCTCCTGCTTCTTCCTCCCAAGCTCTGAGATTACAGGTGTGTACCACCACACCTGGCTTTGAAAAACATTTTCAAAAGCATTATTTTTCCTTAAAAAATTGAAGAAAGATAAATAAGATATATCTAGAATTTCAAACACTAACCTAAGTGGGATGTGTAAGGCAACCAGGACTACCATGGGAAGGCAGACATTTATAAAGTGTTATTTTACCCAAAAGAATTGCTGTAATTTGTAAGCCTGTACTTGTAATGCAAGTTCAACTAAGCCAGTGTATTTCCTCTTGTTCATTTCTTTTCTTTCTTTCTTTCTTTCTTTTATTTTTTGGAGGTAGGGTCTCACTCTAGCCCAGGCTGACCTGGAATTCACTATGTAGTCTCAGGGTGGCCTCGAACTCTTGGAGATCCTCCTACCTCTGCCTCCTGAGTGCTGGGATTAAAGGTGTATGCCACCATGTCCCATTCCTCTTGTTCATTTCTACACCCATAGCAACTATGTCCTAGACCTTAGGGCAAGTGCTAGGAATACAGAGGTAAGCAAGCCTCTTTCCTTAAAGGGGTTTGATCTTTTTCTTATGTGCAGATAATTCTAGTTTTTGTAATGTCAAGCTTAAGACAGAAAAACAAAAAAATCCTATAAGTATCTTTAAAAACCATTACCCACTGTATGTTGGTAAGAAAATTGATTTTAATCTAATTAATTATTATTTTGTACTTTTAAAATGCTCTAACAAAGTCATACTTTACTATTGCTATTATCACATATATACAGACAGAGATGATTTGTACCTTATGTTTCTTTTGTCAGATTTGTGGGCTTCTGTATTTTTAGGAGCATGTATCTGCCTAGATTTTTAAAAATAATGTCCGTTAGGTAAGAAAACACTTCTATGTTAAATTTAAGTGCATGAAATGACATTACATTCAAAATATTAATATATATTAGAATTATACCAAACTATTTGATGTGAAATTTTACCTTCGTTCTTTGAGTTGACTAGAACTCAACCTCCATCTTTCTAAGACTACAAAGTCCAATGTTCTAGCTTTGCAATTCACCTTCTTTTCATGTGATTTTTATTTATTTTGAGAGAGAGAAAGAGGCAGAGAATGAGGTAGAGAGAATGGGTGTACCAAGGCCTTCAGCCACTGTGAACAAACTTCAGACACATGTGCCCCTTGTGCACATGTGCAACATTGTGCACTTGCGTCACTGTGTGTCTGGCTACGTGGGACCTGGTGATTCGAATATGAGTTCTTAGGCTCACAGACAAGCACCTTAGCTGCTAAGCCATCTATCCAGCCCTTTTCATGTACATATATTCATGTTTATTTTTTGTTTCTCATCCACCAAAGCATTTTGCTCTTATCTCTAATAGATGATACAATATTTTGAATACTAGGAATCTTTTTTTGTGGGCTGGAGAAATGACTCAGCAGATAAAGACACCTGCTAGTAAAGTTGAACTTGATGGCCCAGATTCATTTCCTCAGTACCCATGTAAAGCCAAATGCATAAAGTGGCACATGCATCTGGAGTTCCTTTATGGTGGCAAGAGGCTTTTCCTCTTTCTCATTCAAAATCTCTGTCTCTTCCTCTATCTCTCTCTCTCCATGCAAATAAATAAATAAAGATATTTTTAAAAATATATCCAGATTGCTTGAAGAGATATTATTCATTGAAAATTTTTTAAAAGATTCCTTTTCGTTATGAGACATCAAAGAATGGCTTTTTTCTTAAATACTTATCCCGTCTGAAAACTATCAGATAAGAAATAACACTACATTTCAAATACATCTACCACATGGAGAATAGCCCCATGGAAATGACAATGTTAAATGGGACAATGCTAGGTTTTGTCATTATTTATAAGTCTCTCCTCTTTTTCTTAAAATCTGGTTGACCTACTTACACATTCTTGCTTAGTCTTGAGAAGCTATATTCAACTTTTTGTTCTCCTGAGGACATGTGTTAATTACACAGGAAACACTTCCCTTTCATATTCTTTCATTAAAATCACCATGCTGTGATTAAAGTAATCAGAGTTTTTAAAACATGCAAGTTGTCCTAATTTTATTTTTCAGATCATTGGTGGAAGAAAGAAATTAGAGTAGTAAAAATGGATTAGACCAATTCCTGTGAAATTTAGCTTCTTTTGAATCTAAAACTCATCCCTCTAGTGTCACTGGTTTTACATTAGAATTTAAGTGGTACAAGGACAATTTATTTTAATTCTTAAAAAAATTCTGTTCAAATTATGATTTAATTTCTTCATACCATAACAGTCAGAGGACAAATCAGGTAAGACAGAACATGAGGAAGGTTGCTTTCATGACATAATTATAATCATTGTAGAAATGAAAAGTTATAAATCAAATCTATATCATTAATTAGTTCAGTGAAGAAATAGTCTCCCAGCTCATTAAAAAAAAATATCCTAAGGACAAAATTTTAAGATCCCAAGAAGTTTCCTGAATAGTTCAGCTCTGGAGTTTTACCCTCAAAGGATGAATGTCCAATGCCTTGCTCCTCCACCAGCATTTTCTAACTGGTCACCCCTTTACTAAAGAACAGATCTATAATTGTGATTCACTAAAGAACAGTTCTATAACTGCGTCTTATTATGTGTCATAAAAATTCACCCTCAAGAAGCCAAAATGCAAAGAACCAAAGTCAGGCAATCAAGCAGATCTAACATGTTCAGTCTCCACCGAGACCCACGTTTAGATCTCACAATAATTATGAAGATGTGGAAGTACTAAATGAAAAGTAGTTTCAGATTATCCAGCAGTGTGGCAGGAACACATGGGAGGATAGTCAGGTTTCTGAGTTTGTTTCTAAATATTAATTATAAAATGACAGAAGCTCAGAGTGGGAAAAGCTAGGCTGTTTTTCATGACTCAGAGACAATTAGAATTATTTTTCAAAACTTGTGATAGCTGAGGCGACTCAAAACAGAAAATCAGAGGCTGCTGAGAGCTGGGCACTAAAGGAGACTAATAATAACATGCCCTCCAAGGCTTATGGAACATTGCAGAAGAGGGAGAAGAAAGAATGAGAAAACCACAGTGTGGGAAAGTGTATTCTGAGACACTGTCACCCACCCCACTCCCAGAGACTCTGGTGTTTTCATAACTCCACAATGAACACCAGCAACCCCACTGAGGAGGACCATCACTGGAATGGGGCCAGAGGAGAGGGAACATAAGAGTCTAACTGAATGGGAATATGATCACTATGTAATATGTTCATACAATAAAGTTCTCAATGAAAAAAGTTTTATGATAATTTTGAAATAAATTAAAAATGCTTTACCTAAAAAAATACAAATGAAATATATATATATATGTATATCTTAATGTGGTTCTAGGTCTTACCTATTATTCTTTCTCATCTGGCTAGGAGAAGGAACAGGAGAGCTGGGCTTTGGAGGTATTGGTGGATGAAGAGCTGGGTCCCTTTGAATGAGAAAATAACAGTTCATTTCACCAAGGAAACATGATACATTTAGAATCTACCAATTAAATACATCTATCGACTATATGGAAATCTTGTTCACATCTTATAATCCCCATATGAAAAGAACCTGAAAAAAGAAGTCAAATATTTTAGATGTCGATATTTTCAAAGTTCATTCTATCAGACTTTTGGAAACCCTATCCTCTTGAACTGTAGTTTGTGCATAATTAGCCCAGTATTTTGCTAGTATATTTAGCTCAAGCTCGTGGCATTTTGAGTCAGCAGTGCACACACAGAGTAAACCGTTCTCTGGTATTAATATATAAGCTTCTTTAGGAATTATGTCAACTCTCAGGCTGCCATGGAAACAGCAAGGAGGTTTTCAGTGCTTCTGATCTCAAGGTAAAGTGAGTCTGAAGCTCTCAGCTAACTCTGACTTAAATACGTCAGGACGGGTTAAGGCTAGCAAAGTATAAAACACAGTGTCAGAGCTGGAGAGATAGCTTAGCAGTTAAGGCACTTGCCTATGACACCTAAGGACCCAGGTTCAATTCTCCAGGACCCAAGTAAGTCATATGCACAAAGTGGCACATGGGTCTGGAGTTTGTTTTCAGTGGCTGGAGGCCCTGGCATGTTCATATTCTCTCTCTCTCTCTCTCTCTCTCTTTCCCTCTTTCACTCTCTCTTTCCAATAAATAAGTGAAGTATTTTTAAAAAAATAAAAATAAAACACACTGTCAGACAAATAATAAAGCAAACTCAAATCGGAATGATTGAGTGGTAGGGGACCTGGAGATGGGCAATGACTTGCACATTTTGAAAGGAGTCAGCTCCCTACCAAAGGCATGTCACCCTCCCTCTTCCTTACTTCCCATTACTACCACCTCAGTGGTTCTCTACTGTCCTCAAGACAAACTTTGTACCTAATGGATGCACCTGCAAGATCTGATCGCATCCTACAAGCTTTAGCAGCCTGCTAGGTGGATAGATGTGCACTAAAGAAACAGGCTACCTGTACTGCCAGCTGGGCAACAATGGGTTAACTTGATTCTATTTCTTCATCTGTAATAAGCACTCTAACAGGATTGTTAGGGAATTGTCAAGATTGAACGAGGTCATGCTTTTATTCAGTAAACATTGCTTGGTAGGTTTCTAAAGGGCAATGCATGCTGAGATGAAGTAGATAGTGCCCCTGTTGTGATAGGGATTAAATATACAAGTATATGTCAGAGGAGGGAAAAGCACATTCAAAAAGAAAACAGACTGGTGGCACACACCTTTCTTTTTTCCTCTTTTTTAAAAAATTGACAAATTCTATACTTACAGACAATAAACCATGGTATTTCCTTCCCCTCGCCCCATTCCTCTTCAGAACTCCACTCTCCATCACATCCCTTCCCTCTCTCCATTAGTCTCTCTTTTAATTTGATGTCACCCTTAATGCCAGCATTCGAAAGTTGGAGAATCACTGTGAGTTCGAAACCAGCCTGAGACTACATAGTGAATTCCAGGTCACCCTGAATTAAAGACCCTACCTCAAAAGAAGAAAGAAAGAGGAAGAAAGAAAGAAAGAAAGAAAGAAAGAAAGAAAGAAAGAAAGAAAGAAAGAAAGAAAGAGGAAAGAAAGAGCTAGAGTGATGAGTAAGGATACTATTTTATTCAGCATAGCCTGGAAGGGCTCTATGTAAGGGGAAATTGGAGCTGAGACCTGCAGGAAGTGATAGAATGTCCCCAAGGATGTCTGGAGCACAGAAATACATGGACCATCAACATGGAGATGCTATTTGACACTTGAAACTGAATGAGATCACCAAGGAAGTCAGTGTCAAGAGAGTCAAAAAGAGAGCCAGGGGTTGGGACCTCGGGTCCTGCAGCATTAGAGGTCAAGAATATGAGAAGAAACAGCCAGGGGGCCTGAGGGAGAGTGACCAAGGAAAACAATAAGAAGGTGGGAATGTGGTATCCTGGAAGCCAACAGAGTAAAGTGCTTCCAGGAGGAAGTAATTGGCTTTGCCCAGTGCTACCAATAGGCCAAGGGAAGGACTGTGAACTGAGCATGACTTTGTGACATGGTGGTCACTGATAACCCTGATGAGAGCAGTTTTGATAGAACTGTGTGGGGGGGAAATGATAGAAGTGGATTTAGGAGACAAAGGGAAACAGGAAAACAGAAAGGTTGAAAGTAAGCAGAGAGTTCTAGAACAAAGAGGGAAGAGGACAATGGGTAGCTAGCTAGAGGGTGAGGGCTCAAGAGGGGACAACACTGCATGGAGATAGGATGATGGAAACAAGCCAGTGGATCATGGATACCAAAGACTAATGGAAGATTGCTAGGTGGGTGTCCTCGAGAAGTGGGGGAGCCCAAGGCACAAAGCGGCCGTAGTCTTTGATGTAAGCACAGAGCAACCTTACGTTGTAGCAGAAGGGGCAGGGATGAGATGGACACAGCTGAGGTGTATCCGTTGATTTGGGGTGGAGAAAGTTCTCTTTTATTTCTATTACCTCGTTAAAACAGAATAGGAATCAAAGTCGTTAATTCAAAGTGAGGAGCATGAAGAAGGAGTGAGAAAGAGAGAGAGAGAACAATGTTTTCCTAAGAGAGCCGGATAATAAGTAGACCTAGGAAACAACACATAATTATAAGGGCTTACTAATTACTGGATTCGAGGAGTTTTTCTAAGGAAGATTTATATATAATTATATTTATAATATATATAATTATATTGTATAATTTAATCCTGCATATCATTTAATCCTTGCTGCAAGCCCAAAGATAAGTACTAATTTTCATCTTCCCATATCACAGGTGAAAAGACTGAGGCAGTAACAATGAAAATAAATACCCCATGATGACACAGTGGGGATCCTAAGCCAGGAGGTCTGCCTTCATAACTCTATGCATACTATACTGCTTCTCAAGGGATCCTGCGCACCAGCTGTGGCTCGGGAGACATTAGTAACCATGGAGTTAAAATATGGCTCTCAATGTTTTTTCTTGCCCTACTCAGCTGTCTGGAAAGAGAATAAATTTCCAGTTCATCCAAGTGATTGCAGCTAAGAATGATGGCATGGGTAGGGGACATGGAAGGAAAGGATTACAATGAGACATACTAAGGTCTGGGATGGTCATGGAGGAAAATAGGATGTGAGGAATGAAGGACTGGAAAAGATGGGAAAGTCCATGGGCTGCTGATTGGGGGAGGGCTGAGGAATTGCAGGACTCAGAGACCCAAGGGAGAAAACAGGACAGATAGGGTGTGGGAGTCAACAGAGTGCCAGTGAGGCAGAGCGGCTCACGGAAGCATGACTTCCAATGAGATGGGGAATGCTAGCGAGAGAGGAATGAATATTGAAAGGAAGCGGACACAGAACAAAACAAAACCCTGCCCTTCCTCAATTCTGATGACATGTAGGACTGAGGGGGAAACAGCTCCTACTGCGGGGGAAGGTAATGGATGGTAGGGAAAGTGGAAGCTTTTGTGAGTTACAGTGACGTCACAGGTTAAGCCCACATCTATACACAAGCTGTGGGATGGTCCAGGTAGTCAGAAGTGACCTGACCAGAGTTTCTGCAGGGTCCATGGACCCAGGATAGGAGGACATGATGGTCTTCATCCTGAAGGCTCCTTGGCAGCATGTAGAAGTGAGGCCGTGGGTGATGACCAGCAGGAGGGCACAGGGGGGTCTGGGCTCATGGGAAAGTGCAGAGTAAGTACCTAGGACTAGTCTCTGCAGCCTGGTTTAGTGTCAGACTCCACACTGGAGATTTGTTCACTTAATGAACATCCTCTTCTTTTTCCAGAAAACGTCCTTGTGTTTGGTATATGCACCACGTGATAATCAGGAGTCTCTCTGTGTAGATTTGCTGGTTAAATGTTCTCAGGCCATATGTAGAGGAAAGACAGGAGAGAGTCCGTCATGGGTAATAACCAGGCTGCGCAGGGTATGCGAGGTCAAGCAAGAGAGATGATAAGAAAGAAAGGAAGGCTACAGAAAGAAGAAATGGGATGGTGCCAAGCTTTGCCTGGGCCAGGACTATGTTAAAGGAATGTTAACTTTCTCCCTGTTAGAATGTCTAAGGCTTCAAAAAGGCAAGTCAATATTGCTTTGGTGGATGGGGGAGATAGATCTGGGAGGTAGGAGCTGATAGAGATAAAACAGATTTGAGGACTGAAAAGCCAAGAATAGTGGAACACATTTGGTTGCTCTCTGTGGAGCCAGCCGTAGGGCAGCGTCCTGTGGGCTTCGGTTCACCTAAGGAGTTTGCATTTGTATCTCTGCAATAACAGCCACAGATGACAGAACCCCAGCCTGGGTTGGGAGGGATGAGAGAAGTCATTCACACTGTGCCAGGAGCACAACGTGAGCCAAGCAGGGGGATTAAAATGAAAGCCGGGCAGGAAGCTGTGGCCTGGGGTGTTGTGAAGAGGAGGAAACAAGAGACATTTATGGGAATGACCCTGATTGATTTCCGCTTTGAGACGTGATGTGTAAGCTTGGATACACTGACCCCAGCTGTCTCCTCTACCCTTCCTGGAACCCTACAAGCCTTTACGAGATCTACGCCACCACATTAGTGGCTAAAATGATAAAGAGTGGCTTTGTGGAAGAAAGAGGCAGTTTTCAAGAGAAACACATGAAAATTGGGAGGTTGTAGCACAAAGACCAGAGTTTAAAAAATAAAATTAAAAACCCTCCCATAAGAAAGGCTGTTTATGTTTCTTGTTTTCACAAACTGCTACAAAGACCCCTTCTCTTCATCATGGTATTTGTAGATAACATGCTCAGCTGAGATTTCAGTTCTGGTTTGTATTGATGAATACTTCTATGACTATAGCACAAGTCTAAGTTCCACCAAGAAAAGTGAACCTTGTATTTATTTAATTGTGAGTTCCACTTTTATTTTCTTTGTGCTTTGCTCTTTTTCCCTTAAGTAGAATATGTTTTGGAGTGTGCATGTGTGCGTGCGTGCGTGCATGCATGCATGTGTTTGTTGATGTGTGAGTGCAGGCACATGTGTCATAGTACATGTGTGGAGACCAGAGAATAACTTTCGGTGTCAATCCTCACCTTCCACCTTGTTTGAGGCAGGGTCTCCACTTCTCTGTGCAGTTCACCCCAGAATTCATCAAACTAACTGACTTGTGAGCTTCTTGGAAATTCTTCTGTCTCCACCTCCCCTCTCATTATAAATACACTGGGTTAGAGACGCCTGCCACAAAATCTGCCTTTAACTTGTGTTCTTGGGATTCACACTCAGGTACTCACAGTAATATATTTGATCAATAGACACAAAGTAAAACAACTTTGCAAATATTGACTAAGTTGGGTCATTTTCAGTCCTTAGATTATTTTTGCAATAATACAGTAAGAATAATGCAACTACAGGCAAAACTGAAAAAATTAGCACTAGAATGATCTCTGCTCAAAACAGATCATAGAGTCATACATGAAACACAAAACTAAACAATAGGGACTGGAGGGATGCTTAGCGGTTAAGGTGTTTGCCTGCAAAGCCAAAGGACCCAGGTTTGATTCCCCAGGACCCATGTTAGCCAGATGCACAAGTGGAAGCATGCATCTGGAGTTCATTTGCAGTGGCTGGAGGCCCTGGCATGCCCATTCTTTCTCTCTCTTCCTCTCCCTCTCTGTCAAATAAATAAAAATAAAATATTTTTTAAAAACTAAACAATAGAAGAAAAAAATTATGACCTTTGGTTAGGCAAAGTGTTACTAGACATGATACCAATGGTACATCACTTAACACAATTTCAGGCAATGCTATTAAATGGTGAAGTCATTTTTTTCTTTCTCATTGTTTTTTTCTTTCTGATGTTCATAGTTTGGGCAACATAATGTTTTGGATCTTAAGTCTGCTGACTCTCTTCATTTCCACCTCAGCTCTACTTTGCACCTGGAGCTTCCCGTTTCGCCAGTTTCAAGGGCCTCACTAGCAAAGGAGCAATGGAGCCTCCAGCAGGGGGAGGAGGGTCTGTGGAATCTGGACTGCACAAAGCAAAGATGCTGTGCATTAGCTTGTGCTTGATACATGAGTGTAGGAGACCAGAGGCTACGTGGTGTCCTCTACAGGACTGGAGCAAGGCAGCTCCTTGATAGAGCTTAAGACATCCACTCACATTCTGAATTAGCGTTCTCATGCTATCCAAACAACACTTGAAAAAAAAACTAATACACCTGAAGCCAAAGTAATATTTTAATTATTTTTGGATGTTTAGAATGTGTCATCTAGGCATTCAGACATGATTTTTAACTGCTTTTTTTTTTTTAAAAAAAAACTTTTATTTAGTTTTTATTTATTTGAGAGAATGTACTTTGACATTTTACTGTCAGGGAAAAAAATCTTAAATTTTACAAAAGATTTTGGTTGGGATAAAAATGAAATCTGTTGTCTTTATGTAATGTGTACAGGTTTTGGTACCAATAGAGTTAAAATGTTGGAGCATAATTAGAAAGGTTAGATTTTACCATTTATAGTTACAGACAGAAAATATAACTGTAGTGCAAGGTTACCATGGCAACTTCCTTCTCAATCAAGTTCCCACCCCCTCCAACTCTACCAATCATCTCACTGGAATTAAAAACCACTGAAAGAGAAGAGGTTGAAACAAATAGGGGTGAGAAATAATGACGACATATAGGAAACATCTAACCATACAAATTTGCTTAGGTAGGTGCCCAATGTTTATTTATTATTTATGTGTGTGTGTGTTGTTTGCGCGTGTTCAAGGGTGTGAGTGAGGGCATGTGTGCACCACTGTGCACGTGTGGAGGTCAAAAGACAACCTCAGGTGTCAGTCGTTGCCTTCCATCTTGAGGCAGGAGGTCTGTGTTCACAGCTGCATCCCACAGGCTAGCTGGCCCGTGCGCTCCTGAGACAGACGGTCTCCTCGCTCTGCCTCCCTTCTTGCCTTAGGTGCGCTGGGAATTCAGATGTCACCTATAGCATCCAGCTTTGCCATGGGTCCCGGTGGCTGCTCACTCCTAGATAGCGCATGCTTTAACCACTGAGCTGTCTCCCCAGCCCTGTGCCCATTATTTTAATTTTTTTTTAACCAGATATCACTTACTTTATTTCCTATATTTGAAAGTGACTCCAAAAGCCAAACCTATTGATTTCGATGCTAGTGGAACAGATACTGGCGTCACTGGTCTTTCTGAGACAGCGGGTAACATTTGTTCATGAGCATTTATGCAGCCCATTAGGCAAGTACTCTAGCATGGCTCCTGCAAGGTTCTTTGCTGCTTTGTTTTCGTTGACTTGTTTTCTTTTTTAAGACAGGATCTGGCTGTATGGCTCAGGCTGGTCAAGAACTTGTGAGCCTCTTACATCTGCCTCGAGGGCTGGACTTGCACTACACTGTCTATCAAGCTTCTTAAATGACTCTTACATGGTATCTGTCAACTGAACCTTGAGGTCACCCAAATACATACTCAGAAGCATTTGAACTTACCAGAAAACAGAAAACAGAAGAAAGTTCAATAACAAGTTTTCAGAACTGTTATTTGCATATTTTATATTGCCTAAATAGCAGCTATTATCTGCCCCAGCACTGGAAAATGTTATCCCTCTTCTAAAAGGCTCAAAGAAAGCATTTAAGAGCTTAAAAAAAAAAAAAAAAAAACAAGACATGCTCTAGTGATTGCAGACAAATTGCTTTGTGTCAGGCTTTCTGACACTTCCTTAAATGAAAGCAGTGGGAAAAGAAACAATCACCGGCTTTGACCTTCTAATCATTCTCCAGGCTGATGACACCTGTACTTTCATCCGTGCTTCACAAGCACCAACACATGGCCAGGACTCCAAAAGTATGACAGCACAGCACTGACTCGAAAGTAGAAACACGAGACCCTGAAAAGTGAGGAAGTTTTCCACAAGTAATGAATGGATATCTACCCACAATGCCTTCATGCTAACAGACATTTTCCCACATGGCATCAGATTAGTTTGAGAATTACTGTAATTCCTGCCACTACTAAAAATAGCTACTAAGGCATGAAGGCACAGAGTACCCCATAGTATCACATACCAAATGTACTTAAAATACTTGGGTATCCCTGCACTCACACTTATGCCATGAACTCTGGCATTAGAGCTTGCCATCACTTCCTCTGTACCTGACTCTTACTCTTGTCCATTATTTTTATTTATTTATTTATTTTATTATTATTATTATTATTATTATTATTATTATTTGGTTTTTCGAGGTAGGCTCTCACTCTGGCCTAGGCTGACCTGGAATTAACTATGTAGTCTCAGAGTGGCCTCGAACGCGCGGCGATCCTCCTACCTCTGCCTCCCAAGTGCTGGGATTAAAGGCGTGTGCCACCACACCCGGCTACTCTTGTCCATTATTTAAGGGCTATTTCAGGCTCAATATCTTTTGGACCTTCTGCACCCACGATGCGTCTTCTCTTGCTTCCCTTTTAGTACTTCCCCATATTCTGTGGCTGTCCCTACTTACTCAACACTCCTGACCTTCATGTTAAACAATGCTGGCTCAGAGTGGCTCCTTAGCAGACTTGAAGCTTCCTGAAGCAGGAGTTGTGTCTTACACTTCTATGCACCCCTCACACCTAGCCATGTACTTTCTTAGCACACAGCCAGAGTTCAACCATTGCTTTGGGGAAGACACACAGACAGAAGGAGGAAGAGAGATATTTAACTAACCATCCTCGCCTAAGCATATAGAATAAGACCAACTACATAGACACAGACATGATAATAAGCTGAGTACAGTGTCTTGTCTTATAGACACTAAGAGTATTAAAATCAGTGAGTCTAAATGGTGCTTATTATTAAGTTACTATGGATATTTCTTGATATTTTATAGGGATATAAGATGCCACTATCGAGATGATGAATATACTAAAAAAGTTAAGTGAGGCTTCAAAGTATTGCACTTTTACTTGCTGGTTGAGCACTGTCAACAACAACTTTTCTTTCTTTCTTTCTTTCTTTCTTTCTTTCTTTCTTCCTTTCTTTCTTTCTTTTTGGTTTTTCGAGGCAGGGTCTCACACTAGCCCAGGCTACCTGGAATTCACTATGTAGTCTCAGGGTGGCCTTGAACTCATGGCAATCCTCCTACCTCTGTCTCCCGAGTGCTGAGATTAAAGGCATGCACCACCACACCCAGTCAACCTTTCTTTTTTCTTTCTTTCTTCCTTTCTTCCTTTCTTTCCTTCCTTCCTTCTTTCTTTCTTTCTTTCTTTCTTTTTTTTTGAGAGAGTCAGAGAGACAGACAGACAGACAGAGAGAGAATGGGTGCACCAGCAGCCTCTCAGCCACTGTGAACAAACTCCAGGCACATGAGCCCCCTTGTGGGAAAGTGTGGCATTGGGCCCTTGCATCACTGCATCTGGCTAAACGGGGGACCTGGAGAATTGAACAGGCATTCTAAGGCTTAGGAGGCAGACGCCTTAACCCCTAAGCCATCTCTCCAGCCTGAACCTTTCTTTTTTAAAATATTTTATTTATTTACTTGAGAGAGAGGGATGGGAAAGAGGCAGATATATAGAGAGAATGGGTGTGTGCCAGGGCCTCCAGCCATAGCAAGTGAATTCCAGACACATGCACCACCTTATGCATCTGGCTTTACATGGGTACTGGGGAACCAAACCGGGGTCCTTTGGCTTTGTAAACAAGTGCCTTAACAGGTAAGCCATCTCTCCAGCCCCAACAACAATCTTTCTGAGTTCTGATGACAGAAGGAAGCCATAGACTGGGAAAGCTATGTGGAGAAAGTCAAACTCCTGCCAGACTGAGAAGAATGGTGCAGAGGCATCTTGAATGGGAGATTCCATTCGCTCACCCTGTCTGCATCCCACTTGCCACTCAACATGCCTCACCTTCACCAGGAAACTGCACTAGTCTCATTGCTCTGGCTCCTTCCACCATCCAACATGCAGACATACGCGAACGATCCACATTCATTCTCTTCTCATTGGATGTTTTCTGCACAGGCAACTTCACTCTGAAGACACCACATTTAAATCCCCTGGGCTCATTCCTGGATTGGAATCTCTTACCAGGCTGTTTCCCTGGCACCATCACCCCCCTCCTGCTTAAACATGTCTTACTGCTTGGGAGTCATCTCCACAGACACATCCCTCCTGTGTTCCAGACCATTCCTGCTCACACAAAAACACAATGGCAGCCTCCTGGGCTCCGCTGCACGCCACCCATTCCACAACTTTCACCCTGCATTGAGTGGTGACATCTTTGTGTTGAGACCACCCCGGGCTTGGAAACTGACCTTATGCAGTTTCTCTCTTTCCTCTAAATCCTACTCTTCCCTCAGGACCTGTGCCCCAGGCCCTGTTACAAGTGACCCCTGCACTTCAGCTCGCTCAAAGAATGTTGATGCGCTCCTCACAATCCGACAGTGAATCTTGTGTCATAGTTAACATGCATGCACACATAGCTTCGAAAGTTCAGTATGATGAAAACTCCAAGCTGCCTTTGCCTTCGAGTTCTGACACAAGATTCCTCAGGCACGCTTCTGGATGACATCCCACCTAGACATGTTAGCTCCCTCCCTGATCCTCTCCCCCCCCCCTTCCCCTTTCTACGTGGTGGCCCCGTTGCAGTGCTGGGAAGTCTTCTGCTAGGAGAGATCCCTCAGCCAACCAACCTGTCTGCACACTAGCCAAATCGCGTCATGGTGCGCTACTGCCACCTAGTGGTAAAATGTTTGTCCTCGCACGCTAATCTGCGGTGCAATGATGGTTATCAGACAAATGGGAAAGGAAGGCTGGCCACAGTAGGCCGTTTTCAGACTGGGGTTACTAACTGCTGATAGGATATGACTTAAGAAAACGTTCCGGTCAAACGGCGGCATGTAACGTCCTTCCAAGATTAAACATACAACTTGTGCCTCAAGATGGAACGTGTCATGATTGAACATTTGGTAATGAGGATGTGATGGCCGGGCAATTGTCCAGCACAGCAAAGAGAATGAAACTATCTGGAATAAGTAGTCACCGGGAATGTCTGGAGGATGATAAAAGGGAAGCTGAAGCAAGAGGGAGTGAGTGAGAAGCTGCTGAATCAAATAGCAGAAATTCAGTCAAGAAACACCCTGTTCATAACTAATAAAAAGAAATAAACAAAGAAAGAAAGAAAGAAAGAAAGAAAGAAAGAAGGAAGGAAGAAAGGAAGGAAGGAAGAAAAGAAACATCCTGTAACAAGGGTGGCCTGAGAACTTACACGTAGGGATTTCTGATGTTCCATTTTATATTGTTTGTCCTGGGCTTCTGCAGTATATTTCCAACATTCCCTCCATCCCACATTTCTGCTTAAACCTTACACAGGTGGCATTGGAATGAATCAAGAAAATTATTGCCAGGCAATGGTGGCACATGCCTTTAATCCCAGCTTTTGGGAGGCAGAGGTAGGAGGATCACCATGAGTTCAAGGGCACCCTGAGACTACATAGTGAATTCCAGGTCAGCCTGGGCTAGAGTGAAGGGAAATTCACGGAAGAGGGGGCGGAAAGAATGTTAGAGCCACAAGTTGGGGCATTTTGCACAGAGACTTGGTCTACCCCCGCCCCCAGAACTCTTGACTACCCCCACAATGCATGACCCACATTCCCCATTGATGAGGGTCCCTTTGAAATAGGGAGGACAGGGAGAAGGATAAGGGAGCCAACACTATGAATGTAAAATCAGAATAATATAAATAAAAATAAATTATGGAAAAAGAAAGAAAGAAAGAAGGAAGGAAGGAAGGAAGGAAGAAAGAAAGAAAGAAAGAAAGAAAGAAAGAAAGAAAGAAAGAAAGGGGGAAAGAAAATTATTGCCTGGCTAGTTTGCAGTGGAGAGAGCTGAACACGGGTAAATTGGAAGTGAAATTGTGAAGAGAACTTAAACAAAAATGGTCACAAGTGCCCAGGTGTGACATAGCATTCAAACAGAAGGATCCTGAAATGCTTAGGGTTGATAGACTGTGGAGAATAAAGCAAAACAGATTAAGTAATTGGACCCAAGAGCAGAAAGGATTTGTGAGGGATGGAAGGCCACTGCCAGGGGTCCTCTTAAGAACCTGGGCCTTTATTGTAAGACAATGAAAAATCATTGTATTGTCATATAGGAGGACAATATAGTCTTACTGTCTTTTCTACAAATATCGCCTTGTCAACTATGTGAAGCGGAAGTGTGGGTTGGTACCAGGCTGAGGAAAGGGAGAATATCATGATGGTCCAGGAAAGACATGACCCAGGATGATAGAAAAAAAATAGAGCAACAAATGGATTCAGGAAGAATTTAGGGCAAAAACTGATAAGAATGTTCGTGGATTAGATATATGTGGTTAAGTGGGAAAAGATGTAAACAAAACTCACGTGGAGCTTTCAAGGTGTCCAGTGGTTGGAGGATTTGGTATTGTTAACTGACATAAAAGACCATGTTTCAATAAAGAAATACAAATATCACTCTAAACATGTTAACTTTGCAGTGTACTGGAGATATTTAAGTGAAACTGCCAAGAAAGCAGGTAGCTTTCCAAAATAAACTCAGAAAAGAGGCCTTGGAACCAAAGGAAATGAAGGAAGCACAAGTAAACAACTGGTCATTGGTGGCCGGCTATGGATGCTTCTGCTGTAGGGAGAGGAAAGGAGAGGGGAGGGGAGGGGGGGGGGGGAGGGGAAGGGAGGGAGGGGAGGGGAGGGGAGGGAGGAGGGGAGGGAGGGAGGGGAGGGTTTTTTTATTTTTATTTATTTATTTATTAGAGACAGAGAGAGGGAGAGAGAGGGAGAGAGAGAATGGGCACGCCAGGGCCTCTACCCCTGCAAACAAACTCCAGATGCGTGAGCCCTCTTGTATATCTGGCTTACGTGGGACCTGGAGAATAGAACCAGGGTCCTTGGGCTTCGCAGGCATGAGCCTTAACCACTAAGCCATCTCTCCAGCCCGGCTTTGATTTTTTTAGGGACAATTAATGGCTCAGTAGAGGGTGATGGAGTAATAAAGCAGACTGAAGAAAATGATTTAAAATAAAAGAAAATTGAGAAAAAATGTGTTGAAGGGTTTGCTCACCAGACAATGAGAAATTTAATAGGGGCACTAATGGTCAGTCCAGTGTGTGGTTTGAAAGGTCAAATCATTTCAAGGCCTGCTAACTCAACAAGGACTCCTCACCACGGCCCTCAGTGATCATAGGGAGAGCTAATGGTGACGGGAACCCAGGAACTCAGGAAGGAAAGCATTGGCAGGATGAAAAGAGACAGAGTGCCAGCAGAGTAGATTTGGGAGCTCTGCCTAGAAGAGTTTTAGAAGGATATTTTTAACACAAAAAATTTAAATAAAGGGAAAAGAGTGAGGCAAGGATATGATCATGGAGGTCGGAGGAGAGACAGATGAATGTGATAAGGAATAAATAATAAAGCAACTATTTGATTGAGTCTTGATTAAAATGAAAATAGCCACTCCGATAGCATTTGATACGGCCTCCAAGGTTATAACATTGGTGGTATATATTGATCATTCAAAAGTCAATGCTGGTTATTTCTGTTCCCAGAGAACATTTACATTCCCACAGCCACAAAGCAAACTTAGAAATCAGCTGGAAGAGGAAAATGTGTTTATTTTAGTTCAGGAATCTACATGCCATGTCCTACTGTCGTGAACTACAGCATGTCTCTTCAGCATTTATCCAAAATGAAGTGAAAGGCTTTTAAGAAATATTCAATTTTTAATCTCCAAAATTTTCTTTACTTTCCTATATCCAAACCTTTTCATTGCAGGGATAAGGTATATGAAATATAACATGATCCTATGGTAGGAAGTTACATTTTACTGTTAGCAACAAAATATGATTTTCAACGTTGTTTTAAAACTGGTAAATATTTTGCTGAACTTTCCTGCCTTGTATGACTATATAGGTAGCCATAGTTATAGATGTGGGAATATAAAAATATAGACATGAATTTTGCCAGATGTGGTGGCACATACCTTTAATCCCAGCACTTGGGAGACAGAGGTAGGAGGATCGCTGTGAGTCAAGGCCACCCTGAGACTTCATAGTGAATTCCAGGTCATCCTGGTCTAGAGTGAATCCCTACCTCGAAAAACAAAATTATACATACATACATATATATATGGACATGAAATAGATTTATAAGCATAAAAATCTATTTGCAAAGATGAATGATAGTACGCAGGCAGATAGATAGATGAAAGATAGATAGATAGATAGATAGATAGATAGATAGATAGATAGATGATAGACAATAACATATAGATAGCAATAGATGAGAACTTTGGGTACAAATAATGTTGTGCCAACACAAGCATTTAATCTAAATGCCACTGTGTTTGGTTTCTTCCATCATGTAAAAGTCAATGGTGTTAAAGGCTACAAGGAAGTCGAAGGAAGAAAAGACAGGCTCCTGGAATGGGGGCACAGTCTAGAGGTCTTTTCCAGTACACAAAGAGAAGTGTGTAAAAGAAAAGAAAGTCCAGGAGAAGACCAGGTAGTGAACGCATAGCTGCACAATGAATGAAAACAAGACTAAAGGTGTCAGCAGTATTAAAGGACAAGTCTTTTGAAGAGGGGAGGGAGGAGAAAGGGAGAATTGCAGAATTCGTGAATGGTAAAGAAAAATAAATTAGTGTTGTGCTAGTAACTAGTGTTAAAATCATCATCCCCCCAGTGTCATATATTTTGACCTATTTCTATTTGCTTTGGGCTCCTCTGGGCACAAAGACCCTTTTCATCATTAATAATCACTTCTAGTTTTCAGCATTGACTCAAAAGACTGTTCATCAACCCTGGGAACGAAGTGGCAGGAAAGGTGAAAAGCAGAAGCTGTCCTCCAAGCTCTTTCAGAGCAGAGCACTTTAGAATCAAAGGCTTTGCTAGATTATTATTCTTGCCTTCCCTTGAAAGCTTGGCATGACATTATCTCTAATCCTCAGGGAAAAGTCTTTCAGGTTAGCCATTATGTTAATCACCCAGGAGTCTAAAATAGGAACAGGTATCTAAATTGATCAATGAGGCCCCATAATCTCCTCTTTTCCTTAGTTCTGGTGCTATGAATCTGAGCCATAAATTTAAAAAAAAATAAGATAAAAACAATAAAACCAGAACTATTATAAGTCCTGTATCTTTCATGTAAATCACATCCAGCAAATGCAAACATTGCCAGAACTTCTAGCCAAGCACTGACAGTTCTGGATGAAGCCCAATCCACAAGCTCCACAGGCCCCGAAAGTGTGAAGCATTTGAATCTGAAATAACTCTTGTATATTTTATGCAGTTATATAACCAGTGGCCTATTGTAACGACGATTTATATTAATACCAGCATACTGAGTAGAAGATAAAAATAAGAAGTTATTTTACAAGTATGTAATACATATTTGTAACAAAAGTACCAGTTATTATTTATCAAGGCAAAATTAAATGGGTCTTATAACAGTCAGGAGAGAAAATTTAGCCAGCATTCCTCCCCCGCTACTTGGATAGCTTTGGGAAAAGTATTACCTTTAGAGAAATATCTAATAGCAGCCTGGAGACAAAGAATGTTTGAATCCAAAAATATAACCCATACTTTGGCAGTTCATGTCATTGGAAGGCCCCCTGCAGAGGAGCTTAAGAGGAAAACATTTTAACAGAATGCAGATGTGACTCCAAGATGTGATTGTGAAAATATACCACATCTTGATTTGCATGTCATATGCATGCACAGATATACAGACCAGTGCTGCAATAAACACAAGAAAAGTAACTTAATTTCTCCACAACCAACTGAAGTTTATTTCAATTCCTATATATCCAGCCTAAGTTATATTAAAGAACATTTATTTCCAGGTACCTTCATCATTTGGAAATTAAAAAGCTATTAGATACCTGTGTGGAGATGAACATTTTAGACAATAAGGCAGTCTTACATTGGATAAGTACACCAGCTAACAGTAAGTGGGACAGAAGCCCTTTGAAATATGAAAATATTTGTGAAGATCATCTCAGGTTGCACACATGAATTTTTTTTTTTTTTTGATATCCGAAACCATACAGAGGTCTATCTTTCTAGTTTAGTGGCAACCTACAGTAAGGAATTCTACCCCTGTAGGACATGCCTCTTTAAAGGCTAGAACACAGGCTCTATGTTTTGTTCACTGAGATCCCAGGATTCTAATTAATTAATACTAGTAAATTGAATTATTGGTATGTCTTTCATAGGAAGTATAGAATAGAGTATCCAACAAAAGAACCTATAATGTCAGTTCTAACTCTTGTTCTCAACAACAAATCAGTAGGAAACACTCGTTTGTCACTTCACATTTACAAGGAACTTGTCACTCATAATGCCCACCTGGCTGTCTGAGCTCAGCACAGTCTGAAAGCAGCTGGGTCCACATCAGAGTGCCTGACTCATGCATGACTCGGTTAGCTCCCAGCATCACTGGTAGGGGTTGAACTACGTCCCCTGAAATTCTGATATGGAAGTGTTGTTAAGCTGTACATTCTGAGCAGGTGACTTTATTGGGGAACAGAGTCTTTGCAGATGTAAGAAGCTGGGAAGAGGTAATACTGAAAAAGGATGGACCCCCTAATCTAATAGCTCTTTGGTCCTACAAGATAAAGAAGGTTGGACTCAGATATACTATGTAAAGATGAAATCTGACATTGAGATTGCTGCCTTTTCAAATTAGGGAATGCCAAAGCTTTCAAAAAAGCCACCAGCAAACTGGAGAGAGCACAGAAGACTGTTCCACCACCTTCAAGAAGGGCACCACTGCTGGCACCTTGATTTTGCACTGAGGCAAGAAGTTTCTATTGCTTGAGCCACTCAGATTGTGGTATTTCATCACGGCAAACACTGCAAACAAATCCAGCCTTCTACTTTCTGATTGTGGCTTAAGAGCTTCCTGACCAAGGCCACTGAGAGCCTGGGCCCACTGTCACTGGGCACTGCCTTCTTAAGGACTCAGAGTTTAAAAGACTTGCCTCCAGTTTATTCCAAGGCATCCACAATTATATGCTGCCAGTGTCTGACACATTCTTCCAGCCAGTGGCATAGCAATTATATCTGACACTTCCCCTTACCTTTTGTTGCCTCCTGTGTTTGGAGTGGCACTGTGACCTGGAGGGGGTGGTGGGAACCAGGACTGTCTGTTAAGAAATGACATCAGTTATAAACATGTCATTGGAAAGTCTGATTCCCACTCCCATATCTGTCAGGAAAAGCTGAAAATCATTTGATGCTTTAAAAGGCAATGAAGTTACTTTTATAGAAGACTTTGAAAATGAAATGAATACTTTTTCATAAATAAAATAGGAAGCAACCCTCCTACACCCCAGGCCATATGCTCCCCCAAGAAAATTCCTTTTTCTCATTTCCTTTGGCTTCAAACAATGTGGACATTTCCTGAAAAAGAACATTTTAACCACTGGAAGAGAATAATACTTATTAAATCTAGACTGCAGGTTGACACATGTTCACTGGATTAGTCTCCCTAGGTTTCTTCCTTCCTGACCAATTTCATAATAGACATAGCAACACTTGGGCTCTAACAAATTGTGACTTTTTAAAAACTATATTATGAACATTCTGACAAGGATGTGAAAATATGAAGGAATACCACAGCAAAGCTCGACTGAACTTCAAGCTAGAAAGACATGATGCTAACTGATAGTAACAGCTAAAGGGTTCTGTTGAGGAGGCTAAATTAGGGATCCAAAGTGAAGAAACAGAACGAATGATGTGGACCAGAGATGGGATGGAGAAGATAAGGTGCCAGGAGAGCTAGTTTTAAGTCCCTAAGGTAGGTCTGTCTCTTGAGGTACACAGAACCAGGCCAGGTGGGAGTCAGCCAGGGCAGAGTTCTGCTCAGGCAAGAGTTGATGCTCCACTTAAGAGCCAGTCAGTGACGTATGCAAGATAGCAAGAATCCTATTGCCTGAATTGTGTCTAATGTGGCAGAGTAAGGATTCTTGTATTGGGTTGGACATTGAACTGACTGTCCTAAAATTTGTCTTACTGGCATAGGACCCTGTGTTTAGAAGACCAGAGGATCACAGAGATGTGAAATTTAGGTTCAGGAAAAAGATGAAGCCCATTTTCTGAAATCTTCCAGATATTATCAGAACTCTGACTATAGGGAACATGAAAACAATCCATCAACTGTCTCTGGGGAGTGGACAGTGGCACCATGACAAAGTCAGCCAGTCCATCAACAAACGCTGAGCCTCTACCCCACACTGAGCGTGTCATGTCCACGTGCAGGCAGGCGGAAACGACTCTCAAGCAAAGAGTGGGCAGGCATCCAGCTTTCCCATGTCCATCATTATTTCCTGACACTGTGTCCTCTCCAACCTGCACCAGTCTCTACCACGACTTCCTGTTCTTCTGTGCCCAGTAGATAACAGGGAACCCAGCACCAGCCAGCAGCACATGGGAGGCCACAAAGGCAAGTTGGAGGAGGAGAAGAAAGAAAATTTACCTACACCCAAATGTCAACAGAGAGGGCCATTGCCTCTGCTTGGAACTAGAAGTATCTAGAAGCTTGGAACTAGAAGCAGAGGAAGAATGTATGGGTATATATCAACATGTGGCCATGTGCTGAGTTTCAGGTTAAGGCTTTTCCTGTAGCACGACTTCATAAAAATAGGTCACTTTAAAATATTTTACTTTTATTTATTATTTATTTGACAGATAAAAAGGGGGAGAGAGAGAATGGGCACTCCAGAGCCTCCAGCCACTGCAAACGAACTCCAGACATGTGCATCCCCTTGTGCATCTGGCTAATGTGGGTCCTGGGGAATCAAACCTGGGTCCTTTGGTTTTGCAGGCAAATGCCTTAACGGCTAAGCCATCCCTCCAGCCCCTAGGTGACTTTCAATAGCCCAGCCTTTAACTCCTGAACTCACTATCAAAAACATGACCTAGAGGAGTTGGCTTAGTGGTAGAATATTTGCCTAAAATGAATAAGGCTCTTGGTTCCATACCTAGGACCACCACAGTCCCAAATCCACCATACCACCACACCACCACAACAAAACTTCACCTGGAACTCCTAAACCCTAAAGAAAGTGCAGCCCTTGAAAAAAGAGACTGGAGAAAGGGCTGAGGTTTGAGGACAGCAGAATGCAGGCACTGGATCTCCCCATTAGGAGACAAGGGAACAGGGGACACTCGGGGCACGTGCTGGGAGTCTTAGGAGATGATCTGACAATTAATAAAGGACAATCATTTGCAAGACACAAGCAAGAGGCAGACACAGGGAGCCCACCTTACCTCTTTTTCTTCACAGGGGCCACAGCAGAGGTGGAAGTGGTGGTGGTCGTGATAGTGGTGGTGGTGGTGTTTGCACTCAGCAAGCCACCAGGTCTCCTGTTTAACAACC
This sequence comes from Orientallactaga sibirica, assembly GCA_036365145.1. Lineage (NCBI taxonomy): Eukaryota > Metazoa > Chordata > Mammalia > Rodentia > Dipodidae > Orientallactaga > Orientallactaga sibirica. The sequence continues at coordinate 18,791,535 of JAEOAD010000024.1, read as the reverse complement.
AGAACAAGAAATCATGACATTCCGCTTCTCCCCACCTTTGAAACATAGTCTTCTCATCATACGCGAGCCTACTGTCTATCTACGTAAAACATAGAACCTGAGGATTGAAAAGTAATTTTAAAAAAATGGCTTGCCTTACTTGATCTGCTTGGCATGCTACCAGACTTTCAAATAACTAGTTGAGAACAGAAATAACTGAGTGAAAAAGTCATTCATCGGATGATGTTCATTGAACATCAAACCAAACAACTGTGACGTTCTACAGATTTGTGTTCTCTTGATGTCGCAATTATGTTGTGGCTGTCAGAATTATACAGTGATTTTTTTTTCATTGAAAGTATTAGATTAAGAAAAATGTGAAAACATGTGCCATTTTAATTGCGCATTTAGCCTGTTTCAGACATTAAGAGTACTCTTCAGCATGAACGTTGTATGAAAGTACACATTTAAAAGTTAATTAAGTCTAAAAGTCTTCCTGACTTGTGTTGCTTATAAACACCAGGGAAGAAACGTACCTCATCTAATAGGTTACTAACAGACTCGTGGTTTCGTGATTCAGTGTTCCCTGAGGGAAGTCACAGATATGACAGGTACTAAGGAGTACATACAATGAGGTGTAAAACAAGAAAGAGTTGACTGTTGTAACAGCCGATCTCTGCTGTCAGCTTGACTGGACACTGAATACCTCTTGAGCAGGTCTGTGAAGGCATTTCCAGGAAGGAATGGCAGAGGGAGGAAGACCTCCCCCACAGCGGGTTGCCTTTCCAGTGGTAGCCGATACATAAAGAGGTTTCCAGAAAAGCAGTGCCTTTCACCTGGCTGTCCTTTGAAACTTGCTGCTACCTGTTCTTCCACCTGCCAACGTGGACTGGAGACCAGTGGCTCTCCAGGAGTCCTCCAGGCCTTCAAGGCTAGATTGGAATGCTGACCTCATGGACTAAGCAGATACCAGGTATTAAGTCCAGCTTGCTGAGAGCCATTAATGAACTGCCTGATCTATATTATGTAAGGCAATCTAATAAGCCCCCTTTATAATATATGTTCATTTTCTTGATTCTGGTCCTCTAGAGAACCTCAATTAATAAAAAGGAATAGGAGAAAACCAGTGTGGTAGGTTGAATGTGAAATGTCCCCCATAGCCTCGCATGTTTGTGATTAGCTTCTTACTCAATCCCCAGCTGGTAGCAATTTGGGAGGTAGAGCCTTGATGGAGGAAGTGTGTTAGTTGGGGCAGGCCTAGGGGATGGTATAACCCAGGGCCCACTTGCCAGGACTCACTCTTGCTGCTACTTTCCAGCTGCTATAGCAAGATGTGATGCCCAGCCTCTGCTCTGCCATAATTTCCCTGTCTTGATGAAATTTCTCCTGGAGTCTCTAAGCTGAAATAAACCCTTTTCTCCCATCAGCTGCTTCTGGTCTTGTGTTTTTGTTGCAACAACAAGAAAATAACAGCTTCAAACAAAGTTTTTCGAGGTAGGGTCTCACCCTAGCCCAGGCTGACCTGGAATTCACTATGTAGTCTCAGGCTGGCCTCGAACTCACGAAGATCCACCTATGTCTGCCTCCCAAGTGCTGGGATTAAAGGCATGTGCCACCACACCTGGCCAGAGTGCAGATTTTTTTTTTTGAGAGAGAGAGAGAGACAGACAGAGAGAGAGAGAGAGAGAGAGAGAGGCAGAGAGAGAGAATGGGTGTGCTAGCGGCCTCTCAGCCACTGTGAATGGACTCCAGATGTGTGCGCCCCCTTGTGGGCAAGATCAGCATTGCATGCTTGCGTCACTTGGCATCTGGCTAAACATGGGACCTGGAGAATGGAACAGCATTCTTAGGCGTGGCAGGCGGGTGCCTTAACCTCCAAGCCATCTCTCCACCCCCAAAGTGCAGATCTTTAAAGCAGAAGATAAAAGGGGTTGACCTGAGTTTTGGTATTTAGTTAGTGTGGGTTGGTAAGCTTTTTCACTGAGTCCAGCAGGTAAATATTTCATTCTTGATATTCTGGTATCTGTTCTCTATTCATAACTGCTAAAGCCACAGGCCTCTGTCTATGTTCCAATGACACTTTGGTCTAAAAAAATTTTTTTAAGTTCTTTTTTGAACATGTACATGAAACACACATTAATTTAAAAAGTACTTACGACTTGGTTGTTTCTGGTGATCTGAACGTGGACAATGTTCTGGTAAAAGAGAGAAAACCAAAATGTACTTTGAGCAATTAATGCTTCCTCCACTCGTACTTTCCCATGAATTTAGAGTTGTTATGAAGTATTAGATTTATGTGACAGAAAGAAAAAGAAAGCACCAGTATTTCAATAAATTGAATTAGATGATTATATGATTTTTTTAAAAAAATCTCTTGTATTGCATTCCAAGAGAATTATTTTCAAAAAGTTTAAGACCAATTGTTCAAGACCCATCTTTTTAATTCCTTGGCGTTGGTAATTTTTCTTTGTAATAAGAGTATAGAATTTGCCTTGGCACGTATTTCATACTCTTAAACAGAACCATAACCATGGCAACAATGATGACCTGGGCAGTGAGCTTTCTGGGCTTTCTTTCTGGCCACGAGCAAGAGTAAAGTCTTTTACTCCAGAAATTTTATCCTAAAAAGGTAAAGGATAAGAGTTGACAGAAAGACAGTAAGCACGATTGAAGAACTGTTACGTGTAAACAAGTACCACTTAGAAAGATTACACTTGAGCCTTTCCCAGAGTTAGTAGTCACTGGTACCTATTGGTTAGTTGGTTATCCAAGGAACAGGCCTTATATGTTTTAGCAGCACCGTTGCTGTCTGAGATCCTTCATAAAGAAAGAACACAAACATCTGTATTAACATTTAGGTTATAAAAGTCCTTCCAAATCTCTTTCCTGCACGAATAACTTCACAGTATAACCATTGTCTTCAAAATAAGTATTTTCAGGGCTGAAAAGATGGCTTAGTGGTTAAGGCACTTGCCTGCAAAGCCAAAGGACCCAGGTTTGATTCCCCAGGACCCATGTAAGCCCGATGCACAAGGGGGCACATACATCTGGAGTTCGTTTGCAGTGGCTGAAGGCCCTGGCAAGCCCATTCTCTCCCCCCTCTCTCTTTCCCAGCCTAGTTCTCTCCCTCTCTCTCTCTCAAATAAATAAATAAAATAAAGTTTTAAAGAAATAACTATTTTTAGGCATTTACATTTTAGAAGTATCAAAGCCACGAATGAGTCTATTTTGACAAACTTGAAATTTAAAAGTGTGGTAACTTTTGCTATTCATCTACCTGATTCATTGAGTATTTAACTCATTCATTATTTTTCATATCTTCATTGTTCAATAATATATCTAGTTATAACAATGCGTCCCGTGTCACTAAGAGACATCGGCAGAATACTTCAGTACTTCGTTTATTATTGTGACGTTAACAATACCATGTGTTTGCTAACCTCATTTTCCTTTCTTCCTCAGCATACAGGAAGACCACATTTACTTTATTAATTGAAAATAAACTGAGATTACTTGATTGAATTCTTAAAGATTGTGGGCAAAAGTGTTATTTAGTGCTTCCTGACCCATTGTCAAACCACCTGCATAGTTTTTATTTTTTTGTACCCTTTCATCACCATCCATGTGGTTTTGATGCCCATGGATTGGAAATGGCATATTAAAGCAGAGAAGGAACTTCAATGCCCAGTCACTGCCTGGATTCCAGCAAATCTCACCAGACATCCTACAGGTCAAATAGTGACTTTTATTGTGGTAGGTTTAGGGAAAGTGAGAGTAGTGGCTATTAAAACAGTTACTCTACCTTGACAAAAATAATTTACTTAAATAAACTTAAAATTTACTTAAGTCCACTTTGGTAACAGACCATAAGTGGCTGTCAGATGGTTGGAACTCTGTAATCTTAGGTCTCTTTCAAGAGGTTAGAGCTGGAAAAGGTGTGTTTCTCTTTCCCTTGAATCAAGAGTGACAAATGAAGAACAGCACCATTCAGTGCCAACAGTGGAGTCAGGAGTGACTACAGCTCCTATTCCCCCTTCCTTGCCCCACATCAGGGGAAGGTTCCTACTAAGCCTTCTGTCGCTCTTCTGAAGCATCCTACAAACCAGCAGAACAGAGGATGCATGACATTGGGCCCTGACTTTCTATAACCTTTATCACACACTTTAGAATAGGATGTATAAGCATTCCTAAGATGGATACCAACTTTGTTGTTGTTTTTTTTTAAGTCATGTAGGGTAAATATGACAGCACTGTCATAACCTAAAGAAAATTTAAATTTCTAGATATCATCTTGGTTTGTGTAACTAAAATAGTGGGTGATAACCCTAACATTAAAACTTTCAGATGAATCCCAAACATAATTCCTGTTTCTGTTACCCAATGCCATAAGCTGATAACTCTTATATGCAAGAAAAGAAGGCTGATTAACTGCTTCCAACATGTAGAACTCCATATTTTGGACAGTATAGACTGTCCACAATAAATCCTTGACCTTTGTACAAAAACTCACACATGCCTTTGGTCCCAACACTTGGAAGGCAGAGGAAGGAGGATTGCTCTGAGTTTGAGGTCAGCTTGAGACTACATAGTTAATTCCAGATCGATCTGGGCTAGAGGAAAACCCTACATCAAAAGAGAAAAAAAGAAATTCGCATCTAAAGTAATCATCATATTCCTGCCCTCACGGGAGCCTCTGGAGCTCAGAGAAGTTTTGAATTCAGGAGCTTTTAGTTAATCAGTGCCCCTACCATGGATGAGACATCAGTTAACCAAAATTCCCAAATCAAAAAAGTTCTCCAGAAATTCTACTCACTCTGATTTTGTCTCTGAGATCCTGATACAAGATTAAAAAAAAAAATAGCCTCAAAAAGTTGCTATGTCAGAAAAAAAAATAAGCCTTTTAAAACAAATACAACGTTTGTATTAAATAGGGTTTTAAAATTAAATGAAGTTAAAATTTCAACACTGTAAATCTAGGCAGGCAAAAGTATCTGTAGTAATAAAAGTAGCTACCTAGGTTTTGACGGTGTTTCATTAATTTTTTTCCTATTCTTTAAATAATAACTACAAGGTAGGGTAGTTATTTTCACTTTATAGATGAAGACAAAGGGTCTCAAAGAAGCCATGGAACTTTCTTTCAGAAACTTAAGTAGGAAGGAACCTCCCTACCTGCAGAGTCTTTTCATTGAGGCCCTGTGTCCAACATCTGTCTCTGCCATAGGATTGTCTCCAAAACTTACATGCAAGGTTTATTAGTATTTGTTTATGATAGTCTCTCCCAGGTCATTCGGAGGAGAAGTCCACCAAAGGCCCTAATTATGATGTAAAGCAAGTGTGTTCATATGTGTTTCTCTAGGAAACCATACCATCAGGAACACGTTTTTAAAAATCAAGGAGAAAGTTGCACTTCCACATTAGAACACAAGGGGGTGCCATCTCCTAGGTTTTTTCCAAATCAGCCAACCTTCCATTTTTGGACTTTATGATTCCAATCACATACATCATGTTTCTATCCACAGTGTGTATTTCAAAAAGGAAACTCATAAAATATAAAATTTTATTCCATTCATCAATGCATTATTAGTAAACTGTACAAGGGTACACTTCAGATACATTTGATAACTTTCTCCCTGAAATGGTTCCGTGAGTAATGGTCTGGAGTGGCCTTCATCATAGAAGTCTGACTCCTGCTTTAGGGCTTGCCTTTTCTTGCTGATCCTTGTGCCCTCCTCAAATCTACTTTCATACTTAGTGCCTTGGGAATGAGCTGGTGAGACTATTTGAAAATATTCCACCAAGGCTCTGTGTAGACATCACACCGTCTAGTCCCATTTCCTAGAGCATAAAATGAAGCCTGTGGGCTATATTGGTGAGCTGAAGCTTCACTGAATATTCGAATCTTTTTATATGTTTGAAAGCAAGGAGGCATCAGAATACTTAAATCTGAATTTGAGGATGAGGGGCAGGAAGGCAAAGACATCACTTGAGATAAAATAGGCCTAACGGGAAGCTCGCCTGTTAACATCCCGATGTGAATAGCTTTATAATGAACGGGACTTAATGTGGTACTGCGTGTTGAATGCTGTGAGTGCTTTCCACTTACATGGCTCACCAGCACCTTACCTGTCCAAAGTGTCATCAGATCTGTACCGGCTCATTGTGGCTTTTGGTTCATCTCTCTCCTTTATTTTCCTGAAGCAAAAATAATTACCAAAATATAAAATATAAAATATCTTATAAAACTTATACATTGGGCAAATTTTTTAATTAGGTAGAAGAGGTATAGGCTATCAAGGAAAGACGAATTTGGCATACACACGTTTTTGGAGGTTTTGACTTAGATAAATATAATATATAAAGTTAAGTTACAACATGCAAAATGACTGACTAATATGCACTCTTGTCAGTATTTTGTTTATGTGTGTATGTGTATGTATGTGATAATGATTGTGTGTGTGCATGTGCACACATGCACATACATGTGCATGCCATGGCACACATGCAGAGATCAGAGGACAAAGTTGGGGTGTTGGTTCTCTCCTCCCTCCTTGTTTGAGATAGGATCTCTTTTGTTATTTTGCCACTGGGAAGGCCAGGCTAGCTGGCCCTACAAGTTTCAGGATTCTCTTGTCGCCACCTCCCATTGTTATAGATGTGTTTGGATTACAGACACATGTGCCATTTTTGCAGCCAGCTTCACATAGGTGCTGGGATTTAAATTCCAGAGGGAATAACTCTGATTGGCAGGCTTGTGGACTATGTGCCTTAAGCCACTTAGCCATATCTACAGCCCAATTTTGTCGGTTCCTTAGATTTCTACAATATAGGAACTCACTTCCTATTGCAATGTTTGATTTGGCATGGTTTGAGTAGTTCTTGAAACCACACAATGGGCTAACTCCTAAACTACTTATTAAATGTTCAGCACCGTGGACAGGGATGAAAGTGCTTAGCTGGTAGAAGGGGGAACAGCCAAGAAAGAACAGAAGAAATTACGTGAAGAATCATAAAGAGACTGGAAAAAGAAAGTGACAGGCTAAAGAAAGAATCGCTGGAGGAGGATTATATGAAAGAGTCAGGGATGGAAGGAATGAGAAAAGAGAAAGCTTGACAAACAAACAAACAAACAAAAATAAGAAAGACTCTTAAGAGAAAACTCATGAAAGAGTGAAAACGTCTTGACCTAACTGACCAAATACTTCCTAGAGCCCTGTGATATAGGGAGAACAAGATTTGGGATGGATTATACCATGATTCATTGTGTGTGGACGTTGCATGTACCATCCATTAAAGCCAACACACCTAAGATTTTGAACCAGAATAAGTATTGAGACTGCATTCTTATATTTTAAACATGAGCTAGTATATTTACGTGGTTTTTTTTTTTTTGAGAGAGACACAGAGAGAGACAGAGGGAGAGGAAGACAGATAGAGAATGGGTGCACCAGCAGCCTCTCAGCAGCTGAGAACGAACTCCAGATGTGTGCGCCCCCTTGTAGGTAAGTGTAGCATTGCGTCCTTGCGTCACTTTGCATCTGGCTAAATGTGGGACCTGGAGATTGGAACTGACATTCTTAGGCTTAGTGGGCAGGCGCCTTAACCGCTAAGCCATCTCTCCAGCCCTATATTTACTTTTGCTGCACAAATATTTCAAGGTAGATAAAGTACTGTGCCAAAATTACTAAAAATGTTCCATACATATTTTGAGGGACAAATTAGATATGTATGTAAAGGCAGAAAATACTCAAGTCACAAGAGGGAGCCATTCAAAATTCAGGAAGCTAAGAGCTTTTATTTTCACATGTAAGAATTACAGAAGGTTTGATAGATGAGGTACAGTTTGACCTAGCCTTTGGTGGACAGACATGAACATGTACAAACATAAGCAGAATGAAGTCTCAGGGAATGCAAGAAAGAAGAAAGGCTGTCTACTGGGCTGGAGGGATGGCTTAGAAGATAAGGTGCTTGCCTGCAAAGCCAAAGGACCCAGGTTCAATTCCCGAGGACCCAGGTAAGCCAGTTGCACAAGGTGGTACATGCACCTGGAGTTTGTTTTCAGTGGCTGCAGGCCCTAGTATGTGTTCTCTCTCTCTCTCTCTCTTTCTCAAATAAATATATAATTTTTTTAAAGTTGTCTACTATAGCTCTGTATCTGAAATAATACAATGGTTCTGTCTTGAGTATTGTATGAATATAAAAGTGAAATTGGGGGATGGTGCTGGAGACATAGCTTAGCAGTTAAGGTGCTTTCCTGCAAAGCCAAAGGACCCAGGTTCAATCCCCTAGAGCCCATGTAAGCCAGATGCACAAGGTGGTGCATGCACCTGGAGGTCGTTTGCAATGGCTGGAGGCCCTGGTGCATTCTCTCTCTCTCTTTTTTTCTTTCTTTCTTTCTTTCTTTCTTTCTTTCTTTCTCTCTCTCTCTCTCTCTCTCTCTCTCTCTACCTTTTTCTCTCTTTCTCTTTCAAATAAGTAAATAAAAATATTTTTGAAAATGCAATTGTGGCATCTGACCCCTTCCATAAAAATAGTTCCTCTACAGACTAGGTGTTAGCTCAGTCGTACAGGGCTTTCCTACTGTGCTGGGGCCTAGATTCCATTCTCAACACCACACACAGAGAGTCCCTCCACAGATACCACCAGGCTAAATCTCAACTGGTTTTACTATTCCCAAAACTTCCACTAGACAGAACACACAGAGTTTATTTATTTTCATTCTCCCCTCACCCACATCTTCAACTAGAATGCGGATACAGGAACTCTGTTCTGGATCCAGCCCTCAGCTCATTGTAGCTTCCGGGGATGTTCCAATGACACTGTTCATGCCTTCAGCCTCATTTGACATAGTTAAATGACCGGTCCAAGGAACTACAGAGTAAAATCTCCCAGTTTGTAGACAAGATGAAGATGTTATCTAAGACAGTATATTAGTCCAGTCCCTGCTCCATCAGATCATTTCACACGTTGTCACTCTGCACCTCTTCCTCTGCCCCATGCCCACCAGCCAGCCCTGCTGACTTGGAAACTTTCCCCTTAGCCTTCAAGCAGCAGTATCACCCCAAAGAACACTTCCTTGGTGGTGTCTCCAATTGTTCAGTCCAAGGTAGCCTGTCTCTTTTCTTCATTTGCCTCGTGCTCTCTCACACATATCTACAACAGCATTTCCCTTGGCAAAATGTAGCATTGTAGCTAATAGAATTTTCCCCATGACAGAGAGCTCCCAAATGCCCAAGGTTGTACAATGCATCTCTGTGTTCCCAGCACACAGCCACTGTGCCAAAGTGGCTGGATGAGCACCGTGGGGAATAAAGCCTCCAGGTGTGGGCTGAAGAGTGACAAGTATCATTTGAGCCAGTGCCAGGAGAATCTGCCCATCCTTTGGAGATTTATTTTGTGATGTAGGTCATGTCTAGGATTTCCACTTTTGGTATTGGTGTGCTGCTATTGTCAGAATGCCAGCCACCAAGAGGAAGAGTTCAGGCCACCAAAATAACATAGTATAAAATTAGTGTAGAAGGCATTAAGCTCATGTTACACTAAAACACATTGTGGTGGCACACGCCTTTATTCCCAGCACTTGGGAGGCAAAGGTTGGAGGACCACTGAGTATGAGGCCAGCCTGGCACTACAGAGTAAGTTCTAGATCACCCTGAGCTAGAGTGAGACTCTACTTTGAAAATAAAACAAGATAATAATAATAATAATAATAATAATAATAATAATATAAATAGTCATAGCTAAAATAAAACTTGGGCTGGGGAGATTGCTCAGTTATTAAAGGCACTTGCTTGTAAAGCCTGTTGGTCCAGATTCAATTCCCCAGTATCCACATAAAGTCAGATTCACAAAGTGATGCATGTATCTGGAGTTTATTTACAGAGGCAAAGGGTCTGGTGCACTCATATGTTCTCTGTGTCTCCAGCTCTCTCTCCTCACAAATAAATGAAACTATTTTTTTAAACATGTCATTGAAAATTTGACCTATCATATTGGTGGACCAATATTTTATTTTATAAAATAGCATTGTTTAGGCCAGGCGTGGTGGCGCACACCTTTAATCCCCAGCACTCAGGAGGCAGAGGTAGTAGGATCGCCATGAGTTCGAGGCCACCCTGAGACTACATAGTGAATTCCAGGTCAGCCTGGACTAGAGAGTGAGACCCTATCTCAAAAAAAAAAAAAAAAAAAAAAAAAAAAAAAGCTGTGATGGTTAAGTTTGTGTCAACTTGATTTGTTTAGGAATCCACAGACATTCCTCATAAGTGTGTCTCTGAGGCTGCCTCTAGGAAGAATTAATTAAAGGAAGAATCCTTCCCCCAGGGGTAAGCCCTTCACCCAGAGTGGGCGGCCCCTCTTGGAGGAGGGGGCTGGTTGATAAAAAGGAGCTCTGGGAAGAAAGGCTCTCTCTCCCACCTGGCTGCTGGTGCTGCTTGCTGCTTGCCACTGGGTACTTGCTGCTTGGTGTTTTCCACTTGGTACTTGCTGCTTGGTGTTGCTGCTTTCCAGTGTGGACTGAAGACCAGGGTGGACTGAAGAGCAGCGTCTCTCCAGGAAGCCTCCAGGCCTTCAGTGCCAGATTGGGGCTGCTGAGGCCTCCAGCCTCGTGACTGAGCAGCTACCGGGTTTCTTGATTCTCGGACCTGCAACCTGCTATTGCTGGACTGTGTAAGCTAATCCAATAAATCCCCTTTCAATACAATTCATTCTATCCATTCTGTTCCTCTAGAGAACCCTGACTAATACAAAAGCATTGTTTTAAAAGTACTTTCAAAGACAGTAGTGGGGATGAGGACCAATTAAAATAAAGTGTAATGACACACACATATACAAAAAGGCCATAATAAAGTTCATTACTTTATATACAAATTTAAAAATTAATTTCTTAGCCAGGCATGGTGGCACATGCCTTTAATCCCAGCACTCCGGAGGCAAAGGTAGGAGGAGTGTGAGGTCACCCTGAGACTACATAGTGAATTACAGGTCAGCCTGGACTAGAGTGAGACTCTAACTCTAAATTTTTTTTAATTAATTTCTTAAATAATAACAAATTAAAAACCTAGTAAATCAAATGAGCTAAAAACTGATGTTAGGGACACAAAATGGTCACTTTATGTAACAGATAATGAATCTGGCATCTTTAGAACAGGCCAAAATTATTTTAACTGTTTACAATGATTGAAAGAAATTCCCAGATAAAAGTCTCAGAAGTATAAATATATATTCAAGGTGCCTGCTTGACTTTTTTACTTACTTATGAAAGAGATAATGAGGGAAAAATAGGGAGAGAGAGAGAGAGGGCACACTAGGACCTCCAGCCACTGCAAATGAACTCCAGACACCTGCACCACCTTGTGCATCTGGTTTTATGTGAGTACTGGGGAACCAAACCCTGGTCCTTGGGCTTTGCAGGCAAGTGTCTTAACTGCTGAGGCATCTCTTCAGTCTCACTTTTTAAAATCCACATTCTCTTATCAAGCATTCTCACTGGCAAACAAATAAAAGCTGCTGGACCAGATGAAACTCAATTCTGATAAGCATTTAGGTTCTTCCTATGGGTGTGGCTATTTGTGAGCCTGTGAGTACAAATGTGTGTTAATGAGATATAATCTATTTGATCATTCTGAGATTATTTGCATCATTGTAATTTTTAGTTTTGTTCAGATTTTCCTACGGATTTCTATATGTCACTCTTTTTAACACCAAGAATAAGTTTGTTGTATTTTGTTGTTGTTGTTTTTTTATTATTTGACAGAAAGAGGGAGAAAGAGAGAGAATGGGGGCGCCACGGCCTCTAGCCACTGCAAATGAACTCTAGACGCATGCACCCCCTTGTGCATCTGGCTAATGTGGGTCGTGGGGAATTGAACCTGGGCCCTTTGGCTTTGCAGGCAAATGTCTTAACCACTAAGCCATCCCTCCAGCACCAGTTGTTGTTTTTTTTAACTGCAAACTCAGGAGCTCCTAAAAATGATGTAGTATCCCACATAGCAAGTGAACTCTGGAATTATTATTTCTATATTTTAGAGTTACTTCTTGTAAGGGTCATAGATGTCTTGTCTGCTCGTGTTCCTTAGAGAGCCCTTTCTCTTCCTATCGGGGGGTGAGTGAAGGCTGATTGTGTGCTTCCTCTGAGCTATGGCTCTAGGAGCTAGAGCATCTGACGTTTCTCCTGCAGGAACCCTGATAATATCCCAGGTTCTCCTTTGTATACACAGAACATGGGAGACAGCCGGAGGCTAGCCACAGATAGCCAGATGGCTTGAATAAGTCTTCTCTCAGAACCAACATTTCTGTGTTTCTGTTTATGATATAACATGTCTCAAACACTCACCTGTCCAACGCATCGTGGGAGTTATGCCGGTTGAGCACCACTCTGCCATAATTTTCATCTCTGCGGAGAAAGACCAAAATCAAGTCACAACAAAAGTTACCACAATGTTTGTGGAGCATTATATGAGAGAGATGGGGCAGGGAGAGAGAAGGGAGTTTACTTTTTCCCTTCAGGCATAAGAACACCACTAGGAATCTTTGTTAACCAGTCACTACTTGCAGAAGCGCGGTGGAATGAAACGAGTTTGCCAGCACAGACGACCATTTATTCCATGAGATCTCCACATGACAACAATGAGTGAGTGTTCTGTTCTGCTTTGTTTAGCTGTTGTGATTTGTTTTCTTTAGCTGGAGTATGGGAACATGAGAGCATCTGCTTTGGAAGTATCAGTGCTTTCTTACAGGAAGGCAAAGGCAAGGTTTCCTACAAATATTCCCTAAATTTAATTAAGACAAATATGCCTGGATATTTTGATAGATATGACCATGTGCATTAGAAAAAAAATATAGAAAAATGAATACCAATATTTTTATGAGAGACAGAGAGCAAGGGAGAATGAGAGAGAGAGAGATACTCTCTCTAGCCACTGCTAGAGACATGTGTGCCACCTTGTGAACATGTGCAACCTTAGGCAAGTGTCACCTTGTATGTCTGGCTTATGTGGGATTTGGGGAGTCAAACACAGGTCCTTAGGCTTCACAGGTAAATGCCTTAACTATTAAGCCATCTTTACAACCCAAATACCAATATTTTTCATGGGAGAGAGTGATCATTTACAGGAGATATAGCCCATTTTTGAAAAATAAGAAGATGTGCTTAAAATAAGCTCATGAATTAGGCAAAGAAGCCACTATTCATCCAATTCACAGAAAAGGTAATTGAGGTGGGATTATCAAGAGTGGAGGTTTGAATCAAATGCCCCCCATAAACTCAAGTGTTTTGAATACTTGGTCCCCACCTGGTGGCAGTTTGGGTGTTGGGGCCCTGCTGGAGGTGATGTGTTTCTGGGGGTTAGGGTTAGGGCGTCATAGCTAGCTTCCCCTTGCCAGAACTTGGCTCACTCTTTTGCTGCTTTTTACCACCTGCTGTGGCAGCAGTGACGTCCACTCTCTGCTCAGGCCATGCTTTCCCCTGCCAGCATGAAACGCCCTATCAAAACTATAAACTGAAACGAAAACTTTCCTCCCATCAGCTGCTTTCAGTCTGGTGCTTTGTCCCACTTACAAGAAGGTAACTACAACATCAAGTGATAAAGGAGGAACTAGGACCCAGACCTTTGTAGTTTAAACCTCTGCTCTCCTACCTGGTCAACCCTGTGTCATAAATCCCCAAAGCTATGTCCTTCTTACTTTGAACCAATGGAATTGAAATTATAGGCAATTTTAGGAAATGTCAAAACACCTAGTAGAGCCTTGGACCTAAGCCACAGCCGAGTAAGTGCCTGGACTCTTCCTCTCAACCTGACCAAACCTGAAGCACTACATTTTTTACTGGTTTGGCTCCACTAGCATTAGTCATCAACACTTTGAAACCTTGTTTAATGAAGCTGTGAAAGAGCTGGAGTAGATGGTGAAAAAGAAAGGCGAGCATGACACTGAAGCAGTCATAGCAATACACTCTCAAAGACCCCCAACACTTGAAAGCTTCCCTTCTTCTTTGGTGTGATGGTTTGATTCAGGTGTCCACCATAAACTTAGGTATTCTCAATGCTAATCTCCCCAGCTGATGGCAATTAACACCTCCTAGATGCAGTGTATTGTTGGAGGCAGGCTTATGGGTGTTATAGCCAGTTTCCCCTTGCCAGTGTTTGGCATACTCTTCCTGCTGCTATTGCCCACCTTATGTTGGCCATGGGGGTGTTGTCCACCCTCTGCTCATGCCATCATTTTCCCCTGCCATCCCCTCAAATCTGTAAGCCAAAATAAACCCCTTTATTCCCAAAAGCTGCTCTTGGTTGGCTGATTTCTGCCAGCAAGATGAACCTGACTACAACACTTGGTATCCCTGCCTACAGCTTATGAGAGTGGAACAGACACCAGGCATGTTTCTACCTGACAACAGATCATAAGACAGCCAAGAACCAGTGGAAACTGGAGAAGCTTCCGAGGCAACAGCTTCACTCAGCAGCTCCCATGCTAGCCAAGCTGCTTCCCTGGCTCTCTTAGGGAGGCTGGCAGAGAACCAGCGTTCCTACCAACCCTGGCTTATCTTAGGCATCTCTACCTTCACCATTCTGTGTAAATATCTGAAATCCAAACTTTTATTATGTACATTTGGCATCAAAAGAAGAGAAGGGCTGTTTTATACAGGAGAGAGATGTCCAATAGTGATTGATTCTCTATACATTATCATGTCTATAAAATGAATGAGATCCAACAATGGAAATTAATAGGTGCTTCAATGTATTGTTTATAAGTATGTGTCTCAAATAAAAAATCTGGGCAGCTTAGAGAAGGTTTAAATAAGTATTCTACAATGCTGCTTTCTCAGACAAGGATGATTGACATTATGGGCCTGACAATGCTCTGCTGTAGAGGATATCTTGTACAATGTAGCATGATTGCTCACTCTTTGGGTCTCTACTCACTAAATATCAGGAATACTTCCCAATTTTGGCAACCAAAAATATCCACCAACATTACCAAATGTCCCCTGGAGGTAAAATTGCCCCTGCCTGTAAAACAATGGTATAATGGAAAGACTGTGGTCTTGTTCAGATCTTAGCACTACTGCTCAGTAGCTGGGCTTCTCCAAGACTCAGATTTGTCCTCTATAAAGGGAAACCCTAACACCTGCCTTGTGTGTTTGTAAGAGTGAGTGATGCTTCATAAACCAAGTATCTAACATCAAACTTGACGCATAAGGAAATCAGAAAATGTATACATAATCTATCATATACAAGTAAATGGTAATAAAGATGTACCTGGGATAGAAGAACATCTATCGTACATTGTTGCCGACAATAAAGCTATAAGCCTGTACCTATAGTTTTCATAGTTTTAGGCATACAGATAGCAGAAGTAATGTTAAAAGAACATGAAATGTTACTGAGTTTTAAGTGATTTCCCTTACAATCTAATGTGTCATTTTCCAGGCTCTAAAATGCAGAGGTAGAAGGCTTGGGACTAAGATGAGAGGAGAATTTTACTTGTGCTTGTAGAAATGTTTAATTCACTATTATTGCATTTGTACATTTAGAATTATATTGAGTCTGTTTCAACTGACATGATCAATACAAGCCAAGAATGTCTCTACCATAGAGATGATTAGTGACTACATTTTGGGAAACTGAAAAGTTGTTTTCTTCTTGGTTTACTAAGGAAGCACAGTATCTGGAGTAGGTGATAGTCATGCTGTCTCTCAGTAACAAGTTCCATTCTCTCATGTATGTATATATTTTAAAAGGACGATTTCCTGGAATATCTAGTCAATTTAAACTTACTCAATCTTACCAAAACTTAGACCACACTCTGAAGAAAGGACCTGCTTTTCACATGGGCATGTCTCCCAGACGGAGACATCTCTCCCCATCCATCCATTCACCCATCCACCCGTGCACTCATCCACCCATCTTCCTCTCTCCACACTTACCTTTCCTCTTCAGGACGTTTCTTTATCCAGCTGTTATCCTGTAAGAAAGCCCTTCTTTTGTTCATCTCTTGAAAACCCTGTTGTCTCAGTGCAGCCTCGTGGGTGGAGGTCTTCATATCTATCAACAAAAAATGTTGAAAAGCTAGGAGATTTCGTAGGGTGAAGTTGAGTGTGAGATGTTAACCAGAGAGTGTTGAGAGCTCCATTTCAGTGGCCAGCCTCATCTATACTGGCAAGTTGAGTAATGTTTCAAAGCAGGATGCTCCAGCAAGAAAGAGCAGATCCCATCACCAAAGATAATATATACAACTGTCAGCTGCCAAGTGAAACTGCTCAGGAGGCCCCATCCAGGTCCAGGGAATGAGAAATCACCAGCCCGGGACAAACCCAGCAGGGATTTGGTGGCTGGCCTTTCTGCCCACTAACAATTGTGCCTTAAGGGCACTCACCCTTTTCTGGTTAATGCTTAGTAAATAGAAGTAAATAAGTCTGGTGCATTTGATCACAAGTAATTTAATTTATTGATCTCAGAGGCACCAGAGCACAGAAAATAAAACCGTTAAGAAGAGACATTGCTATTGATCTTTTGAAATATCTTTGAACTACAATTATCAAACTGAAAACTATAGAATTCTACTTTTTCTTAAGCCTAACTTAAGCAAGACTAACAAAAGCAGATTGTTTAAGCAATCAATATCTATATTAAAAATTATATTTTGGGCTGGAGAGATGGCTTAGCGGTTAAGGCACCTGCCTCCTAAGCCTAAGAACGATGGTTCCAATCACCAGTTGTTCCAATCTCCAGGTCCCACGTTTAGCCAGATGCAAAGTGACACAAGGGCGCAATGCCACACTTGACCACAAGGGGGTGCACGCATCTGGATTTCGTTTGCAGCAGCTAAGAGGATGCTGGCACACCCATCTCTATCTGTCCTCCTCTCCCTCTCTCTGTCTCTCTCCAAAATATATATATTGTAAGTAGCTTTTCTAGATTTAAAGTATCTTGAGTATAGAAAGCATTGTCTACATTACCATTTTTAGCAGGAGACTTTTTTCTCAAGGGAAAATTAGACATGCTGCCTTCTGGTGAGGATCTAAAAGAAAAAATGAGGGATGGATACACTATGACAATAACATCCAGACCATTTCATTGCTGAGACATGTTTTCCAGTGACATTCAAAGCCACATAATATAGTATAACAAATATTACCTAAAGTGCTCTTAAGAACCTGTGAGCATTTCTATTCCCATGAATTAATTTTACAGGCAAAGAAAATGAGCCCCAGAGTGTTTAGCATCCATGGGGTTACATAACAAACAACTAAGTCGGTTATAGTTTAATTCATTTATTCAGCCAACAACGATGCACTGAGTGTTTGCATTGTGCCTGGCCCTGAGCCAGGAGTGGAGATCAGCAAGATGAGTTAGACTCATGTTTGGTCATGGGCAATGGACAGAAAACGACATGGTGCTGGGACTCGTAGCACAAGGGGAAAAGATCCTAAAATGGACACTCAGCACCATCTCCCGGAAATCCAAAGTAAACTCAGGCAACAGATAAGTCAGGGATAAGGGAAGCAGCCAAATACATGGAAATCACAGATCTGAGGAAACACTGGAAATTTTAGTTCATATTTCCATAGGGAAGCTCAAAGGTCCTTAATCAAGACCAGCCACCACTATTAAGATGTGCAGGGGTTAATATAACCCACAATGCCAATTCTCTTGGGACTGACCCCAGTCCCCAAAGTGGAGGTTCCTAACACATTTGCACTCATAGCTCCTTACATACACATTAAAAATTGTGGACATGTCTCTTTCTGTCCCTCTCTCTCTCTCTCTCTGTCAAATAAATAAATAAATATAAAATATTTTTAAAAGGGGGGGCTGGAGGGATGGCTTAGCAGTTAAGGCATTTGCCTCCAAAGCCAAAGGACCTAGGTTCTATTCCCCAGGACCCATGTTAGCCAGATGCACAAGGGGGCGCACATGTCTGGAGTTCGTTTACAGTGGCTGGAGGCCCTGGCACGCCCATTCTCTCTTTCTCTCTCTCTTTCTCTTTCTCTTTCTCTCTTTCTTTTCTCTTTCTTTCTCTCTCTCTCTCCTCCCTCTTTCACTGTCAAATAAATAAATAATATATATATTTTTTAAATTTTATGGACATGTAAGTATAAATAAAATTAGGCCTAGCTGCATTATCTGTGACCATTCTTGTATTTTTTTTCTTCTGTTGTTAGAAGTAATTAAAATGAGAACACTTTTGTGAACTTGGAACTATTGTGGGCCTTGGGCACTGTGCCTAATTAGCTATGGGTCTCCCTGAAGACAAGACTTAAAGTTCTAAAACCAGAAAAGTCTTGGACAAACGGGGATGAATGATCACTCTAGGCGGGGCACCATATCCCGGGTAGTGCTACTTAACACCATATTGACAGTCATCTATATGTAAGACTTGGAGGTGCCAAACGCCACCACTGCCATCCTCTGTACAGAAGTACCACTGGCAATACCTGTACCCTGGAACTAACTAGCCCCAGATTTTTTAAAAAATACCAATCACTTGTGTCAAAGCAGAGCCATGGCTGTGGGGACAATCTCGGCTTTGGAGCTCAGGGTGGATCTGGCTGGACCTCAAACAGCACAAAGCACAACTTTGCTCAGCTCCTTCTGTGGCCCTTCTCTTGCTTCGTTCTTCTGGAGCAGATTTGAACATGGGCAGGTGGACATAGGAAGGTTGCAGGGTAGCCCTGTGTGGTGGTTTGAATTAGGTGTCCTCGTGTGTTTGAATGCTTAATTCCCAGCAGATGGCAACTGGGGAGGTGGAACTTTGCTCCAGGGGGTGTGTATCTGGGGGTGGACCTTGACATTTATTAACCCTCCTTTTGCAAGTGTTAGTTGGTACACTCTTGCTGCTTTGTCCACCTGATGTTGGCCAGGAGTGATGTCCATCCTCTGCTCATGCCACATGCCACATATTCCCCTGCCTTCATGGAGTTTCATCAAGTTTGAAAGCCAAAATAAATCCTTTCCTCCCACAAGCTGCTTTTGGTTGGGTGTTTTGTGCCAGCAACAAGAAGGTAACTGCAACGCCCTGTTTGGCTGTGTTTCTAGGTTGATTTAAAAAAAAAAAAAAATTGGCAGGAACTGTAAAGAAAGACCCAAGACAAACATCTCAACTATTAGTCAATTTTGTCTGAATCTTGTCCTGTTTCTTGGGATTCCTGGCTCACCCATTTCCTGTTTCCAAAGAAGCTCTTAGACATTTTTTTCCACTCTTAGCTGGCGCATGTTCATCTGGAGCATTTGTATCTGACATAGTAGCATATTGAATGTGTATTTGTTAATTCACTTGCAGAGACTGAAAACTTAATTGTGAGCTAAGGGACAGGGGAGTTGGAGAAAAGGCAATCCATAACTATCTGCTTATCCATGTCTCCTAAAGATCTCAGTTTCCAGAGGGCAAGGCCTAAATCTTTCTTTTCTATTCCAAGGTCTGGAACAATGTAGGTACTTCCTAGTGGCTGAATGTCCCCCAAAATTCACATGTTAAAGTCTGAACTCCCAAATACCTCAGACTGTTACTGTAATGCCTTTAAAGAGGGTAATTGAGAATTGTGCTCTTCTATGGATGGAGAGACGGCTGAGCAGTTAAGGCACTTGCCTGAGAACCCTAAGGACCAGTGTTCAACTCTCCAGATCCTATGTTAGCCAGACACACAAAGGTGAGACAAGAGCAAGGTTGCACATGCCCACTAGGTGGTGCAAGCATCTGAAGTTTGATTTCAGTGGCTGAGGACTTGGCACACCAAGTCTTTCTCTCTTTGTGTGCCTCTCTCTCTAAAATAAAATAAAATAAAATAAAATAAAATAAAATAAAATAAAATAAAATAAAATAAAATAAAATAAAATAAAATAAAATAAAAAAGAATTAAGCTTTTCTAGTGATAAGGACACAGCAAGGACCAGCCACTCACAAGCCAAGGAGAATGGACTCAGGTGAAGCCATGCATCCCAACATCTTAACCTTGAACATCCCTCCAGAACTGTGACAATAAATCTCTGTCAGTATGTGGTGCTTTTTTGCCACAGCCCTAGTATACCAAGACAGTTCTTGCAGGAAAAATGATCAAAACTTTTCCAGAGTAATGAAGTCACTCAAACAGCTTTGGACCACACTATCCCTGACCTGCTCCCTTTGTTTCTTCAACTTTCCTAGTGCACAGAAGAGTTCCCAATAGCATAAGCATGGGTTAGCTGAGCCCTGCTTTGAACAGGGTACCTCACAGTCATTATCTCTCATTCTGTCATAAACTATGTCAGGTGGCTCTTATGATCTCCAACTCCAAGATAAGACCAGTGAATCTCAGGGACAGTATAACTTGTCCGAGGTGCTAAGAGGCTGAGCAAGGCTTCTCAGCCAAAGCCAACTCTTTCCTCAGCAACCATCAGTAATGTTTATTATGAGTCACTGCAGGACTTGACAGGTGCTCTGGCATTGGAGTGAAAAAGATAGTACTCATCAGGGGCTACCTGACCCATGATATCTCACTCTTTGAGCTCTACACGACCCATGAGCTCTACGCATGGTGATTGGTACTGGGACAAGCTGTCATGGAATCACTGTAGCAGACAAGCCTTCATTGAACAACCATCTTTATATATTTTGGGATATTCCCTTTTATTGTAAAACATATACCCACCACACAAAAATGTATACATTATTTATAATAGCAAAAAAAAAAAAAAAAAGTAGGGGCTGGAGAGATGGCTTAGCAGTTAAGGCGCTTGCCTGCAAAGGCAAAGGACCTCCGTTCAATTCCCCAGGACCCATGTAAGCCAGATGCACAAGGGGCACATGCATCTGGAGTTCGTTTGCAGTGGCTGGAGGCCATGGCACACCCATTCCCATTCTCTCAATTTCTCTCTCTCTCTCTCTCTCTCTCTCTCTCTCTCTCTCTCTGTGTGTGTGTGTGTGTCTCTCCCTCCTTCTCTCTCACTCTCTCAAATAAATATTTTTTTAAATAGAAACAACCCAAATGTTCATCAAGGAATGAATGGTAACACTATTTGGTATAGCTACCAAATGGAACAACACTCAAGAACAAACAGAAATGAAGTGCTAACTCATGCTACAACATGGATGAAGTTTGAAACATTAGGTTAAGTGGAAGAAGCCAGGTACAGCAGATGGCACCTTGTATGTTTTCATTGTTTGAAATATACATCATACTCATAGCCTCTGTGAATATATATATATTTTAAAAACACTGAATTTTATAGTTTAAGGGGTGGATTTTATGTTATATAAATAATTTCTCAACTATAAATCAAAACTTAAAAACTGGCAGCAGGCAGGGACCATGTGTGAGTTAGAGAGACAACAAAGACAATATTGCAGGGTCTATGTGGTTTCTCTAGAAAAAAAATGAAACTGGGGGGATGGAGAGATGGCATAGCTGATAAAGCACTGCTATACAAATGTGAGTGCCTGAGCACAGATCTGCACAGCCACATACAGTCAGATGCTACAGCATGGGCATCTGTAATCCTGGTGCATCTTTGGTGACAAGGGAGATGAAGACAGGAGAATCCCCTGGAAGTTTCCAGGACAGTTGGCTTGGCAGACACAGCGATGAACAATGAGACTGCTTCAAACAAGGTGAAAGGAAAGAACTGGTATCCAAAGTTGTTCTCTGACCTCCACATTCATGCCACATACATGCACACTCACACATATACATCACACACATGCAGAAAAAAAAGACTGACATCAATTTTTATTCCACAAAATTACATCAGATCCATGAGGAAGTGTGAGCACCCACCTACTAGTAACACATACACTGTATTGAGAAACATCCTGTCTTAATTAAAAGTTTTGTTCTTGCTTTTGTTCTTTGTTGGGGAGATGGTCCATTGGTTAAAGGTGCTTGTTGGCAAAGCCTGCCTTCTAGGCTTTACACCCAAGTAAAGCCAAATGATCATTCATTTACAACAATGAGAGACTCTGGCATGCCACCCACCAACATACACAAATAAATAATATTTTTTAAAGTTTCTTTCAGGCTCGAGAGATGCTCCATGGTTAAATGTGCTTGTTTGCAAACAAAATGACCCAGGTTCAATTCCCCAGTACCCATGTAAAGCCAGATTCATAATGTGGTGAATTAGTCTGGGGTTAGTTTGCAGTAGCAAGAGGTTCTGGCACACCAACACTCTCTCTCTCTCTCTCGTAAATAATAAATATTTTTAAAAACATTAGATAAGACATAGAGTTTTTCAAAAGGAGTTTCTTTCTTCTTATCAGGCCCCATTTTCCATTTGGGTTTGGAAGCAGAGTCACCCATTGGTACAGGAAAGTAGAAATGAGAATTGAAAGGAAAATATTGATCCCATTGAAGATCATATTCTTGTGCATTAACTTTGTGATAGAGCAGGTGAGGTGACAGTAAGAGAATAAAACCGTAAGATTTTTACTGCTGCAGTTCCTTCTTGTTGCTGGCACAAAGCACCTGACCAAAAGCAGCTTGTGGGAGAAAAGGCTTTATTTTGGCTTTCAGACTCGAGAGGAAACTTCATGACGGCAGGCGGAAGCATGGCATTGGCAGACTAGACATGACCTTATGGACATCAGGTGGACAACAGAAACAGGAAAGTGTGCCAAAAACTTGCAAGGAAAAGCTAGGTAGAATACTTATAATCCTCTCCAACAACACACTTCCTCCAGAAAGTCTCCAATTCCCAAACTGCCATCAGCTGGGGATCAAGCATTCAGAACACATGAGCTTATGGGAAACACCTAACTCAAACTACCACCTTCCACCACTGGCCTCCATAAACTCATGACCATGATGTAAACTGCAATGCAGTCAGTGTAATTTTAAAAGTCCCCTAGTTTTTATCAATCCCAATACTGTTCAAACATACCCAAAGTCCAAGGTCTCTTAACTGTCAGCTATAAAACCAAAAGAACATAATGGCACAGAATAAACATTTGCACTGCAAAAGATGTCATTTGGCATAGCAAAGAAAGATTGAACAAACACAAGATTTAAAACAACAGGGTAAAAATCAAATTCTGTAGCTCTACATCTGACAACTCCAACCAGTAACGAGTCTCTTGAGTTTCCATTTCTACCCCTTCAGCTGTGCTGCTCCTGACCCAGGAAAAACACCATCCCAAGCCAGCAGCAATCCTTGGCAGCCGTCCAACAATCCTGGCATGTCAAAAAGTCCTGAAGGTCTCCACTGTAAGCCACAATTCATTTTCACAGCTCTGTTGGGTCACCATGCAGGGACTTCCAACAATCCTGTCACACATTGCCCAAGGCCATCTCAATAAAACAAAACTGTGCTGCAGATCCAATAACCCTTTCTTTCCTACATTTGCTACACCCCGTAGTTCCAGGTGGGCTACCAAATTTGTTAATCCAGGCAGGAGATAAACCTGACTTTGAAGAGCAGGAAAACTTCAGCATTAAGGCACAGTTCTTTCTGCTGCCCCAATGCAGAGCAGCTGGCCCAGTCATAAAGATGGTAATCTCTCAAACAATTAACTAAACTGAGCTGTTGCCTTTAGCCTGAAGCCTTCATTTGTTTCTGTTCCATTTCCATCTGCTCACACCACTCCATTTTTATAACGCCATCCCACACAAGTTCACAGGACACTGGCCAGTAGAATGCACCACACCTCTCACACAGACTGCTTCTAGACCAGTCCCTAGAGAGTTCTTTTTTCCCCTCATAAGCCAAACCTCACATTCCATAGTTCTTACTGCATTCTGGTCCTTTAACTCTGACCAGAATGGTCCATGAAACTCTGACTTCAGCACTTCAAGGCATCTCTTAGGCCAATGTTTCAAATCTTTCCACATTCCTCCTGTAAATCAGCCCCAGATGGCCAAAAGCCACACAGTCAGGTTCTAACAGCAATGAACCCATGTCTCAGCACCAAATTTCTGATGCAGTTACCTTCCTGTTGTTGGCACAAAGCACCTGACCAAATGCAGCTTGTGGGAGAAAAGGGTTTATTTTGGCTTACAGACTTGAGGGGAAGCCCCAAGATGGTAGGGGAAAACATGGCATGAGCAGAAAGAAGCTGGGCATCACCTCCTGGCCAACATAAGATGGTCAACAGCAGCAGAAAAGTATGCCCAGCAATGGCAAGGGGAAGTTGGTCATAACACCCATAAGCCCACCCCCCCACCCAAACACACCTCCTCCAGCAAGGCTCCAATTCCCAAATTGCCATTACCTGGGAGCCAAGTATTCAGAGAACATGAGTTTATGGGGGACACCTAATTCAAATCACCACAGGAGACATCTAATATCTAAGCTGTAATATAAAAGGTCTGTGTTCAATGTTCCTACCAAGAAGGGCCACTTGTTTAATTCCCATCATGTGCTACTTACTGTGCCTTGTGCTCTATGCACATGATCTTATTTAATCCTCCAAATGAGTACTATTATCGCTGATTATAGGAGCCCAAAATATAGCCTGCACAAATCACACCATAAGTGGCAGAACCGGGAACTGTAATTAAGTCTATGTGACTATAATGCCAGGGTTCTTTATAGTAAGTTATCCTATATGGAACTCAAAGTGCCATGTCATATAGCCAATAGCAGGCCTGCAGAAAAATGCTCTGGTATGCCAGGAGATATGGAATGAAGGAGGTTTGGCTGGGAGGAGCAGCAGCAATGAATGGCAGCGCCCACATCCTCTAACACCGTATTCTGGATCCTCCCATCTACCATTGCCATACTGAAGCCAGGAGTGGCCTGACCCATTCCTGACCAAACTTCCTCCATGATCCATCTCACTACTGGACAGCTGGACAGTAATTCCTTCATTCCTAAACTCTTGCTGTCCACCGGCACAAGCTAGATGATAAAGGAAATAAACATTGAGTGCTGCTTTCAGGTGGTAATAATTAATTATGGATGCTGGACATTTTTCTTCTCAATTAAAAAAATGAGTGATATTGCAGAAATTAAATTTTCCTTATCAAATATATATGCTGCCCAAAACAGTGGTGGCGCCTGCCTGATGGTCCAAGCTCGACAAAGTCTTCTATTTGGACATCTCTAGCTCTCTTTGGGTGTCTCTCCTAGTCTCCTGCAAAATTTTCCTCATCCCTACCTGCTCCTTTCCCCCTCACAACCCACTGGTCAAATCTTCTTGACTGTCTTCAGCATCTGCCCATTTAGTGTCCCCTAAGCCACTTCTAAAGCCCCAATCTAAATCCTCTGAGGTTACAGTCTTTGTTTCTGCCAATCCCATTTCCCAGATACGTTACTGCAAAAAACTTGGTCCATCAGTCCAGGATAGAAAGCAGTATCTTGGGCTGGGGAAATGGCTTAGCAGGTAAGACGTTTGCCTGCAAAGCCTAAGGACCCTGGTTCGATTCCCCAGGACCCATGTAAGACAGATGCACAAGGGGGCACATGCGTCTGGAGCTCGTTTGCAATGGCTGGAGGCCCTGGTGTGCCCATTTTCTCTTTCTCTCTGCCTCTTCCTCTCTCTCTCTCTCTTAAATAAATAAAAATTTTTTTAGAAAAGCAGCATCTTCTTAAATACACAGCTACTTCTTACACTGTGGTTATAAAGGGATGAACATTTGTCTGTGTGAAGAACACTGTTATTAAAAATGTCCTTTGGGGGCTGGAGAGACGGCTTAGTGGTTACGGTGCTTTCCTGTGAAGCCTAAGGATTCATGTTCAACTCTCCAGGTCCCACATAAACCAGACACACAGTGATGCAAGCATACAATGTCATGTAGGCACACAAGGGGCACACACATCTGGAGTTTGAGTGCAATGGCTGGAGGCCCTGGCGCATCAATTTTCTCTGTCTCTCTCATTTAAAAAAAAGGCCAGTCTGTTGGGCTTGCCTCAAAAAAAATGTCCTTTTGAGCCGGGCGTGGTGGCACACGCCTTTAATCCCAGCACTTGGGAGGCAGAGGTAGGAGGATCACCGTGAGTTCAAGGCCACCCTGAGACTACAGAGTGAATTCCAGGTCAGCCTGAGCTAGAGTGAGACCCTACCTTGAAAAAAAAAAAAAAAAAAAAAAAAAAGGCCTTTTGGGGCTGGAGAGATGGCTTAGTGGTTAACATGCTTGTCTGCAATGCCTAAGGACCCAGGTTCAATTCCGCAGAACCCATGTAAGCCAGATACATGTGATGGTGCATGCATCTGGACTTTGTGTGCAGTGGCTAGAGGCCCTGATATGCCCATTCTCTCTGTTTTCAATAAATAATAAATAATTTTTTAAATGTCCTTTGTAGGGCTGGAGAGATGGCTTAGTGGTTAAGGCGCCTGCCTGCCAAGCCTAAGAACGCCTGATTGATCTCCAGGTCCCACACTTAGCCAGACATAAAGTGACACAGCGGGCAATGCTGCACTTGCCCACAAGGGGGTGTATGTGTCTGGAATTCGTTCACAGTGGCTGAGAGGCCACTGGCGTACCCATTCTCTCTCTCTCTGCCTCTTCCTCTCTCTCTCTTTCTCTCTCTCTTAATAATAATAATAATGCCCTTTGTAGAGTGAATTATAGATTACTAGACTCTCCAATTGATAGTGTTAAAAATTAAATGCAAAGCCAGAAATGATGGTGCAAACCTTTCATCGTAGCACTCGGGAGGCAGAGGTAGGAGGATTGCTATGAGTTCAAGGCCGGCCTGAGACTGCAAAGTGAGTGCCAAGTCAGCCTGAGCTAAAGTGAGACCCTGCCTTGAAAAAATAAATAAATGCAGTAAAATCTTATGTTTATGGAATTCTTCAAAGAAATGACTTATTTCATGGACTCCATTAAATTAAATTAAATCTACTCAACCTCCAGCTGGGTCAGGACCTAGGAGCCTTGTTCACCAGCTAGGTATCATTTTCCAGTCTTATTCCAGTACAATTTCTAGCCTCTCATGAGAAAGACAAAACTCTCCTCTTGGCTTCTCAAAAAGTTGTTGGCTGGTCCTATGTGTAACAATGACAGGCTCTCACTGGGTGGCCCAGGCTGGACTTCAATTCATGATCCTCTGCCTCAGCCCCCCAGGGCTGTAGGTGAACAACTGTTCTTTCCATGTGAAACATTACGATGTGTGAGGGCTTCTCTGCCGTGCTGGGAACTACAAATTCAGCCTTGATTTCAAAGCACTCAATGCTAAGTTGACATGTCAGTCATGAAAGCAAAGTCCACAAGGAAAGAGGAGAGGAAAAAAGAAAAAGGTTTTCAACTAGTAGCTCATCTTTCATTTCCTTTTTGTGACTAAACTTTGCATCCACTATGTGTACCTGTGCACAAAGACTTTTGTCCTTAAGTCTTAGATGAAATCCATCAGATTTCTTAGTTCTTGTTGGATGCCTTTGAAGTTATTAGCATTCCCAACTTCCTAAATCTTCCTTCTTATTAACTTCTCATTTTCTTTTGTTTTTTTATTTGTGTGTTCCAGCTCTGGGAATAGAACCTAAGGCTTTATGGATGCTAGGCAAGTGCTCTACCACTGAGCTACATTGCCAGCCCACTATTTTCTACTTTTAATGATAGCACTTCCTCTGGCAGGCTTTAGGTCCATTAGGGAACACACTGCTCCCTGGCCTGCTCCCTGAATTCCCTCCCAACTTCAGGAATTCCCTGGGCCACCTCACGACTCAGCTCCAACTTCCTTCCTCATCTTTTAGTCTCTCAGCACAAAGGCTTGAAAATCTCTTTCTTCCCTTCTTACTTACCCAAGGGTGAAATGCTTCTTGGATTACTGTTCCTTTCTCTTTCTCTCTCTGTTAACTTCCAAGTAAGAAACACTGGAAGAGCAAAGAACCTGAAATGAATGTGGGAGGACCCCCACACAGGGAGAGCACAGGAAGAAAGAACCAGAAAAGGAAAAAAAAAATGTGTGGAGCAAAAAGATTAATGAAAGAGAAGTGAAGAAAAGAGAAAAGGGAAGAAAAAGAACTCAACTGTGCTGATATTTGGGATAGGGTAAAGAGATTATAATATATATATATATATATATATATATATATATATATATATATATATATATATATATATGCATGTGTATGCCAGGGTCTCTTGTCCCTGAAAACAAATGCCAGACACTTGTGCCACTTTCTGTGTCTATCTGTACATGGGTGGCTGGGGACTTGAACACGGGCCAGCAAGTTTTGCAAGCAAGAGACTTTTGACTCCTGAGCTATCTCCCCGACCCTTCACACCATATCTTTAGGTGGTTATAGTTACTCTCCTCACTCCAAAACTACATGAAACTTCATGACGAATGGTTGTTGTGATTGCAATAATGTCAGTCATTCCGTCATTTCACAGAAGAGTTAGAGATGTGGGCACTGGAAAAATAAAGTAGATTATTTTTTTCTGTGTAGGGGCCTCAGGACACACATTTTGCCAGTGAATGGCACAGTGGAGATTCTAGCTCAAATCAGCCTGACACCAAAATACCTGTCTCAGAAGGCTGGAAAACAAGAGGGGAGAGGGAGCATGGTGGAAAGTTACTGGACTAATAGAAGTGAAAAGAATAACAACAGTGTGTAGTTTCAGTCAGAGAAGTTTTTTTTTTTTTTTTTTAATCGTTATACCAAAGTGTCATGAGCTCAGTATAGACAACAAATGGATGATTTAACTGCTCTGGAATCTTCCAATGCATCAAGTTCCTAATATGCTTATTAAATTGCTAACTTTATGAAATGCAACGTGAACAGTTGTCTGAGGCAAATCTCTATAGGATGAAAAGTAGAATAAGAAATGAAATACCATGTACATGCCTGAAAAAAATGGCATTGATGGCTATTGGCCCGAGTCGTATTCATGTTTATGTATAAAAATGTCCTGAGGGCTGGAGAGATGGCTTAGGGGTTAAGGCGCCTGCCTCCTAAGCCTAAGAACCCAGTTCCAATCTCCAGGTCCCACATTTAGCCAGATGCAAGTGACGCAAGGGTGCATTGCCGCACTTGACCACAAGGGGGTGCACGCATCTGGATTTCGTTCTCAGCAGCTGAGACACTGCTGGCGTGCCCATCTCTATCTGTCTTCCTCTCCCTCTCTCTGTCTCTCTCTCTTTCTCTCTCTGTCTCTCTCTCTGTGTCTCTCTCCAAAAAAAAAAATAATTAATAAATAAATAATAAAATAAAATAAATGTCCTGAGTATTTTCTTCAGAAACCAGTGACACAGGTAAGATCTCTGGCAACTATAAAGCACTTTTAACATAGGAGTAAGGGGGAGCACACTGTCCAAGATGGATGATAAAACAAAACATCAAGAACCAATTATCACCTGAAAGAGCTTGAAATATTATCTAAGGAGAAAATAGAGATTTACAGGACCAATGTGAACAAGTCCACTTAAATTATTTCTCAAATGAATATAGTTGACATAAAGCAACCACCATTAGCCTGATTACACTGAATGAAGAAAATCCAAAAGTATTCAACTGGCAAAGAACAGACTTTCTTAACCTGCTGGGATGCTCAGAAATGAGCTATTTTTTCCTCTTGCAGCATCCCAGCCTCAGATTAGCACTGGGAATCTTGCTTACTGGTGGGAAAAAGAAATCCAAAGTGCAGCACACATGAAATCATCTTGTTACCCAGATGTCCAAGTGCTACCAATTTTCTGTCTTTATGAAACTTCTGCTATAAAATCGCCTCTCTCGTGATGCCTGGATTAAATAGGTGCTGCTATTTTAATAGGGTTATGCTCTTCTCTACAAAATAATATGAGTAAGGTCCTGTTGGCCAGGACAATTATTTATTTCATTTGACAAAAAGACACTAGTTAAATATTCATTAATCAAAATTCAGTCCAATAATCTATGACCTAGGCCTCAGCATGGACTATGGGTTTCAGTTTCAGTGGGTTCTGTGTCAAGGGTATTTGGCATCCGGTCCCCTGGGTCATTTTGTATACATACAGTTGTCCTCTAAACTTTTTCACACAGCAGCCCTAGCAATGACAGGAAGGAGGGCAGGGTTATGGGGATAGTTTCCTTCAGACCTCTCAACTAAAATTAGTTACTTGTGCATAGATGTACTCTGCTGATGCTGTAACTTTTATACACCTTCCAGAACCTTGGTGCAGTCTCCTGGATGTATGTATCCCAATTTAAAGAGTAGAGTTCGGGCTGGAGAGATGGCTTAGTGGTTAAGGCACCTGCCTGCTAAGCCTAAGAACACTGGTTCCAATCTCCAGGTCCCACATTTAGCCAGATGCAGTGAGGCAAGGGTGCAATGCCACACTTGCCCTCAAGGGGGCACATGCATCTGGAGTTCATTCACAGAGGCTGAGAGGCTGCTGGTGCACCCATTCTCTATCTGTCTTCCTCTCCCTCTCTCTCTATCTCTCTCCAGGATATTGCAAATAAAGGAGACTCACCACTATTTAAGAGTCAAGGAACTTGAATCTTGAATGTAAAGATAAATAATAATTTATTTAGACTCTTAGAGCTCTCAGATGTGCAATTATAATGAATATTCAGGACTATTGATTATTTTTATAGTCATAAGCCAGTTTGCATATAACAGGTAGCAATAAAATTCACTCTTCCAATTAATGATCTCAATGAAAGGATGATTAATATCTTTAAAGAACTTAGCAACTGACATAAAATGAAAGTCTAATAAATGAAATGGTCATTTGGCAAAGCACACGCCTGAGGAAAAGCCTCTCTCAGACCCTAAAATCATATGGGTTTGTAACCTGGCAAATGAGGGTCACTGGGCAACAGTGGGCATGTGTAGAGCCATTAATCCATAGAACTCCATTTCAGACTTCTTAGGAAGAGAAAACAGAACATCAACAAGTGATCGAGAAGCAAGGTGATTCCAGAAGAGAAGCCGTATGGCACCAACTAAGATTTTGCTTGGACTGGTGGGCAAAGGATTTTATATCCTTGTTCTTAAGGAATGTTTGAAGGTAGTGCCTGGACCATACCAAATGTTATCAGTAAAATCAAGTTTTCTCAAGTGAACTGCTTGGCGGAGGACACACAGTTCACTCCACGGTATGTATGAGTTCAGTCATTCAGAACATACCTCTGTTTTGTTTACAAGTTCCCATGGATGGGAATCTCTCAGTCAAAATTCTTAGTGAACGAAGGTAGCAGGTAAACAGAACCACCACGGTGGCATCTGAGCTGAGGATGTCGCTGACTGTGGGGACCACGCCCCACACAAACATCACAGATCATCTCCCTGATAAGGGTTCATTGTCTTCTAAGGCACCAAAATATAATAAATATAAAGACTAAGTACAAAAACCACAAATTAGAAATGTCTTCCATTATGTCATTAATACACACACTATAATAACATTTCCACATATTCTGGGCACTGGCATTCTCATTTACATATCATTCATAGTCCTTTTATGAAGATGAAGCATGGCTCATTTATTGCCACTACATATTTTATGTGAAAGAAATTTGAAAAAAATTATTGTGAAAATCTAAGAAGACCAAGGACAGAGGCTCTGACTTCACACTCTGTCTCTGCTGCTAGGGGCCTAGTGAGTTGCTTAACATTTGCACGTTACTTTCCTTAGGTAGAAAATACAAGTGTTAGACTGGATAAGATATCCTCCATTCCAGTTGAAAAATTACGTCAATTATATTTAAGATTTACATGCAGTTAGAATAGCTTTTCTTAAAAACTCCCAAAACCAGATTTTTGGGATGAGGATAGAAATAGAAGTTGAAAATGGTCTCTGCAGACCCCAATCCAGCTCTCACAGTAGAATGCAGAGTGAAGTTGACCACATCCACACAAATTCCTACAGAGAACCACGCCCCTCCATATCACCCCACCCTGCCTTTACTCCTTCATACACTCATGTAAGAAAGGGTGATTTTCTTAATTTGGGGGAGGGGTATATGGTAGAAGGAGTGTGCATTTAGCATCCCACAGCTCAGCATCTTGCAATATTTTTAGCAGTTGGTGTAAAATAATATGACATCATCTGCAAAATTATACTTTAAATTTTCACTACAAGCAACAGGAAGGTCTTTTAAAATTTTTCAGGCCTGTGTGGTGGCACTTGGGAGGCAGAGGTAGGAGGATTGCCATGAGTTCAAGGCTACCCTGAGACTACAGAGTGAATTCCAGGTCAGCCTGGACTAGAGTGAAACCCTACCTCGAAAAAAGCAAAAAAGAAAATTAAAAAGAAAATATTCAGGACTGGGAAGATGTCACAGTAGATAAAGAACTTGCCATGTAAGTATTAGTACTTCGATTTGAATCCTCAGAACACACTTAACACCAGATGATGGAGTGTGTGTCTGCAATCCTGGTGCCTGCAGCAAGACGAAAGTAGAGACAGGCGAATCCCCAGAACTTGTGCAGTGGTGAGCAAGAGATCCTGTTTCAATCAAGGTGGAAAGTGAGGACCAACATCCGAAGATGTCTTCTGACCTCCTCCCACACGTAGTGGCACGTACCTGTACTCGCACCCATATGCAAGTGTATGCACATGCACATGCGTGCACACACACACATGTGTCATATCTGCACACACTCATCACACAAACACATACACACACACGTAGGTAAGTTTTTACAATTGCTTAGAATCCAGACCAGTGGGTGTTGATTCCTGATTTTAAAGGCTCCATTCTCCATGGTCTGAGGAGAGAATTCCCCAGTTCACAGCCCCCACAGGAAAACTCAAAAGTCTGTCCTTTCGGGGACGCCAAATAATGTAACGTGTACAATGGCCAAGTTAAAAGCACAACCAGGAAAGGCAGACTGTTGGCAAGCAGAGGCTGTCAACACTCAACTGGAAACAAGTCAAAGATAAGGCAAGACAGTCCTAATTTGAATCATTTGAAAGAAAAACAGAGAAGAGTATACTCGTAACGTTTCGACATTTGCCAATATATTCAACTTACCACTCTTGCACAGAAAGTCAGGGCTCTTGGCCGGCCAGCCTGCAAGGATTCCTCCAGTGGATCCAGCTGAAACAAATGGGCACCTGGAGCTTCCTGGCTGCAGTTCCCACCTCCACCTGACTGTGTTCATGAAGAGCTTAGAGGCTTCTCGCTCAGCACTGAGTCACCCAGGGAGGAGGTGGGAGGCGTAAAAATGGGAGTCACCTTGTACAAATACTAATTCAGTGAAAACAGTCTCCTTCATGGGCCTAGCGTCTCTGTTTGGTAAGTTCTTCATATAACTTACAGCCTTGTTATGCCACAAGTGCTCTTGTTATCACCCTCTTAACTGACATCCACATTACACACGCCTACTGGCAAGCTGGCATCGGATCCAACCTCTCCTTTCAAAAGCTAAACAAAACCTGGGGGTGGAAGGAATCCTTTTCTCTCAGTAGTGCTTGGAATGTAGTCACGGGGGAGAACAAGGCTCAATTAGGAAAGGAAAGTTCTCCAGCACACAGGAACTCTGGAACCAGAAAAACAGAAAGAATCTTACAGAAATTTCATGTAGGAATTATACACGTGGAACAATTTATAGAACTATCAGATTAAAATTATACCACAGATATAAAAATTCTCATCCTTATTTCATCACATGTAAACAAGGTGACAAGGACAGTTGAAGCTTTTATTACAACTGATGGTGGTGTAGACTCCAGAAGAGCCATCCTGGGTGGGGGCTTTGCTTGCAAGCGCTGAAATGCACATTTCATAATGGCCAAGGAGGCTTGAAAGCAGCTTAATCAATCTAGAACAAGGCTAAATAGGGAGCCAGATCAACGGCAGTCATACCAACAATTAACCTCCTTAAGACTGCTTCTGAAAACCAGTCTGGCTGAGCTATGCTCTGACAATGACCATAACAAGAGGTAGAAAAGTCCAGATAGGAACGCAAGATAATTGTAGTATGGGCTGCAACTGGGAGATGACTTCCTGAGTGTTTTCTTATTCTAGGCTGAGGAATAGGAAAATCTAAGGAAATTGATTTTCAAGACTATATATATATGATATATTTTAACTAAATTTTAAATTTTTGTGATGTTCATAAATATTGATCTGATTAACTTGGATATTCATATTGCAAATCAAAAAGTTGAAAAGCAAAAATATGACTTGACTCAATTTTTAAAAAATAAGCTAGGGCTGGAGAATTGGCTTAGTGGTTAAGGCACTTGTCTGTGAAACCTAAGGACCTGGGTTTGACTCGCCAGAGCCCTCATAAACCAGATGCACATGGTGATGCATGCATCTGGAGTTTATTTACAGTGGCAGGAGACCCTGGTGAACCCATCCATTCTTATTCTCTCTCTCTCAATAAATAAGTAAATATAAACTATTTTAAAAATAAAAAATAAACTAAGGTTTAGTCCTGCATTTTAACTTGATTAAAATTGTACGACTAAGCAGTTTAAAAGCTATCTTGTAAGAGACAAGTAGTAAATTATATTATAGGATGCTTAGATGTATGTTTTGTCCTTTGTAAAACATATAACAAGAAAAATATGTTTCTACTTTATAGTGAAGTAAAAAGTATGGCCATACAAACTACATTAAAGGTGTTTGAGCTTATAAGCAATGATTTCTGAGTGTAATTAAGGGTTTCTCTTCTTTTACAATACAGGAACCCAGACCACTAAGCCAGTGTCTTTTCATTTTACAATGATATCTGATTCAAAAATAAAAATAAAGGACCTCATTTTAAGCACTGGAGTAAAATTCAGATTTCCTCCTAGCACAAAGGCATTCATCAAAACAACTGCCTAATAATCACTAATTTCAAAATGTGAACAGGTCAAGTCAAAAAAGTGTTTGGGTGTGGAGATGGCCAGATAGGCGTGGCCTAAGTTTCTCTCCAGCCTGAACTGAACATGCTTTGAATAACTTGGCTTGACCATGTCCATTTCCCTATGGTATCCATCTGGGCTCCTTACAATGTCTGCTCAGAAACTGGGATGGGAAAAGGTCATGTGTCAGGTGTCTGGACCAGTTGATAGGTGGTATCTATCTTGAGAAATAGGATGGGGTTCCTCAAAGCTGGACACCACGGGAGGGCACCGGAACAAGGTCCATCACAGGCCTTGGACAGGAAAGTGTTTCTGAATCTCTCATAAAATTAGACATTATAATGCCACATTGTTTTGTCTACATATATCCAGTGAAACAACCAGCCAAAAGGAGCCTGTATTCCACACGATAATGAGAGAAAATACCGTTTAGGTGCTGAACATTGCTCTAGGACGTTTTCATGTAATTGTTTAGTAATTGCTACTAAATGTTACCTCGTCACCTCGTGGATGGTCCCAAAGTGATACTGAAAGTTCAAACAATGAAGACCTCAAATAATCATCTTATGTGTTTCTGATCGAGTATTCTGGGGCTTGGAAGGATTAAGAAAAAAAACAGAGGGCTCCATATTTTCCTTCCAACCAGAAGAAATAAATGTTACATGCCTGTTAAAACAAGAGGCATCATTAGCGTGGTAATTACAGAACCAGCATCTCTTTTCCTGGGAGTAGATAGATGTCACAATTAAAAAATTGCTGCTAGCACTGCGAGAGTGAGTGCATTTCTGAATGTACCTTTGATGCATACATGTAGTGTGGCTTGAATGAGGGTGCACGTGGGTGGGCGAGGTCCGTGTGTATGTGTGTGGGCATAAGTGTGGAGGCCAGAGGTCAATGTGAACTATCTTCCTCAATCATTCTCCATCTTATTTGTGTGTGTGTGTGTGTGTGTGTGTGTGTGTGTGTGTGTGTGCGATCATGTATACTATAGCATTCATGTGGAGGTCAGAAGACCACTTTCAGGTGTTAGTCTTTGCTGTTCACCTTCAGGCAGGGTTTGTTGTTCACACTGTTGCTCACAAGCTTCTGCTAACTCCTTTTCTCTGTTTCCCATCTCACTGTTGGCACGCTGGGATTGCAAAAGCTCACCATGGCTTCTGATTTAACATTTATTTGTTTATTATTTATGAGAGAGAGAGAGAGTGTGCACCAGGGCCTCCAGCCACTGCAAACGAACTCCAGATAAATGCGCCACCATGTGCATCTGGCTCATATAGGTTCTGGGGAATAGAACCTGGGTCCTCAGCCTTCACAGACAAGTTCCTTAACCACCAAGCCATCTCTCCAGCCCAGCTTCTGGTTTTTATGTGGAGTCTGGGGGTCTGATCTCAGGTATTCATGTTTCCATGACAAGCACTTTATGCACCGAGCCATCACCCCAGCCCTGCTTCATACACTTTGTGGCACCAGCATGATGCAGACCAATGGAGAACACACCACAGATCTATACCAGCCTGGGTTCAATTTCCTGTAGAAACTCAGTAATCACTATGGGCAAATCACATCACTTTGTGCCCACGTCCTTTTTGGGGCACTGTGATTCATGGTATCCATGTATTTCCTAGACAGATTCTGATGGAGTATATTTTGGTAAACTAAGACTCCAAACCTGTGATGTAAACATCAGGGAGGATCGGAAGAACTCAGAACTTGAGCTCCTGTTGCTTTCTTTCTCTTCTTCAAGTTCAAAACAAGTAATTGATTTCTCTTTCATTGTGAGTATAGTTCTGATTTATGCCATCTGAGACAGGATTGGTCCAGTCAATGACAGAAGGAAGAGAAGATAAAATTGGGCAGGAAAGATGTGCAACCATGCTGTCTTCAACAGTTCTGAAGTTGACAAAGCCTGCTTGAAAGTTTTACTTCCTCCCTCTGTTCCTGTGTCCACCCAAACCAGATACGCGGTGGTCCCAGTGCTCGGCGTGTTCCCATGTGTCCTAATCTCGTGACTTTCTGTAGAGTCATGAGCTGTGCTGCAAATGTAATGCAACCCTCCTGGTTGTAGGCTGATTTAAGCAATCACGACAGAATTACTCTTTCTTCCACTGGAAAAAAGAAACTTGGATGGTTAACTAATTTTTATAATTACAATCTGACTTTTAAACTGGGTTGTGACTCATAATTTCATGATTTTCACTTCTCATTTTCCTCAGTTCGTAGTAAATTCTTCTCCCGCTTTGCACCATTTTCTCCTTTGCCAAATATCTCATGGTCTTACATGATGAGATACCTAAGATCAGAGACCTCTATGTTTACCACATTTATGTTTCTTGAATCATAACCACACTTCATGTTTGGTGGCTGAATGAAGGAATAATTGCCATGAACAATAAGTGGTAGTCATTGCTACCCAGCAAGGGTTAAAGGGATATTCACTGTTAATAGAAGTCTAGTAGCACATATGTGTGCGTGCCTGTGTGTGTGTGTGTGTGTGTGTGTGTGTGTGTGTGTGTGTGTGTGTGTGTTTTCTAAGTAGGGTTTCCCCCTAGCCCATGTTAACCTGGAATTCACTGTGTAATCTCAGGCTGGCCTCGAAATCATGGTGATTTTCCTATTTCTGCCTCCCAAGTGTTGGGATTAAAGGCGTGAGCCACCACGCCAGGTCTGTTTCTTTTTAAGTGACCCAATTTCCTCATGATGTTTTTATATCTCAGGGTGGACACTATAACACTGGCTCTTCAGTTTACCTGTAAGCTTCACTACTCTCTCCCAACAAAGAAAGACCTCTGTAGTTTTGATAGATTGCTCAAGTAATAATTGTCATAGCTGGATTTATTGTCCGAGGATGAACTCCCCATCATCATCGCCTCCTCCTCCTTCTCCTCATAGACTCTCTCTACTCTTAACCACTTCCAATTACTTGGTCGATAAGCCGTCACTGTCAATCCCCCTCCCACTTCAGTTGAACCTCTCCTTCCACTTGTTCCCCAGTGCCTACCTACTTCAGACTCTCCTGCGAGAATACGACTTCAATCACACACCAAGTGGCCTTCTCCCAATCTAAACCCATCCCCTACTGAGTCTGTTAGGCTCCTTGGCTAAGCTCTTTCAGGTCATGAGGGTCAGAGATAAGTTTTGGAAATCTCAGCTCATGGGAACACATTATCAGCAATTATTCAGGGAAGACCTACAGAATCCAAAAATTATGATACTTAGAAATGGAGATGGCTTAACAGTTAAGGCACTTGCCTACAAAGCCAAAAGACCCAGGTTCTATTCTCCAGGATCTGGCACATGCATCTGGAGTTTGTTTGCAGTGGCTGGATGCCCTGGCATGCTCATTCTCACCACCATTCTCTCTCTCTCTGTCTCTCTCTTCTCTCTCTCTCTCTCTCTCTCTCTCTCTCTCTCTCTCTCTCTCTCTCTCAAATAAATAAATAAAGTATATTTAAAAAAAAAAAGAAACAGAGATGGCTCAGCTGGTAAAGCACTTTCCACAGGCATGAGGACAAGAGTTTGGATCCCTAGGACCCACCTAAATACCAGACAGGCATGGTAGCACATCTGTAATCCCAACATTCCAGAGTGAAGACATGGGATAACACACAGCAAGCTGGCTGACTAAATAAGTCAGATAGGTGAGCTCAAATAGGTTCAGCCCTGACTCAGTAAATAAGGTGGAGAACAATCAAGGGAGACATTGGACATTGACCCTTGACCTCCACACAAATGTGCATACCCACACATGTACATCACATGCACACACACAACCAAAAAATCAAGCACCAGAGTTAAAGGCTGTCTCACAGAAACGGATCAGAGAAGCTAAGTGTGAGCTCCAGTGATCTTCTCAGGATTGATTCATGAATAGAACACCCACCTATAAGTCTGTTGATCACATAGACATATTCTTTTATGCAAGCAGGCAACCAAATACAAATAATCAGTTTCCAGAAATAAAAGGGTACTGTCCATCTCAAAAAAAAAAAAAAAAAGCAATCTATCAGTCAGTATGTTTCAGATCAGTGCTATGCAGGCTCAGCTCTTTTTCTTTTTAATTCTAAATTTTAATTAATGTATAAACCAGATGCATGAAATAATAGATTCCATAAATAATGATATTTTACATATGCATTCTCATTCTCTACCAGTCAGGTTTCAGAGCAATCTTGCTTCAGCTCTTTCTCTTTCTAATTTAATTAACCTTAATGTATATTTGTTGCATGAAATAATAGATTTTCATGATATTTTTACATATGCATTCTCATTACCCTCTCTTATTTGTGGAGCAATCTATGCTGAATTCAGATCTATTGCAATGAACCTTCTCAGGCCTGGAGGTGTAAAAAGAAAGAAAGAAAGAAAGAAAGAAAGAAAGAAAGAAAGAAAGAAAGAAAGAAAGAAAGAAAGAAAGAAAGGAGGGAGGGAGGGAGGGAGGGAGGAAGGAAGGAAGGAAGGAAGGAAGGAAGGAAGGAAGGAAGGAAGGAAGAAAGGGTGTAGTTTCAGCCTTTATGACATGTTAAGTACAATTTTCTGCTGATTTCTTTGTAAAACCACACTAGTTATCCATCCGAATGCCGGGATCCAAGAGCAAGTCCATGAGCCTCCCATGTCCATGACTCAGTTCTCTAACTTTGATAGTACATCTACTGCTTATTTCCATCAGGCTACTGATTTATCATCATCTCCATAAATTTGATTGAACTTTATTATTTCCAGATACTTCTGGAGTTTTTTATTTCTAAGAAATAAAAGCCAAAACAAAATCTGTAGTGATTCTTTTAATTTCTCAGTGATATCTCTAGAAAACTATGATTTTTAGATATTTCGGTATTGGCATCTTTTCTTATTTCAACTTTACATTTCCCCTACCAGCATCACTTTCCTCTCCTCATCAAGTAATTATAATTAAAATCATTAATAATAGCTGGATTCAATGATTTTGGAGTGTGTGTTTTGTGTGCATGTGCATGTATGTGAATAAGAGTGAAGAGAGGGAGAAACCTTGATCTTTGGAATACTAGTGTAATTTAATTTCTTATTTTATATATCCTGTGCACTTTTTAGATTTTGATATATTTTCAATTTTTTTACTATTGGTTTCCATTTTGTTTTTCATTTTTCTACTTAAGATTCCAGTTGTTTAGGAAGGATAATTACATATGTTTATGCATTTTTAAAATTTTACTTATTTATTTGAGAAAGCGAGAGAGAAAGGGGCAGAGAGAGAGAGAGAATGGGCACACCAGGGCCTCCAGCCACTGTAAACGAACTCCAGATGCATGCGCCACCTTGTTCATCTGGCTTATGTGGGTCCTGGGGAATCGAACCAAGGTCCTTTGGTTTTGCAGGCAAATGCCTTAACTGCACTGCCCTGTTTATGCATTTACATATCTGATAGAGACTAACTAAATTCCCTGGCAGATGAATAAAATGTGAGAACCTTACGTGAGTTCATCTGCACGCATATGAGGCTCAACAACATCCTGAAATTTGAAATCCACTATCTGTTTAAATATACCATTTACCCTAAAAATACATCTAATAGAGTAATTCCTCCACATTAGGGACAATGTCCCCCAAAAATTTTGGAAGCATTCAAATCCAAGATTCATGATTCAAATACGATGACACACTTTGATTTTCAACTCAAATGAGACAATGATTGATATGAACGCATCGAATAATGAAAATATAATGACGCTTCTCATTGTTAATGTAACTCATACAACTCAAGGTCAACCCTTGTATTCTTTTCACCCAGCTTTTTCTTAAAGAGATAAATGGGAAGGTTTTGTTGACTATATACAAGAAGCTCAACTCTGCCATTATAGCAAAAAGTATGGTAAAGGAAGGGCATGTCAGAGTGGCCTGCCATGACCAGAGCTGGTAATCCTTGGTCAGCTCCCAGTCTGTGCTGACCAACCCCAATGGAAAAACTTGCCTCTCTCTTTTTTCTCCCTCCTTTGTTAGGAGGAATGTTAGATGTGAAAAAGAACATAAATAAATGTTTAGCAAAATCTTTATTCTCTACACACCAGTGCTGAGCTTCTGAGGGATCCAGGTGACTTGGACAAGATTCAATAACTTAGCTTGTGTGGAAATGAGATTACAGCTCACGCACAATCATGGGCTTTAGCCTGCCCATGTACTACTCTATCGCGTATGCCTTACCTGATTTCATCCTCACAACTTCCTCCCCATCCTTTCTTTCTTTCCTTCCTTCCTTCCCTCCTTCTTTCCTTCTTATCTGCCCCAAACTTGCTATTCTCCTGCCTCGGGCTCCTAAGTGCTGAGATCACAGGCTCAGCCCACCTCACCACAATTATGCCAAGCACCATCATCACTGACAATTCATAATGAAAAAGACTGGAATTGAGGGAAGTTAAGCAATACATCCAGGGCTTAACTGTAAGCAAATGGAACAAGGAAGGGCTCTGCACGTCTCAGTATTTCTACTTCTATTCCTGCCACTGCTCTAACATTTCTGCCATTCCACTTTCCATTACATGGCATTCCCTGATGAGAAGCAGCCTTTTTGGTTAAGCACACTCCTCTCTGTGCTGGGAACCCACCTGAATTCTCACCAGTGTATGCATTTTTCCCCACTCAGAAAGTAGTCGCATTGCCTGACTTGTCAATCCAGTCTAACTATAATTCCGCAACACAGAAACAGGGAGTGGATCTTGACTTTACACACCCATGGCCAACCCCATATACAAAGGCTGGGAGACGTGTATGTTTGATCTCTGCTTATGTAAGAACACAAATCTGAAGAGACTCACAACCATGACCACAACCAAGGCCTGAAAGAAGTCACGTGTGTGATTCTTACAGAAGGTTGGACTTTCCTTCACACCCCGGTATTGCACCACATGAGCACACACCCACTTTATTCACTCTTCTTCCATAAGCCCTGACCAACAGGTAGGGGTAGATATAAAGGGAGGAATAAAAACACATTCAACCCATGGTTCTTTCCTCAGAGATATTTTTCCTTGCACCAACTGTTAGATCTAAGGCCTCCATTATTAAAAGAAAGAGCCATGGCAGGATAAATGGCAAATGATAAACTGGAAAAAAAAAAAAAAAGGGTTAAGGAGAAGCTCGATGCTTTCCCACAAAGCTTTGCGGGTGGTGGCCATGGGCCAAAGCTGGAATGAACCACAAATCCAACGGGACAGCGGAGCTGAGCCAGAGCCATGGCCAGCACAGTGGTAGTGGTTGGATTGACCCTAGCTGCTGCAAGATTTGCAGCTCGTTATGGTTTACAAGTCACAAAGCATGTGGAGCCTCAGATAAAACAAGTTTTTCAAAGCCTGCCAAAATCTGACTTCAGTGGAGGATTTGACAGAGGTGAGTTTGAACCCAACATGACAAAATGGGAAGCAGCAGCATTAATACTAGGTGGAAGGTGGATCTCCGTATAAAGCAGTCAAAAATCAATGAACCTAAAGATTTACTAGAAGGTCTAGCTAAAAAGATGAAGAAATTGTATGATGAATTTCAAATTCATGTTAAATTATGTATATGAGCACCAACTTTTTTGTAATAAAACTGCCTCAAAGCTACAATTTATAAAAATGGTTTAGTGTAAGTTAAAAACAAAAGTTTAAGTTGATGTACTCATGTTGCAAAATCAAACACTATTCCTGTATACTGTGCATGAGTGTGAGTCTATCACTCGTCCATTTCCTCATGGGGACCCTTGTGTTATATACACTCTGTCTGCTTTTCTTCTCAGACTAGTCTAGAAGCAGGCAGATACAAAACGCGTTATCCTCAGATTGCTAAAACCAAAAAGCATGCATTCTGTCTGTTTTTCTT
Organism: Orientallactaga sibirica; assembly: GCA_036365145.1. Taxonomy (NCBI): domain Eukaryota; kingdom Metazoa; phylum Chordata; class Mammalia; order Rodentia; family Dipodidae; genus Orientallactaga; species Orientallactaga sibirica. Next base: position 18,749,089 of record JAEOAD010000024.1, on the reverse strand, counting down.
TTCCCAGCCACACTCCATCTTGCACCTAGAAACATAATTAATTAAATGAAATAAAAGTAATAAGAGAAAACTTCTGTCTTAAGGCAAAAGTAATTCCCATTAGGTTCCAAAGAAGCCACTTATAAAGGTCTATTGTCCTTTCCTCTTCCTTCTGAAATTTTATAAATCCATTAAAATTAAAAAATTAATAAAGAGAGGCTTCACAGTTAATGTTTGCCAAAGGACCCAGGTTCAATTCCCCAGGACCCACGTAAGCCAGATGCACAAGGTGGCACATGCATCTAGAGTTTGTTTGCAGCGGCTGGAGGCCTTGGTGCATTCATTCTCTCTATCTCTCTCTCTTTTTCCTCTTTCTCTCTCTCTCTCTCTGTAGCTATCTATCTCTATCTGCCTGTCTGTCTCTCTCAAAGAAATAAAAATAAATAAATTAATTTAATAAAAAATAAATCTAGGGGATGGGGAAATGGCTTAGTGGTTTAGGTGTTTGCCTGCAAAGACTAAGGACCCTAGTTCGATTCCCCAGGACCCACATTAGCCAGATGCACAAAGGGGAGCATGCATCTAGAGTTCATTTGCAGTGGCTGGAGGCCCTGGCGCACCCATTCTCTCTTTCTTTCTGCCTCTTCCTCTCTTTCTCTCTCTCTCTCAAATAAATAAAAATATAAAATACTAAAAAAATAAATCTAGTCAAATGGAGTGAGTCCACTCATAGTGAAATAAGATAAGACTTGATAGGGATGAAACAAGGTCATGAGATCAAAAGGGGTCTGTACACACCTCTCCCCTTGACTCCTCCTCAGAGCCCTTGGAGGGAGCAGTGTGCTCTTGAGAGTACCCACCTATTCTACATGACTGTGATTTTTCCAGGACAGCACAGACAAATCAAGAAACACCAACAAAATGAGCCAATTATGTTAAATGAAATAAATGAGGTGTAGAGAGAAAAGCACTGCATGGTCTCAATTATGCATAAACGCTAAAATGTCCACCCAGAAACTGAGCCCTCGTGCTACTAGGGACTAGAAAAGGGAGAGGTGATGGGAGTATCAGCACAGGATGGCCAAGAAGCAAATCACTCTGGACGCCTACAAACATATCTATGATGTGTGAGTTACAAATAAAAGATAGCACCATAAAATCTGTAAAGATAGGTGAGGGACTATTGGATACAGGGGGAAAATGTCAGAGAAGCCTTTTCTGAAAGTAAATAAACGTTATTTTAGAATAACAACCAAAAAGTGCCATCTAGAGACCATTGGTAAACACTTTGGATACCTTCAGGCAAATTCCTCACCCCAGGGAACAAGCCCTACTGCCCTTCACTTTGTTGGACAGTTTCCTGAGTCTCCCCAGAAAGGTATGTCTACCCGCCCTCCACAGCTAAACCTGACCCGGCCCAGCCAACACACTCACAAAGGCAAAGACATTCTCTGGGGAGTGCAAAGGAATTTGGCAGGAGTGTCTTCCTTATGAGGTGTGGCATCGAGAACAAGCTCCTGGGCCAGAGGCACAGGATCTGAACTAAGAGTTTCTTGCAAAGAAATCCCTCTTACATTGTATTTATCCAGAAATCCAGATGCCTGCACACTTCCTCTGCTGCTGCTACTTGTCAGATTAAAAAAAAAAAAAAAAAAAAATTACCGTGGCAATGTTTCTTGTACTAAGCAAAGGAACCAAGTCAAGGACAAAACTAGCCAAGGACACTCCATACGCACATTCTGTGAGCTGCCTCTTTTCTCCACTGCTTCCCTGTATGGGCCCCAAAAGTAGTTGTTGACATCCACAGTGTAGGCAACAGCTGAGGAAGGAAGACTCAATTTATCTCTTTTGAAAAATATTTTATTCAGGGCTGGAGGGATGGCTTAGCAGTTAAGACGTTTGCCTGCAAAGCAAGAGGATCCAGGTTTGATTTCCCAGAACCCACATTAGCTAGATGCACAAGGGGGCGCGTGCATCTGGAGTTCGTTTGCAGTGGCTGGAGGCCCTAGCACGCCCATTCTCTCTCTCGCTCTCTCTCCCTCCCTCCCTCCGTCTTTCTCTGTCAAATAATTAAATAAGAAAAAACTTTAAAAATATTTTATTTATTTGAGAGAGAGAGAAAGAGGGGGAGAGAGAGAGAGAGAATGAGTACACCAGGGTCTCCAGCCAGTGCAAACAAACTCTGGACACGTGCACCACCTTGTGTATCTGGCTTTCGTGGGTCCTGGGCAATAGAAACCTGGGTCCTTAGGCTCTCCAGGCAAGTACCTTAACCACGAAGCCATCTCTCCAGCCCCACCATTTTATCTCTTACATGTCAGGAGCCAGTGCTAGGCTTTCCAGCATCTCTTTCCAGCCCAGCAATGTAAGAAGCAATACCACTGCCCTTCCCTAAGCCATAGCATCCATGGGAAAAGCCAAGGCTTTTGGTTCCAGCCTCAACTTTTGTCACAGAATTCCTACCACATCCAACCTGAGGTTGCTACCTGTCCTGTTCTGACCTAAGGTCTGCTCATTGCGCCAGCCGCTGCTCTGCTGGCCTTGCTCTAGGAGCTGCGGGTCCTCATGCATGGTGAGTGAATCACGGGTCCCGCAGAGGTGAGCTGTGCTGTCATCCCGGACCTTGTTGACTCTCAACAGGAGTCAACTGGTGTGGCCTAGTGAATCATTTGTGAACTAAATTTGACCCTCCTAGAAGCCAGAATGTGGAGGGTGGAGTGTTTAAGGATATTTTTTTTGGTTGTTGTTATTTTGGGTTTTTAATAAGGAAGACTGACTTGTCCACAGGAGGAGCAAATGAAATAAATTGGCCAGTTCCTGAATACAAGAAAGATGAGCTGGGGGAAAAAAAAAAAAAAAAAAAAGGAAGGGTGCAGAGAATGCAGGAGGCACATCAAGTAACCATGGGACGTTAGTTCTGGTGAAATGGGCTTCTTAGAATTCAGGAAAAGTTCATGAACTCCATCCAAACCTTTGGAGTTTTATCTGTTTTTAAACAAAGAATTGAAATAAACAGACTCAAAAGGACAGATTAAAAATCATTACATTTATTCAGGGGAAGGGGCTGGTTATACTCACATGGCCCGGGAGCCCATACAGAGAGCTGAACATGGGAATGGAGGCAGTAAGACAGCAAAGAAAAATTAACTCTCCACCATGCTGGCAGCCACATGGGAGCTGAGGTCTCACAGGTACTGGGACCCCGAGGTGCGGGGGAGGAATGAGCAGCCAAGAAGAAGCAGAGACCCCACCGGTAAGCCTCTGTTTATAATCTATTGCAATGGGCTTCACGCTCAGGCTCAGGTGAGTTCTAAGAGAAAGCTGGTGTCTGGACTCAGGAAGAGGCCAGCACATGTGACTAGGGGGTGCTGCTAAAGGATGAGTGGGAGCTGGTTCTTCATTGACTGCCTAAAAATGCTACCTGGCTGATTCCCCCTCCTTGGACTCCACTGAAGTTCTCTGGAGGGCAGATCATGTCTGTAGTCATTCCTGCTTGTGTGGTGAAGCAGAAGTTATTAGTGAATCATGCCTGGCCCACTCCAATGCACAGGAGGAGCCTCTGGGCACTGGACTCTCAATGTCACTCTCTACTGACTGTATTTCCCAAGTGGAGGCTCAGGAAGAAAGTTCTCCTAAGCAAAGATCAGCAACACACCATGGGTCCTGCACAAGTGGAAGGAAGTCCAGTCATTGGGCCCAGATACTCTTGAAGGGAAGATGTAGACCCCAGACCTTTCCTCCCTCTCTCTCTCTCTCTCTCTCTCTCTCTCTCTCTTTCTCTCCCCTTTGCTTCTTGGCTGTCATGAAGTGAACAATCCTCCCCCACCATAGGCTCCTACATGACGTACTGAGCTGGTATGGTCATGAAGTAGCAGTGTCAAGCAACTATGGAATGAAGCCCCTTGAAGCTGTAAGGAAGTGATGTGTCTGGAAAGTCTACTGAATGGTGAGGAAGGAGGAGCGTAGTAGGCAGAAGGTTTACACATTAGAAACAGCACCTAAAAGAGAAGACAATGATGACATAATAATAAGAGACTATTTCTTGGTATATCTGGACACAAATTAAGCACATTTTTTTAAGTATATTTCTGGGCAGAAGAGATGGCATATCTGTGAAGGCACTTGCCTGTGAAGGCGAAGGACCCAGGTTCTATTACCCCAGAACCCATGTAAAGCAAGATGCACAAGGTGGCGCATGCATCTGGAGTTCATTTGTAGCGGCTAGAGGCCCTGGTGCACCCATTCTCTCTCATTCTCTCTCTCTCTCTAAAAAATGTATATTTCTGACTGCATAAAAAAATCAGGGTGGGCTGGAGAGATGGCTTAGTGGTTAAGGTGCCTGCATCCTAAGCCTAGGAAAACTGGTTCCAATCTCCAGCGGTTCCAAACTCCAGGTCACCATGTTTAGCCAGATGCAAAGTGATGCAAGGACGCAATGCCACACATGTCCACAAGGGGGCGCACACATCTAGATTTCGTTCACAGCAGCTGAGAGACTGCTGGTGCGTCCATTCTCTGTCTGTCTCCCTCTACCCTCTCTCTCTGTCTGTCTCCCTCTAAAAATAAAAAATAAAAAAATATAAAATAAAAATTCAGGGGTGAGGCTGGAGAGATGGCTTAGCAGTTAAGGCACATGCCTGCGAAGCCTAAGGACCCCAGTTTGATTCTCCAGGTCCCACGCAAGCCAGATGCACAAGCGGGTGCACGCATCTGGAGTTCATTTGCAGTGGCTAGAGGCCCTGGTGTACCCATTCTCCCTTTCTCTCTCTCTCTCTTTCTCTCTCTCTCTCTCTTCCCCTCTCTCTGTCTCTAATAAATAAATAAATAAATAAAAATTTTAAAAATCTTTAAAAAAAATTCAGGGGTCAAACCCCCTACAGGAACATCTGCTTATGTTCATATTTGAGGTGTACACTTTGGCGTATTTAGAATTGTGCAGATGATGTAAGCATCATCCACCATTCTATATCTTTAATTTATAAGAGCTGACAGATTTTAGAACTACACACATTTCTTAAAATGCCCAGCAGTGGGGTCTGGGTTGTATTCTGCCTAGGAGAGACTCACTCAGCCTTGGAAGGTGAGAGAAGCAGAAGCCATATTGTTTCCCTAAACCACTGGAAACAAGTTGTTCGTTTGGGCAGACCATAAATGTGAAGTGTTCTAGAAGCTTCCCAGCAGCCTCCTGTGAATTATTTCAATTCATTTGTGAAGAGGCAGCTGAATCATTGTCAGCCATTTCCTGAAACTCCCAAATTTCTGAAAGCTTTTAGCTGCTGTACGTAATCTATATTTCCCCAGCCTTCCTGGTTCCCTGACACAAGTCTTAGGTTGTTTTATAAAATAGAATGTACATAAAAGAAATGTCAAAATGATGAGATGAATACTTTGGTTTTTTGTTTCTTCGAGGTAGGGTCTCACTGTAGCCCAGGCTGACATGGAATTCACTATGTAGTCTCAGGTGATCCTCCTACCTCTGCTTCTAGAGTGCTGGGAATTAGAGGTGTGCGCCACCGGGCCCAGTGATAAATACTTTTTTAAGTGAATTCTACAAGTAGTACAGGAACGTTTCTTCTCAATAAAAATGTTCATCTGTGGTGCTGGGGACATGGCTGAGTGGGTGAAGCACGTGCTGCTCAAGCCTGAGGATTGGAGGTTGGATCCTCAGCGCTCGGAAATGCTGGGAGTGGTGATGCGCACCTGTAATCCCCGCACTCGCAGGCAGAGACAGGCAGATGCCTGGGGCAAACTGGCTAGCTAGAGGAGCTGAATCTGTGAGCTCTGGGTTCCCTGTGAGAACCCCTGTCAGTAAGTAAGGGGGAACACCAGAGAGGGTAACTCCCACATCAACCTCTGGCCTCCACACACACAAACATGTCCACCCCACACATCCAAACATGCACACATCACACACACAAACATGTCCAAACATGCACACATCACACACACAAACATGTCCACCCCACACATCCAAACATGCACACATCACACACACAAACATGTCCACTCCACACACATAAACATGCACACATCACACACACAAACATGTCCACCCCCACACACAAACATGCACACATCACACACACAAACATGTCCACCCCACACACAAAACATGCACACACACAAACATGTCACACAAAACATGCACACATCACACACACAAACATGTCCACCCCACACATCCAAACATGCACACATCACACACACAAACATGTCCACCCCACACATCCAAACATGCACACATCACACACACAAACATGTCCACTCCACACATCCAAACATGCACATATCACACACACAAACATGTCCACCCCACACATCCAAACATGCACACATCACACACACAAACATGTCCACTCCACACACATAAACATGCACACATCACACACACAAACATGCACACATCACACACACAAACATGCACACATCACACACACAAACATGTCCACCCCACACACACAAACATGTCCACCCCACACATCCAAACATGCACACACATCCAAACATGCACACGTCACACACACAAACATGTCCACCCCACACACACAAACATGCACACATCACACACACAAACATGTCCACCCCACACATCCAAACATGCACACATCACATACACATGCCAAAAATCATTTGCAATTGATTCACTTAACTTAGTTATAATTTAAATAAAATTAATTTTATCTCAGTATTTAGTTTTAATAGCTACAAGATCTTTAAAAAGAAACTTACCACAAAAAAAAAATTGAAACTATAAAATATAATGGTGTACCTGAGGGCTGCAGAGATGGCTTAGCAGTTAAGGCATTTGCCTGCAAAGCCAAAGGATCCCGGTTCAGTTCTCCAGGACCCACATAAGCCAAGTGCACAAGGGAGCACATGCATCTGGAGATGCTTTGCCACTGTTGGCCTGAAGTAGCAAGGCTAGCAACTCCAGGATGAAACCTCTGCGCAATAATAAACCTTTCCTATTTTTAAAGTCAGTTACCTCAGATATTTTGTCACAGTGACAGAAAGCTGACTAGCATGCATTGTAACCAAAGACTAGTCAGGCTTAATGGGGCTGCTTGCGAAAACTCTGCTACAATGACTCTGAACTTCTTCCCAGCTGGGTTTATGTGTTCATTAATGTATTGTTGAGTTCTTACAAGCAACCTGCTTAGATGGGTTGTCAGAATGACTCCCCTTCTATATCTGACCGAAGTCTTACACTTTTCTATCTCTCAGGTAAGAGCTGATCCTCCTGGCCCACCTTCATTAAGTCTCAATCCTCCTAACCTCTGCTCCCTCCCCTTAGTGATTTTCCACCCACTAAACTCCTCCATTCTTCTTTCTGGCAATAATTCTCACATTTCCTGACTTTACTTGAATTCAACCCAATCTCTCTCCTTCTCTCTCTCTCTTCTCCTACTACAAAATCCCTGCATAATCCCACACTGTTTGATAAAGTCCTCCTTACCACCTTTACCAAATGTCACAATTTTTTTTTTTTGAGGCAAGCATAACAGACTGGTCTTTTTTATGAGAGGGCAAAAGAGAGAGAATTGGTGTGCCAGGGCCTCCAGCCACATATGTTACCTTGCGCCTGGCTTAAGTGAGATCTGGGGAGTTGAGCAGGGGACCTTAGGCTTTGCAGGCAGGTGCCTTAACCACTAAGCCATCTTTCTAGCCCCACAAATATTTTTTTCTTTAACATTAGCTATGCTTATTGAATTGTGATATGTGAAAAAAGCCCCCAAACCTGTGAATGCACTGCATCTTATTTTTAAAATATTCGGTTAAGGATCTTGAGGTGAAAAGATTATCTAGTAGGCATGGTGTCATCCAATGGGTTCTTACAAGAGGGAAGCAAAGGGTCATAGTGCAAGATCAAGAAACTGAAAGATAGTGAAAAGGGTTCTGCTGCTGAACCCTGCCCTGTTGTCTCCTGACACACCATGTGTACCACACGCCCGTCCAACCTATGTACCAAGCAATGATATCAAGGTTTTAAACAGAAATAGATGGGTCTAGAGAGATTGCTTAATGGTTACCTATGAGGCCTAAGGATCCAGGTTCAATTCCCCAGTATGCAGGTAAGCGAGATGCACAAGGTGGCACATGTGTCTGGAATTCATTTGCAGTGGCTAGAGACCCTAATACACACATTCTCTTCCTATCTGCCTCTCTCTCTCTCTCTCAAATTAAATAAATATGTTTTTAAAATAAATATATATATATATAAAGGAAATACACAAAACCAAATTCCACTTCTCTATTTGAGCCACAGCAGAAAATGAAATCAATGTGATGCTCCAAGAAAAAAAATCTAACAAAAGACAGGCAAGAACTCCATGAAAAAAAATTAACTTTATTGGAAGAACTGAAGAAGTGAGATATAAAATATTTTATGGATTAAAAAAAGATCAAAGTGGTAATATCATTGTGGCACACACACAGGTTGCTAGATATCCATCTCAACCTATTTTCCCTTTCTTCTATGGTCATAGAGTTGTGAATGGGCCTACGGCTATCCAGCTAGAACGATACCCTTTTAACAGCGGTGTGCAGGTATAATTAACTTCCCTCCCACAGCAGGTAGAGTGAGACACTACTGCCTGACTTTATCAGGCACTTTCCTGTCCCATTGGCCACAGCCAGAGTATTGCGACAGGACCACACAGGAAGTTTCTGGGTTATTGGAGGCCTTCTCTGTGATCTAGATGGTGATTATAGATATACACGCATATAAAATCTGACAGCGTTGAACAATTAAAATCTGACCATTTATGCTTTACCTCAATTAAAGCCTTTTTCAAGCAAATGACCAAGCTGGCTGGAGAAGCCCAAGTGTTGATAAAATCATTTAGGTAGATGGTGCGGCATTTTAGGCAACAGATACCACTACACTGAAGGAGTGTGCTAGTGGAAGAGATGAAGAATGAGGGCTGGAGAGGTGCTTAGTGGTTAAGGAACTTGCCTGTAAAGCCAAAGGACCCAGGTTTGATTCCCCAGGACCATGTAAGCCAGAAGCACAAGGTGGTGTATGTGTCTGGAGTTCATTTGCAGTGGATGAAGGCCCTGGTGCACCCATTCTCTCTCTATTTTCTCCCCCCCCTTCAAATAAGTTAATTAATAAAAATTAAAAAAAATAAAGAATGAGAAGTGACTCAAGAAGATACTGAAGGAGGTAAAATCCACAAAAATTAGTGGGGAAGGTGGTGGTAAATCCTGATGTGAGGGGTAAAGGAGAAGGAAAGTTTGTTTAAACAAGCTGAAAGAGGTGGTGAGCCCAGAAAGTATAGGGGAAAAAAATTTCCACTGCTTTCCATTTCATTTGGGAAAACAAGCCTGATGGTCCCAGGCTTCCTCAGAGCCACACCTTCTTCATGTTCCCAAGTTCACCTAAAAACACAGCACAGCATGGAACAGAGGGAACCTCTTACAAAATATCTAGGTAGCTTTTTGGCATTGTTACAGGAAAAATAAGGGGGGATGGATAAACATTATATTCTAAATTCTTTCTCCAAATTCTCCTGATTTTATTCCTAGGCAATTAAATTTTCATATAACTACTAAAAATTTGTATATTGGTACAAAAACTCTACTCCTTTTCAGTGATTATTGCCAACTAGCATGTTTATATTGAGGATGGCCTACGTGCTTGTCAATATTAATAGCTACATAATGCGCCTGTGCACCCACGATGTTCGGAAGAATGACTGGTGCAATGAGGTCTTGCTGCTTTTACCCAAAATGGTTCCTAGGAAGGTGATGTGAATCACGACTGCCTAAGGTGGAAGACTCAACCTGGACCCCTACTTCCAATCACTCCATCGACTGGCGGAAGCAGGTTCCAGGGCCAAGCAGAACAGTGAGGCAGTGAAGTAACAAGAGCCTGCAGTCTGAGATCACAGCTACACCAGCACTGTCTCAGGGGAAGGAAGCTCCAATACTCAGGAGCTGCACTGAGAATTTTGCAGAGGAGCTTGAAGGAGGTAGATTTTTGATTTAATGTATGCGACGGGGAGAGGTCTCCATGTAACTGTTGTTTGAATTTGATGTAACCACGTCCCTGTAACCTCATTGTAAGTTGGAAATGCACTTCATACACCTGCATTATAAAGCGCCATTGCTTGGCAACTCAGCACACTGGCAGGTCTGTCCAACCTGTAACCCCCAAGCCACATGTGGCCAAGGAGAGATATGATGACAGCGTAACATAAAATCGTAAACTTAAAACAATACGAGGATTCTTGGTGACTTGATTGTGTAGTTCTCAGGCATGAACTTTGTAGGCGACAATACTGTGTTGCCATGCCAAAGGGTTGCACTTAGCTGATAAAGGACCCGGTGTCTCCCTTTCATGATGGGAGCGTCAATTCATGATGGCTACCCAGCATTGGGACAGGGTATTCTTATAACTAGCTCAGGACAATATCAATGTTCAAATTTTAAAGCATGCTTTCTACTGAAGGACCTTTTTTTTTTTTCACACTTTTAGGCCACCACAAAATTAAAGAACTAACTGGAACCAACCTCCAGTTAGGCCCCCATGTGGACACAAAGAGATGGGGCACGCTTTGTCCTTACAGATAAAGGGTGCCTATAGAAAAAGTGACCCACTTACCAAAGCCACGCGAGTGTGTTCCTTGAGCAGTGATTATCTCGCTGCTGCTGCTGCTGCTGCTAACTAAAAACACTGTCTTCCCCAGCCGAGTCCTGGGAGCGTGACTATTCTCCAAAGTACGACCAGGAAAGCACAACCTCAGCTTCACAGCCAGTCTCCGAGCAAAGTCCAGGAATCTCTTCAGCACTGTGGCTGCCACAGGCTAACGGCTAGTTGTAATTGGATTGACAACCCCATAGGAGTGTATGGGAAAGAGAACTCAAAGACTGCCCGTTAAAGGCAAATGAAGCAAGTTCATCTACTATCTTTAAAAATCTCCATATGTGTCATAATTCCTAAAACCAATCAACCAGCCAAAATAATCACAAGAGAATACATTTGCCAACACCTAGGTCAACTCCACAGGTGGTATATACATTAAGTAATGCTGTGCTGGGTGTGTTTTTAAATATTCCCAATATTATATAGGTTGCTTCCCCAAGTTGGGTTTTCTGGAATCACAACTTGCTAACTTGTTTTTGAAGGGTTAATAGACTTCCTTGAAAACTAAAGGGAACTAAAGAATTAATAACTATCCCTAAGACCAACAAGCCATAAAACTTCAGAAGCACGGCCTTGACAAGCCTGTCTACTCCCGAATGATAAACTAGACTTCCCTTAGCTCAGAAAACCTTGAGGGAACAGAAACCGTCTGGTAGGTTATCCTCCCTAGACAATTTTGTTTTTAAAAAAAGCTTATTCTGAGCAAGGGCACAAATAACTACAGTTCCTTATCTGCTTCCCTTGGACCTGCAGCTGGTACAGTCTGTTTGTCTTAGGATCACCCCTATAAGCGTGCACCCCAGCCTGGCCTGGTACTTCAGCCTTCATCTCACAGGAAAGCTGAGGTCCCTCGCTGTTTTCTCTTAATAAACAGTCTTGTCTGTAGAGATCAATGTCCGGTGCTCCCTTTTGCTTTTCTCTTACACTTTCCTTACAGTTTTAGTTAACAGACTTTATTTTAAGTGCAGTATTAGGTTTACAAAGAGTTTCCAAATACCCCAACTAATTCCTATTATCAACTTCTTGCTTGAGTGTACTTTATTTGTTACAGTTGAGAAGCCAATATCAACACATTATTATTAAAGAATGTAGTTTATATTAGGGTTGAGGTTTTGCGTTGTATGATTCTATAGTTTTTGTCCTGCATAATGTCAAATATCCACCATTATACTATCATACAAGATAGTTTCACTGCTCTAAACATCCCTGTGTACAACTTACTCATTTCTCACCTGGAAACTACTGATTTATTATCTCTAAAGTTTTGCCTTCTCGCAAAGGTTATATTGTTGGAATCATTCAATGTACAGCCTTTCTAGACTGCCTTCTTTCACTCAACTTGCTATTTTGGCTGTGTGGTCAAAGAAAAAGTATAGTTAGCATACTCAATTTTACTAATTTTAATAAACAAATGTTCTTTCTTTACCAAGAACTCTAATGCACACATACCTCACTTACTGAAGATTTACACTCAGCAATATAAATGTTCCAAATGTAAGAAACATTGGGGGGCTGGAGGGATGGCTTAGCAGTTAAGCGCTTGCCTGTGAAGCCTACTGACACCAGTTTAAGTCTCGATTTCCCCAGTACCCACGTAAACCAGATGCACAAAGTGGCACATGCATCTGGAGTTTGTTTGTGGTGGCTGGGGGCCCTGTTGTGCCCATTCCCTCTCTCTCTTTCTCTCTGTCTGTCGCTCTCAAATAAATAAAAATAAACAAGAATTTTAAAATAAATAAATAATTTAAAGTGTATTTTTTAAAAAAGAAACATTGAACTTTGGAATAAGCTACTGCCAGTCATTCTTATTCTCAATTTATAGTTTTAGCAATAATAGATAGAATATGCAGGTGACTTTGAAACTTGTTCTCCCACTAAAATAACATTTATGGAGTGTAAGTGTGAAGGAGGTAGATGGAGAATTAGAAATAAATGCTGAAGTCCTTTTAGTAGGTTTACTCATTGTAGTGGTATGAGTGAAAAGATTATGAAAGAATTATTATAGGATCAAGCAATGATTAATAGGTTTATATTGTTGAAAGCCAGAGTTTCACTATGGAAGAAGGCTCATAAAACTATGTGACTGTGGGTGCAAAAAAAAAAAAAAAGATTCCCATGGGAATGGACTGGAACTAGAGGTACTGATGTGGACTCATAACTTCTAAACAATGTTGGTATGTGTGCCTCACCTATCTATGCATATACCTGCTGTTTGTAAAGATATGTAAATATACACATGTGTATTTGCATGTATTTTACAGCTCTGCTCTGTTCACTGGAAGGCCAAGAAACAAAGACACCCAATAGTTAGTAAATGTGGAGGGAGAAATTGTTTTTTGTTTTTTTTTGAGGTAGGGTCTCACTTTGGTCCAGGCTGACCTGGAATTAACTATGTAGTCTCAGGGTGGCCTTGAACTCTCAGCGATCCTCCTACCTCTGCTGGATTAAAGGCGTGCGCCACCACACCCAGCCTAAGGGAAATTGTTTTAAAAGTCACCATTTTACAATATTATGTTAAAGATAGGATCAGGCAAGAAAGATCAACGGATGCCAAATCTAGAAAGAAAGTTGGTAGAAGACTAAACTTGGCATGGACTTAAAGTGTCTTACCACCTGTTGCTAATTAGTTTCAAGTTAAAAACAAAGCAATTATGCAGCAGGGATGGGGTGGAGACTGGGCAATACTTTCACCAGGTCATTAACATTTAACATACAAGTGAGGAGCACATGGCCTTTTTGTGACTCTAGAAGGAATGCTTTGAGAAGAACACAGAATCACCTGAGAAGTGTTTGAGAATGTACATACCCTGACTCTAATCATGAGCAAATGAAAGAACAATGAGGAAGTTTATAGTCTTCAAAAAATGTTATTGACATAAAAGACAAGTAAAGTAAAGTTGTAGAAATGGTCCAAAGTAAGGGAACTTAAAGACAAGTGATAAATAAAGTCATTATCTGACCAAAGATCAGATCCTAAATCGGAGGGAGAAATACAGCAAAAATGTCATTGCTGGGCAACTGCATAAGGATAATGGCTTTGATAAAATTAGTGTATCACTGTCAGATTTACTGAAGCTGCTGACTGAATTCTGGTGGTGAACGAGAATATTTAGAGGACAAGGGACACGGTGGGAACAGCTTATGATGTACATCAATATCATAATGGTAAATGCATAGTCAAGGTAGCAAATTATAAGACAAATGGGATAAAATGATAGCAATAGATGAATCGAATGAAAAAGTGTAAGACATGTTCCTAGTACTATTCTTAGACATATTTTACTTACAATGTTTATATGTGAAATTATTGCACAATAAACATTTTGTATTGCTGGAGAGATGGCTTAGCAGTTAAGGCACTTGTCTGAGAAACCCAAGGACTCAGGTTTGATTCTCCAGTACCCATGTACCCAGATGCACAAGGTGTCACATGCATATGGAGTTTGTTCTCAGTGGTTAGAGGGTATGCCCATTCTCTCCCTCTCTCTTTCTTAAATAAATAAATTATTTTTAAAATTTTTATTAAAAGAAATAATATATAACAAAGCATATGGTAGTAAGAAATATCTTTCCATGTATTTCTTTTCTCCTCTAACCTGGACAATTTGTTCTATGTAGCCTTTAAAAACACCTGTCAAGACATTCCTCACTCTACAATACTTTCCTCCAGTATTTTTCTTTCAGAAAGAAGCACACCTTTAGAATCATCTGAAATTGCATTTGGACTATCATGACAGTGTGAGAGCATCAGGGATTTAAGACAGAAATGCATTTCTTCCTGCAAATTAAGAGAGCATCAGTCAGGACCTTGATGGGTTATCAGTGTCCCAGCTCATGCTATGTTTGTACCTCGACATTCTGTACACAACTTCCACCCTCCAAGTCACAGAATTTCCAGATTTTATTCTGCCAAGGCTGCTGCTACAGTTCCATCCATCACACACACATTCAGGCCCAGTCATTTGCCCCTTGGGCTAAGAAGACATCCCAGAAATCTAACCCCAAACCTTCCACTTTTCATTAACTAGATGTAGTCTGATGGATGCATGAAGTCAGGAGGGTGGAAAATGGACCTGGGCATTTGATCACCTGCTACACATTGGGTTTAAATTTCTGCTAGGAGGAAAAGAAAACTAGGACTGATGACACAAGCTCATAATCGCAGATACTCAAGAGGCTAAGGCAGGAGGAACACAAATTCAAATCCAGCCTGGGAAATTTAGCAAAAATGTGTCTCAAAATAAAAAGTTGAAAAGGGGCCAGGTGTGGTGGCACACGCCTTTAATCCCAGCACTCAGGAGGCAGAGGTAGAGGGATCACCATGAGTTCAAGGCCACCCTGAGATTACATAGTGAATTCCAGGTCAGCCTAGGCTAGAGCGACACCCTATCTCAAAAAAAAAAAGTTAAAAAGGGCTCAATGGTAGAGCACTTGCCTAGCATATGCAAGACCCTAGGTTCAGTTCCCCACACCATTAAAAAGGAAGGGAGAGGGGCTGGAGAGATGGCTTAGTGGTTAAGGCACTTACCTGCAAAGCCTAAGGACCCATGCTCAATCTTTCTCCAGATCCCACGTAAGCCAGACACATAAGGATGAGGCAAGTGCACATACTCACTAGGTAGCACAAGTGTCTAGGGTTCAACTGCAGTGGCTGAGGCCCTGGTGTACCAATTTTCTCTTTGTCTCTTGCTTTCTCATGTGTTCTCTCTAAAATAAAATTTAATTTAATTTAAAAAAGGGAGAGAGGGAGTGCACATGAATGCCAGGTTGGGAATTATCAAGCCCTAAACAAACCTTGTGATGTTTACTGTTATTATATTCGAATCCCATTATTGCATCATGTTTTGCTTATTTTCATGTCAATATTATAAACTATAATGAGATTTTCTGATATGAAATATATATTCACTTCTGAGCCCTTAAAACTGGCTCAGGGACAGTTACATGGTAATTATTCATGAAGGCTGATGAAATTTAGTGCCATCATGTCCATTGACGGACAGCCACTTGAGATGGCACAGGCATAACGTCTTCTCCCACCCAGGTGCCCTTCAATTACAGAAAGACCTTGAGAACTGATTTATCAAACTTTAATGTGCTTATAAAATCCAGCTTTAATTTTGGTGTGGGTGAAATTCATTGATGGCTACAGGTCATAAAATGTGAAAGAAATTATTAAACTGAAATCTTTAACAGCAAAAAAAATTATTTCCCTTTAGCCTTAGTGACTTGCCTTTTCAACTCTGACTGATGAGAATTCCTTCATTTCAATATTAAACATTTGAAAGCAGGTACATGCCTGACCTCATTTAGCCACTCGATAAGGAAGTAAGTTCAGAAATAATTCCAGTGCCAACAATGAGCAACATAATAGAAGCAGGCAGCAAAGGGTGTCAGCCTTCTAAGGAATGGTTCATCTTTCCCAGCATGTGTCACTGTAGCAGACAGCTTCAAGTTCACTGAGATGAACTTCCAGACCAGACACAGTTATGGAGGAAGGGATATTATTTATTAAAGCTTACAGATCCAGGGGAAGTTCCATAATGGCAGGAGAAGTGGCCTGCTCTCACAGGACCAGGCAAGAGAGAAAAAAAACCACCAGCCACCCAGCACAGCACGCTTTAGGAACTCCTGCTAGGCACACTTTGCATATCTTTACAATGGACTCTCAAACCCACCACCACTCCTTAAGAACCGCCCAGTGACATTGCCTTTAGCAAGGTGGCTGCAGATGCAAACTATAAACTAATAAAACACTGAATATATCGGGGGCCATATATGCAAACTACCACAGTCACTTTGCAGAGCCCAGTTGCTCTTCAGAAAAGAGCCAAGTGAGCAAACAGAAGCTGGAAGAAAAATCCGTGCCATTCTTATAGCAGCACTCTAACAACCTCCCAATTTGTAGACACTGCAGGTACAATGGCATAGAATGGAGAAAGGATGATCTCATGGAGACTTCGGTCTTAGAGCGTACCCCCTTGAGGAGAACCTCAAGGCTCTCTACCTCTAAAACCTACACACCTCGCTGTTATCTTTTTACAATAAGAATGTGTTCTTGGGGGAGAGAGGGGTTGCTCTGTGGGTAAACTACTGGCTATGCAAGCAGGATGGTCTGAGTTCAGGACCCCAGCAGCCAAGTTAAGTGCCAGGCATGGTGGTGTGTACCTCGCCCTGGGCAGGCAGACAGGCGGGTTTACTGGTTAGCCAGCCTAGCTGAATTGGTGAGCTCTACATTCAGTGAGACACCTTGTGTCAAAAAACAACAATAATAAGGTGGGACGCAGGTGTGGTGGCTCACGCCTTTAATCCCAGCACTCAGGAGGCTGAGGTGGGAGGATCACCATGAGTTCTAGGTCAGCCTGGGTTAGGGTGAGTCCCTGACTGAAAAGAAAACAAAAGGAAAAGGTGGAGAGCCACTGAGGATACCCAATGTCAACTTCTGTTCTCCATGTGCATGCATGAGCACCCACTCACACACAGGTGCCCATATACACATGCTATAAAGAGATCAAGAATTAGTCCTTCTCAAACATTTCTCTCTTAAGATTTAGGTTTGGGGACTGGAGAGATGACTTAGCAGTTAAGGTGCATGCCTGTGAAGCCTAAGGGCCCAGGTTCTACTCTCCAGGTCCCACGTAAGACAGAAGCACATGGTAATGGTAGCACATGCATCTGGAGTCTGTTTGCAGTGGCTGGAGGCCCCAGCATGCCCATTCTCTCTCTCTCTCTCTCTCTCTCTCTCTCTCTCTCTCTCTCTCTCTCCCCATCTCTTTCTGACTCTAATAAACAAATAAAAATAAAATTTTTTTTTTTTTTTAAATGATTTGGGTTTCAAACCAAACAATAGTTGAAGATCCTAAATCACAACCTCTCATATTTGTGAATGCTCTTAAAAAGAGAAGTTATGCTAATGACTAATAAAAGCAGAATAATGTCTTATGTAAAATAAGATGTTAATTGATGTTATTTTTACATTCTATATAAATGAATTATCAAAATTTTAAAGTGCTCTGATTGCTCAATGGTTGCCTAAATATAACATGCTAGCTCTGAGTTCAGCCACTTAGATATATTCCTTTACTTGGTGGAAAAGAAAAACAACTTTTTTTTTAATTTGACCAGAGAGTTTGGCACTGTGGGAAGTTTCAGCACAGCAGCCTGGGATATTGGAGAAAGTATTACCCAAAATAAATGGTGGAGCTCCAGAAAGAGTAAACAAAACTCCTGCCAAGAAAGATAAATACACACCCTCCTTTGAAGGTCACTGCCAAGTGTCTTTAAAATAATGCCAAAGAAAACATCTCATCCAAGCTTACTTCATCTCAATCTTGCCCCGTTAAAATCTAAATGAAATATGCAGGATGTCATTTGCAGCTCAACAATTCTATGTTGAGCTTTAAAAGGACATTCAGGAACTGAACGTCCGAAATCAGAGTGACACTGTTTGTGCCACCTGATTATATCTGATGGAGGAGAGGTGGAGAGATGGCGTATGAGGTGTCCATCCACCTAACTGAGGCCATAAGTAATTGAGGTCCCAATGCATCTGTGTGTTTCCCTGATGGCTTATTCGGTACCCTTTTTCTTTAAGAAAACAGAAGCAGCCCTTCATGATAACCACACCTAGATTCTCTGATCAAGAGATCTGTCATCGTAGGAAGTCATCCAACTTGAAATGTGAGATCACCAAACCCTGGAAATGCCATAAGTACGTTGTTTGGTTACACATAACCCCACCTTCTGCCAAAGGTAAGTTTAAGTGTTGGCATCAAAGTTCCAGAACTCTGGCCCACAGAGCACATGGAATATCCTTCGGAGCATGACCAGGCAGCCATTCTGTCCCAGCCATCATTCTTGCCAAGGTTTGTCCCAATTTGAATTTAATAACTTCCTAGCCTTATGATCTGTAGTATCACTAAGCTAGAAAAAAACATAAAAATTAGGACAAGGCATAGGATATGGAAAACTATACAATCATGTGTTTAGTCTCTAGGAAACCAAGTATTCCCAGGAAGAGGCAGTTAGTGGAGTTGGTGAGTTAGGGAAGGTAGAGGGGAGTCAACCCTGAAAGGAACAGGAATGCTGAACTTCTAAAAAGACACAAAAATGTTTTTTCAACTTTATTTTTTATGTTGGACATTTCCATGCATGACACATCATGTATTTGATCTTATCTCCCCCACAATTACCAATTACTCTCCCTTATCCCTTCTCCCATCAGAACCCTTCTTCTCCATTAATCCCATCTTGCTTTCACACCTTATTTTTAAAAAACCCATTGAGTTAAATTATGTTGCTTGGATGATGATGGACAGAAAGAAACTTACTGCAGAATGAACAACTAACTTACCAGTAGCTACACCGCTGATGAGCCTGACTCCATCTCCCTCAGCACCATTAGGTAGTCTGGGAGCTGTGGGGTCTCCTGTACCCTTCCTCCATCAGTCTAAGTGGAATTGAGGCCCATGCCATAGGAGGTTATTCATGTCTGGTACTGTAAACCTAGCCAAAAACCTGCAGCTAAGGACACAGATTCTACTGTGGTTATGCAAAATGGACAGCAGGTCAAATTCCCTTCTAAATATCTATATTTGTTCCCATAGATTGGTGATTACTACTGCTTGAAAACTCGATCACAAAATTCTTTTTCAAGATTTTAGTTACTTATTTATTTGAGACAGAGAAAGGGAGAGAGAGAGAGAGAGAGAGTAGAGTGAGAATGGGCTCACCAAGGCCTCTAGCTACTGCAAACGAACTGCAGACGCATGTGCCACCATGTGCATCTGGCTTACATGGGACCTGGAGAATCAAACTAGGGTCCTTAGGCTTCACAGGCATGAGCCTTAACCACTAAGCCATCTCTCCAGCCCAGATCACAAAATTTTCTTACTACAATTGGAAATGGTTAAGCTAATTGCTTTATTTTGTATTTTTAAAAATATTTTTAGCCAGGCGTGGTGGCACATGCCTTTAATCCCAGCACTTGGGAGACAGAGGTAGGAGGATCACCATGAGTTCGAGGCCACCCTGAGACTACATAGTGAATTCCAGGTTAGCCTGGACTAGAGTGAGACCCTACCTTGAAAAAAACAATTACATATATATATAATTTATTTGCTTGCAGAGAGAGAAAAAAAAGAGACAGAGAGAATGGGCACACTGGGCCTCCAGCCACTGCAAACAAACTCCAGACACATGTTCCTCTTTGTGCATCTGGCTTTACATGAGTACTGGAGAATCAAACCTGGGTCATTAGGCTTTGCAGGCAAGTGCCTTAACCACTGAGCCAGCTCTTCAGCCCCCCCCCTGCCTTTTTTTAAATTTTTGCTTGTGTGTGGGCATGTGCATTCACATGCATGCACACAGAATGTGTGTGTATGGTGGTGGTGGTAGCGTGTGTGGTGTATGCACATGCATGTGCCCTTTCAGTTCCCCACACACTTGCCTACAGTGGGAGCTCCTCACCTGTGGAGGCCAGAGTAGAAGGACCAGTGAAGCACTCCATCACGCTTCAACCAGGTAGCCAGAGTCTCCAGTCTCTGCTCCCCTGCAGGCCTGAGATTACAGGAGCATGTGGCCGCCCCAAGATGTTGCATATGGGATATGGAGATTTGAACTCAGGCCACTTCAGGCTCTCCTGCTTGTGCAGGAAGCTCACTTCCTTACTGGTGAGCCATCTCTGAGTTGCACTTGTCCCCATGGAAAATATCCATGCACTTTTCACTTTGGTCACTAGAGGGAAACAAAGTAGAAAAAATAATGAAGACTAGTATAGGACTGGTTAAAAGAACACTTTCATAGCTGGGTGTGGTGGCGCACACCTTTAATCCCAGCACTCGGGAGGGAGAGGTAGGAGGATTGCCATGAGTTCAAGGTCACCCTGAGACTACTTAGTGAATTCCAGATCAGCCTGGGCTAGAGTGAAACCCTACTTCGAAAAACCATAAATTTTTTTTCTTTCTTTCCAACCTATTGTATTCTTCTGTTACTTTATAGGAGGGAAAGTGTGTAAATAGAAGCCAGGTTTCAAAATATGCAAAATTGCTTTTGATTTCCCAATGCATCAAGATCACTCTGCATAAACAAATCTACAACTGCAAGCTCAGAAGAGCCATTAACTCTGGTGGTGTCAGAAAAATAGTAAAGCAGAAAATCTGGTTTGAGAGGGGCCTGGGTTACTCAAGCCTATTATACAAGGCTTATTCAAATTCTCTTTAAGAAATTATTTTCTTGGGGCTGAAGACATGGCTTAGTGGTGAATGCATTTGCCTGCAAAGCCAAAAGATCCCCATTCCATTCTCCAGGACCCACATAAGCCACAAGGGGGCGCACACATCTGGAGTTCATTTGCAATGGCTGGAGGCCCTGGCGTACCCATTCTATCTTTCTCTCTCTCTCTACCTCTATCTCTCAAATAAATAAATAAAATATTAAAAAAAGAAATTACTTTCTTGAGTTCACATAGGCATACCTATTGCTGACTTTATTTTATTTTGTTAGCTCATCAGTAGGGTAGTCACTGTTTTCAGAAATAAAAGAAGAAGAAGTATTGTGATCTAGTGCACACTTCATTGCCATTCTTCTGTAAAGAAAAACATGTTCTCATTTTTTGTTCCTGATGATGACAAGCTATATGGAGTTCCCACTTGATGCTGGCCATACAAAAGACTCTAGAAAATGCCCCAGTTTTATTCATGAAAATCTGACTTACTCTAGTTTTCACAGAGGTAATTGGAAGAGATAGAACTTAATAACTTTCCCCTCTCTCTGCAGCCCAGATTTGTTAGCTTAATCACTTTCCTAGTTCAAGAGCATCTAGCACAAGTGAGGAGCAAGACTGGTTTGAGGCCATGGGAACATAAACAGTGATGGCCCATTGTCTTTTCTCACTAGAGCCAAGAACAAGGGAAACATTCCACTTTTATCAAATTGATTCAGACAGTGAGGTCCATGACTCCCAGTCAAGGAACTCTGAAATGCAAATGAAGCACATCCTGTCAAAGCCTTGTCACCTCAATGTTTCCCTGGAGATCTTGTCCTAAACGCATTCGGATTCAGCTGGAACTGGATGGAGTAGGGTCTTATTTCTGCATTTCTACCAGACTCCCCGATGCCACCAACCTACCGCTCTGCACTGATCTCTGTCTGTCATGCAGGTACGTCTTGTCCCTCTCCGATTTGTCAAGTGGAGGTTTGACACCCAGATCTTTTGGGTGTCACCAGGTTGGAACAGGTACAGTAATGCCCAACTGGTTGTACCAGAAGTAAAATGTTTGACAACAGGCTTAAAGTGAGATTTTGGAGATTCAAATGGGGTTTGGATGGAGTAATATTATGTTAATATATCAGCACTCCCCTCCTTTGACTTCCTTGTTGAACCTGGTATACTTCCTCAACTTTTTAATCACTAAATTAAGAACACCATAAGAACATGGAGTATTACAGTACATCAAGTTTATTGCTTTCCTATTTCATTTTGGGTACATATGTGGTTTTTAAATCTGATGTGTGATTCTCTACTTGCTTAATTTTAAGCATCCCATGAAATTGTAGTTACATTCAAATCTTCCTCTTTTTTAACACGTACCTTTAAAGGCATATAATGCACTAGACAGCATAGTAAGTACTGAAATGACATTTGACCTTGATTCTTGTCAACAACCATATGAGATGAACTCTACACCTATCCCTAGTCTAAAGGTGAGAACGGAGGGTTGCGATGAAGCAACTTTCCCAGTGTTTCCAGGGTAACAGCTGATGAAGCTGCAGACCCCTGGGGTCCTTTTGAATGTAAAGCCTCAGCACCTGTCCTGGTGGACTGTTTTCTGAAAGCAAAGGATTTCTAATTTTAATTTTGAATTTCATTTTGTAAGGAGCAACTTTGAGGATCCTTTCTGCAATGCATTTTCAAACCAATAAGACAGTTCCAGCTTGGTATAGAAAATGATGCTCTGATAACCATACTATATCTGGGCTAAGGAGATGGCTCAGCAGTCAGAGCTGCTGGTATGCAAAGTCTGGAGGTCCAGATGCGAATTGCCAGTACCCATGTTAAGCCAGGTGCACAATGTTGTGTATGCATCTAGAGTTCATTTACAGTGGCAAGAGACTCTGATGCTCTCTCTCTCTCTCTCTCTCTCTCTCTCATCATCATCTAGCTATCCTTTATCTCTCATCTGCTCACAAATAAATAGATAGATTTTTAAGCTAAAGTAAAATTATACTATATCTGACTTTAATTCCTTTCATCATGGGCTGAGCTTCTGTAACAAGGAGTATGTAAGTACATTGGGTCATTGTTTATATCATGGAGCTGAGACATAGAATGCATCACAGAACCACTCCTTTTTCTTTTGGACCATTAGGCATTATAAAGGTATAACCACATCATTAAAGGCTTTCTGGACAGGTCTGAGATGGGGCATGGCAAGGCCAGAGGACTCACCCCAATAGGTCAGGCAGTCCAGAAAGAGCAAGCAATGCCCAGAAACCCAGAACATCATAAACATAGCAATAAGCAGTGAGTGGAGGATGGACTTCAATCTCAGAAATGTAAGAGCAGGTCAAGCAAGTGAATGTGAAATCTGTATGTGGAGCTGGGGAGATGGCTCAGTAGGTAAAACACTTGTTCCACAAGCATGAGCATTGGAGCTCAGATCCCCAGAATTCAGGTAAGGCCAGATGCAGTGGGCATCTGTGATCCCAGTGTGCCTAAAACAAGATGGAAGATGGAAACAGGAGAATCCCCCAGAAGCTCATAGGCTAGTTAGCCTGAAGAATCAGTGAGATTAATGAAAGACCCTGACTCAAATAAGGTGGAAGACAAGGCCAACACCTGAGTTTGTCCTCTGACCTCCACACACAGGACACAGTGCACATGCACGCACAGGCACATGTACACAAAGCTGGATTTGGGCGCAATTATAGACAGTGATAGGACCTCAGGAAAGGGATTAGGGCATGTGTCTCCTGGGTGCCTGATGAGAACTTTGGTCCTGATAAACATATTCAGTGAACGTCAGAGGAAACCCTTTCTTTACAAAAACAAACAGGAAAGTTTAAAATCAATTCAGGCACCTGACCGAGAATCTCATGGTTATCCTGATACTGAGCCTTCAAGCTCTGGACATCTACTTCCCCAGATTTCTTCTACCTTACAAGGGAGTTAAACCTTCAGTCAGACATGTGTCTGACTGAAGAGAACCTGGAGAGAACCCACTACTGGAATTTCACAATTAGATATTTAGGTAACCAAGTGGGTCACTAAAATTGTACCTTCCTGGCCTACATTTTATAAGTTGCTGATGAAGACAAATAGGTCCTTTTGTGTTATTTTGAGACACAGTTTTTTAGATGGCTCTAAAATTCTGGGGTGAAGATTTATGTGCATGCTACATTATCTTGCACCCTTGACCTAGCATGGCAAAGACTGCTGTTGGTCCCCAAATAAGTTTTCCCTTCTTTCAGAGAATAATTCTTTTAAAGAGAGGCATAACCTTGTGATGTTCTGGTGAATGTTTGGTGAAATCTCAGGAAGTATCTTCAAATGGTGTAACATGCTCTTGTAACTCTACTAATTTGAAACGTCTGCCATGGGCATCCTGGGAAGAGACACTCTGACTAGAGAACCCTAAGGTGAAGCCTGATGACTTCAAAGTGCAGAGCTGCCTGCCTGCTAGAGGCATCGAGTGAGTGCCTACAGCAGGAGACAAAAATGAGCTTCTGTTTTGGTCATTTTTGTTTTACTGATTGTCACAACCAAACTCTTTACTTTTTTTTTTTTTGCAAACCAATTGTCATTGTGTAGCCCAGGCTGGCTTTGAGATCTTGTTTTTTGTTTTGTTTTGTTTTATTTTGTTTTGTTTTGTTGTTGTTTTGCCTCAGCCTCCCTAGTGCTAGGATTACAAACATGTGCCAACACTCCTACTAATTAAACCCAACTCTAAATGATTCACTGAACCACCAGTTTGGAAAGAAAGAAAATGTTTAAGCTACTTCATTAAAGCTAAGCCTTCATAGTGGCTCTTTACTGTGTTTATTTATGGGATCTAGAGAGAGGGCTTAGCAGTTAAGGTGCTTGCCTGTGAAGCCTAAGGATCCATGCCTGATTCCCCAGCACCCACGCAAGCCAGATGCACATGGTGGTGCATGCATCTAGAGTTTGTTTGCAGTGGCAATAGGCCCTGGTGCACCCATTCTCTCTCTCTCTTTCTCTAGTAAATAAATAAAAATAAAATATTTTAAGTACTTATTTATTTGTGTGTGTGTGTGTGTGTGTGTGTGTGTGTGTGTGTGTGTGTCCATGGTTTCTTGCCATGCAAGTGAATGCCAGATACATCCACTACTTTTGTGTCTGGTTTCATGTAAGTGCTGCGGAGTTGAACCTGGACCAGCAAGCTCTGAAAGTAATTGCCTGCCTTAAATTGCCAAGCACCCTAACTAGCCCTCACAGTGGTTCTCAATGTACAAAGTGAATCTTGAGGAAATCAGTTTTCTCATAATCAGTTTGAGCTACTTAATATTTACTGTGACATACAAGTTCATTAGTACCATTAACATACTTGGGGTTAAAAGCCTGTTTGTGGGGCTGCAGAGCAGCTTAGTGGTTCAGACACTCACCTGCAAAAGCAAAGGACCCAGGTTCAATTCCCCAGGACCCATTTAAGCCAGATGCACAAGGTGGTGCATGCAGCTTGTTTGCAGTGGCTGGAGGCCCTAGCCTCTCCCTTTCTCTCTTTCTCTCTGTATCTGTCACTTTCTCTCTCTCTCTCATAAACAAATAAAAAAATTTTAAAGTCTGTTTACTTCACCAGTTTTCTTACTGAAATAAAAATAGATAATGAAGGCGAGAGAGATGGCTTAGTGGTTAAGGCGATTGCCTGGGAAGCCTAAGGACCCATGTTCAATCTCTCTCCAGATCCCATGTAAGCTAGATGCACAAAGGTAAAGCAAGCACAAGATCACATATGCTCACTGGGTGGTGCAAGTGTCTGGAGTTCAACAAGGCTGAGGCCCTGCCATGCCAATTCTCTCTTTCTCTTTCTCTCTCTAAAATTTAAAAAAAAAAAAAAGACTGAAAACCAAACCATATGTCTTTACTGACAAATTTGATTTCATATAAAGGCAGCTCGGTATACAGAGAGAAAGATGATAAGGGATCATTCAAGTAAAGAGAAGCAGAGAGTAACAAGAAAGACTCAGAGTAAAACAGCAGAGAGGGAGGGAAAGGGGAGAGAGAAACAGAGAGAGGGAGGCAATTGGAGATCCTAGGAGATCTCCAGGTCCCAGGTGTGCTGTAACTCTTTTTCTCAGATTTTTGTAAAATCCTTGGTTATGTCCTTCATAAGACTGCTTAAATGCCTCTGTTCCTTGCATATGAGAAATCCTGAGATATAATAGTGATTCCTTTTGATACTTTGCAAAAATGAGTTCAATCTCTATTTTTCTTGCCTGCATAAAAGATTGGATCTCTTTAAGGTTTAGGATCCAAAAGGACAGGTAAACAAGTAAGGTAAGGTAAACAAACATACAAACAAGAGAAATATTTATAATTTAAAGAATACAATGAGGCAATGATGTACACTGGGGTTAGTGTAAACTGAATAAATTCAAAACGCCTGGTCATTAATCACAAAACTTCCTCAGGAAATAGGCATATCTTGGGTTATAAGGAAAGGTCTGATACGTGTGCTTAATGGACAGCTTGAGTCCAGATAGATTGGATACTTGTTCCTTAATGGAGAGAAGAGTGGAGAATAGGAGAAGAAAACCTAGAGAAGAATATTAAACTAAAATTAAGTATTATGCAACCATAAAAGTGCCCAGACTGGAATGATAAATTAAAACAAATATCAAATTTTATGTTTATAAAACCACCACTTAATTCACATTTTATCATTTGTTTTGTTTTGTTTTGTTTTGGTTTGGTTTGGTTTGGTTTTGGTTTTCAAAGTAGGGTCTCACTCACTCTAGCACAGGCTGACCTGGAATTCACTCTGCAGTTCCAGGCTGGCCTCAGACTCACTCACAGCAATCCTCCTACCTCTGCCTCCCAAGTGCTGGAATTCAAGATGTGTGCCACCACACCTGTCACATTTTATGACTTTAAAAATATATATTTATCTATTTATTATTTGAGAGAAAGAGACAAAGGAGAGAGAATGGATGCTCCAGGGCCCCTTCCCACTGCAAACCAACTCCAGACACATGCACCACCTTGCACATCTGGTTTTACATGGGTACTGAGAAATTGAACTCTCCTTAGGCTTTGCAGGTAAGGGCCTTAATCGCTGAGCCACATGGGAACTCAGGTCCTTAGGCTTTGCAAGTAAGGGCTTTAACTGCTCCAGCTCCACATTTTATGACATTTAAACAAAAATGCAAGTTTCCTGAACTCAAATGCCTCCTTGCCCATTGACTCCCAGCTGTAGAACACCTCCTCGTTGTACTATGTGCTGACACATGCTAGATATTAAGAAATACAGGGGGCTGGAAAGATGGCTTAGTGGTTAAAGCATTCGCCTGCAAAGCCAAAGGATCCTGGCTCAATTCTCCAGGACCCACGAAGACATATGCACAAGGGGGCTCATGCATCTGGAATTCATTTGCCCATTCACTCTCTCTCTCTCTCCCTCTCTCTCTCATTCTTTCTCTCTCTCAAATAAATAAATAAAATATATTTAAAAAAAAAGAAATACAGGGAGACTGATTAATCCAAGTTTGTGTTATCTCTTTGTGCAAACATAGGATTATGTCTGTGAAAGTAAAAATCCCAAAGAATTTCTTTTCACAGGGCTTTGTACACACTAGGCCAGCACTGTGCCAGTGAGCTACACCCCCAGCCATTCAAATTTATTTTTTTCATGAATTGTCTATAGTCATCCTTTGCACACATCAACCTGCTTTCTTTCACCCTTCCCATCAGACTATTTGTTTATAATGAGTCACAAGCATTTTGTGATTGGGAAACACATTAGTTAAAATATAAATTTCTAGTTGTGTAAACAAGCTGTGGGGCTGGGGGAATAGTTCAGTGGTAGAGCATTGATTCAGCTGGGTTCAATTCCTAGTATTGGCTTTGCCCCGCTATTAGTCACCAGCAGTACTATATTTACATATATAGTCCAAATAGCATCCTATTTCTACTGCTCTGACTACTGATTTAAAAAAAATATACCCCGTGTTATCAAATGCTTGGGAAAGTGACCAATCTTGTGAATAATTATACATGATGGCTCAGCAGTTAAAGGAAAGTGGGGCCAGAGAGATGGCTCAGCAGTTAAAGGCCCTTATTTGCAAAGCCTGATAGCCTGGGTTCAATTCTGCTATTCCCACCTGAAGCCAGATTCACAAAGGGGTACATGTGTTTGGAGTTTGTTTACAGTGGCAGGAAGCCCTGAATGCTCCCATTCTCATTTTCTCTCCCTCAAATAAATAAATAAATAAATAAATAAATAAATAAATAAATAAGTAAATGTATTTTTTAAATCCAAAGTGATATGGTATTGCTAAAATTCATCTGAAAATTCATCTCCTGGGCCAAGCATGATGGCTCACACCTTTAATACCAGCACTTGAGAGGCAGAGGTAGGAGGATTGTCATGAGTTCGAAACCACCCTGAGACTACATAGTGAATTCCAGGTCAGCCTGAGCTAGAGTAAGACCCTAAAACCAAAAACC
The DNA here is from genome assembly GCA_036365145.1 of Orientallactaga sibirica. Lineage (NCBI taxonomy): Eukaryota > Metazoa > Chordata > Mammalia > Rodentia > Dipodidae > Orientallactaga > Orientallactaga sibirica. Next base: position 18,720,779 of record JAEOAD010000024.1, on the reverse strand, counting down.
AAAAAAAAAAAAAAAAAAAAAAAATCATCTCCTGGAAAGGCTGTGGAACTATACCAATAATGGGTCCAGTCCTATGAACCCAGCATTTTCCAATCCATTTCAGGTCCATTCCTGACAGGTTCTTGACCTGCTATAATTCTTTGGAAGTAATTTGACAGAGTGTGTGTAGTAGGTGTGGTGGATGGTTACTCAATAGCCACCCCTCACTCTTAGATTCAAACAGCTCCCTAACCTGCTAAACTGTAAAAACTGGAAAGCTGGGACTCGCCCTCCACATCCTCTTGTTGCCACAATTCTAACATGAGCTGGCAGGAGTCAATGTCCTTGGTGACTGCAGAAAGCAGAGACTATTCTGGATGTTTGGCATTTTTTTCCCAAGGACAGGAATGAAGTCATGTGGATTTATACTGATAGGTTCAAAGGTTTGCCGTGATCCCTGCATTTCCTGTATGCATGTCAAATACAGATGTCCACTTGCAGGCATGGATTTCAGCTAGTAGTGCAGTATGGTTCTGCATCTAGCACCTGGTAGTAAATTTCCAGTCCAGCAAGTGGCTTCCCGAAGATGCATTTGGACCCTTGCTGCTGCATAGGAGGGTTGCATAGGGAATTCCTGGAAAGCAAAAGTAGACTCTACAAATTCTTTAAGTCTTTTCACTTCCTTTCAATAAAGAATTATCTACTAGTCTCCATGGCCCTATTCTTTGACCAACCCTAATTGATATATACATGAAAATTCTAAATATTATTTTTCCAATTACTCCTCTCTAAGAATTCTGTCCTATGGAGCAATCCTTTATATATGACATTCAAAAACTAAAATTATATGCACTATAATGCTATTATTTGATGAAAATTTTAAAGTAAATAAGCAATTGACATGACCAATAAAAATTTTATAATCTCCTTTTTTAAAATTTTTAATTATTTTTTTATTTATTTTTGGAGAGAAACACAGAGAGAGACAGAGAGTGAGAGGGAGACAGATAGAGATGGGCGCGCCAGCAGTGTCTCAGCTGCTGTGAACGAAATCCAGATGTGTGCACCCCCTTGTGGTCAAGTGCAGCATTGGGCCCTTGCATCACTTTTCATCTGGCTAAACGTGGGACCTGGAGATTGGAACCGCTGGAGATTGGAACCAGCGTTCTTAGGCTTAGGAGGCAGGCAACTTAACCACTAAGTCATCTCTCCAGCCCATATAATCTCCTTTTTAATTTATTATTATTTATTGAGAGAGAGAGAAGAAGAGGCAGGTAGAGAGAAAGAGAGAATGGGCATTCCAGGGCCTCCAGCCACTGCAAACGAACTCCAGACGCAAGCGTCCCCTTGTGTTACCTGGGTCCTGGGGTCCTTAGGCTTTACAGGCAAATGCCTTAACCACTAAGCCATTTCCCCAGCCCTATAATCTCCTATTATTTTTTATTTTTGGAGAGAGACACAGAGAGAGACAGACAGAGAGAGAGGGAGAAGGAGACAGAGAATGGGCACACCAGCAGTCTCTCAGCTGCTGTAAACAAAATCCAGATGCGTGCACCCCCTTGTGGGCAAGTGCGGCTTTGCACCCTTGCGTCACTTTGCATCTGGCTAAACATGGGACCTGGAGATTGGAACTGGGTTCTTAGGCTTAGCAGGCAGGTGCCTTAACCACTAAGCCATCTCTCCAGCCCTATAATCTCCTTTTAATGGAGAAAATGTTGGTTCTACTCACCTGTCTCTAGAATTTTCTCATTTTCTTCTCTTCAGAGGGTATCATCCCTAGATATGTCCCATGATTCTTTTTTTCCTTCCATCTGACTCCTGACTACTCGCCCATCTTTTTTTGTAATATTTATTTTATTTATTTGTTAGAGAGAGACAGAGAATAGGCACACCAGGGCCTCCAGCCACTGCAAACGAACTCCAGACGCATGCGCCACCTTGTTCATCTGGCTTACATGGGACCTGGAGAATCGAACCTGAATCCTTAGGCTTTGCAGGCAAATGCCTGAACCATTAAGCCATGTCTACAGCCCCTACTCACCCATCTTTATTTGTTGAGTGCCTATGGCATGCCAGGCACCCATCAACTACCATGAGTATACATCAGCAAACCAAGCAGAGGAAAAAATTCCATAAAGCACTGAAGCTTCAGTCTATAAAATATTGGAAGGAAATAGCCAATAACAACAGAAAAATAGAGAAGTCAAGTCGAGAGTATAATATAAGAAGAGAAAGGGTGTAAACAGAGCAGGGAAGGGAATGCAAACACTGGAGATGAAGGCTGCTGTCTTGACATTCAGTGAGGGAGCGCCTTCTCATGGACAACACACTGAAGCAAAGATCGGAAGTCAAGGGGAAGCAAAACTGGTGATTATATGGGGGGTGAGTATTTCAGACAATGAACTAGCCAAAGGGGAGACCCTGAGGCAAACAGATTCTAGGGCTGCAAGTGTAGCCAGGTAGGATGGTGGATCCATAAGGAACTTAGAATGCTGGGGGGCTATACCACATAAGACTACAGATAGCAGAAGCATTTCAGCTTTTGCATAAAAAAAATTAAAGTTGTGATGAGTTTGGAACAAAGTAATATATGGGATTTCCTTTTTGGTTTGAGGTACTGGGGCTTGCACTCAGGGCCTTACACAGATAAGGCAAGTGCTTTTACCACTGAGCTACATCCCCAGCCCTAATATGCTTTTAAAAACCATCCATATGACTGCATTGCCCACTCGTAGGGCAATGACAGAGCAGAGAGACCTGCTGGAAACTATAACAGTAAACATACGTGAGGGGGAACACAACTGGAACCCAGGTGCCATAACTCAAAGAAAAAATCAACATGAAGTACAGAAGTGAATATGCCCTTAAAACAAAAAAAGAACCATGATTTCAAATTTTAAAAACCTGACAAATAGTATAAACATCAAAATTCCAAGAAAAAGTCAGGCCTTTAATCCCAGCACTTAGGAGGCAGAGGTAGGAGGATCACTATGAGTTCAAGGTCACCCTAGGATTACAGAGTGAGTGCCAGGTCAGCCTGGGCTAGAGTGAGACCCTACCTCAAAAATATCCAAGAAAAACATCTCAATACATATAGTGATCACTCACCTGATTCATCTGTATCTTAAGACCCCTTCATATCTATGGAAGACTGGTCTTAGAAGTCTCTCTTCCTCCTTTCTTCCTCCCTCCCTCTAAGATTCCAAAATCCACATATATTCTATTCCCTTATTTAATTTTTTTTATTATTTTTGTGGAGAGAGAAACAGAGAGAGAAAGAGAGAGAGAGAGGGGAAGACAGAGATGGGCGCGTGAGCAGTGTCTCAGCTGCTGCGAAAAGAAATCCAGATGTGCGCGCCCCTTGTGGTCAAGTGCAACATTGCGCCCTTACGTCACTTTTTCATCTGACTAAGCGATGGGACCTGGAAGTTGGAACGTGGAATTGGAACCAGCGTTCTTGAAGCTTAGAAGCGGGCAACAGCCACTAAGTCATCTCGGCCCATATAATCTCACAATTTATTATTATTTATTGAGAGAGAGAGAAGAAGAGGCAGGTAGAGAGAAAGAGAGAATGGGCATTCCAGGGCCTCCAGCCACTGCAAACGAACTCCAGATGCAAGAGCCCCCTTGTGTTACATGGTTCCTGGGGTCCTTAGGCTTTACAGGCAAATGCCTTAACCACTAAGCCATTTCCCCAGCCCTATAATCTCCTATTATTTTTTATTTTTGGAGAGAGACACAGAGAGAGACAGAGAGAGAGAGAGGGAGAAGGAGACAGAGAATGGGCGTACCAGCAGTCTCTCAGCTGCTGTAAACAAAATCCAGATGCGTGCACCCCCTTGTGGGCAAGTGCAGCTTTGCACCCTTGCGTCACTTTGCATCTGGCTAAACATGGGACCTGGAGATTGGAACTGGGTTCTTAGGCTTAGCAGGCAGGTGCCTTAACCACTAAGCCATCTCTCCAGCCCTATAATCTCCTTTTAATGGAGAAAATGTTGGTTCTATTCACCTGTCTCTAGAATTTTCTCATTTTCTTCTCTTCAGAGGGTATCATCCCTAGATATGTCCCATGATTCCCTCTCCTTCCATCTGACTCCTGGCCCATCTTTTTTTGTAATATTTATTTTATTTATTTGTTAGAGAGAGAGAGAGAATAGGCACACCAGGGCCTCCAGCCACTGCAAAACGACTCCAGGACGCATGCGCCACCTTGTTCATCTGGCTTACATGGGACCTGGAGAATCGAACCTGAATCCTTAGGCTTTGCAGGCAAATGTCGCCTGAACCATTAAGCCATGTCTACAGCCCCCCCACTCACCCATCTTTATTTGTTGAGTGCCTATGGCATGCCAGGCACCCATCAACTACCATGAGTATACATCAGCAAACCAAGCAGAGGAAAAAAATTCCATAAAGCACTGAAGCTTCAGTCTATAAAATATTGGAAGGAAATAGCCAATAACAACAGAAAAATAGAGAAGTCAAGTCGAGTATAATATAAGAAGAGAAAGGGTGTAAACAGAGCAGGGAAGGGAATGCAAACACTGGAGATGAAGGCTGCTGTCTTGACATTCAGTGAGGGAGCGCCTTCTCATGGACAACACACTGAAGCAAAGATCGGAAGTCAAGGGAAGCAAAACTGGTGATTATATGGGGGTGAGTATTTCAGACAATGAACTAGCCAAAGGGGAGACCCTGAGGCAAACAGATTCTAGGGCTGCAAGTGTAGCCAGGTAGGATGGTGGATCCATAAGGAACTTAGAATGCTGGGGGGCTATACCACATAAGACTACAGATAGCAGAAGCATTTCAGCTTTTGCATAAAAAAAATTAAAGTTGTGATGAGTTTGGAACAAAGTAATATATGGGATTTCCTTTTTGGTTTGAGGTACTGGGGCTTGCACTCAGGGCCTTACACAGATAAGGCAAGTGCTCTACCACTGAGCTACATCCCCAGCCCTAATATGCTTTTAAAAACCATCCATATGACTGCATTGCCCACTCCTAGGGCAATGACAGAGCAGAGAGACCTGCTGGAAACTATAACAGTAAACATACGTGAGGGGGAACACAACTGGAACCCAGGTGCCATAACTCAAAGAAAAAATCAACATGAAGTACAGAAGTGAATATGCCCTTAAAACAAAAAAAGAACCATGATTTCAAATTTTAAAAACCTGACAAATAGTATAAACATCAAAATTCCAAGAAAAAGTCAGGCCTTTAATCCCAGCACTTAGGAGGCAGAGGTAGGAGGATCACTATGAGTTCAAGGTCACCCTAGGATTACAGAGTGAGTGCCAGGTCAGCCTGGGCTAGAGTGAGACCCTACCTCAAAAATATCCAAGAAAAACATCTCAATACATATAGTGATCACTCACCTGATTCATCTGTATCTTAAGACCCCTTCATATCTATGGAAGACTGGTCTTAGAAGTCTCTCTTCCTCCTTTCTTCCTCCCTCCCTCTAAGATTCCAAAATCCACATATATTCTATTCCCTTATTTAATTTTTTTTATTATTTTTGTGGAGAGAGAAACAGAGAGAGAAAGAGAGAGAGAGAGGGGAAGACAGAGATGGGCGCGTGAGCAGTGTCTCAGCTGCTGCGAAAGAAATCCAGATGTGCGCGCCCCCTTGTGGTCAAGTGCAACATTGCGCCCTTGCATCACTTTGCATCTGGCTAAACGTGGGACCTGGAGATTAGAACCGCTGGAGATTGGAACCAGTGTTCTTAGGGTTAGGAGGCAGGCGCCTTAACCCCTAAGCCATCTCTCCAGCCCTCTATTCCCTTATTTAAAATGCCACAGTATTTGGGGATCAGCTATGCACATTCTCCCATATACTTCAAACCATTTTTGAATACACAATACCATGTAAATATTATGCAAATGATTGCTACACCATATTGTTTTGGGAATGATGACAAGAAAAAATGTTGTGCACGTTTAGTACAGACAAATTCTTCAAATATTTTCCATCCATCAGTTAGTTGAGAATAAGCATATGGAACTTAATAAGGAGGGCTGACTATATTCTTGTCACATTTTTTTTGCCTGTATACTAATCATCTCTTATATATGACAATAACTTTGTAATGTCACAGTCTGAAGAAAAAATAAAAGGCTGGAGGGATGGTTTAGCAGTTAAGGCATTTGCCTACAAAGCCAAAAGACCCAGGTTTGATTCCCTAGGACCCACGTAAGCCAGATGCACAAGGTGGCATGTGCGTCTGGAGTTCATTTGCAGTGGCTGGAGGCCCTAGCATGCCCATTCTTTCTCTTTCTCTCTCTCCCTCCCGCCCTCCCTCCCTCTTTCTCTCTGTCAAATAAATAAATAAAATATTTTTTTAAAAAAAGAGACCAATAGAAACATTATCCAGTCTTTTATCTACCATAGATAATCAAAAAAATTCTTAACTTTGTGGTAATTGAGGAAACTTACTTCATTTATTCATATCTTGTTGGTAATGGCATGTAAAATTTTATACTTTTCAAACTTAGGAAAAGCTTAATCAAATTTATTTCACATGTGAGCTACAAAGGTCAGAGCAAGTATAAATCTTTTTTGTTTTGTTTTTATTTTTTTATGAGAGAGAGAGAATTGGCACCCCAGGGCCTCCAGCCACTGCAATCTAACTCTAGATGCATGTGCCACCTTGTGCTCATGGGCAACCTTGCACATGCATCACCTTGTGTGTCTGACTTATGTGGGAACTGGGAAGTCAAACATGGGTTCTTAGGCTTCACAGGCAAGCACCTTAACCACTAAGCCATCTCTCCAGCCCCAGAGCAAGTATAAATCTTAAGTCACGTTAGATGTACAAGCCTGTCGGTCACTGTCAACATGTCATATCAGCAAAAAACTTATCCTTTTGGTGTGCTTCTATGGCTGGTCAAGAGGTGAATGAGAGGTGAATTCCTGTTTCTCTGGAAATGCATCCTTTCTTCTTAAGGAATTAGCATTCTTGCTTTCACATGAGTTTTTCTACGATTTGGTTCACAATGTTAAAACAACTTTTGTTAATTTTATTATACTTCCTTATCACTTTTGTCCTTAATCGTGTTAGCTTTAGCTATGTTTGCCTCTCAATTGTGTGATAACTGACACTGATATTTCATGGAAGAGCGGGGAGGGAAAGGAATGTGTGCTCGGTGGTAGAAACAATAAACTGTAGTCCCCAGAAAGACACCACAGGGATGTAGCTAGAAAGCTGGAGGACCCCAGTTAATAATAAAAGGTTAGACATCAAGTTATGATGATTGGCAGAATGACAATTACTTCTGAAGCTTGGTAGTACGTTTGTGATGGTTTAATTTTCTCTCTACTTTTGTGCATATTTTAAACACTTTAAAATAAAAGGTTCTTCTAAAAAAGGATGTTTTTAAAGACTTAATATTACCAATGTCAAGAACACTTATAGAGAAGAAAATATAGGAAAGAAATACTTAAATTGATTAGGGCACAGTTATTATACATGGCTTGCATATCTTTTCTGTAGCTTTTTGTTGTTGTTTTGAGGTAGGGTCTCAGTCTAGACCAGGCTGACTTGGAAATCACTCTGCAGTCCCAGTCTGGCCTAGAAATCACTGCGATTTCCTACATCAGCCTCCAGAGTGATGGGATTAAAGGTGTGCGCCACGACACTTAGCCTCTTTTCTATAGCTCTACAATGATGACCCACAACTATATAAAATTCTATCCCTTTTTCCTATCAGTTGGACCTATGAATATGACATGATATATAACCTGATATGATCGTGTTATATGATGAGGCAAAAGTAAAGGGATTTCCCAGAACTAATTCTCTAGTCAGGTCACTCTGAGTTGATCAATAAGATTGTGCCAAGTGTGTCATGTCCCTGAAAGGAAATAATCAGGTCATGCTGAACAAACAAGCCATGATTCACCCAATGACAGAGGGAAAATAATTCTGTCAACAGCCCCTTACGTTTGGAATTGGACCCCTGACTCAAACCTAAGCAGAGTTCACCCAACAGCTTGAGGCTTTGAGGCTGAGCAGGGAACCCATGGAAGTAGGGAGATAATAAACGTATGCTCTTTTAAGTTACCAATCAATACAGACTTTTCTTGGTTTTCCAGAGTTTTTGTAATAAATGTACTTTTTTTTTTTTTTAAGTGGGGGATAAAGGCTGTTTATAATGAAAGTTAAAGAAACTCAATGTGAATAATTCAGGCTCTGTTTTCCAGGAAAGAGAACTGACATCTTTTATCTTAATACTGTAACAAAGAACTACATTAAATTGGAGGAAATCTTTGTACTTTCATTTTCTGGATCAAAGCCAAAGTCACCCAGCTCAAGGACAAAAGCCAATGCGCTCTATGTCACTGAGCTGACAGGCTCTGAAACAAATGTGCTGAGACATAAACCTCTGCATGAATCATTCATCTCTTGTCGTTCTGATTCACGGAAACTATCCCAAACACACAGATTGTAATTTCAGTTTGGACACCAGCACCCGTCAGGGCACCCCCACTGGTTAATGGTGATAAAACTGAGTGCCAAGAGAAAAGCCATTCAGGAAACAAACAATACAGCTGTCAATCAAGTTCTGGCTGAGGATAATTTCCACATGTTGTGCAGTACTTGACTCTCTAGCACCACTCCATGGAGACCTACTGAGCAGCTAAACACATTAATAGTAACATTGAAAATTATCAGGGCCGAGGTTCAATGAGAAGGAGGAGGAGGAGAAGATGCAGTGGGGCTGATCACACACTATGAGCTGGAGTCTTTGAGATGCGCACTTAGCTTCAATCTAATTTAGAAGCACAAACGCCTCTTTCTCCAACACCCATCTGCCACTTACGCCTGCCAAGCAGGCCAGTTAAGTGGAGATCAGATAAGAAACGTTCACCTCTGCATCTTTTAAGTCCTTTTGGTGTCTTTTTGATTCCTCTGGCCATGTGAAGTTGCTTTGATTTATTTGCTTATGTGTTTGTTAGTTTGCATTATTTATTATTTCCATAATCTGTGTTTACACATGGATATGACAAGATGCCAGGATTCCCACCTCAGTCCTATTCCCTTGGTTTTACTCCCAGGGGGCTCCATGAGAAATGAAGACCATGGCACCTCTCACTTTCTCACTTTATCCCAACTGAGTTTTTTTTTTTTTTTTTTTGCATTGCACCAATTCTGCCTGACATATCACATACTTTATTTACTAATTATTTTCTTCCTCTAAGATTTTCAGTACACTAATACGGGAAATTTTATTTGTTTTGTTTCGTAATATCAGTCCAGTGTCAACATATAGTAAACAACCTATCAAAATTGCCAAAATCAGACTGTGGGTATAGCTAAGTGATAGAGTATCTGCCTAGCATTTGCAAGGGCCTGGGCTCAAAACAATGTGTCAGATAAGGAAAAGAAACTCACTCAAATGGATGCACATACTATTATTTGCAAGCATCACCTTTAACCATTGAGCCATCTTCCCAGCTCTGGTACTATTATTTGAAAATCCTTTGGAAGGAAAATTCTAGGGCTTCTATATTATAATAACATTTATTTTGTGCTCTACTGAGGAAGATGTGTCCAAACTCCCTCAATGGCCTTTCCTCATAATCCCTCACTCTGATTGATGTCTCACAGTACTTTCTGGAGTTCCAGAAAGCTAATTTGGGGCAACTGTTATACTGACACTGCCACTTCTACTTCCTTTTCCTTTTCTAATGCACAGTCATCCTAATGTGTCCTTTTACAAAATGCTAAAACAAATACAGACTTGTGGTATAATATGAGAACTATTTTCCAAGAACAGGCCCTCCTTTTAGTGTATGACACTAAGTTTGGAGAATGGCTAACAGCCAACATTTTTGTTACATGGAAGTTCAAGTTGAGCCTCTGAGGGCCATACCTAGAGTTTGCATTATGGTTAGTGATGATACTCATTTTATAAACCAAGTGTGCTCTTGGTTGTATCTACATAGAGCTCCTTTCTAGGATACTGTCATAGTTTCTTCATAAGGGAAACAGACTTTGTTTGAAGGTTTGTTCTTCACCCTGTGTGGTGGTTTGACGCAGACGTCCCCCATAAACTTAGGTGTTCTGAAGGCTAGGTTCCCACCTGATGGAGATTTGAGAATTAACACCTCCTGGAAGCAGTGTATTGTTGGGGCTGCGCTTATAAGTATTACAGTCAGTTTCCCCATGCCAGTGTTTGGCACACTCTCCTGTTGCTATTGTCCATCTGATGTTGGCCAGGAGGTGATGTCCACCCTCTGCTCATGCCATCATTTTCCCCTGCTTCCCCTCGAGTCTGTAAGCCAAAATAAACCCTCTTTCCCCACAAGCTGTTCTTGGTCGGTTGCTTTCTGGCAGCAATGCAAACCCGCCTGCAACAATAAAGTTGGTACTGAGAAGTGGGATTACTGCTGCTAGACACCTGACCATGTGGCTTTTGGCCTTTTGGAACTGCTTTGTAGAAGGGATGTGGACAGATTTGTAATCTTGACTTAAGCGATGCCTCGCAGTGATGTAAGTACAGCTTGATGAACTATTCTGGTCAGAGTTGAAGGACCTGAATGCAGTAAACACTAAGGACTGTGAGGTTTGGCTTATGTGGGTGAAATGGAGCTTTGTCTGGAATGTGTTAGAAACAGTTTGTGTGAGAGGTTTGCTCTTATACCCACATCCTGAGAACTTGTGCAGGGTTGCATTACATAGAAGTGGGCTGGTGTGAGCAGAGGGATATGGCACAGAAAAAGAAAAAACAAAGAAATCTGTGGGCCAAAATTTCTACTTGTTCAGCCATAATTGTATGAGAGATTATAACCATTGAGATTGGACCATCTGACCTGCATTGGGACAACAGGAAGAATTCAGGAGTGTCCTGTTCTTCAAAGTGCGCTTGATTCCCTCCTTGATTAGCAAGTTGGCACTCCACCTGGTATTATGGAGTATAAAAAATTCAGGAAAGAAGCCGGGCGTGGTGGCGCACGCCTTTAATCCCAGCACTCGGGAGGCAGAGGTAGGAGGATCGCCGTGAGTTCGAGGCCACCCTGAGACTACATAGTTAATTCCAGGTCAGCCTGGACCAGAGTGAAACCCTACCTTGAAAAATCGAAAAAAAAAAAAAAAATTCAGGAAAGAGAGGGTCAGCAATGCGAAGCAGGCTTTTGGATTACCTGTGTGGAGACCCAATGGAGCCATGAAGATGAACCATGGGTTGCAGTGACAACCCAATGGAGATGCCAGGACCACGAGATGGCTGTCCAGAAAAGCTGCCACCCCAGATGAAGTTTTTCAGGACTGTGAACAGCCTAGGTGGAGGGGCGGAATTGGAACTCCAGAAACTTGTTGCTGGTTAGAATTATCGGACTTGGAGATTTGTCACTGACTAGAGTTGTTGGACTTGGAGCTACAGAGTTTGATGTTTGCCCTGTTTAAATCTTGTATTGTTAAATATTTCTTTGCTATACCCAATGCCATCTTTTGCAGTGTGGATGTTTATTCTGTGCCATTATGGGATTTTTTGTTGTTGTTGTTGTTGTTTTGTTTTTTGGTATTATGGCTCAATTAAAAGACCTTGCACTATGAGAATGTTTGAATATCACTGGGATTGATTAAGAACTATGGGGACTTTTAAAGTTGGATGAATGCATTGAACTTTACATCATGTATGGTTATAAGTTTATGGGACCAGGGGTGGAATGTGGTAATTTGTTTTAGGTGTACCCCATAAACTTAGATGTTCTAAATGCTAGGTTCCCAACTGATGGCGATATGGGAATTAATGCCTCTTGCAAACAGTGAATTGCTGGGGGCGGGCTTATGGGTATTATGTTTTATTTTCATATGCTTATGCTTATTCTCCCCAATCAAAGAATTACTTCTCATTAATGATCATGCTTAATACTATATGACCCCCCAAAGCATTACAGATACACATACGCTCACCATAAATGACCTAGTCCAGCAGATAATAAATCAAAATGAGGAATAGCAATGTTTCAAGCTGAGAGACTTAGTCAAGGGAATGGGAGTATAACGCGGTTGGTAGATGCTTATCCAGCATGCATGAAGCCCTGGTGGCGCATGTCTCTAATCCCAATATTCTGAAGGCCTAGAGGCAGGAAGCGCAGAAATTCAAGATTATCCTTAGCTATATAGTGATTTTGAGGCCAGCCTGAGCTACATAAGACTTTGTCTCAGAAAAGGGTAGGTGGGCCCTGGAGAGATGGCTTAGCGGTTAAGCACTTGCCTGTGAAGCCCAAGGACCCTGGTTTGAGGCTCGATTCCCTAGGACCCACATAAGCAAGATGCTCAAGATGGTGCATGCATCTGGAGTTCATTTGCAGTGGCTGGAAACCCTGGCATGCCCATTCTCGGTCTATCTATCTGCCTCTTTCTCTTTTTGTCTGTCACTCTCAAATTTAAAAAAAAGAGGGGGGCGGGGGTTATGTGGAGTGAATCAAAGAACACACAAGTAGAGTCTGTCCTATTTAAACTTTCAAAACAAGTTTTGTGAGAGCTTTTATGAATGGCTCTTGTTGTAGACTGAATGTTTTGTACCTGCAAAATTCACATCTTAGAACTTGATCCTCCTGGCTCAAGATTGTAGCTCAGTACCATAGGCTTGTCTAGCAGATGCTTGGCTTCTCTGAGTTCACATTCTACATATGCAAAAGGAAGACCATGGACACTATGTTTTACAGCTTTAATAGATTGGCGATCATGTCACCCAAGTCGGTGTGCCCATGCTCCACCCCCATCTACCCGGGCACGATTTCCATCTGCCTTCGCTGATCAAAGAAATTGGCTCAAGAAGATAAAACACAAATTATAAAGCTGCCAATTCTCTGAGTCACAGAAGCAGAAAACTAACCTAGTTACTCACCACTTACATAATGCTGTGTTATATTTCAAACTATATATGACCATTAATCAACACGAGACACAGTCTTAAATAATAAAGATGACACAGAGACACAGGAGATTGAAATTGAGCAAAGTTACCCATCAGGGGAAAATAACAAGTTAAAATTATTAATGAAGATAGGTGTGGCCCCTTAGACCCAGCACTCAGGAAGCTGATACCAAAGGATTGCAATGAATTTGAGGCTAGCCTGGGGTTACAGTCTCTGTTTCCATAGGTCTGCATTCCATTGTGAGAATCAGTGCAGAGAATTTGAGGAAGTCAGTTAAAAAGATCAGATTTAAACTTTAGGCAGTGAATTCCAGGTCAGCCTAGCTTGAATGAGACCCTGTCTCAAGAATAATTATTGATGAATGATGGCACCTTGTAAATCATATGCCTGTTTGTTTGTTTGTTTGTTTGTTTGTTTGTTTGTTTGTTTGTTTTAGAGAGAGTGAATGCTAGACAGAGATAATTGGCTGCGCCAGGGCCTCAGCTATTGCAATCAAACTCCAGATGCTTGCGCCACATAGTGGGCATGTACATCCTTGTGCTTGCCTCACCTTTGTACCTCTGGTTTACATGGGATCTGGAGAGAGACCAAACATGGGTACTTACACTTTGCAGGCAAGCATCTTAACCTCTTAAGCCATCTCTCCAGCCCCATATGCCTTTGTATTCTTAAAGAGCTGTATAACATAACACTCAGGTGGGAAAGTGACACCAAAATGGGCTGGATCCTGTGTCCTGGGGTCTTGGTCCCTTCTGTATTCTACTCACCCTGTTACCTGGAGCTAGAGAATATCTGTTTCTCTTCCACCCAGGTGGCCTGGCGTGACCCAGAGCACTATCGTGACCTTCCCATACCTTCCCTTCTTAGAATTAGACAGCTTCACTTGTCCTTCCCTGGTCATTTGTTCTGCACGCCAATATTTCACATGACCTTCAAATAAATCCATAGTTGAAATCCATCTCCCTTGCCCTCCATCCATCTCCCACGCCCTCTTTGTTCCCTTCACACACCACCTCTCCTTTCCCTCACACATGAGGAGGCCTCTAGGCATCCTCCCTTCCTGCCTCTCCTCCCTCTGGGACTGTGCCCACTCCTTACAGGCCTGTCCAAAACGACCTCTGTCTCCACCTGCCCTCTGGTCTTAGTTTCTACTGCCACGTTTGGCCTTCCTAGACCTGGTGCTTTGTCTCAGAGGAGTGAAGCTCTCTCGGGAATCTCTCCCAATCTCATGCTTTTGACCTTGCATTTCCTAGCCCCGTCCCTTTCCCTTTATGCAAATTTCAACCAGATTAGAGGTAACAACACTCAGCAGTGATCAAACTTTTAACTTGGGGCAAGGAAATAATTGTGGGGTTTCAGAATCAAGCTTTTTCTCTTCAGTAGTAAGAACCAATTAAGAATGCCATCTCTGAAAATAAACAGTTTTTAGAAGAAGTCCATGTGAAAACAGTCAAATGATAAAGACATTGATGTTGTAAGAGACATACAATTTAGGTGGAAGAAAACACAAAACAAGGTCCTACTCAGTCATAGCTCTGTGTACCATTTATTAGAAGATGTTAAAACCGTGTGCGTCTCTGTTGCTACAGAGTAAAGGCTTTTGAGGAACCAAACTGTATCTTAGATATCTCCATTACATGAAAAAATGCTGTACGTTGTATGCAGGAGTCACTCAGTGTTGACCTGAACTGAAATAAACTGCGTCATTAGTCATGCCAGTGGATAGGAGGAAGATGGATGGATGGATATGAAAAGGCAAGTGAGCTCAATCTTAAAAGATGAATTGGAATTTTCCATGAGGCTAGGATAATAAACCAGAGTTTGTAAAATCATGAAATAAAATGATAGCAACAAGAACAGCTAACATTTAGCATGCCAGGGGCTCTAAGTTTAATGCTTACCTCAGCTGTGCAATCAGCATAAACAAAATTTACAACTGAAAAGGCTGAGACACCTAGTCATTAAAAACATGCCCTGGATCACACAGCAAGTGAGTGGTTAAGAATGGAATGTGTACCCCAGGGACACCATAAGTCTGCAAAAGACTGTGAACTAAATCACACTGTATGCACCTGCAGCTGCTGTATCCATACACCTGTCACCAATGGCACCATTGTCTCATCCCCTCAGACTAGACATTCATCTGTCCCTGAACTTTTCTAACTACCTTTAAAATATATATATATATTTATCAGAGAGAGAGAAAGAGACTGGGTGTGCCAGGACATCTAGCCACAAACCAACTCCAGATGCATGCACCACTTTGTGCAACTGGCTTTATGTGGGTACTGAGGAACCACACCTGGGTCATTAGGCTTTGTAGGCAAGTACATTAACCTCTGAGCCATCTCTCTAGCCCCCTGACTGCTTCTTTAAAAAAAATATTATTTATTTATTCATTTATTTATTTATAAGCAGAGAGAGACAGGAGAGAGAGAGGTGGAGAGAGACAGAGAGATGATGGGTGCACCAGGATCTCCAGCCACTGCAAATGAACTCCAGATGAATGCTCCACTTTGTGCCTCTGGCTTTATGTGAGTACTGGGAACCAAACCTGGGTCATTAGGCTTTGTAGGCAACTGCATTAACCTCTGAGCCATCTCTCTAGGCCCCTAACTGCTTCTTTTAAAAAAAAAAAATTACTTACTTGTTTATTATTTATTTATTTATTTATTTATGAGCAGAGAAAGACAGAAGAGAGAGAGATGGAGAGAGACAGAGAGATGAGGGGTGCACCAGGATCTCCAGCCCCTGCAAATGAACTCCAGATGCATGCTCCACGTTGTGCATCTGGCTTTACATGAATACTGGGAAATCAAACCTGGATCGGCAGGTAAGTGACTTAACTGCTGAGCCCTCTCTCCAGCCCTGACTAATTTTTGTCCCTGACACAACTTTCCTATATTTGCAGGCTCCTCTTGCAGTCTCATCTTTGCTTCTTTCTGCTGCTGGTTTTCTGTGTCTGGGACTTTCTCTGTGTCATGCCTACGTTCCCAGGAGAGCAACTCACTCTGCTAGAACAACCATCTAGAGTCACCATCTATAGTAGGTGTGAACAGCCAAGCACCCAACTCCTTTGATGCTCTCATCGCTTGGTAACGTCCTCGTGTGGGTTAGTGTGATGAAACGCACATTGCACACAGTAGTGAATGAGCCAATGTTCTCTCTTCCTGCCCAAGGAAGTCACTTGACCTACAGCAGTCAGATAAGAAGAGGGATCTCTGCAGGTCACTATGAAAGGAGCATTGAAGGAAGTGGCAAGCTGAGCTTCTCCCTTAGGACAACTTTTGCAATTCCCCTCACCTCCTCACCCCCCCACCCCACCCCCACCCCCACCCCGTGCAGACTCCCCAGGACATTGTGGCTTCTCTTTCTTTTCTAAATAAGGTCTTCCAGGCTCCCATAGATTTGCAAGCCAAACATCCATCCAGTGAATTTCCTATTGAGGTTAAATTAGGCATTCTCTACTGCTTGCCAACAGGAGCTCGGACACCCTGTAGTTTTGGCTCTCACATCCCAACTGCTTTTGGCTACAGTCGTTACATCTGCTGCCTTTGGCTACAGCCATATCAATAATCCAGTCCACTGAGACCAAGGTGGCAGGGTCACACAACTGAACCCATGGCAGCGTCTGTTCACTTGTGGCCTTTGTCTTCAGAAGGGTGCTGGTGGCTGTTCCTTGGACTCTCACAGACCCTGAGACAATATTCCAGGAGAGGTTTGTGTCATGTTTATATCCTGAGGGGATCGAGGCAGTAGGAGAGAAAGATTAAGAGAGAAAGATTAAAGAAACATGAGAAACGGGCTAGAGAAATGGCTTAGCAGTTAAGGCGTTTGCCTATGAAGCCAAAGGATCCCGGTTCGATTCTCCAGGACCCACGTAAGCCAGATGCACAAGGGGCAAATGCATCTGGAGTTCGTTTGCAGTGGCTGGAGGCCCTGGCATGCCCATTCTCTCTCTGTCCGCCTCTCTTCTCTCTCTCTCTGTCTGTCTCTCTGCTTGCAAATAAATAAATAAATAAATAAAATTAAAAAAAAAAAAAAAAACATGAGAAAGGAAGGAGTGGAAAGGGTAAAGTGGGGGATGGGTATGTAGTGGAAAGATTGGGAAACAGAGGCATCACCTCACCCTCCTCTGGGGAGGGGAGACTGCAAAGGTGAGCACATTTAGAGAGCAGAAAGAACCTGGATGAGTTATGTAAATAGATTGTGTCTCCTGGGATTCGAAAGTCCAGGTCATCTGCTAACCCTGTGAGTATGGGGAGCCAGAGAGAGGATTGCTGAGATGAGTGAAGACTTGGAAAAGCCACACTGAGAAGCAGGAGAGGGAGGCCCCCGTGAAGCAAGCGGCAAAAGGACCATTAAGCTACATGGAGACAACTGTGTATTTACGTCTGCTAAGAGCAATGAGCCACCTCACAGACACATTTCACTCACAGGCGAAAGGCACGCGAACCTTCTCTGGACTGGATCCACTGCAAAATCAGGGACTTGCAGCGTCAGTCAATTTCACAGAACTGGAAGACATGTAACCTAGCTCTTCGATATTATAATTTAAGACTATGGAGCTATTCAGAGTGAGTTCCTTTACCAGTCTAGAAGACAACAGTGATTGGACCAAAATATTATGAGCCCATTGAAATCTGTTCTTAAACAATATAGTTTTTTTTTTTTTGGACTGGGGAGATCTGGATAAAGCCCTTGCTGTGTAAATGTAAAGAGCTGAGTTCAGACACATGTAAGTGCCAGGCAGGCCTAGCAACCTGCTTGTAATCCCCGCACGCAGAAGGTGGATTACGGAGAGCCCCAGAGAAGCTGGCTAGCTAGAATAGTTGAGTCAGCAAGCTCTGGATTCAACCGAGAAGACTCTTCTCAAAGAAATGGAGCCCAGTCAATGACACCCAAAGTTGACACCTGTTCTACACACACACACACACACACACACACACACACACACACACACACACCACTACAAAAAAAAGAAAAACAATGTTAAAAAAAAGAACCTAGGTTTTTATCTACTCCAATTCTCTTTGAGATGAGGAAGGTGTTGGCTTTGTACACAAGAACGAAAGAAAAACAAGACAAAAGATTTATACAGCTCTCCAAGAAGTATTAAGGAATAGTGGTATTCATAGCAACAAGTTTGTTTGAAAGTGGACCTTTGGTACTATCGGTGATGCACGGAGTCACCAAGATAGCCCTCATTTGAATTGAAGCCGACGATGGAAAACTCTTAACCCAAATGTCTGAGGAATAACTCACCCAGTTTGGGCATGGTGCGTGGGAGGTTGTGTGTGGGGAAGCACACAATGGGCCGATTGCTAAATGGCCTGTATGCTGGCTCTCTGGTAAGCAGCTGGATTGATGCACAAATTGTAGATTTCATTGTAGATTGCCAGTTAGATTCACAAAATACAAATGTGCTTCTGACATGCCGAAAGGAAATCAACTACAGCATCATCTGGCCTGGCCTACAAGACAACAGCATCTGGATAGAATTCAGCATGCAATTGTAGCTTTTGTTGCATTTTGAATAAAAAATGGTTGGCTGAACAACAACCTACTTTTAAATTATTGAAAGCTAGAGATTATAAGTAAGCAGTCTAATCATTAGAATGGTAAGAGAAACCATGCAGAATAATTTAAGATTGAATAGTATTCCAGAAGTAGTTTCCCCTCACATTGAGTAATGCACACAAAAGCAGTCTCCAAAGAACCAGAGTTTGCACACTATGACGTTTACATATTCACTTAACTCTTCAGAGGTTTGGGGGGTTTCAAACGGTAGTAAAGACGAGTCAAAACAGAGATTAAAAACCACCATCCTTCTCTTATTCTTTTCAAACCCCCAAGCATCACATTGTTCAAGGATGACTCTCAGACACACAGGTTTTTGTTTGAGACAAGACTCAAAGAAACAAAGATTCTATTTGAAACCAAATGGGCTTCAAAGCAGCCACTGGAGGGCACTCTTGACACTGCCGTCCTCTATCAGAACCTTCAACGAAAGCTGTTTATAGGATTTTAAAAGCATTTGATTGCTTAACAAATATGAAAACAGAGAGAGGGGAGAGAAAGAGAAGGTAACATTTTCTTGATCATATTCATGGAAAATTAATGAGAAATGGCCGTGATAATGGCACACAAGCCTGCGTTTTCACTGACATGTATTTCCAAGGCGGCAGACTACTGCCACTGCCTACAGGTGACAGGGGCAGGACAGTGATTCAGCACATATGATGTAATGAGGTCAGTCCCCAATCCACTCTGTGACTTAACTCTGCCTACAAAGCGGCACAACACCAAGGAGGCTAGGCGACCTCACCACAACAAAACACAGATCCCAGCTGCCATGCAACCTTGTGGAACATTCCACTGCAGCTGCACGGGTAGGTTCAGTCTCGTGTGTGTGTGTGTGTGTGTGTGTGTGTGTGTGTGTGTGTGATATAAATGATGTCTTGTTAGATTGTGAAGTCAAAATCATTACTTAAAAAAAAAATCCCACAGCTCTATTTAACCCACATTATTTGTGGGAGGTGAGGAAGAAATGACTCACATGATTGCTAAGATACTTGTGCAAATGCAGATAAAATGGTGACAGACATTGATGCTTTAAAAAATCTTCCATATGGGGCTGTGGGGTGGGGAGGGCACAACCAAGAATTAATTCTAAACACTATGTAGAGTTCCCCATCTTAAAACTAAAAAATAATAATAATAATAAAAAAAAATAGCCAGGCGTCATGGCTCAGGCCTTTAATCCCAGCACTCGGGAGGCAGAGGTAGGAGGATGGTTGTGAGTTCGAGGCCACCCTGTGACTACATAGTAAATTCCAGGTCAGCCCGGGCTAAAGCAAAACCCTACCTCAAAAAACAAACCAACCAACCAAACAACAACAAAAAATAAAACTAAAAAAAAAAATGCCCTTTAATATCCTTTGTTTATAAATAAACATACAATGTTTTCCATTAATTCCAAGCTATAATTTTGCCCTTGGCCACTTTAAGGTAGAAAAATCTGTAAGCTAATCGCTGAATTGATCATGAGAATGTGCCTATAGGTACAGTTTACAAATGTTAAAAGCAGCTGACAGAAATGTAGGGACTCCAGGTACATGTCCTAAGGGTGGGGATGCAAGGAACATTCCCTGATATAGAACTCTGACAGCCAGTCTTGGTTCTCAAAGCAGAAGCTTCTGAGGTACTCTGAGAAATAGAAAAGCCCTTATTCTCCAGAGTGAAATACCCAGGCCTATCATGTTGAATATAAAAAGAAATAGGAGTAAAACTCTGTGACCGTTTCTCCAACCACCCATCTAAAACATAGCAGCAATTATTTTTGAACATTTACTCATCTTATTTTCATAGTTAGTAAACACATACATTTCATGTGAGCACACAGAAAAGCACATCATGTAATCAACTATAGGATATCCTATAATGAGTCTTTTGACCACGTTTCCTCCCAAATCTCTTCTCTAAGGATCTGCGTGAGCTTGGACTTTTTCTTTTCATAACACAGATTTGCACGGGAGCAGTAGATTTAGGCAAGCCAAAAATATTGGCCGCTTGGGTTCACTGGAGTCATTCTACTTACTGTAAGAGACAATTCCAAAGATTCCTGAATGCCTTCCAAAAGCTATGGTGGTTCTAATCACCAAAGAGCAGAGGACCCAAGCTATATGCTCTACAACTTCCAGGATGAATTGATAGTATAATCGAAGGTGAAAGCTCAGATCTTCATGTGCCTGCAAGTTTTCCACAGTTTAGCATCTGGTTAAAATGTGCGTGCAGTTTGAGGAGATTCCAGTGATTTCTCTCTGAAGCTTCTACAGCTGGTCCTGCCAGAAAAGAGGTGTGCCCTCCTGTCACTCCTGATTGTACCTTTTAGATATCCCTGCACATTTCAGTTGCCTTAGGTTGGTGCTGCTCATTTGTTATTCACTCAACGGTGACTGGGCAAATGAGACTGTAATGTAGACGCTAAGCCAGAGGATCCCGCAGAGTAATTCTCTGGGCACCCTTCACTTCCAACGTACCTTGAGGCAGGACCTAGTGAGTCCAATTGTTCCCAGCTCCCCGCTCCAGATGTGCCAGCTGTTCAGCCTCTTTGCCAGTGTTAGTCAATCTTATGGCTCTTAAACGCTCTTGGACAACAGGGAATATCAACAGGGTCACGTCCGACATAGCACCTCAGACACAGAAGGTGTTCCATATAGGAAG
This sequence comes from Orientallactaga sibirica, assembly GCA_036365145.1. NCBI lineage: Eukaryota > Metazoa > Chordata > Mammalia > Rodentia > Dipodidae > Orientallactaga > Orientallactaga sibirica. The sequence continues at coordinate 18,699,680 of JAEOAD010000024.1, read as the reverse complement.
AATAAAGGGAGGGATGAGAAGGAAGAAGGGACATTACCAACAAGAGTTTCAAAAGCAACTCTGTAGGCTACTGACAAAGACCACTTCTGAACCATTCTATCTCCTCTATCTTCCTTTTTCCTTGTTCTCCTATTTTTCGGTGTGCTGTGCATGTTCATAGGTGTGAGTGTTGGCACACTCTTGCAACAGCACACATGTGCAGGTCAGAGGACAACCTCAGGCATCAGTATTCACTTTGCTTAAAACAATGTCTCTCATTGTTCAGCGAATGAGCTGGCAACTGTCGTGGAAATTCTCCTGTCCCCACCTTCTTTCTCACCATAAGCACTTTACATCCAGGCTTATGTGGGTTCTGGGGATCCAAACTCAGATACTCACGCTTGTGTGGCAAACTCTTTAGCCACTGAGCATTCGCCCCAGTCCACATTTTCCTATTAAGCATGAATGGACTGGGTAGCTTCCATGATGAAAATTTTGTAAAGTTGGATATTGAGGACATGAATTCTAGGCCATCTTGGGTTAGAGTGAGACCCTACCTCAAAAAACCAAAAGTAAATAAATAAATAAATAAAATCTGGTTTGTGACTCCATGTCTACTTACTTATTTCTAAGGTCTTCTATCAAAACTCTCTGTGTTAGAATGTCTGTGAAATTACTTGACCCACAATTGTTTTCATGCACTCCTTACCAAAAGTCCATGAAATTTCTATATTGAGAATAAGCTGCCTGGAGTGAATGTGGATAGATGGTTGGCTGGCTGGCTGGCTGGATGGATAGATAGGTGGATGAGATGTTATAACTAAAACAAAACTGATAATGCCAAAACAAACACAGAAATAAAATTGTGTTTATTTTTTTAGAGTTGGGAAAGAATCTCAAAATTTAATGCGATACAAAACAGCACAAAGGGCTGGAGAGATGGCTTAGCAGTTAAGGTGCTTGCCTGTAAAGCCAAAGGACTCTGGTTCCATTCCCCAGGACCCACACAAACCAGGTACTCAAGGTGGTGCATGTGTCTGTAGTTTGTTTATAGCACCTGGAGGCCCTGGCATCTCCCTTTCTCTATTTGCCCTTTTTCTGTCTCTCTTTTATAAATAAATAAATAAATAAATAGAACATTTAAAAAATAACAGTACCGGGCTGGAGAAATGGTTTAGCAGCTAAAGCGCCTGCCTGCTAAGCCTAAGAACGCTGGTTCCAGTCTCCAGCGGTTCCAATCTCCAGGTCCCACGTTTAGCCACATGCAAAGTGATGCAAAGGCACAATGCTGCACTGGCCCACAAGGGGGCACACACATCTGGATTTCATTCACAGCAGCTGAGAGACTGCTGGCGCGCCCATCTCTGTCTCCCTCTCCCTCTCTGTCTATCTCTCTCTGTCTCTCTCTCCAAAAATAAAAATAAAAAAAAATAACAGTACCAAAGTTATTATGAAAATGAATGTGGAAGTGTTTATGTCCTAACTACATTTCTCCCTCCTTCTCTTTTCTTACCTTTTCTTTTACTTATAGTCATAATTATACACATAAGCAGATACAATGAAAAGACTTTTCTTTCTTCTTTTGAGAATATGAAAAGATAAACATGAAGAAGGGCAAACATCCTCCAAATTGACAAGCATGCAGTGGAACTGCCTTCAGTGTGTGTGTGTGTTGCAACACTGTTGATTGCTTTGCCATGGGGGAAAAAAAATTGGCAGAAGCATAATTCCACTTATCAACATGTATATTTTAAGCTTCAGTATACTTTTCTATATTTAACTTCACTCATAACGCAGTCTATCAAAGTGCAATGGTGTCTCTAGAAGAATCTTGGAAGACACAGCACTCTACACTTTAAAACTGCCATGCTTTTAGTTAATAAAAAATAAAATGATTAATAAAAATAAAACAAGAGCTTGCCTTATGGACTCTCTGACTGGCAACTAGTTAATTGTTCACTGTACTATTTTCCTTCTCTCCTGAGCACACAGTGTCTTTGCTATTGGATGCAAAGATTAGACATTGGTCAAGGGGATGGAAATAGAACTGTTGTAGCCGGTTTCCAGGCCCGGCACCCACACCTTCTCATCCACAATTCTTCCCTTCCCTTAACTGGATTCCAGGGATCAAGAAAAGCTTCTAGAGCCTTCTAGCTGTTTAAAGTTTAGATTGTTGCTTAGAGGAAAGCTTCCCATTCAGTTTAGCTAACCATGCTAAAGATATAATATGAACAACAAATTTTATATGGAATGTTTTACATGCAAATTTGAAACTTTGAAATTTTGAAACCCTGTTTTAAATTTCTTAAAATTGTGTCAAAGGCGGCTCAGTGTTTCCTTTCTCTTCCATGTGAGAGCCTAGCTAAAAATTTCCCAAAGGATGAGAAAGTTACTCCCACCAATCCACCAATCAAGAAAAGTGTTGTTATGGCAAAGCTCTTCATAGAGCAGAGCTGAAGTGAGAAAAGGAGGCTTCTGGAGGCTTTGTAGATGGAGAGATCAGCTGCCTTCTCAGGACCATTAACGCAGCACATGGCAAAGACACTAGAAATATTCAACTCAAAACAATCATCATTAAATACAAAACCAACAAGGACTGTCTTTCTCTGGCCAATCAGTAGACGGTAACTGCAAATGCTCTTATCAAAAGGGAAGAAACCCAGCAGTCAACAAAAAAGTTTAGTATGACAATGAATGAAAGAGCTGGGTGTGGAAAAGCAAAGTACATATGAAGAGATGGAGGAGGGACTTAAGAAGAAGGTGGGAAGCAGAGCCTGGGGAGACATTCAGACCCTCTCCAAAGGACCCTGAGGACCTGTCCAGGAATAGGAAGGAAACAGAAATAGCCATTTTGGGTCTGACTTTCCTGGCCTTTTTATCATTTCTCATCTTTCTTACTAGTCCTCATAAACTCTACTCTCTGGTTGTTCCACTATCACCTTGTTTTCTTAGTTCTCTTCTGAAACAGCTACATGCATAGACGTTGCAGTTTTGAAGTACAGTTCATAACCTAGACACAAGCAGGAAGACTGACTGGAGAAGCACTTCACCATCTGTTGCCAGCCCATGCTCCATGGCAAGGCCCCAAGTGCTTGGTCACTATTAGGGTCCCTGGCACACCAAGCAAGCACGGGCAACCTCTGGCTTGTCTGCCACAGCTCAGCAGATGCCTTTGTCCAACCTTGGATGCCTATACAGGACTTTTCTTCAGATATCAAAATAAACAAATCTTGCCTTATTATTTTTTTTTTCTTCATATTCTCTGGAACTGGCTGCCACTAAGGAACGTTGAGCAATCAATTTCTGTGAAGGGAACACCCATTTTTCTGGAAAATATTTAGGCACATTTCTTCCTGGAAGAGAAGGGAAAGACTGAGTGGCCTTTGGCAAAATTGTCAGACCTATTTGTCTAAGAAAAGGACAGTTCACAATGACAAGATGGCGTGGCAGTACAAATTTTAATTTGATGTTGTCGACTGTCTCAAAAAGACTCACAGTTCTCTCGCACACCATCATTTAGCTATGAGATCCTGCGTTTTCAAATGGCCTCATTTGGAGAGCCACGAAACTGTGGAATGCTGGTAGCTTCTTCTTCTTCTTCCTCCTCTTCTTTTTCTTCTTCCTCCTCCTCCTCCTCCTCGTCCTCTTCTTCTTCTTCTCTTAAGATAACTAGACTGCCACTGAAATTTGGTTTATTCATTTGCATCACAGGACCTTGAGCAGGCTTGGTAACTACTCTTTGGTCATGGGAGGGGCGTGGTGACCTGGCTCCTTTCTCCTTCACCTCATGGGTTCACTCTGTCCACTGGGTCAACACAGATTGTCTTTGTTTTTATAAACATCGTCAGTGAAGGGGGCTTCTTACCATAGCATTGAGATCTTCCTGTCCTCCTGACCTAAAGTAAACATTCAATAATTCTCTGTCACATTGCTTTTTCCCATAGAAAAGTATTAGATAGAATATTAAATATTTTTAAAAATAGTTTTTAAATACATATTCATTTGAGAGAGAGCGAAAGAATGAGTATGAACACTCCAGGACCTTCTGCCTTTGTAAACAAACTCCAGATGCATGTGCCACTTCGTGCATCTGACTTTACTTGGGTACTGGGGAATCAAACCCAGGCTGTCAGGCTTTGCAAGTGTCTTTAATTACTGAGCCTTCTCTCCAGCCTTGAACATTGAATATTTATATAGAATCCGTTATTTTCTGAGACTATTCTTTAAAAAACATTCATTGGTTCATTTGTCAACCATCTAGACACACTCCATACATGCATACACATTGAGCTATGTTACATGAGCACCCAAAATTGTCCGTTCCCCATTGAATAGCATTATATCTAGCAAATAATAGTCATTTCATGAAATGAACAAGAAAATGCATAAATCCAAGATGTGCTGTGAGATCAATTATGATATTTTGTTAGTCTTATGGGTTGCTCCTCAAGAATGGGGGGATCCCCAGCAATGAAAACTTCCTGTGACTATAAACAAAAAAGGAGGGTTGGAAAGATGGCTTAGTGGTTAAGGTGCTTGCCTGCAAAGCCTAATAACCAGGGTTTGATTCCCCAATACCCACATAAAGCTGGATACACAAAGTGGTGCATAAGTCTGGAGTTTGTTTGCAATGGCTACAGGCCGGTGCTCTCTCTCTCCTTACAAATAAATAATAAATAAGATCTTTTAGTCTCACCTAAGGTGTGTGGAGAGTCAGTGTGGAGCTCTGGCTGTTCATGTTTGCTGGCTGCTGGCATTTGCTGGTGTTGGTTTTTAAGGACTAAACTTATCTGAAACTATTCTTTTAAAAATACTCATTGGTTCATTTGTCAAACATCTAGACACACTCTAAATTTTTAACATGTCCAAAGGGAAATTTTTTTCAATAATAATAAAACAAGGAGCTGTGTGTCATTAAGCCAAGAGTGAGGGAGAAATGAGAATAGAAGACAACCAAGGAACAAATGATTTCTCTGAGGTGAGCCTTTGCTAAGAACAAACTTGGCAATGACTAAAAGGGAACCCAGGGTTACAGTCTAGAAATATCTGCACCTTCCTTTTGCATTTCAAAGATAGTCCTAATAGCCATGACTAAACCACGGGCCATCTTGATTGGACTTCCTAAGCCATTTGGAATGTAACAAGGTGTTACAGCTGTGATGCTTATCTCTCAGTGGTGGTGTGAAGATTAAAATGGATTAAAGTCTGTAATGCCTGGAGCATGCTGATATCAAACATGCAGGGCCTGGATTCACTCTCTTCTCTCCTAGGAATCCTCAGCATTTCTCTCTGCACTCATCACTCCTGTCAACATTCCAGAGATGGGCTCAGAGCTCATTCTGAAATAGTCTTCTCATCCCGGCATCCTTCTCTATTAACCTACCTGTTACTCAGGTCCCCTTCACAACCAAGCTCCCAAAGTTAGCCCCTTCCCTTTCTAGTTGGACTACCATAATCTATTTATAAGGGACTAGTCTCAAGCCAAGGCCACATGACTTCCCTCTTGTCAAAACCCAGCCTACTCATTCTCTTTCCCATTAATTGCTTTGCAGCATTTGACTTTGTTGAGCACTCATTACTTGAAATCCTTTATCTTGCTTTTGCAGACATCATCCTAACCAGATTCACGTCCCACTGGAACAGTCACTACTTCTGTCTTTGAATCGCTGGCTTTTTCTCTTCCGCCTGATTTTTAAATGTAGCAGCCATTGAACTTCGCTTTCTTCATTCCTTTTATATATTCATCATTTCTACATCTTAAGTCCACAATTACGACAATTCCCAAATTACTCTTCTCCAAATGTGCCTCTCAGCTCCTGATCTATCAAACTTCTTCCTGGTATGTTCACGTGGGTATCCTACAGATATCACAAGTGTGACATGCACACCGGACTCGCTCTCCCCTCACCCAACCCAAGTCGACATGTTCTTCCTCTAGTTTTTTCTATCTTGTTAAACAAGATCTCTGCTATCCTAGAAAATAGGAAGTTTCTTTCCCAACTACCATTACCAATCCAACACTAAGTCCTGGGAATCTTTTCTCCAGTTATATTCTGAATCCGTCTCTTTCTTTCCATCTCTCCTTCCTTTACTGTGGCTTCTGCCTCCATAATCTCTCATCTCACATAGTTTAATTTCTTCCTAGTTTTGCCCAATTGTAGTCCATTCTGATCATATCCTCAGATTACACTTTAAAAATTAAATTTGATCCTAGTACCTCTCCTGTAAATACTAGAATAAGAATGATCTTTTCTATAGCCCGCTTTGCATATTTCTTCTCTGCTTACCTTATCTTTATCCCTCATTATGCATAAAACTCACAGTTTTCTTCCACTCACTGCACTTGCCCAAGACCCTTCCTGTCCCTGCACTTTTGCACACCCCTTTCCTATACATGGAATACTTCCCCCTCCTCTTCACTTGCAATCTCCTACTAATTCTGCTGGTCTCCATTCAAGAATCTTCCCAATATGCTAATCTAAACTAAATCCTTTCCTATTTGCCCTTCCTTTATTCTTTTCTTTCACAACATCTGACACAATGTGTCATTATAGAACAGCCTATTTAGACAGTCAGGAGTATGTATGTTTTCCTTTCTGTTGTATATCTAGCAACCAGTACAGACTTGGCATATAATAGACAAATAAATATATATTTAATGAAGGAAGATCATTCCTTATTAGTAGCCATATTAACTTTGACAATACTGTAGTCCAGAAATATATATATGTATATATATATATTTTTCTGAAACTCTTAGAGTCAGGGGTATTTTTGAATTCAGAAGCATTCTGACTTATGGAGTGACAAGGTGGAAAATGTACATATGAGACATTCTTGGCTACATCTGCAGTTCACCTTTAACCAGATACTAATGTTTTCAGTAAAAGTTACAAACCTTGTCTCATGCAAAGGAAATAAAAGAAGTGATAAGGGGAGTGGAAGGAATAAAAATAAATGAAAAGGAAAGGAAATGTTCATTTAGTCAAGGAAGGCCTACCCTGTCTAGTTAATACTACAAATACCTGCTCACAAGTCAACCAGTAACTGTCATCCCTGCCTATCATCAAACTTAATTTTCAAAAATTTTTATTTTCACTTATTTATTAGCAACAGATAGACAGAGAGAAAGAGGCAGAGAGAGAGAGAGAGAGAATGGGTGCACCAGGGCCTCCAGCCACTGCAAACGAACTCTAGATGCATGTGCCACCTTGTGCATCTGCCTTATGTGGGTCCTGGGGAATCAAGCCTCGAACTGGGGTCTTTAGGTTTCCCAGGCAAGTGCTTAACTGCTAAGCCATCTTTCCAGTCCCCATCAAACTTAATTTTAAAAGTCATGTATTACAATATCTAATAATAAAAAAATTAATTCATGTATTACAGAGATTGATAGGTCACCATCCTTGGTTACTAAATTTATTCCAATGAAATATCACCATTTGCCATATTTATCAACTCATTTACAAGGACAGAGAACAAATCCTTATCATCTAATTTTCCAGTGAATTATATTTGCCTCAGCTCTGTGGATACAGATGCTTCAGAATCTCTACAGTTCAAATACCAGGTAGATTCTAGATGAAGGTCTATCTAAACCCCACATAAGGAGGTTTATTATTAAGATTCCATCACATACGACCTCATGCAATGACGTTTTGAAAGAGAGATTCCCAGAAATGTGTGATATGGAAAATGCCTTCAAGCTCAAGGTGAGAGATTCATTATATCAGGCCAACCAGCAGTAATTCCTCATCATATCCTATAGCCAGGCTCTTTAAATATCCTTTTCAGTATTAAGAAGGAAAGTAAATTAGTAACATGCTATGTCTCATAAAAAGGAAGAATATAGCCTAGTGTGGTGGCACACACCTTTAATCCTAGCACTCAGGAGGCAGATGTAGGAGGATCACCATGAGTTCAAGCCCACCCTGAGACTACACAGTGAATTCCAGGTCAGCCTGAGCTACAGTGAGACCCTACCTCAAAAAAAAAAAAAAAAAAAAAAAAAAGATATTACAATTTAATGGTTTTCAAGGCAGCTTACTGGGAAGTTGTTTCAGACACTCAGGCTACAGAGATTAGAGGTCATAAATCCAAATGTGTCATCGCCGGAACTGTTATTAAAGTGGATATGTTTATCAAAGTCCCCATCTTGTTGCTAGCGCACCTCACTGAATGCCTCTTGGTGGCAAACTGTTCACAAGGCAGATCATCAAGTTGTACAGTGATACACATATCTTTTCCCAGGTCTAGCATGGTTTCATCCCTTGAAAATTGGACTGCTCTCCTCACAGCAGCTTCCCTCCCGTCCCATGATCATTGCTGACTCACAATTGGATCTTATCCTGAAGATAACAGAGGAATGGTTTTTAGTGTCACACACTGTAAAGAAATTATAATTAGACATCCTACTGTTGCTACTAAATTTGTGCCACTCATAGGTGACAGCCTTGTCATCTGTTTCAAAATACCACAGCCAGTCTCTCAAATAACATCATATAAAAAGGAAGGCGATGGGGAAGAATAAAGGATAATTCACTCATCTTGGTTTCTAATCAGTGATTCAATCCACACAGCAGAGGATAAATGAGCAGGTGTTTCCTGGTTGCTAGGGTGGCAGGGGACTCTTCACAAGACCAAACCTATAATATCAACAAATTAGGGAAATATGGTTTACACTTCAAAAGAATTCTTACTTTTTTAAATATTTGGACTCACGGGGCCTTTGTTATGCCTTTGGAATGTTTTATGTATATAGTTCATGCATAGAAAATAGCTTTATATCCAGAAAATCAAAAGTAAGGAATCTGGAAAATGAGGGTTCCCAGGCTTCCAGATCTGTGATACTGGGGAGGGTATAAAAATGCATCGAAATAAATGCTGATTTCATATATATATATATGATATATATATACATGGAGAGATTATGCATATATATATAGTATATATATATAGTATATGCTTATATACTTGTGTATAGAGTATGCAAGTAGTCATATATGTGTGTATAAATACATACATACCATATAGAGAGAAATATACTGGCATGTGGTGGCAAGCTAGGCAGAGGATTTCCTGTTAGTGTTTATCCTCTGTGCTGGCCTTACACACGCCATGCATACAGAGTGCCTGCTACATGGAATCATCCACAGGCTTTTCCCTAGAGATAGTTATGACACTGTCATCCCTGCCTTTACTCTTGAACTCTTAATATTGTGACAATTATTCACCAAAGCATATTTAAACAAATCACAAATAAGGGCGAGAGGAATAAAACTGAGCCTGTTAAGCCTGGAGATTCAAATTTCCATTTATGAATTAGATGAAGAAGGCTTTTTTTCCCTAAGTCTTTTTCTAATGCAGCCAGCTGGCTTGTATTTTATAAGCCCGTTCCAGAGTGTGCTCTTGTGTTTGCAGCTGTGTCTGTGATTTGGCAACCTTTCTTGGTTATTCAACCTACAGGGAAACAGAGAAATCATAGTCACGTGCCTGGATAAACATACAACCTACTTTGTTTCTTGAGCACTTATTAAGCAGCCATACTAATTCATGCACTTCATTGAAAAAAAGTACAAAAGGTGAGTGCTATTATCCTTATTTTACCAAAATATTAAAGGGAGAAACTGCAATCTAACTGCTGTTGATATAAAAGCACATAGAAAAGCAAAAGTCATACCTGAGTGTAGCACAGCTGAAAGGAAGCCAAGCCAAATAGAAGTGTAGTTGAGAGGCTAGATAAATGGCTTAGTGGTTAAGGCACTTGCCTGTGAAGCCTAAGGATACAGGTTCAATTCCCAAGTACCCACATAAGCTAGATGCACAAAGTGGCACAGGTGTTTGAACTTCATTTGCAGTGGCCAGAGGCCCTGATGTACCCATTCTTTCTCTGACTATAGCTGCCTCTATCTCTCACATGGTTAGATAGATAAAATATTTTTAGAAGTGCAGTTGAGTAAGGTAGGTGTACATGAAAACAAAGGTTGCTGGGACAGGTGAGTTGTTATTGCTGTGCTTCTTCTGACCTCCTCTTCTTCCTCTTTCTCCTCCTCCTTCTTCTTCTGTGCTGGGAATTTAACCCAAGGCTTTGTTCATGCTAGGCAGGTACTTTACCACTAAGCTATAGCCCCAGTCCCCTATTTCTTTTTCTTTTTCCCTTTTTCTTTTATTTTTTTCGAGGTAGGGTCTCACTCTTGTCCAGGATGACCTGGAATTCACTATGTACTCTCAGGATGGCCTCAAACTCATGGTGATCCTCCTACCTCTGCCTCCTGAGTGCTGGGATTAAAGGTGTACACCGCCAAGCTCTCTAATTTCTCTTTGAGAACAAATTAATTCTATAAATATCCCTATGCTCACATTCACTTGTGCTTTCTAACATGACAATTTCCCTTTAACAATACACTAAATTTTTGGTACCATATGCATAATAACTCCAAGTTGCCAGGCATGGTGGCACACACCTTTTATCCCAACACTTGGGAGGCAGAGGTAGTATGATCACTGTAAGTTCAAGGCCAGCCTGAGATTGTGACTTCCAGATCAATCTGGGCTAGAGTGAGACCCTACCTTGAAAAAACAAACAAACAAACAAACAAAAAAAACCCTTCAAGTTAACTAAGGTTAGATAATCACCTCCATGGAAATTTCAGTGCTGTAACAAGGAATTAATATGATCTGACGAGAGTCTGTATGACTCAACTAGGGCAAAGCATAAAGTTCACTTTGCAACATCCCAGCTTCCTGACATTCACTGAATTTATAGACTGACCACAATAAATCATTGATCAGGTTTTTGGTCACTCCAGTTCTGCCACAATGAGAGGGATCAAAATAAGTAGGAAATTGATCAATAATCTAGTAACTAAGACAACTTAACTGGAAACTTCACTCCACAATCACTTTCTTGTACACAGGAATTCTGTAACGTTTCTGCTGTGCAGTGATGTCAGCTATATGCTCCCAGCTTTAGTTTCTTTGAAGGCCTTTAACTCTTTTTTTAGAAGAGTGTTTGTGTGTTTTCATGTATGTGAAAGAGGGCATGTTGTATGCCATGATATGCATGTGGAGATCACAGGACAACCTCCAGTGTCATTCCTTACCTTGTAGCTTATTATATTTTAAATATATTTCATTTATTTATTTGAGAGAGAGAGAAAGAGGCAGAGAGAGAAGGAGAGGAGAGGGAGAGAGATAGACAGAAAATGGGCACGCCAGGGCCTCCAGCCACTGCAAACAAACTCTAGATGCATGCACCACCTTGTGCTTCTGGCTTACGTGGGACCTGGAGAATTGAACCTGGGTCCTTAGGCTTTGCAGGCTTGTGCCTTAACCACCTCTGAAGCCATCTCTTCAGCCCCTGTGTTATTTTTGAGTCAGAGTCTCTCTTGTTCATAGCTACGTTTGTCAGGGTAACTAACTCACGAGTTTCCGCATTCTCCTCTGCCTCCCATTTTCCTGAGATAATGGACAGTTGCCTACATGTTAGAATTCACGTGGGTTCTGGGGATGCAAACTTGGATTGTGAGGCTTGTGCAACAAGTGTCTTGCCCAGTGAGCCATCATCCCTGCCCTTGATGACTTTATTTCTCCGAAAGCATGTATAATATTTAATGTCGAATCTTGCCTTGTTTAAAAACAAAAAAAAAAAGTTTTCTTGCTTGCAAATGTAATGAAAAACAGTGTTGCAGGGTTTTTTTGAGGGGTGAATAGTATGTGTGGTGTGTGTGTGCATGCACTGTATGCATGTGTGTACAGGCGTACACACCCAGTGCACATATGTACAGATTTATTAGAGCAAGATGCCAGATGGCCTCCTCTTAAAAAAAAAAAAAACATATTGTATTTATTTATTTTACAGAAAGATAGAGGGAGAGAGAGAGACACAGAGAAAGAGAAGGGAGGAGAACATAGGTGCACCAGGGCCTCCAGCACTGCAAACAAACTCCAGATGTATGTGCCACCTTGTGGTTCTGGCTTACATGGGTCCTGGGGAATCGAACCTGGGTCCTTAGGCTTTGCAGGCAAACAATTAACCACTAAGCCATCTCCCCAGCCCCAGGTGTCCTCTTCTACTGCTCTTCTGCCTTGTTTCCCTGAGACAGGGTCTGCCACTGAACCTGGAGATGCATGTTTTTGCATTAGACTGGCTGACCACGGAACCCCAGTGACCCTCTTATCTCTACCTCCCTCATCACCAGGGTTACAGCATGGGTGGCTACACATGGCTTTTTAAAAATTTATATTTATTTATTTACTACAGAGCGAAAGAGAGAGAGAATGGGAGCCCCAGGGCCTCTAGCCACTGCAAATGAACTCCAGATGTATGTGCCACGATGTGCATTTGGCTAACATGGGACCTGGAGAATCGAACCTGGGTCTTTAGGTTAAGTGCCTTAACCACTAAGCCATCTCTCCAGTCCCCACATCTGGCTTTTTATGTGGGTGCTGGGAGTTGAACTCAGGCTCAGAGGGCCACCAATCCCAAAAAGTATTTTTTTAAGGAGAAAACTGGTAGTCTTTGAATTGGCTTTTCTAAGCAAGAACCTAGCACCTAAACTCCTAAACTTAACCCATGTCTCTTCCATTGGGGGCAAGTTTTGATGCTCCTGTACTCGTGTCCTAAGCACAGTCTGTCAGCCTTCATATATCAGCCCAGTGCTCAGCAGAACTCTCAACCGCATAACAGTATCTCACTGACTTGTCAGCTCGTCACAGGTGATCTGACTTTTTAAGTCATTTGCAGCACTCACTGAAGGCAAATTTTCAACATGAGTTGAACCAGAAATATTTTATATGGCCAAATTAACAAATCCAAGCAAGTAAAGCAGACAAAAGGAAAGCCATTTTGGTATACTTTGGTGTCACATAGACACGATTCTAAGCACAATAACTGAATTTTATTGTCTTCTAAAATCTGTCACTCGTGCTTCCAAGAGGAATAAAGTATAGTTTGCCAAAAGGAGGAGTGATGACAGATATCATTACCTTATGTGGTGCGTCTCAGAGGCCTGCAGCCCTGCCCCAGCTCCCGTTACTACAACCAAGTCAACCATGGCCACATACACCAGACAGCAAGTATTTCCTTGTAACGTGAGCAAATAACAACTGCACATTAATCAACTGCCAAGGCTCCTTCCACAACTATGATCTAAGTCAGCCCAGAATGGGTAAACTAGAGCAAAAGGAGATGGGCATAGAATCTAAGACTGTATTTTAAATATATTACTTAAAATCTCATAAATAAATTATATGCGAATTTAATTACAAATATAGATCTAGGGGCTGGAGAGATGGCTTAGCAGTTAAGGTGCTTGCCTTAGGATCTTGGTTCGATTCCCCAGAACCCACGTAAGCCAGATACTAAGGTGATGCATACATCTGGAGTGTGTTTGCAGTGGCTGGAGGCCCTGGTGCACCCATTCTCTCTCTCTCAAATAAATAAATAAACATAGATCTAACCATAAATTTTAAGTGAAGGACTATACTAAGTCTACCCAGGAGTCCATCATATATATATATATATATATATATATATATATATATATATATATGGTGTGTGTGTGTGTATTAGGTATTTATTTTTATAGACACAGGAATAATTTTCCATAAAATGGCATTATCTTTTAGTCATTAAACATCACTCTTCGCAACTAGGCGTACATGAATAATCCCAGCACTTGGGAAGTAGAGGTAGGAGCATTGCCATGAGTTCGAGGCCACTCTGAGACTCATACTGAATTCAGGTCAGCCTGAGCTACAGTGAGACACTACCTTGAAAAACCCCCCAAAATAAAATAAAATAAAGAAGGAAGGAAGGAAGGAAGGAAGGAAGGAAGGAAGGAAGGAAGGAAGGAAGGAAGGAAGGAAGGAAGGAAGGAAGGAAATCACTCTTTGGAGCCTGAGGAGATGGCTCCATGGTTAAAGGCACTTGCTGCAAAGCCTTCTGGCCTAGGTTCAACTCCCCAGTACTCATATAAATCTAGATACACAAAGTGGCACATTGATCTGGAGTTCGTTTGCAGTGACAAGAGGACCTGGCATGCCCATTCTCTCTCAGAAATTAAGATGGATACTATCCTCTGACTTCCACATGCAACCATAGTATATGTGCTCATCCCACATCTACAAATACAAAAGAATCACTCTCACTCTCTTACTCTAAACTTTGTCAATGCCTAAGCCCTTACATAATTGTGTTCCTATAACTATGAGCAATTGTACCTTTGACATTTGGTCACATATTACTTTTGTACCATAACCAATTGTTACAGGACTGCCCATCATCTTCATTCATCAAGACAAAGAACTCTTCTTTTTTCTCCTCCTACAGACCTGTCCAAATGCCTAGAGGTAAAATCACTCAATGGTATTTAATAAAACAAAAATATCAACGATCAAAACATATTTTAGTTGCTTTTGCTTTTGCAATCTCTGAAATATCCATTTTCACGTACTATACATTGTTTCCTATTCATTAACACCTTGATGTTTCTGGGTGACATCTAGAAGAAATGTGTAAGAAAATTCCAATATTTTTAAAATAAAAAAATTTTATTTTAATATTTCACAATTGTCAACTTTTTGTAGCCCAAACATGTACTTAAGCAAGAGACATTTACTGTCAGTACTCAAGAGAATGTCTGCTTGAATGTTTAAAGTCTGAATGTCATCCATTAACAAGATTTCATCCACATTATTAAATTTTCTACTAGGAGTCTTGCTCCCACAGTGTGCTGATTAACTCATGTGTGCATGCCCTCTTCTTCCCAGGAACCTGGATTCTTCAAGGACAAAAGTCACAAGACTGGCATACTAAATGTCCATGAATGATCTGCTTTCTCTTTGAAATCATCCTTGCCTAAAATTGACCTAAACAGGATCGAGTCATTGCATCATTTCTAAAAAGAGAGCCACACCTTCTCTTCCAAAAATAAGAAGGTAAAGCTTTGTCACGAGGTTCATCCTAACAGCAATGAAATAGTTTCACATCCCTCTCCTAAAGGCCTCTAATTGTGTGAAACCAACAGGCAAACTGTCCAAATACAAGGTGACATTTTTCAGAATTACAAAAGTGTATATTATTTGCCCAAATGCACCCATAAAGAATTCATTCTCTATACAGAGAAATGCACTTTTATATACATATATTGCATACAACATGGCTCTACTGGACTTAAGGCAAACATGTCCACTTTGCAACCCCTGGAGCCTGAAAACAGATTGAGTAAATCACTTCATATGTCAAAGAGATTTTTTTGTGTTGTGGGGAGGTGTGTAGATTTTTGGGGGGGATGGTTTTTTTGAGGTTGGGTCTCGTTCTACCCAGGCTGACCTGGAGTTCACTATGTAGTCTCAGGCTGGCCGCAAACTCATAGTGATCCTCCTACCTCTGCCTCCTCAGTGCTGGGATTAAAAGTGTGTGCCACCACATCCAGCTGTCTGGGATTTTGGAGACAGAATTTTTAAAAATATTTATTTATTTACTTGAGAAAGCAAAAGAAAAAGGGGCAGACAGAGAGAGAATGGGTATGCCAGGGCCTCCAGCCACTGCAGACAAACTCCAGATGCATGCGTCCCCTTGTGCATCTGGCTTATGTGGATCCTGGAGAGTCGAACCGGGATCCTTTGGCTTTACAAGCAAACACCTTAACCTTAGCTAAGCCATCTCTCCAGCCCAGAGACAGAATCTTGCTCTGTGTTTCAGGTTGGCCTCAAATTGAAGGCAATCTTCCTGCCTTGACCTCCTGAGTTCTGGGAATACAAGCGTGCTCAACCGTACCCAGCAAGGTAAAGAAAGTATGGAGATATGATTAGATAAAAGATCTTAAGGTGGAGACATTATCCTGGATTAACCAGGTGGGCCTAATGTCCCTGTAAGGTCCTTATAAATAGGAGAGAGAAGCAAGGAACATGAGTCAGAGAAGGAGAAGTTATCATGAAAACAGAATGATGTAGGTGGAAAAGACCTGACTGGCCATCAGTGGCTTTGAAAATGGAACAAGCAACCCAGGAAGGAATACAAGCAAGCTCCAGGCCTGGAAAAGGCACAGAGTAGCTTCTCTCCCAAAGGGAACACAGCCCTTACACATCTTGATTCTAGCCCATGACATCCATGCCAGATCTGTGATATCCAAAACCATAAGATAGACAATGGTTTTATGCCATGGGATAAAGAAGCAAGAAAAATATCGTCCCTGCTGTCATAAAGCCTCAAAAGTCCCCTAGTATATGTGTTTACTCAAGGAACCAGAAAAGAGAACTTACACCAGGAATCACTTATTATTTTGATTTTTGTTGTTCTTTGTTTTCTTTTTCATGGAGGCAAAATTCATAAAACATAAAAATTACCCTCAACCAATTTAAAGCACAGAATTCAGTGCCACCATCACTCACTAATCTACTTTCTATCTTTCTAGAGTTACCTGTCATGGATATTTTAAGTAAATGAAATCTCTCTCTCTCTCTCTTCCTCTCTGCTTGTAAATAATAATAATAATAGTAAATTAAAATTTTAGGACTGGAGAGATGGCTCAGTGCTTAAAGGTACTTGCTTACAAAGTCTGATGACCTGGGTTTGATTCCCCAGTACCTATATAAAACCAGATGCACAAAGTGGCACATACATCTGGTGTTTGTTTGCAGTGGCAGGAGGCCCTGGCAACCCCATTCTCTCTGTCCTCTCTTGCTCTCTTTCTCTCCCTCCTTATAAGTTAAAAAAATAAAAATAATATATTTTAAATAAATGAAATCATACAATATTAAAAAAAATCTCCTCACACCTTAAGCACCCTTCAGTCATGAAACATCATTGAATATCAGTGTTCTAAATAGACATGTCTTTAATTTCATAAATTACCATTCATTCTGTCAAGAGGTTTTGACACTTTCAATTGTTTGAAGTCAGGGTTGTTTTCTTTGTTTTTTTTTTGTTTTCTCGCCTTTTTAGCAATGGAGATAAACTATTTTTAAAAATATATATTTTTATTTATTTATTTATTTATTTATTTATTTGATAGAAAGAGGCAGAAAGAAAGAGAGAGGGAGAGAATGAGTGCACTAGGGTCTCCAGCCACTGCAAATGAACTCCAGACGCATGCGCCCCCTTGTGCATCTGACTTATGTGGTCCTGGAGAATCAAACTGGAATCCTTTGGCTTTGCAGGCAAATGCCTTAACTGCTCAGCCATCTCTCCAGCCCAAGATAAATTCTTTTAAGCAGCATTTTCCAGAAGAGAAAGGGGAGGAGGAAGAGTCTAAAAGCATATAAGTGTCTAAGAGACTCCCTCTCTGCCTCTAGTTACGGAGTTTCCCTTACCCCCAAATGGATGAACCAGTCTGAGAAAGTGCAGGCCATACAGTGATAGTGTACAAATGGAAAGAACTGTAAACTAATGAAAGGGATATGATATGACTGAATTTTCTTAAACATCAAGTATGTGAATAAATGAGTTAAGCACCTACTGTACTAGGCACAGATAGGTGGGGTCCCTTGTTACCTTCTGGAAGCCACAGTGGGCTGAGCACTGCTGCAAAGAACACCTGCAGTGGATGAACGACTTCTAGTAGCTAGTTTAGCAAGTAATGTGCCCAGTGAGCCCTCAAAACATGGGGGCTTTCCTGTGGGAGACAGAAGTCATCAGTGGTGAAAACAGTGGACAGTGGAAGCCTCAAGTTTGGCCAGATAGACCAAATGACCAAACGGGTTCAATAGTGGTATGTCTGCTCTGGGGAAAATCAACTGCTCTCTAATTGGACTGGAGGCCCACTCTATGGGAGAGAATACACGCCTGGTACTGAAAAACCTAATCGAAAGCATATGGCACAGTAGGGCATATGCCTTAGGGGTATAAAGCCTGCTCTAGTCTGGCTAAATGCATATATTATTCTCACCAAACTATCCTGAAAGCATGACATTTGATTTTCATATTCACATATTAATGCTACTCTCACTTTTGGTTAGAGAAGCTTCTCTTTTCAGATGGCTGTGACCACTGTGATGACCCAAAAGGCAACAATGTGCTGAAAAGTGACGGAGGAGTGCCCAGCACTGAAACGTCTCTATCATACCCACCAAGGCTTAGGGTCCATTGCAGAAGAGGTGGTGGGAAGAATGTAAGAGCCAAAGGAAGGGTACGACTCCTTACAATGCAACTGCCCAGACACAAATTGGCCTTGATATCCATGACCTCGCAGTTCCTAGCAATACCTTCACAAGACCATCATAATAGGAGAAAAAGATGATGACATCAAATTAAAAGAGAGACTAATGGAGAGAGGGACGGGATATGATGGAGAGTGGAGCTGTGAAGCAGAAAGTGGGCGAGGGGAGGGAATTATCATGGTTTATTGTCTGTAAGTATAGAAGTGGTCAATAAAAAATTTTTTAAAAAAACATGGGGGCTTTCAGCTGCATCTGTGCTTAGTAGTGGTGAGGAGGCAAGCCGAGATCAGGCAGATAATTTAGTCATCTTCATTTCATCCACCTTTGCTCTGGAAGCTCTCGCTAGCCAATACGCAAAGCTGGAAAGTACCCATCTCCACTGCCAAGGGCAAGGAAGCCATGTTACAGCACTGGACAGATTTAGAAAGAAGGCAAAAGGGAAACTTTGACTAGACTAAAGTTCAGAGAGTTTTTTTTAATTATTGGAAAAAGTCTTGGATATTAGCCTGGGGAACATTTATGAAATGACACATGTTTTTGATCCTCTGTTTCTTTGGCTTTCTCCCTGGCCTTGTTCAGAGGCAGTCCTCACATGATTCTCGGCCCTAGTGTACTGATTGAAAATGGGTCTCTTTAATTCATTCCTGGGAAGTCATCTATCAACAACTGTGTTCTACTTGTCAACAGCCTGGCATATTTCTCCTAGGGAATCCTCCCTTCACCATACAGGATTACAGAATCCTTTTCTGACCTTCTCAACCAGCAGGAGCCAATCTGATAATGTGCTTCTCTCTGGAAGTCCTGTTCATGTAAATGTACCACTCCAGGAGTCAGACACATCACCTCACATCAAGCAGAGATCAAATGAGTACTAGGACAGTCTCCCCATTGACTTGCAAATGAACACAGTGCTGGAGGAACACTGAAACCATTATGCCACCGGCTACCTTGCTGTGGGTTTTTGTTGGTTTTTATTATTTTTCTTTCTGGGGCTGGAGGCATGGCTTAGCAGTTTGTCTGCAAAGCCTAAGGACCCAGGTTTGATTCCCCAGGACCCACATTAGCCAGATGCACAAGGGCGTCTGGAGTTCATTTGCAGTGGTTGAAGGCCCTGGCACGCCCATCCTCTCTCTCCCTCTTTCTCTGTCAAATAAATAAATAATTAAATATTATTTTTCCTTCTGTATATCGAGTTCAATTTTGCAAGACCCAACAAACATCCCCAAGGTATATCATACTTCTATAGTTAACATTTTCCTGCTTACAAAGATGTTCTTTTGCCCTTAGAAAGCAGTCTAATAGAATTTCACTGTCGTCTCCAAACAGCTTTGCCAAGGGTATATTTTTAGTCTCTGTTAGGGAATTCAGTGCATCTCCTATAACAGAACCACCAGATTCTTAAAGAGACTGGATGCATGGTTTGGGAAGTCATAGTAGTTTTCAAAAGGATGCAACTTATGTAAATGCTTCTGCTACTATACATAGATATCATGCGGATCCATGACATATGAGTTCATAGAAAATTCCATTACAATTTCTATAATATAAACAGTACCATCTTCCCTAGAGCTATTAATGTAGCAATGGTGCATGGGCCTGAGGTTGGCTTTCCAAGTCACAGGAAGAGGTTCATTACACAGGCAGGTTTATTTAGGAGGATGGTGTGTCAATATGTCTAAGGCGGCACACACAGCAATTGTTGTTATTTCTACCAGCACTCGGGAGGCTATTTTTAAAACCACAACTGGGGAAAGAATAAAACATAGATGGCAATCACCGTGGTTGTTGCTCGTCATTTTAGATCCATCTTTTGTCGGTTGCCACTAGCAACAAGAAAATTAAGCTAAAGGAATTTTAATCAAGTCACTACGGCTTCGTACTTACTGATCATATAGCCTGGTGCGTTGCAAAGTGGGTACGTTTGATAGAAATCAATAATCTGACATATGAGTTCTCTGGAACTTGCACAAATCGTAAAACAACCACCACCAGTCATAAGGATCTGATTGTTGGAGCCATGAAAAATAACATCTACTGAGCTCCCAAGCATGGCTCTGCTCTGTAAGCATGTGAAATCGTGAGATTTCCTTTCCTGGCATTCATGAACAGAGGCAGAAATGAAATTAAATATCTAGCATTTGAACCAGAAAGTGATCTGAGCTCCAACAACACCAACTGTAATCTTGGTGGCTTTGATCATTTGAATACATTTTTTTCCCCTGAGGCAGGGTCTCACTGTAGCCCAGGCTGACCTGGAATTCACTATGGAGTCTCAGGCTGGCCTGGAACTCACAGTGATCTTTCTATCTCTGCCTTCTGAGGGTTGGGACTAAAGGCATGCACTACTATGGCCTGCTTGAATATGATTTTGACCTTGTAAATAAAATCTTAATTTAAAAAAAATCTTAAAGCCAGGTGCAGTGGCATGTGCTTATAATTTCTACATTAAGAGAAGTGGAGACTAAGGGATCTCCAGGGCTTGCTGGTCAGCCAGTCTCACCTATTTGGCAAAGTCCCAACCCAGTGAGAGACCCTGTGTCAAAATAAAGGTAGAGGGGGCTGGAGAGATGGCTTAGCAATAAAGGTGCTTGCCTGCAAAGTCTAAAGGACCCAGGTTCAATTCCCTGGGACCCATGTAAGCCAGATGCATAAGGTGGCGCATATGTCTAGAATTCATTTGCAGTGGCTGGAGGCACTGGCATGGCCATTTTGTCTCTCTCTCTCTCTCCTTCTTTCTCTCAAATAAATAAAATAATTAAAATAAATAAAGGTGGAGGCACCTGAGAAGTTGTCCTATAGATGCACACACACACACACACACACACACACACACACACACACAGTCTTGACAGCACAATAATGATATAACTGAAGCCTAATTGCACATTTACTATCCTGAGAAGGGTGCTGGATGTTTACATCTCATTACTCATTTCATCCTCATGGGCTTGTGGATGTGACTGAAGATCAATCTCCCCTCCACATGTGAGGAAACAGAACCTCCAAGGGATTAAGTAATTTGTCCAAAGTCGAAACACCATTGCACGGCAAGGGAGAGTGGAGTCTGACTTTGTACAATTTAAAGGCTTTGCTCTTTTCATTCTACCACAATGGTTTTTGTTTGTTTGTTTTTGTTTTTGTTTTTAAATCATAGAAAGCAGTTAATCATTTGGTTTCTTCCATTGTAGAATCCTGGAAGACCTCCTATGTGCCAGGCATTTTACTTCCATAATCTCTTTAGAAGCGCGGCACACTGCAGCACGCTGTCGCCTTGTAAAGCAGGAATTTAGAATATTGACATGTAAGCCCATTAAGGGACTTAATCAAGATTACAGAAATACTAGGTTGCCACAGCTGGCATTTGAAACCAGATCTGTCTGACTCAAACACATGTGATTTCTGCTCCCCCATCCCAGCTCCTATACCACGGAGCTTTTCATAATGCTGAGATCTGTGGGCAAGTTTTTCTTACTAGTAGAATGTGGTTGGGTTTCACAGGCTAACATTTGAGCTAAGGTGTAGACAAACCTGTATATATCACAGTCTGCTGCATAACAAAGCTCTCCTGCATTTTCTGTTTTTCCTTTAAAGAGCCAACAAATCTCATTTATGGCAATAGTTTTGCCTTTTACTTAGATAAAAAGGAAAAAAAATGAAACAAAAGAATACTATGGTCAAATTATATAAAATAAAATGTTGCTCTCATTTGTAACCTATCTAAATTTTTATTGAGTCTTGTGTGTGCCAATTAAGAAAAATAAAACTAAGAAAAGTTTCAAATTCAAATGGAAAACAACACAAAAAACATCATTGATCAAATTGTCATTTTGTATATATTAAATTATAATGTTTGTTTTCTAGCTTTACTAAGACATAAATGACCAATAATAATTAAATATATTTAGGGAACACAATCTGATTTTTATATGTGTATATTTTTAAATGGTTATCATAATCAAGCTAGTTAAAATATTTATTACCTCTTACAGTTATCATTTTTTATGTGTATGGTAACAATAAGGCTGTAGAAAATTTCAAGCACAAGATAATTATAGTCACCATGCTACAATCAGATCTCCAGAACTTATCCATTTGGTACAACTTGAACTTTGTACCCTCTGACTGACATTCTACAATATACATGTTATTCTCAAATTTCAACTCCATGTTAATCCAAAGGAAAAACAGATTGCTGAGCCTTAGTGGTGCAGGCCTGTCATCCTACCTACTTGGGAAGCTGAGGCAAAAGGAATGTAAGTTCAAGGCCTGCCTGGGCTGCAGAATGAGTTCAAGACCAACTTAGGCAATTTAATGAGATCCTATCTCACAATAAAAATGTAAAAGGTGGCCTGGGGATATAGCTCAGTAGTAGAACATTTGCCTAGCCTGTGCAAGACCCTAGGTTCTATCCCCAGAAAGAAAGAAGAGGAGAAAGGGAGGGACACAGGGTATTCTTTGGGGACACTGTACTAAGACAAGCTGTGGAACTGAAGGCATTATGGATGTGATCTACATGGATGTGAAGTATATAGGTTTATATGACCTTTGTTTCTTTTTTTAAAACATTTTTATTTATTTGAGATGGAGAGAGAAAGAGGCAAATAGAAAGAGAATGGGCGCACCAGAGTCTCTAGCCACTGCAAATGAACTCCAAAAGTATGTGCCACCTTATGTATCTGACTTATGTGGGTCCTGAGGATTCGAACCAGGGTCCTTTGGCTTTGTAGGCAAGTGCCTTAACATGCTAAGCCATCTCTCCAGCCCTCTGGCATCCTATTCTTAAAACCCTTGGACTTAGTTGAGTGATAATTGCTTTTTGTTTGTTTCATTAGGTTTCGCTTGTTTTTTGTACATTAAGATAACACAAAGGGAGGAGGGGGACCTTTAACATGGGACTTGATCACCAGAAGTCTAAGGAAACCGAGTTTATAGCTTACTGAGAAATATATATATATATATATGTATCTGGGGAATCCCACTGGCAAGTGAGGAGAGAAATGGAGGCAGTCTTGTAGGACTGAGCTCTTTCACCCATGGGATCTGATCCTTAATGACATAGATAATATAATAATATATAGTGCTTAGTTGGTATGGGAGAATTAGACAGTTGGTATTGAAAAGGCCACACAGTAGGTGTGCTATGTTGCTTTCTGTTCTGTGCTCCATTTGAACAATGCCTCATGATCTCGTTCCATGTCTGATGCTATCTGTTGTTATACGAGATCGAACTTCACACACACACCATTCCTCTCCTCCAACATTTGGAAGCATGTTCAAGATTCAATTCGGTAATTTTTTTTTTTTTTTAATTCAAAGAACTGCCTGGATTCCCGTGGATGGACCTGATCATTTCCTCTTTTGTTCTCCTTGCTAGATTTTAGACATCCTTTCTCCTCATGGTATCCTCATTATTAAATTAGAGCCTGTCTCTGCCTCCTTCTTGATGCCCCCTTGATTTAGCCCTCCTACACTTCCCACTGTGACCTGCTCTCCTAATATTCTGTTGGATATTTTGCTTTGATAGAGTTTTTAAAAATTTTTTAAAAATTTGTTATTTATTTATTTGCAAGCTGAGAGAGAGAGAGAGACAAAGAGAGAGAAGAGAGGCAGACAGAAAGAATGGACATGCCAGGGCCTCTAACCACTGCAAACGAACTCCAGATGCATGTGCCTCTTGTGCATCTGGCTTACGTGGATCCTAGATAATCGAACCGGGATCCTTTGGCTTCGCAGGCAAAAGCTATTTCTCTGGCCCTGATAAACTTTTTTTGTGTGTTTGGTGTTTTTTTTTTTTTTTTTTTTTGAGGTAGGGTCTTACTCTAGCCCAGGTTGCCCTGGATCTCTTTATAATCCCAGACTGGCCTGGAACTCACAGTGATACTCCTACCTCTGCCTCCTGAGTGCTGGGACTAAAGGCAAGCATCACCACTCCTAACTGATAATCTTTTAATATATATAATTTATTCATTTACTTACAAGGGAGGAGAGAGAGAAAGAATGGGTGTGTCAGGACCACTTGCACTACAAACAAACTCCAGACACATGTACCACTGCAGCTGGCTTTACATGCATACTGAGAAGTCAAACCCAGGACCTCAGGCTTTGCAAGCAAAAGCTTTAACCCCTGAGCCATCTTTCTAGCCCTAATCTTTTTTTTTTTTTTAATCTCATGAAAAAAATCCATTGAAAAGAAAATCAGTGTCAAGGATAAAACTTTCTCTCTGCCTGAACTAGACAGATGTTAATAATTCTATTCTGAAAATTCATCTAACTGAACAGTTATGACAGAATTCCTTTTGAAAATAACCCCTAACAAAAGCACATTGGTGCCTTGTTGCTGTTACACCGAATTGAAATCCACATCACTGGAACTAATTCAATCAGCTAAAGGCACTTTAAATTCCAGTGAAGACTCCCAGGGCTTCTGTTTACTAGATGTGTGGCTATGAAGATAGCCCTTTGGCACCACTACTGTTGTGTCTACAAAATATGAATAGTGGTACTTAATTTGTTCCTTTATTATACTTCATATACTTGAAGCACTTAGCAAATAAAATTTGCATTGAATAAGTAGAAGCCATTAATATTTCTGCTTGCAGAAGCTTTGTCATTACTAGGTTTTTTTATTATTATTATTTATAGCATGCATCTAACCAAGTTCATCGGAAACTATTTAGGGTGTATTAAAGCTGAGTTGGGACATATCCTTGACAATATTGCCCAAATTTAAAAGTCTTTAAGATTTCATTTAGTATACTGTTTGTTCATTTAAATCTAGGACTTTTAAATAAACATATGAAAATGGAGTTTCAGATTCAAACAATTTCTGGGACCATATTTCCACAGCAAGTAAATAAGTAAGTAAAAAAAAAAAAAAAAAAAAAAAAAGGTGCTTCCCATATATTATCTAGCCCTTACAATAGTCATTTAAGGTAGGAACTATTTCAAAAGAAGAAAAGAAAAGGCGTGTGAGAATTTGCCTAGAGTACAAATCTGGATTTAAAGACACATCTCTGGAGCTCTCATCTTCTTATGACTGCTTAGCACTGTTTCCCAGATGATCCTAGCCCCCTCTTGTTCTCTAGTCCTCCCCCTGGCTTGCCTGGGTGCCAGACTAGTGTGTGCATCCCTAGAATGACAAAGCCAACATAAATCAGGAAAGAAAGTACCTTGGTATCTGTAATTCACATCATTTTGAAAATGGTACAAATTAAACGTTCTAGTGAACGAGAGACAACCAATAGCCACAGGCCTTCACGATCCTGGGACTGATTCACTTTTCTTCCAAACACTTTGCTTTGTGTCTTCACTAACACTTCCAGCCAGGGGTTTTCCTGATGAGATGGGCCTGCTTCGCTTTACCTACAGAGAAAGTAGAGCCAGCCTCTGTACAGAGGCCTCGCCCACACTTAATGAACCATCCTCAGAATGAGGGGAGGGATGAGGTCTCTGCTTCATCATCACATTTTTTTCCCATTTGGTTGCTTCTGTTTCATGGGTGAGAGACTTCAGGAATAAAGGGGATGGCACATTCTGACAGCCATCTCCGAGGTCACATTTTTAAATGCATGTGGGGACAAGAAGTCGGTGTTTTAACCTGAGGCCTTCTGAACGCAGCGGAAACATTTCTTTCTCCATAAAATGACTAAAACTTTTTTAAGTGGCCTGTGGTCTTTATTAAAAACAAGCACAAAAAGCACTTCTAAAAGGCATTCTGTAGCTGAGCTATGATCAGTGCAGCAATATCATCACTGGTTTTGTGTTTGATCGGAAAAGGTATGTTGGTTTAATGCCTGAATTATTGGAGCATGTGTGTGCCTAGATGATATGAGATAGGAGTTTTAAGGTATAAACTGTAATAAACCCTTCCTGAGAAATTATGATGACCCTTCTTGAAGAAAAATTACTAGAATAATCATTTCCAATTAGTTGGAGCTATTTGTAGAGCTACCAATTCTGACAGAATTCCTACATCTCAAGCCAGCATGGTAGTGCACACTTTTAATCCCAGCACTCAGGAGGCAGAGGTAGGAGGACTGCGGTGAGTTCAAAGCCATCCTGCAACAACACAGTGAGTCCCAGGTTAGCTGGGCTAGAGTGAGACCCTACCTTGAAAACCACAACAAAAACAAAAAAATTCCTACATCTCTAGCTAAGTTCCTAAACAGCACAGAAAATCAGTGTATGTGTGTACATATTGGTGTGTGCTTCTGTTCATGTGATGTGTATATATTCATGTTTAGGCATGTACATGTGTACATACTCCAGTAAGGATGTGAATGAGAAATAGAATCCAAGCTCATTTAGATACTAAACTTTTTTTCTAGTGTCTCAAGGAACACAAAAGAAAAAAATCAGGACAAAATTCACAAAATTTTTCAGAGTAAAATGTACAGATTCAAAGTTTGATATTTTGGTCCTTCAAAAATTGAAAAGATCCTATAGAAATTATATATAGATTACAATAGAAGGGGGAAAGAACTAATCAATTTAATGCACTATCCTTGATAAAGACTGATGTGGATGGTGTATAACATATAAATCAATAGAATGCAATTATTTTCCATCATTTTAAACTAGACAGAAATGGTACTTTCCTCGGAAAGACAAACGGACATTAGCCCCCACTACGCTACACACATACACCAAAACAAACCAAAAACTATAGGAGGACAAGGAGGTTAACCAGACCACCAATTACATTTTATGTTTGTATATTGTTCAAATAGGCCTGACCAAGGGGGAAAGTGGGTCTGAAAGTCCAATATTTTTCAAATTTGCATTCCTCCTGCCTCAACCCACAAATATTGAGATTACAGGAATGTTATACCATACCCAGCTTAGAACCCTAATGTGTTTCCTTAGCTAAATTCCAGGGCTGGGTTGAGAGAATTCACCTAAATCATCTACCTACAATGAACACATTTTCGGGTGTATCAGAGGCTCTGTATGGGCTGACTGACTATGGCTTGATGCAAGGACCTCGTTCCTCATGATGTGCATTCCGTTCTTTAGTTGTCTGTAAAATGACTTATATTTAATTTCTTATGGGTTTCATTTGCTCTGCTAGCATTTACTGAGTACTCAGTATGCCAGACTTTGATACAACCAGGAACAGACTGCAACACCTCACCTCAGATTTTTGTCTACAGAATATGAAGACAGAACCCAATGACACTGCAGTTAGCTTTAGACTTTTGTTGGGCTCTGTTCCTACCAAATGCCATGTTGTCAAAATTAGAGCTGGCAAACTTCAGAGGGAGTGCTGGAAGGATTTGATTTTCACAATGATGCAGATTGTCACATGTGAAAACCTGCTCTGACAAAGAGCACTCTTTCCCAGGAGCTTCACTCAACTATTCAAAGACATTGTTGAAAACATGGAATCCAAGAAACTGTAGACTTGTCCACCAATTCCATAATCTGTGGACTCTACAATTAATCTCTCAGGATCTAATACAACCTCTTATTAGTATACAATGTATCATGGGTTCTGTACCTCAGGTTTTCCTTTGTCAAGTATGGAGTCTCTTCATTTTTAAATCTATCTCACTTATAAACCTATTTCTTTCTGGTATTTTTATATTTTGGTAGTTTTGAAACAGGGTGTCATACAGTCAAGGCTGGCCTTCAACTCCTGATCCTCCTGCCTCTGCCTTCCAAGAGCATAATAAGCTGATTTCTTAAAATTATTATAACAATTGAATGAAACACTACATATAAAGTACCTGGCCTGATTTATACATGTTGGTCATTACTAATGTGGATCTGCTTTTTAATCTTTTTTTTAGTTCTTTTTTTAAAAAAATTATTAGTTATAAACATACTCATTATGTAAACAGCACATGTTGGTGCCATCCTTACCCTCATCTCTGTCCTCCCCCACCCCCCGAAGGGACCCTCCTCTTTGGGGATTCTGGTTATCCCCATGGGGGTTGTGGGTTGTGCATTGTGGGGCTAGCCATCAGTTATGGAGAAGAGGCAATGTCTCTGTGCATAATGTCCCAACTTGTGGCTCTAACAATCTTTCTGCCCCCTCTTCCACAAATTTCCCTAAGCCATGTTGGGTTTATTTTAGGTCTACTTCAGTGATGGGTTCTTGGGAGCCTCTGTGTCTCTGGATCTCTGATTTGATGGGCATTGAGTATTTTCTGTGTCTGTCTCCTTCACCCTTGTGCTGATACCAGGTTCACCAAGAAAGCAGCACTCTTGCTCATTTCCCCAATTACTCTATGGTTTCAGCTGGGGCCCTGATGAGGTGTGATGGGCTGATTCTTTCCTCAGGTCCTGAGTCCATTTGAAAAAGAGAAGCAGTTTCTCCAATGGAGAGTGAAGTCAGCATAGGTTAAATGAGATAACCATGGTTAGTTTAGAGAGAATTTCATAGGTGTAGACCCTCTTGTAGCCCAAGATTGGTGGGAGCTTGATACTGGAGTGTGAACTTGTTATTTGGATATGATTCTGACTTGTTTCACAGTTCCAGCTATGGGTTCCTTTCCACTGAGTGGATCTGTTAACCAATCCATGAGTAGTTGGTTACCCACCATGGCTGTGTGCCACTATTGCACTTGGGTAAGCATCACGTCAGTGTTTGCTGCTGAGTAGCTTAAACCTAAAGTTGCTCAGACGGTGTTAGCCATTTTCCCTCAGTAGCTCATGTAGCACCTTCTGGCACTAGACAGGATAACTCTCTGAGGTCTGGCTCTCTTCCTGATTCCAGCCAGGTTTCTCCATGTTCCTACTGACAGCATATGATGTCTTCAGCACTAAGGACTTACCATTAACCTCTGGTGGTAATCAAGTGCTCTGACAGAAGTCGGTCTTCTTTTGGGAAACCTTTTGTGTCTCTCTGATCAACAACTCATTGTGGATGTTAACCACATCCTGGTACTGGGAGTTACAGGCCAGCACCAAGGAAAAAGAAGGAAGAAAAAGATAGGAAATATAAAAGAGAAAGAAAAAAGAGAAACAGGAGAAAATTAAGGTTAGGCTTCATCTCACCCTCTCCAGAGCCCTTTGATTCAGGTGTTCCCTCTAAGATCCCGATGAGGGTTCAACCTTTTAGTCTGTCTTTCAGGATAAGATTTTATGGTACCAGTTCCATTTGGGTTCAGTTTTGTTTCCCCCACATTTACCCTCCCCTCTAGCCCCACCCTCCTTATTGTCCAGTCCTCAGATGCCTATTCGGTCTGTCAGCATCTCAGGCTGATCCAGGTTAGGAGCCACAGATGAGTGACATCATACGACGATTGTCTTTCTGTGATTGGGTGAGTTCACTGAGAATGATCTGTTCCAAATTCGACCATTTTTCTACAAATTTCATTATGTCATTTTTTTCTCACTGCTGAGTAGAATTCTATCATGTAAATATATCACATCTTGTTTATATGTGGATTTGTTTTTACTCTGAGAGATTTAATGATGAATAAGTCCAAATCTCTCTGTAGTCAACCACAAACCAACCCAAAATGGTCTATGATTAATTATTACTACCTTTTAGTTTGTTGTTGTGTTGTTGCTGTTCTTGTTATGAGGGAGGGCCTTGCTGACCTGGTATAATTCACTATGTAGTCTCAGGCTGGCCTCCAACTCACAATGATCCTCCTACCTCAGCCTCTTGAGAGCTAGTATTAAAGATGTGCACCACCTTGCCAGGCTATTACTACCTTTTTAAAGAGAAATGAATTATAACATTACACAGCTCAAAATTTGGCATTCAAATAATTATAAGGACTGCTGTCCTGTGATAGTTTTTTGATAGGAGGAGAATACTATCTCAAGAAAATTCACAGATTGACTCATGGGACTCATCAGTGGAAATTCTCCTTTAAAAAGTGACCATTTGGGGCTGGAGAGATGGCTTAGCAGTTAAGGCATTTGCCTGCAAAGCCAAAGGACCCAGGTTCAATTCCCTAGGACCCATGTTAGCCAGATGCACAAGGGGGCGCATGTGTCTGGAGTTCATTTGCAGGAGGCCCTGGCATGCCCATTCTCTCTCTCTTTCTCTCTCTCTCTCCCTCTCCCTCTTTCTCTGTCAAATAAATAAAAATAAAATATTTTTTTAAAGTGACCTTTCAACTGATACCTACTGGATGAGCAGGTAAGCACAGGGAAATAAAACCTGCAAGTACTGAAGGTGAGAAAGAATACAGTGTGGTAGAAGCTAAGCAGTGTGGCTAATCAAGGTCTATCATTATACTACTCAATTTCGTTTTTTATGACCAAATATCTAAGAACAGCAACATAAAGGGGGAAATATTTATTCTGCCTCATAGGTTTTAGTCCAAGGTTGGTTGGTTTCCTTGCTCTTGGGCCTTTGATAAGGCAGAACATCATGACAGAAGTATGTCTGCATTGATGGTGTTTGTACCTATACTGATGTAAATGTAAAATGTTCCCTATAGACTCATGTGTTCGCATACTTAATCCCTAGTTGGTGGTGCTGTTCAAGAAGGTTATGGAACCATTAGAAGATAAAGCCTTGCTGGAGGAATTATGTTGTTGGGGTGGGCCTTGAGTTTTATATGCTACCACCTCTCTCTTTCTCTCTCTCTCTCCTCTCTCTCTTCTCTTTCCATGCTGATGAGATTATGTCATCTTTGCTTTCTAGTACCACCATGCTTTCCCTGGCTTGAAACTGTAAGCCAAAAATTCAATCCTTTCCTTTTGTAAGCATCTTCTAGTCATGTATTTTGTCCTAGCAATGAGAAAGTAACTGATACAACATTATGACCAAATGCCTGATAGAAATAATTTATGGGAGGAATGATTTATTTGAGCTCATGGTTTCAGAGGGATTTCAGTCCAACATGGTGGAGAAGGCAGGGTAGAGTGGATTAATCCCTGGAGGCAAGAGAGTGAGGTGTAGCAGTTCTTCACACTGTGGCAGCTGACCAGCAAGAAGAGACCCAAACTGGAATCTATAGTGAACTACTTCCACCAGCTAGGCCTCATCTCCTAAAAGTTCCCTGTCCCTCAGAATAAAGGTACAAATTATGGATGAAGCATTAAAAATATAAACCTGCGAGGGCCATTTCAGAATCGACAATAATACCATAATGTGACGGTGCTTGCTTCATGGTGGCTAGGAAGCAGAGAGACAGAGGAAGAGGCCAGAGACAAGACAGGCCCCCAGTGACATATTTCATCCAAGTAGTCTTGTCCTCCTAGTTCCTATCATTTCTCAGTAATACCATTTAAGTTTGAATTCATCTACCAGTGAGGTAGAACTGACATGACCTAATCAGTTCCTAAAAGCTCACTTCTTTACATTGTACTAGGAAACCTCTGGCGGCATCACCATACCTGATCTAAAGCTATATTACAAAGCCATAGCAATAAAAACAACATGTTACTGGTATAAAAACAGGATTACAGACTAATGGCACTGATTTAAGGACCCAGACTTTGGGTCAAATAATTACAGCTACTTGATATTTGACAAAGGCCCTAATAATGTAGACTGGAAAAAAGAATCTTCAACAAATGGACAAACTGGATAACCATATACAGGAAGATGAAACACATTCCACAGATCTCGCCATGTACAAAAATCAAGTCCAAATGGATCAAAGACCTCAATATAAGACCAGAAACTCTGTTACTACTGGAAGAAAAAACAGGAGGAACTTTTCATAATATAGGAGTGGGAAAAGACTTCCTGAACAAAACCCCAGTAGCTCAGGAAATTAAACAATCACTCAACCATTGGGGCTTCATGAAGCTGAAAAGTTTTTTCACAGACAAACATACAATAAGCAGAGCCAATAGATTTCCCACACAATGGGAGAAAATTTTTGCTGGCTATACAACTGAAAGAGGCCTAATTTCTAGAATTTACAAAGAACTCAAAAACCTAAACAATAAAGAGTCAAACAACCCACTCACAAAATGGGGTGGAGAACTGTTCTCAGAGAAAGAAATACAAATGGCAAACACACACTGAAGAAAATGTTCAGCATCCCTAATCATCAGGAAAAGGAAATTAAAACAACTATGAGATTCCACCTTACCCCAGTAAGGATGGCAAACATTAAAAAATCTAAAGAAAACAAATGCTAGCAAGGTTGTGGAGAAATAGGAACCCTCATTCACTTCTGGTGGGAATGTAAGCTGGTACAACCACTATGGAAAGCAATATGGAGACTCCTAAAAAGGTTGACTATAGAGTTACCAACAGACCCAGTTATTCCCTTCCTGGGCATTTACCCTAAAAGCTCTAAGCCTCAGTTCAGAGAGATTTGCTCAACCATGTTTATAGCTGCTCACTTCATAATAGCTAAGAACTGGAATCAACCCAGATGTCCACCATTAGACAAATGGATAACCAAGATGTGGTATATCTACATGATAGAACTCTACACAGAAGTAAGGAAAAATGACACAGTGAAATTTGAAGAAAAATGGTTGAACCTGGAACAGATCATTCTCAGCAAACTCACCCAGTCACAGAAAGGTAATCATCACATGGTCTCATTCATCTGTGGCTCCTAATCTGAATCTGCCTGAGATACTGACATACCTAATAAGCATCTCGAGGACCAGACAATAGGGAGGTTGGGGTGGGAGGTGAAGGTAAGGGTTGGGGGGAGGACATAAAAGTGGACCCAAATGGAAATGGTACCATAAAATCCTATATCCTGAAAGACAGACTAAAAGGTTGAACCTTCATCAGGTCCTCAGAGGCAACACATGATTCACAGAGCCCTGGAGAGGGTATGATAAAGACTAACCTTAAGCTTCTCCTGCTTCTCTCTCTCTCTTCTCTCAGTCTCTTCCATATTACCCATCTTTTTCTTCCTTCTTTTCCTTTGGCATTGGCCTATAACTCCCAGTACCAGCATATGATTAACATCCACAATGAGCTGTTGATCAGAGAGACCCAAAAGGTTTCCCAAAAGAAGACAGATTTCTGTCTGAGTACTTGATGACCCACCAAAGGTTAATGGTAAGACCATCCTGCAGAAGACACCATATGCTGTTGGTACGGAACATGGCGTGACCTGGCTGGAATCTGGAAGAGAGTCAGTCCCCAGACAGTTAGCTTGTCTAGTGCCAGAAGTTGCTACATGAGCAACTGGGGGAAAGTGACCAACAACTGTCCAAGCAACATGTGATCTAAGCTTCTCAGCAGCAAACAACCTGACGTGTTGTTCACACAAGGGCAATAGTGGCACACAGCTATGGTGGGTAATCAACTGCTCTTGATTTGTCTAACAGATCTGCTCAGTGGAACAGAACCCATAGCTGGAACTGGGAAACAAGTCAGAACCAAAACCAAAAAACGAGCCCGCTCTGCAATTTCAAGCTCCCACCAATCATGGGCTGCAAGAGGGCCTATACCTATTAAATTCTCTCTAAAATAATAATGGTTATCCCATTTATCTGGTTCTGACTTCACTCTCCATTAGAGAATTTGTTTTTCTTTTTCAGATGGACGCAGAACCTGAGGACAGAATCAGCCCATCACACCTCACCAGGGCCCAAGCTGAAACAATAAAGTAAGTGGGGAAATGAGTAAGAGTGCTGCTTTCTAGGTGAACCTGGCACCAATACAAGGATGAAGGAGATAGACACAGAGAACACTCAATTCCTACCAAACCAGATAGTGAGACACAGAGACTCCCAAGACCTCATCACTGAAGTAGACCTAAAACGATCCCAACATGGCTCAGGGAAATTTGTGGAAGAGGGGGTGGAAAGATTGTTAATGCCACAGGTTGGGACATTATGCACAGAGACATTGCTTCTTCCCCATAACTGATGGCTACCCCACAATGCACGACCTACATTCCCCAACGAGGAGAGCCCCTTCAGAGGGGGGGAGGACAGGGAGGAGGCTAATAATGGTACCAGCATGACTGTATACACACTATCTACATAACTAATAAAAAAAAAATCTCAAAAAAAAAAAAAAAAAAAGAGTTCCATGCAGGTATAGTCAGTCCATGGACAATTCCTTCATGTCTTCCTAATATCTGCCTCTGAACAAAGTTTGCATGTATATCTGGAAAGTCTAATCATTTGACAGTTTGATTAGAGTCATATGTGGCTGATCTTTTTAAAGGTAGAATATAAGTCCAATTCTAAAATTGACAACTTTCTGGTCAACAAATAATTTTAGTTACATCTTTAGAGGACGAAGAAAGCTAGTGATTTACAACAGAAAGAATCTTTAGCTATTGTCTTCATACTCAAGGTCCCAACATGCTATCACACATCACATTAAACTGTGCTTATGAGCTAGAATGGAATAGAAAATATCTACCCACTTGTACATAAAGCAATAACTTCTTAAAACAGGTACCACGGCTTACCAGGAGAATGCCTCAAAATATCAGAATAGACGTCAATGTAAATAACCAGTCCAGTGGACTCTTTAAGACATTAACATCAGCCTGACTCACAGGCCTTTTAGATTTAAGGGACATGTGCTAGGAGAGCACAGAATATCTTTTATGAAGAAAGAGGACTATGAAACTCAGCTGTAATGGAAGAATTTGATTTTAGAAATAAGATAGCTTCAAGAATTAAACCACATCATCTATGTCAATCCTTAATGAGACCCAGGAGTTACTTAAAAATATAGAGCCTGGATCCTTTTTGTATATATGGTGCTGAATAATCTGAGTGTGAACCTAACAACAGTGGGATTACTACAATGATTAACAGTCATCTGTTTTCCTGGACCAATATGACTTAACCTGAAATAAAATAACTATACCTTGTATATTGCTTTACAATTTACAGTGTACCTTCATACATATTATTAATATAATCTGCACACACTGAAAAGTTGTTATCATTTATTTTTCACTTGACAGGCAAGAACAACAAGCCTTAAACAGATTATATGACTTACCCAAGGTCATATGGCTTATAGTGCAACCTGGGATTCATGCCCAGTGCTGCTCATTGCAGAATCTTATATTCTTTTTCACTACATCATTCTGCCCACAGAAGGAAAGCATCTATGTAAACACATGCATAAAAATGCTGAGTTCATTCTCTAAGTAGACTGATGTTCATTTAGGAAATCTAATCACATTTCTAGAGACATAATTTTGTTGTGGGTTTAGATCTAAAACCTTTTAATGAGGGGATGGCTGACAAAATTTATTTTCAATGGAAGTCAGAACTAACTGAATGAAAATTTAAATTTATATTTTCTAAGGATCACAAACTTCATTTAAAATTATGGTGAGTATGTCAGAAATGTAAAGCTGAGCATATCTTTTAAATCTTTGTTCTTTACGTTGTTAGATTTCCTTCTTTCTTTCTCCTCCCAACCTCTAAAGCTTACCCTCTCTGAGTAAACAATCTAAAATAAATATACCAAGTGTTTTCTTTTATCAACTCTTTTGCTCCTGGAACGGCTAATTTTCTCACAAAAGAAACAAAGGGAAGGAAGGAAATGGCATTGAACAAGTCTGATCTTGAAAAAGACAAAATTCTGCAGAGCATGAACACTAAATCATACATTATGCAGGAAAAAAAAGAAGGCTGATTAAAATTAGTCAGCAACGCTCTTCACTCTGGACAAAAAACTGGACAAAAAAGAGTGAGACTTCAGGGATTTCAAAAGAACATGTGACTCAATGCCAGACAATATACAAATCAACTATGTCAGGCACAAATGTGATACTACTTTTCACTATGAGCTAGTCTGACCAAAAAAATTATCTTAGGCTAAATTTGTAAGGCCAGGAAGTAAATAATTGGACAATTGAATTTGTACCTGTCATCTTAGTTTGACTTCATTTTGATTACTCTTAGAAGAAGGGTTGGAGAATATTCATAAGGCATTTTGGCATGTGTATCTGAAATTTTAATATATCTATGTATTATTTAAAAGTTAAATTCACTTAGTACGGACATATCTTATTTTTTACATCATTCATAACTTTATTTGAAGTATACATACACTTATACCTTGAGTTTTCTCATATACATAGATAAACATTCCATATGCACCTTTTTGATGTCTGTATCAAAGACATATTTCAAGTGTGGCACCCTATAGCTAGACTGGCTTATCTGTAGCCAGCATCTGAACCAGAAATTCAGCAGTTGAAGCCATACTGCCTTACAACCCGTCTCACCACAGCAGTGAGGCACTTGGTGCAGTGTTTACACAAAACGTGTTCCTTATACCCATGTGATTAGCTGCTATAGTAGTGTGTTTCATTCAAAAAAAGAAAATGAAAGAGCAATATTTGCACCCCATATTTTACTGTTTGGCATATGAAATGGCCCCAGTTTTTGTGGTAAACATTAGAATGCAGAAGAAGCAGTCAACGCAGATGGGGTGTTCAGCAGACATGGACTTTGAAAGATGTTTAACAAGGATTTGTGGAAGGTGTAACATGGGCCAGGTATGTGCTAACTACTAGAGCCATCTCCATGAAGAGGATAAATGCTCAAGCTTCAAAGAGACCATCACAGCCACACTTCTGAAATCCAGCCCACGAATGGGCACGTAATAGAAACCAAATAAATCTGAATCTGTGGAGGACCTGCATAGAGCTGCAAAAAGGACAGACACAGAAGCTTCAAACCAGAGGGCCAGGGTAAATAATAAAAGGATCAAACTTGAATGGAATGTGAGAGTAATAAAAAGTGTGGCACTATTTATATGGAAAAGTCTTCTTACAGTGAAAGATGTAAGTGGATTTATCAGAAAGGAAAAAGAAACTAATGAAAATACCAGAAATTTGGAAATTTTATATTTACTTTCAAAGTGAAATTTTTGTCAGCTTAAGAGTATAAACATTTAAGACAAACTTTGTAGGCTTTAATTATGACCTACTATAATCAAAATCATTGATGTTTTTAAATTGCCATTTTCGGGCTGTGAAGAGATGGCTTAGCAGTTTAGGTACTTGCCTGCAAAGCCAAAGGACCTCTGTTCAATTCCCCAGGGCCCACATAAGCCAGATGTACAAGGTGGCACATGCACCTGGAGTTCGTCTGCAGTGGCTGGAGGCCCTAGTGCGCCCATTCTCCCACTCTCTCTATCTCTCAAGTGAAATCAATAAACTTAAAAAATAAAATATTTTTTAAAAATTGCCATTTTCGAGCCACTTGAATTTCTCTGCTCAATAACGATACATTATTCAAACTGTTTCCACAGCTTCTGCTTGAATAGTTTCTGAGATTAGTCTATTTTAGAGAAAGAATGCTGTGCTACACATACAGCAGTGGAAATCATCAAAACCAAAATTAATAGTGTATTTTATTTATTTATTTTTTAAAGACTTTCTTCTTCTTCTTTTTCAAAATATTATTTATTTATTTATTTATTTATTTATTTATTTATTTGAGAGGGAGAGAGAGAAAGAGAGAGAGAATGGGCACACCAGGGCTTCCAGCCACTGCAAACAAACTCTAGATGCATGTGCCCCCTTGTGCATCTGGCTTATGTGGGTCCTGGAGAATTGAACTGGGATCCTTTGGCTTTGCAGGCAAAATCCTTAACCGCTAAGCCATCTCTCCAGCCCAATACAGTGTATTTTAGACTAAAGATATCTCATGTAGTTTATGACCATCCCAGAACATTATTATCTGAAATTTTAAAAATTAATAACATTATAAGAAAGCAGCGAGTGATAGATTGCATAAAGCATACTGAAAATGCTTTTTTCATCTTCCCAACAAACTTCCCATCCACTTGACTGAACACAGTTGGAATGAAAAATATAAGCAAGTCATGATTTTGACTTAGCTGTTGAAGTCTGCCAAGGTTGGGAAAGCAATTGTTGGCAAACCAGACAAAGCAAAGAATATAAAAATAAATTTCAGATCTCCCTGACATTTTGGCTATGGGAGATTTTTAAATTGGAAAGCATGATAAATATTAAAGAGACAACTTATGTCTAGACTTTATGAGAAATAGACATCTGAGAAAATATGTTAACGTGATTCTTGCAAAGGTTTTTTCATTTTTGTAGCTAAAATGTAGACTGCTATCAAAGAATGGCCTGCTACTAAGACAGGTCATTGTCTCTGACATCAGAGATTTCTCTAAAAACCTGAAAATGTTCAAAAACTCTTTCATAAAAGAAAGGTCCAGCTGGTCATGGCGGCCCATACCTTTAATCCCAGCACTCAAGTAGCAGAGGTAGGAGGATCGCTGTGAGTTCGAGGCCAGCCTGGGACTACAGAATGAGTTTAGGTCAGCCTGGGTTAC
This sequence comes from Orientallactaga sibirica, assembly GCA_036365145.1. Taxonomy (NCBI): domain Eukaryota; kingdom Metazoa; phylum Chordata; class Mammalia; order Rodentia; family Dipodidae; genus Orientallactaga; species Orientallactaga sibirica. The sequence goes on along the minus strand of JAEOAD010000024.1, from coordinate 18,661,354 downwards.
AGTGAGACCCTACCTCAAAAAAACCATAAAGAAATAAAAAAACAACAAAAAAAAAAAGTCCAGTCTTCCCAATATGAGCTATTTGTGTTTTCTTATCCATTAAAGTAATACAATGATAACACCCCTTTCCCCAACGACACAAATAATAATAAATGCATTTCTTTCATTTTAAACTTTTTCATCTACAAGAAAACTTATGAATGACAAAAAGTGAATTTGGGGCTGGAGAGATGGGTTAGTAGTTAAGCCTCTTGCTTATGAAGCCTAAGGACCCAGGTTTATTTCCCCAGTACCCACATAAGCCAGATGCACAATGTGGAACATGTGTCTGGAGTTTGTTTACAATGGCTAGAGGCCCTGGAGTACCCATTCTCTTTCTCTCTCTCTCTCTTTCTTTCTTTCTTAAATAAATAAAATACTGTATTTAACCTTTCAAAGATATTGTTAAGAGGTGAATATCCACATCTTATTTGATAATATATAATTTTGTTTACAACTTCTTAGCTACTTAGACACTACTTAGCTGAGACCACAGTGTCACATGCAGTTCACAGAATATGATATTACATTTAATGATTATTTGAATACAATACAGATTTTCTTTAAAAATTTGGAACTTATCCTATTCTTGTGAAAGCTTCTGATGAATGAAAACATGTGTATTATATATGTCAATCATGTAATAGCTCAGCCAGACATATCAGTCAGAAGCTCTTAACAAATTTGATTCAATTCATTATAAATTATTTCAAAAATATAATGGCAGGTTTTAAAATATTGAAACTTCTTATACCTAACATGCCTTTTATAGTATATGGATGCCAAGGTTCCCCAGGATTGCATTAATTTGCTTTACTCTGTTTAAGAAAAATAAATCAGCACATTTCAATTCATTCTAGAAATAAAGAGATTAATTGTATTAGGACCCAGAAGACCAAACCCTGGAACATAGAACTTGTCACTAGAAGAAAAGCATCTGCTGTTTTCCAGAATAGTGGGATGGAAGAACTGAGATGACAATGTTCTAAAGGTGCCCAGGGAAATCTAGCCAACAGGAAATAACCTGCAGAAAGTAAGCAAGAGGTCTAGAAAATTTGAAAAAAAAGTTCATAAAAATAAAAATAGGATAGAGGTGAGTGTGGTTCAGAAGAGGGAATAAGATACAAGATACATAATTATCAAACCTAAGAAAAAACGTTTCTCTGTCTTAGGTATACATTGAACCCTCTGTTTATGTTTTACTTGAACTTTCTGCGGGGGGGAGGGATGAATCTTTTTGCTGCTGTCGTAAGTTCCTATGCATAATCCTAAAAATAAAGTATAAAAATAAAGTATAATTCTACCTAGAAAAGAAACATATGCCTATAGGTAGCCAACATTGGTTCTTGGAAAATAAAATAAAATTTATAAATAAATTTATAAATAAAATTTATAAACCTGTAATGCAATTCATAGAGAGAAAAAGTTACAAATGATCAATTCAGGAATGAAAATAGAGACATAATGCAAAGAATAGAGTTAATAAAAATAATGAGATTATCAACAATATTTTCTTAATTTGAAAACGTAGATGGAATGGTCAAGTGCTAGTAAAACATAGTATAGCAAAACTGGTTCAAGAAGAAATAAAACAAAACTAGTCCTATATGTACCTATTGTAGTTACCTTTGCATTGCTGGAACAAAACAATGCTACCATCTGAAAACCAAGCAAAAGTAGCTAATGAGGAGGAAAAGCTTTATTGTGGCTTACAGTCTTGAAGGGAAGCTTCATGATGACAGGGGAAAGCATGGCATGAGCTGATGGTGGACATCACTTATGCCACAGCAGGTGGAAAATAGCAGCAAGGAAGTGAGCTGAGCTCTGGCAAGGGGAAGCTACCTATAATACCCCTAAGCACATCCCCAGCAACACACTTCCTCCAGCAAGGCTTCACCTCCCAGAGTGCCATGAGCTGGGAATTAATCATTCCAAACACACAAGTTTAAAGGGACATCTGACTCAAAACACCACAGTACTAAATAAATTGCATATAAAAATAAAAATCTCTTAGCTGGGCATGGTGGTGCACGCCTTTAATCCCAGCACATGGGAGGCAGAGGTAGGAGGATCATCCTGAGACTACATAGTGAATTCCAGGTCAGCCTGGGCTAGAGTGAGACCCTACCTTGAAAAGCCAAAAAATAAAAATTAAAATTAAAAAAAATAAAACCCCAAACAAACAAAACATAAAAATACCTCCAGTCCCAAATAGGCTCACTAGTAAAGTTAAGGGGGACAGAATTAATCTTACATCAACTGTTCCATCAGATATAACAGAGGACATTTTGTAACTCACCTAGAGATCCAGCATAGCTTCTATGCCAAAATATGATCAGGACACTGTAAGAAAGAAAACTGCATCCCAGTGTCTCTAAAGAGCATAGATGCAAATGTCAAATCCAATATTACAAAATATTAAGCAATATATAAAATGTATGCATTTTGGTGAAGTACATATTTGCTAGGATTTAAATTTAAAGGTAGCTTTCCATCTGAAAGTCAACTAATTTAAATAAAAAGAAAGAATGTAATAATAGGTGCAAGAAGGAATTAACATTTGTGATTTTTATAAAATATTGCTTAAGGATGGCTACCCATTATTTGAAGGCAGAGTCTAGTTCTCTCCTTGAATTTGGGCTGGTCTTAAGGACTTTTTTGAGCAAAAGAAGATGTTGGGGACTGGAGAGAAGGCTTAGCGGTTAAGGCTAACACAAAGGGTGCAAGTTCCAATCAGAGGACCAATCAGGTTCCACGTTTAGCCAGATGCAGTGACACAAGGGTGCTGAGAGACTTCTGGCGTGCCCATTCTCTATCTCCCTCTCCCTCTCTCTCTCTCTCTCTCTCTGTCTCTCTCTGTGTCTCTCTCTAAAAATAAAAAATAAAAAAATAAAAAATTTAAATAAAAGAAGATGTTGGGAGTGACATTCTGGGACTCCAAGGATTAGTCATAAGAAGTCTTAATTCTTCTTGGAGCACTACCCATTGGAGCCTTAAGCTGCCATCTGAAAGCCACCTACTCCAAGATTACCCTGCTGAGGCACCATGGAGAACAGCCCCAGCTGAGCCAGCCTTCCCACAGGGAATACCTGTGAAAGAAGCCATCCCCCACCTGAATACCTAAAAGTGACCTTTGTCAATATCACATGAACCAAAAGCTTTCCCAGGATTACACTTATTATTTTACCATTAGCAACTGATGAAAAGTCAAGGATATCTTGTATTAATGGCATAGGCTAACAAATATTACCAATTACTTTCTCACTAACTGAAGATCTAAAATGTCAGAAATGGCTAAAAGTATGTATAACATCTGGAATAAATGCTGGGAAATGTTTTCTATAAAGTCCCGAATAAGGCCAGAGGCAAACAACAATAACAGGACATACACATTGTACTTATAAAGAGAGAGGAAACAGGCTTCCACAATTACTTTCATGGAAAGTATTCCAATTTAATAACTGCAACAATGGAGTATAGTTTTAGCATCATGGGTCCACTAATGACTCTTTTGGTGGTGATAATACTTATTTCAGTGGAAGCTCAAGATTAATGTGCCCTGTCATCTGATAGATTGTGAGGATTTACCTATAAAAACCATTCTAAGTTTATACAAAAATGGGCAGTGGGCCAAATGTGGTCCACAAGCTAGTAGGCTAATCCCTGTACTGTCATATTAAAAGTCTCTACATGGTATAGGTTGAAGTTCCCCTTCCACAATGGAAACACATAAAGTTAATATTATTGTTTTTCCTATACTATTGAAAGGGCAGGACAAATCCATAAACATTTACTGAGAGCTTTCCTAGGATGTCTGAGGCACATTGCAAAGGAAACGAGAAACTGAAGAACCTGTGCCTTTCAAGGTCTCCTTTTCTTTTCCTTCCATAGCTGGACTTCACTTACAACCCCAGTTAGAAAGCTTTCTAATTCTGGGGCTGGAGAAATGGCTTAGTGGTTAAGGCATTTGCCTGCTAAGCCAAAGGACACTGGTTTGATTCCCCAGGACCCACATAAGCCAGATGCACAAGAGGCACATGCACCTGGAGTTCATTTGCAGTGGCTGGAGGCCCTGGCATGCCCATTCTCTCTCTGTCTGCCTCTCTTCTCGCTTGCAAATAAATAAATAATTTTTTTAAAAAAGAAAGAAAGCTTTCTAATTCTGGGGCTGGGGAGATGTCTTAGTGTTTGGTAATTGGTCAGTGAGCCTGCCAAACGGAGTTCAGATCTGAAGTGCTCATGTAAAAAGCTGTGGATGGCAATGACCCACATGTCTGTAATCCCAACTGCCCGTAGCAATGGGAGGCAGAGTCAAGAGAATCTCAATGCTCACAGGCTAGTCTTACCTTCCCAGTGACAAACTGCACCACAGGTTCTGTCTCAAACAAGGTGGAAGGAAAGAACAATGCCTCACGTTGTCCACATGCACGCACACGCACACACACACACACACACACACCAATAATAATTTAGAAAAGCAAAGCTCCCCTCTCTGATATAAAATTGTAGAATTGGTTCTATTTCCCTAAAAGTCTTGATCTTGAGACTAGGTGACTCAGGCCCTGACTTCTCTATCCAAGTTTAGGTAGTTTTACTATCAAAAACAACTTTTTCCAACATCAGTCATTTAATTCATGATTATGAAAAGGGAAGAGGATGCTGCCGGGTGTGGTGGTGCACACCTTTAATTCTGGCACTTGGGAGGCAGAGGTAGGAGGATCGCCATGAGTTCGGGGCCACCCTGGGACTACATAGTGAATTCCAGGTCAGCTTGAGCTAGAGTGAGACCCTACCTCGAAAAAAAAGAAAATGGAAGAGGAAACACTGGGAGTGGAGGGGTATATCAGGGGCAGGAAACAAGGATATGGGAGAGGGATGGATCAACCAAAACTAAGTATACATAAAAATTCCATGACTAAAATTTTTAAAAAGAAAATAATGCTTTGTATCTAGTTAAAAGGGAAGCCAGGGCTGGAGAGAGGGCTTAGCAGTTAAGGAACTTACCTGCAAAGCCAAAGGACTCAGGTTTGATGCCCCAGGACCCATGTAAGTCAGGTGCACAAAGTGACGCATGTATCTGGAGTTTTTTGTTTTGTTTTGTTTTTTTTTTTTGCAGTTGCTGAAGACCCTGGCACACCCATCCCCCCTTCCTTTCTCTTTCTCTCAAATAAATAAATAAAAATAAAATATATTTATAAAGAAAAAAAAAAAAAAAAAAAAAACCATAAAAGGGAAGCCAGTCACTTCTCCAGAAGTATCCTGTCTGTTCCCTAGGGAGAGCTGTATCTCATCTCTATGCGACACCTCCCTGAGTACAGGAAGCCTGCTGCTCAGAAGCACATTGTTGTGCTGAATTTAAGACAACCACTAACAACATCAGTGAAAGCAGTTGTGTGGTATAATTGTTTCCAGTCTATGATTAGCTATGAGGCTGTTGTTAAAACTCGACAGCCTGTATGTGGAAAACAATGTGATTGGAGGTGAATCAACATTCATAGCAAAATTCCAGCAACTCCTGCTAAAAACTGTGCACTGTCATTAAGTACATTCACATGTTGATAACAAATAAATACTCTTCAGACAATTGTATTCAATTACTCTGCAATTGAAACAATACTGTGCTCAAAAACCAGCATTTTAAACGTTACTGGGTATTTCCCCATTTTATTTATTCGTGTAAAAACATTCATTTTCTACCTCTAGTAGAGTGATTGGGAACTTGAGGGCTTAATTATATTCAATTTTCCCTAGTAGCACAATTTGTCAGAAATGGCAGGGGATAGCAAAGACCTGTAGAAGGCACATAATTAGTGAATATTTGTGCAAGCAAATGGATGACCTAGAATTCCTTTATTATGTTTTCTGTGCCTAGAAATTGAAAGGAATGCATCTCCATCATCAGCCTCTTACATGATGTCTCATTATGTATATATTACCTTATATGGGGTGATTCATCTTGTATGTACATCTTATCTTTCCTGTGGGGGACTTTCTCAGCCCCTTGTCTACATATTTGCATCTTCAGCACAATGATGGGCCAAATTAGGTTGATAAATTTACCAGGCTTATCTAATGAGTTTCCACCAAGTTGAGTAGTTCTATCTTCACTGATAAGGAAATTAAAGGATTAGTGGGAATATTAACTGCTTTACTATCAGGATTATATATCTTAGCTTCTCTTGATTAGCCCTTTCTTCTGCAATGTATTAATTAGGACCCTAAGGAATATAGTATATTTTGCTTACTAACATGTTAAGTATATATCATGTTCTTTCTGCTGCAATAGGTTCTGAGAGAACAATAAGTGTTCTTTTGGTTGTTGTTGTTGTTTTGTTTTGTTTTTGGTATCAGCTAAGACACAGTAAAACAGTGAGATAACTTCTAAAAGCTTAGCAAAGTTCACTGCCGCAAATGTCACTTCAAAGGGTCAGATCCATCCGAGACACATTAGCTGCTGGCTTTGTTTGCAGCCTGGGAATGAAACAGAGGAATTCTACCAAAGGATCTCTTCACTCAACTCTGTTATTCCTGAAGGGACATAAATGTGGTCCATTGTGTCACTTACTCTTTCCACATCTCTTCAGCAGCAGTGGTCCTGTGTGTGTGCACTCTAGGAAGGAGAGCAGCCTGATCATAAGTAACCTTACATGACAAGGAGTTTCTTGTTCATTACTAGATGTTTAAGTGAATTCTACTATTGTCAAGTATCAGGCTCTTCTCTAAATTTGCTTAGAGTAGATCCTTAGTGGGTGAATCGTGTTTTCCCCAAATTCCTGTATTTAAATATAGAGCCCCAGCTTCACAAAACATGCCTGTATATGGAAATAAAGTCACTAGAGGGGTAATTAAGTTAAAATGAAGTCTTTAGGATGGGCACTAATCCAATGCCATTGGTATCTTTATAAGAGAAGTGCAGACTGGAGACCCTGGGAAGAAATGGGTGAGGGCGGGATGCCAGCTTCAAACAAAGGAGAGAGGTCCCAGAAGCAACCAACCCTATGAACACTTTGACTTCGCAGTGTCAGCCTCCAGAACTGTGAAAAAATAAATTTCAAATGTTTTAGTGATCCAGCCGGTAGTTCTCTGCTATGGCAGTCCTATCTCATGAGTGTAAGATATTGCCGTCTCAGGCAAGAGTTACCTGTATATAGTATCTTAGCTTCTAGGTGGATCTATGAGTTCTTTGGAATCAAAGTCTGTCTCTTAAACATTTCTATCTTATATAACACATTTCCTTGAATATAGTAAATATAAGCTAAATAAATGTTTATTAATTTAAAAAATACAGGGGGCTGGAGATATGGTTCAGCAAAGCCTGACATCCCATGTTTGGTTCCCCAATACCCACATAAAGTCAGATGCACAAAGATGTCATGTATTCATTTGAAGTGGCAAAAAGCCCTGGCAGACCTATTCTGTCTCTTTCTACTTGCTTTCAGTTAGCAAATGAACTTTTTAAATTTATTTTATTTTTTTATTTTTCAAGATAGGGTCTTGCTCTATCCTAGACTGACCTGGAATTCACTCTGTAGTCTCAGGGTGGCCTCAAGCTCACAGTGATCCTCCTACCTCTGCCTCCCGAGTACTGGGATTAAAGGTGTGTACCACTATGCCTGACAAATTATTTATTTTTCTTTGAGACAGAGAGAGAGGGAGAGAGAGAAAGAGAGAAAGAGAATGGGTGAACTAGGACTTCTAGCCACTGCAAACAACCTCCAGACACATATGCCACCTTGTGCATCTGGCTTATGTGGGACCTGGAGAATCAAACCTGCATACTTAGTTTATGTAGGCAAGTCCCTTAATGACTAAGCCAACTCTCCAGCCCTAAAATATTTTTTAAAATTATAGACAGAGCATATTTATCTATGTATATGGGTTTGCAAATACATTTTAATGTTACTTTTTAAAATTTATTTATTTATTTAAGAGAGAGAATGGGCATGCTAAGGCCTCTAGCCTCTGCAAATGAACTCCAGATGCATGTACCACAATGTGCATCTGGCTTATGTGCATTCTGGGGAGTTGAACATGGGTCCTTAGGCTTTGTGGGCAAGTGTCTTAACCACTAAGCCATCTCAGCAGCCCTTGAATGTTAATTTTTAAGCACAATATTAATGAATAAGGCTTAAAAGTACTACTGTTAATACTATGATCTTAAGAGAGCTTTAATATATAATTACATTAGTTCTCATCGCTGCCACAACTATACCACAAATATACTGGTTGAAAAGAACTATTACAGTGCTAGAAGTTAGAAATCAAAAACTGAGGGTTGGAGAAATGGCTCAGTGGTTAAAGCGCTTACCTGCAAAGCCTAATGACCAGAGTTTGATTCCTCAGTAACCATGTAAGGCCAGATACACAAAGTGACACATGCATCTAGAGTTCCTTTGCAACAGCAGCTAGAAGCTATTCTTTCTCTCTCTCTCTCCTCTCTCTCTCTCTGTCTCTCTCTCTGCTAGATGTGGTGGTCCATACCTTTAATTCCCCTTTAATCCCAGTCCTCAGGAGGCTGAGGTAGGAGGATTACTGTGAGTTCAAGGCCACGCTGAGAGTACATATTGAATTCCAGGTCAGCCTGGGCTACAGCAAGACCTTGAAAAAAAAAAAAAACAACCAAAAATCAGAAGCCAGAAAAAAAGAAAAGAAAAAGAAATCAAAACCTGAGATGTTAGCCGGGCTTGGTGGCACACACCTTTAATCCCAGTATTTAAGAGGCAGAAGTAAGAAGATCTCTGTGAGTTCAAAGCCAAACTGGGACTACAGAGTCAGCCTGGGCTAAACTGAGACCCTACCTTGAGAAAACAACAAAAATCCAGGTGTTGTTAGGCCACCCTTTTCCTAGAGGATTTGGGGAAAAATGTTTCCCTCCCTGGCCTAGTTTCAGAGGCAAATTACATTTTGTCATTTCTGGCCTCTTCTTCCATCTTCCAAGAACATCCATTCAACATCTCCTTTTTCTAACTAGTCCTACTGCCTCCCTCTACAAAGACCCTGGTGATGACACTGGGCATGAGGCTTAATCACAAACACATGAGACTATGGGGGACATTTTACTTTCAAACCACCAAAGACTCTCATAACGTGATCTTAATTACTCCTGCCAAGTCCCTATCACCAAATAAGATAATGTATTAATGGGGTCCAGGAAGCTTGATATCTTTTTAAAAATATTATTTATATTATTAGTTATGCTCATAATGTGAATACATTCATGTTAGTGCCTCCAATATCCTCCTCCCTGTCCTCCTCCCTCTGAAGGGACCCTCCTCATTGGGGAATTTGGATCGTGCATTGCGGGGGTAGCCATCACTTATGTGGAAGGGGCAATGTCTCTGTGCACAATGACCCTACTTGTGACTCTAACACTCTTTCTGCCCCCTCTTCCGCAGATTTCCCTGAGCCATGTTGGGTTCATCTTGGATCTACCTCAGTGATGAGGTCTTGGGAGCCTCAGTGTCTCTGGATATCTGGTTTAGTAGGAGTTCAGTGTTCTCTGTGTCTATCTCCTTCAGCCTTGGGCTGAGAAGGCTGCACTCTTGCTCATTTCCCCAGTTATTCTATGGTATCAGCAGGGGTGAGCTTGATATCTTTGGGGGACCCATTCCTCAGCAGACTTATCACCAACATGGGCAGGCTATGAGTTAAGAATGCTGAGACAGTAGGAAGTGAGAGACTAAATCCCAGCACTCGGGAGGCAGAGGTTGGAACTATGGAAAGAACCCTGAGAAGTGGTTAATTCCAGGTCTTACTGGACCAAGGTCAGCCAAAAAAAAAAAAAAAAAAAAAAAAAAAAAAAAAAAAAAAAGAATGCTGAGACAGTAGGAAGTGAGAGACTAAGTAAGCCAAGGAACTATGGAAAGAAGGAAGTGGTGAAAGGTCTTACTCCAAGGTCAGCAAAGGAAAGAAAGCTGAGCAGTTCTCAAGGGTTCAAGGGAAGTAAAAGTTGCTCCCACATTTTATCAAGCCTTCCCTCTGCCACAGTATATTAATTTTTAACATATAGTGGGATGGAAAGATGGAAAAATTTTAATTTCATTCAGTCCAGAGCTCTGGCAATCATTCCAGGCCCATGCCCTAATAAGTACTTAAGCTCTACAGATATACTATGTTAAAATACAATTTGATGTCACTTAATCACCTTAATAGAGCTGCTGAGAAAATGAGACTATTAAATCCCAGAAATCTGTATATCATGACTGAATCTATGAGTATAAAAGTTTTTCATTTATTCACATGATGACAAGTACACACTCTGGGCAAAAATTTTATACAATACAAAATAAATATAAATAAAACAGAAAAAATTTTAGTTTTAGAAATGAATCTTTGTTTCATTTGGGCTTTTTCTTTTTTGCCAGAACTTTCCAGATCTTATATACACTTTTTCTACTTGAATTTAACATTACTGCCACATGAAGTAAATATACTTTATGAATCCCTTCATATACCCATGTGCATTTACTAGTGATAGAGCTTTAGGAATCTTCTAAAATGTAAGACTAAACCATATGCTTATGACTCTGGGAATGTTAAACCTACTAAAACTTACCGAAAGCTTCACACACCCACACACCCATACTTACACGCTTTTGCCATATCATAAAAACATTCAGAACATACAAAGAAATATGAATAAATTTTAAACTCTTAAAATATAACATGTATACCAAACATCTCCAGAACGTTTTTCAAACAGTTACTATAATTTGTGGATCTTTCTGAGTAAATAGGCACTCTCAGTGTACTGTAGCAGTGGGTAAACTAGCAAATGCTTCCTCCGGTTTCAGTTTTTGCTAGCTGTGCAACTGCAGGTAAATCATAGAAGTTTTCAGACCCTCAGTTTCTTCTGACAAATGAGGGTATTAAATTCAGGATGGTATAGATTGTTTCCTAGTCTCAGAGCCTATGATTTTTAAGTCTGAATTATTATTTACATAGTGAATCCCCATTACATTATGAGAAATTTCATACAAACATTACAACTTTTAGTTAAGACAAAATGCTAGGAAGGAAATAATCAGTGCTGCAATTCACATCTTGTCGCTACAGAACTGAGATGAAACGACCAGAGACAACTTACGTGAAAAGACAACACTGAAGTGAGTTTCCTTCTGTTCTAGTCCACCTTCCCACATGCCCCTACACGCTGCCTGTGTGGTCCTGCAGTTGTAGGCTTTCTGCAAATTCAGTGTATTTTCCAGGAGGCATTGTTGAATTACTTCTAAGGCAAGAAAATACACACAGAAGAGGCCCTGACCTCTTTTGCATAAGAATCACAGAACTCCCCATTTAGAATTAGTAAAGAATCACAGAACTCTAGGGAACTCCAGAGAAATGGTTTAGTGGTTAAGGCACTTGCCTGAGAAGCCTAAGAACCTACATTTGACTCTCCAGGTCCCACATAAGCCAGACGCATAACATGACTCAAACACGCAGGGTCACACATGTGCACAAGGTGGTGCACTCGTCTGGAGTTCGATTATACTACCTTGAGGGCCTAGCATGCCAATTCTCACCCTCTACCCACCCACCCCCTCATAAAAAATAGGCCAGTCTGCTGGGCTTGTCTCAAAAAAAAAAAAAAATTCATAGAACTCTATACAGGTGTGATCTTCGACCTGCAATTCAAAGACTACACAAATTAGCTATTTTAATTTGTACCAAAGACCAAGGAAAGAATATTTATTAAGGCATCATAGGGTAAAGCTGCAGAGGACTGTGGGCCATTGGCAGAAGCAGAGAAATCTTTTGTTACAGCACACTCTTCTCTGTTATATTCTCTTGTCAACACATGTGTAGCCATGAATGCTACCTTACCTGATTTGAGGGCGTCCCACCTGCAGTGATGACTCCAGCACCCACTGGCTGTGTATAGAAAAAGCCAAGATATGTTTACAGAGAACAGATGGGTGCATATGACTGTAGGCAGTTCTGTCTTCCCAGAATTACCAGCCTGTTCTAGCAGAAGGCTTTGGAAAATGAAATGAAGGAAGCACTCTGTTCAGTCAGAGAGAGAGAAAAAAAATGCCACCATTTTCCCCTTTGCCTGATTAAATGGAAGCTGTATGGACAGGACAGTCCTCTTAATGACAACTGTCAATAGATTAGTGTCTACAGTGATCTGGGATCAGCTGAGAAAATTTTCATATATTGTTGCTATACTGAATTGTTAAGGATTAGGCCAAAAGATGACATCTTTTTCATTAAAATAAATAAATAAGTATATCTATCTAAAGCAAAAAAATTTTTTTATCAAGATAGAAACAAAAATCTATCCAAAACCAAAATATCCCATGACCATGAGGCAAAGCTTTATCATGAAAAAAAAAATAATATTTATAGAGACAAATAACAGCAAATTTTAAGCAACTACCTAATGATTTTTTATCAGAGACACAATCTGAGTGGCTTAGATCACCAGGAGTCCCTTTTTCCCTCTCCAGATATAGAAAACAGTGATTTCCTTTAGGGCATGTTGGGAAGTATGTAGGTTTTTAGGAAACACACACGCACGCACGCACGCACGCACACGATTTTTCCAGTGAAATTCAATGAGAAAATGTCTTGCTGCATTCCTCCCCCTCCCCCCTGCCCCCGCCCATGCAGCTTATTACTCAGCACCTTAAGGCTTATCTCAAAGACAAGACAAGTTCAATTACATTTACCAGTAGACTGAGGTCCTCCTTTGGACCTGTTGTGTCAATTCCAGGAACATCTAGAGAAGATAACCCCAAAGATCTCAGGGAAGCAATCCTGAGTTCTGCTCCTCGGAATCTGCCAATGCAAGCAGGTAGATGTCCAAGTTCTCCGAATGCTTCCAGTTTTGTCAAATTGTCAAGCATTAGATCTGGAAGAGCAGGGTAACTTCCTAACTCCTGAGCGGGAAGCAGTCAAAGCAGACACCTGGAAGTTCAGGATAGAATGCTCCTAGCACCCCAGTGGGAAGTTACTGTACACATACTTATGGATATCAAATATTCATATCAGTGACTAGTATTCCTTTAGAAACATGAGATAGTCACATTTATTCCCTTTGTTCTTCCGCGTGGAACATCTGAAAATGATTTGAATAGCCTCAAGTCTAAATTTTTGGGTAGGAAAAGTTTGTCTTGACTATGTGCCTACCTAGTGGCAGATCAATAAGCTTTGATCAACTGAAACTAATCACACACACACACACACACACTAAAAAAGTGATAAACATCAGGATCAGGGCCACTTGGGGCTGACTGCATAGAATAAGTAATTATTCTATGTGGATGTCCCCCAAGTGGCCAGTTAGATCTGATGATGTTGGTGGTAACATTTTAGTGTGTGTGTGTTACTTCATTCTGGTTTTGTGTGTTTATGCATGTATGTATATGGTATGACAACTTGAGCAGAACTAACCCAGAAAAATTAACAGATTGAATTGGATATAGTTTCTTTATTCCCACAGTGTTCTATAAGATACCTACGTAAATAAACAAGTCCATTAAAACTCGTTAGTGATTCAGATCAAGGAAGGATGAATATTGTCAGTACTTAACTGGATTTTCACTTGTAACCAGCTTATGGTTGAAAAAGCTACCAGTAAATCATTTCAATTATCTCAAATGCAAAATGATCAAAGTCTCAAGTTGCAATTTACAAGTTCCTTCTACAGATAAGTTCTTAGGCAACAACATCCACAAATTATTTGCTGCTAAAAGACCAAATTTTATTTTTTTCCATGTGACACTAGACAGAAATCACTCAGACTCAAAATAAGACAGCTCTGGGAGGTAACCAGATTATCTTAATTGTATAAGCCAAATGCTTTTCTATTGCATTATAGAAGCAAAACAGCTGGCCTTTGCATGTGCATAGGACAGCCAGCGGCTCCTTAGAGATGTTGATGTAGGCTTGTAAAGTCAGAAAAGTTTTCTAATCTTACAGGAGCAAAAAAAAAAAGGTGGGGGTAGGGGCAGTGTACAGATCATCTTTTCTACCATATCAACTCAGCTCTCTTTATATTTGTTTCAAAGTTGGTTCCATAAAAGCTTTACATGTAGCATTCTCTATAATAAATTCCTACAATGAAAAAAGATTCAAAGCAATACTAATAAGTTTTAAAGCCTCAAATAGCCAAAGTTTATTGCCTACTAAATACAGGAAAGCTTTTGTTGACATTTGACTTTCAGTCTTAGAAATGCTATAAAAATATTCCATCCATTTCCTCTTTTTTCACATACAATTTGCTTCTTTTTCAGTAAACATCAGCTTTCCCAGTTATGCTGCTAAGGGAAAGATTCAATTTAAGAAAAAATTTCATAGTACTTAAGCAGATGTTTAAACATCTGCTTCTGAGTGAACAAATAAAGAGAAGCCCCTAATGAAATAGGTGTCCATCGTGTGGCATTGGTTATCCCGTCTTGGGCAGTTGGTTATTCCAATTGGAAGGAGAGCCCAGGGCCCTGGAAGAAGCTCAATGGTGAGGCAACAATGTTCACAATGATGGCTTTAGGGCAATGATGATGCTTGGCTTTAGAGCAGACTTCATGTGTGTTCAGGCTCAAGTTTATAGAAGCAAGGCTTAGTGAAAACAGGAACCAAGAGATTTGCCCAAGGGCTGTGCAGACTGCAAGCAACAGCCGGACTTCCAGCTGAGTGAAGGAAGACATTCTGGCTTCCCTGGAAACAGCGAGACTGCTTGCCAGTCCCCAAGGAGGAGGCTGAGGTAATAGTGCCATCACCTTCAGGTCACCAAGCTGCAAAGTATGGCCCACAGGGTCCTTGGGAGCGATGACGCTGCCTTTACCAGCTCTCGGGTGGAAACATGTAAGTGGGAAATCAGAACTCAGACTCTCGCCTGCATGAGAACACACAGCTTGATGTGCCACACCCAAGTCCAAGGCTCCAAGAGGCTCGGTGAAAAACACTGAGAAGGGTGGCCCGTCTTTCGTGGGGCCTCAGGAAACATATGCCATGTCGCCGCCCAGTCCGACCAGCAGAATAAGGCAAGGACCACAGGAACTCTTCTTGAAGCAGTTTATTCAGGAACCTTTTACATCAGGAAGCCCCCGACTCCCAGCCCTCCACCCTAGATATAGCCTCGCCTGATCCAATCAGCAGTAGCCACGTGGGTGGCTATAGGGCACAAACAACCACCTGCTGGTGGACTGATTTTACGTAACAAGGTACATGCGCACATCTGCAGTGTGAACGTGACTATATAAGGGCAGAAGCAGGAAATGGCGCCTAGTCATAAGACTTGGCAGTCAGCCAAGGCGCCATCTTGGAATGGCTGCCACACTGGTTCCCCACAATGCCAAAGAGCCCTGGACTGAAGCTGGGGCTTCCAATCTCATCTTGGTCATAGGCTGTGTAGCAGACTGGCTCTCCTCTGAGTTCCACTCCCCAGCCTCTCCTGTGTCCCTTCCTCAATCACTCCATCTCCACCCTTGGTTCAGCGCTGATGTTCTTTCTCCCAAATTGCATTCCTGCCTCCAATCCCTCATCTTTTTAATTTATCCTTTAAGAGATATCTTTTCAAGGCTATTTTTTTGTGCAATTCAACAAAAGTAATACACATCTCTAATAAAACAGATGTTAAATAGAACAATGTCCAAATCACTCTTAATTTCACTTTTTAATGTTTTGGCACCAAGGACTCCTCTTTCCTGACTTCAGCTCCAGATGTAGCTAACATCAACAAATTCTTTTATCTGCTTCTGTTCATTCCATGCTCATAAGAACATATTGTTGCCTGGTTTTTCTTTCCCACACATGAAAACAGAAGCAGGGAATGGATATGGTTTTACAAAGTGCTTTTGTTTCATGTATAATGACTAATTTTCCAAATCAGCACGTATGAATTCGCCTCTTTCTTCTTAACTGCTTTATGATGATTTTTCTTTTTCACAAATATCCCGTAATTAATTTTGACTCTGCCATTTTCTTTTTTTTTTTTTTTCTTTCTTTTTTCTTTTTTTTTTTTTTTTTTGAAAGAGACAGAGAGAGAGGGAGAGGAAGACAGATTGAGATGGGCGCGCCAGCAGCCTCTCAGCTGCTGCAAACAAAATCCAGATGCATGCACCCCCTTGTGGTCAAGTGCGGCATTGCACCCTTGTGTCACTTTGCATCTGGCTAAACGTGGGACCTGGAGATTGGAACCGCCAGGGATTGGAACCAGCGTTCTTAGACTTAGGAGGCAGGTGCCTTAACCGCTAAGCCATCTCTCCAGCCCTCTGCCATTTTCTTACTGGGAGTTTGCCATCAGTTTTTGGATACTAAACAATACTGCCATGAACATCCATGGACATATATGTTTTATACAATTAAGCAGCCTTAAAATTTCTAGTGAAACTGGTGCATCAATAGTCATGCATATTTGGATATTGATAGATAAGGTGAATTTTTGTCTAATAAGTTCATGTCTCTATTCACTCCAATAAACACAGTATGACAATAGCAACTTTGCCTCACCAAGACTGAATGTTATTGACTGCTGGGCTAAAATGAAAATGCCCCAGATAGCCTGGGGTGTTTGAGATTAGGCATCCCACTTAGTCCCCAGAGGGATGGAGAGGATGAGAGGTGGAGCCTTGCCAGAGGAGGCGTTTCAGGAGGGGACTTGGGGTTGAGTCTAACCAGTGTGTGTTCAGAGCCAGCTTGTGCTTTCTGTTCTCTCTGTGCTGCAATGGATGTGTGATGATGAGCTCATTGCTTTTCTCCACCATGATGAAACGACCTCTTAAAACTATAAGCCTGAAGTAAATCCTTAACTCCCATGAGCTGCTTTTGGCTGGGTGTTTTGTCCAAGCAACAAGAAGCTCACTGCTATATCAGCTTATTGAAATGTTGACAGTCAGGTTATTGCTATTGTTTATTTCTCGTTTTTCTTTTTAAATTTTTATTTATTTTTATTTATTTATTTAAGAAAGAGAGAGAGAGAGAGAGAGAGAGAGAGAGAGAGAGAGAGAATGGGTACACCAGGGCCTCCAGCCACTGCAAATGAACTCCAGACACATGTGCCACCATGTGCATCTGGCTTATGTGGGTGCTGAAGAATTGAACCTGGGTCCTTAGGCTTTGCAGGCAAGCACCTTAACTACTAAGCCATCTCTCCAGCCCTTCATTTTTCCTTGAACTTACTGAACATTATATCAGTATTTATCAGTTTTCTATTTGGCTGATTGTCATTTGCAGTTTTATTAGCAGATTATTAATAAATGTTCTGGGTATTAATCTATAGATTCTCTCCTAGTCTCTCACTTGTCTTTTAACATTTATTTCTCTTAAATAAAAGATACTTTTAATAGGTTGATATTTTCTTCTATGATTTCTAGGTTTCCTATTGCACTGAGAAAAATCATTACTGATCTTAAAATTATAAGGATATATTTCATTTTGTAATGACTGATTTTTTTGCTTTAAGATTTTATTTTTATTTTTAAATTTATTTTTACTTTATTTATTTTACAGAGAGAAAGAGAGAAAAAAAAGAGCGAGAGAGATAATGGGCACACCAGGGCCTCTAGCCACTGCAAACATATTCCAGATGCATGCACTACCTTGTGCATCTGGCTTACATGGGTACTGGGAATCAAACCTGGGTTCTTAGCCTTTACAGGCAAGTGCCTTAACCATTAAGTAATCTTTTCAGCCCCTCTTCTAGCATTTTTATAGTCTCAGTGTTAAGAACTTTAATCAACGTAAAATTTATGTTTGTATAAAGTGTATAGAGAGATCAAGATTAGATTATTCATTGTTGTAATATCAGTTCAAATGATCCTTTTGCCTACACTTCTGAAATTTCACAACTGATATTTAGAAAACTACCAAATTTGCTAATCTGGATGCTTAATATAGACAACCTTTGTACACTTACTGCATATCTACATACGTTTCAATATTCTGTTAAGCAAGTTTCTTATACCACTAATTTTATCCTAAAAGCAGCATAATATCCCACTGTAAAGGACATACAATGATATATAAGATTGTGTGGAGGTAACTCTGATTCACTTATTTACAAATGGCACCACACAAAACCACCCACAAGATGTTTTTAATCAGTTTTATTAAATATTGAAAAGCATATAGTATAAATTAATGTATAAAAAGGCACCATAGGAAAATAATCCTTTTAACATTATCTCATAGTGTGGTTGAAAAAAAATGCATCTTGTAAAAGCAGACAAATTTCTGTCATTTCTTTAAGCAGTGAATAAATTATTGCTCCCACATTTTTTTGAACATGTCATGACATAGCTTCAATTAGAAAATCTTTTATTTTTGTCCAGTAACACTGAATAAATGGCTTGCAGTGGCAGTCCATTTTGCAACCGCCAGGACTCTAGTCCAATAGAAATATTTTTTTTTGCTGATGGGCTATTCCCAAGAGGCCTAATCTTTAAAATCTTCCTTCACAGAATCTGAACGTTTTAAAAATCTTTGTTTCAACACAGAAGAAACGATTTTATACTATGCCATATTCTAATACCAAAGTACAGAAACAAACTTAAAAAAACCCACCTAGCCAGAGCTAGCAGCACAAGGGTTGTAATCAGTGAGGGCCATAGATACTGTAACACTAGAACTTCTTGAAAGCAAATGTTTATGGCTGATGTGCTCACAGATACTCTAGAAAGAAAAGGGCCATGAGGGCCCAGTGTTAAGGGTGAGCCTCTCTACCCTGTGACTTCAAAATGCAGGGCAGACATCTTCACAAAGAGGATGAATGGAAATGCATACAAACCACTGAATTATTAATGTCCTTCACACTGTAAGCTAAATGATGAAATGTTTCCCAAATTAGCTAAACATGAAGATGTGGGTTTTGTCATCCACGAGGCTATCACTGTAAGTGGCCGCTGATCTCTCACGCAGAGGTCAGATATAACTGAATACAGGTTGAAAAGCAGTCTGCCACATTGTGCTGAATGAACACTGTATCAGCTGGCTTCCGTGAGCACCCCCCCCCATCAGAAGACATGCGCAGACTAAGTGCTCCCACAGGAACACTAGCATCTGTCCGTACACCTGAGTGTCTGCTCCTTCAAATTGACAGAGTCAATTAAGCCATGCACAATTTGTGTCTTGAGTATGTAAATATTCTTTGTCTTAGTCAAGGGCTAAGATGATGTCATGATTAAAGCTGCATTCTTGTCCTTTAAACATTGCATAAACTCCTATGCTCTGGGCCTATATAAATATGTGTGACTCTCACCACACTAGAGGCTACAACTGTGCTTGACTCGTGTTTATGTCACTTACATAACCCCTATTCATTTTTCCCATCCCTTTCAGAATTTGGCATAGTGCTGTGCACTACACATGATACAATGTGCATCAGGTTTATAAGCCCGTCTATGAAATCAGTTTTTCCTACATTTTTCTTTTTCTTTTTTCTCTTTTTCTCTTTTCTTTTCTTTTCTTTTCTTTCTTTCTTTCTTTCTTTCTTTCTTTCTTTCTTTCTTTCTTTTTTTTTTTGAGATTGGTCTAGCTATATAGCCTTGGATGGCCTGGAACTCACTATGTAAACCAAGCAGAGATCTGCCTGCTTCTACTTCCCTAGTACTGGGATTGCAGGTATGCACCACTTCATTTAGGTCAGGAATTATTTTCCCATGAGCTAATTCATTTAAGTGTACACATACCACTTTTTAATATTTCATGTACTAAATTTGGAAAAATACATAGAAAACAGAACGGCAGATAGCACCTATATGTCCTGTGCAAAATTCCTTTATCAGCCTAAGAAAGCTTAAATAGTTGAACCTGAAAGTAAACATAATCTACTTACAAAGTATTTTGTGAAAGCACATTAGAAAAACTTGTATAATCTTATTTCTGCTTACCATCCCAATCTTATCTGCCAATACTCAATAACATGAGCCCACCAAACAGTTATCTTCCAAACAAGTCTCCTGCTTTCCTATCATATATCCATTATTATCTATGCTATTTCTCCAACCCTGCACTGTGTCCTATACCCTCATTCCCAAAGCAATCCCCATGCATTAAGGCCAGTTCAGTTCTATATCTCTCCTGAGTGCTTTGTCATTCAGCCCAAGTTGAAATTACTTCTCACTCCTCTGAACTCTCAGCTTGCTCCTTTAACCTATATATTGACTTGTGTGATTAATTTTATTTTCCTGTTCATATAATTAACTCTTTGAGAAAGCAGGGATTGTACCTTATCACCTTTGAATCCCTGTTGCACATTAAACTACTCAGAAAAGATTTATTGAACTGAACTTAAAGTTAGACACTTTGCCTTATAGTATCTGTCTCTGTATCACCCTGGCTCGAGTGCAGACCTAGAGTTTAGGGCACCCCAAAGGATAACCAGCCAGCTCTGATGAGTAAAATAAAAGTTCTTGTTCATTTTCTTTCATATTTTTCAAAAAAGCACTATATTTATAGGAAACTTTATGTAAGGAGAGTGTGCTGGTGCATGCCTTTAATCCCAGCATTAAGGAGGCAGAGGAGGTAGGAGGATCAGGATCACTGTAAGTTCGAGGCCAGCCTGAGACTACATAGTGAACTCCAAGACAGCCTGGCCTAGCATGAGACTCTACCTCAAAAAAACCACAACCACAAACCAAACCAAAACCAAAACCAAAAACCAAAAAACAAAAAACAAAACAAACAAACAAACAAAAAAACACTTTTATTTAAAGTGGAATTAAACCCAAACTACAAACTACAAAAGAAAAATTACCAATTACATTGCAGTGATATTATGTCTTTATTTCCAAAATCATATATAATCATTATAAATATATTAGATAATAGAGAAACACAAAATGTATATCATTTTTAAAGTCATTTATTGTTCTTCCCCTGTTAATGTTCTGTTGCATAATCTTTTCCTTTTGCTTGTATATAAGTAATGTGCTGTGATGTGGTATGTGTGTATGTGTGTGTGTGTATGTATGCGGTGTATGCATGCGTATGTGCCCTTGTGGGATCCCATATGCTTGTCTGCCATGACCAGGGTGTAACATCAGATGTCCAGCTTGGACTGATCTTCTGCCTGGTATTATTTTTGAGCAGGAGTCTCTCTCTCTCTCTCTCTCTCTCTCTCTCTCTCTCTTCTCTCTCTCTCTCTCTCTCTCTCTCTCTCTCTCGCCATTTCTGGAGTTTACGAGGCTCCATTGATTCTTGAGTCTTTGATCCCCTCTGGGATTGGGTTTACAGGTGCCATGGTTATACCCAGCTATTTTATGTGGGATCTAGAGAATTGAACTCAGACATTCACAGCCCCCCACCCTCTGAACATATCTAATCACTAAGCAATCTCTTCAGCCCATAATATTTTCTTACCAGACTCATTTGGCTGCCTACCTGTGTAACCCCAACCTAACCCTAACTCCACCTGTGGCTTCATGTGGGCACTGGGGAATTGAACCTGGGTCCTTTGGCTTTGCAGGCAAGTGCCTTAACCACTGAGCAATTTCTCCAGCTTCCTGCTAACAGCTTTCTACAACCTGAAACTTACCATCTGTAGCAGACAGCTTCAGATTTGCTGAGGTGAACTTCCAGATCTAGCACAGTTATGGAGGAAGGGATATTTATCGAACCTTATAGATTCAGGGGACATTCCATAATGGCAGAAGAGTCTGGTCTGCTCTTACAGGACCAGGTAGAGAGAGAGAGAGAGAGAGAGAGAGAGAGAGAGAGTCAAAATCCAAAATCCACACAGCACAGCACATTTCAGGAACTCCAGCTAGGCACACTTTGCATATCTTTAGATTGAAATCTCAAACCCACCACCACACCTTAAGATCTGCCCAGTGACACTGCCTTCAGCCAGGTGGCTGCAGATGCAAACTGCAAACTAATAAAACACTGAATATATTGGCGGACATCTATTCAAACTACCGTCCCATCCCATCCCATCCCATCCCATCATCCCAGGCGTGGGTAGACATCTCCCTAAGGGAATTTATCAGCAGGATGTCCAAGAACAAACCTGGATAAATACAATTAGCCAGGCAACAGGCTCTACCCTAAGAATTAAAACTAGAAAAACAGCAGACTATGGATTGAAGAAACCACAAGGAGCCACAAGCAAGTCAAATACACATGGAGCAAATATACTGAAACAGACATATTGATGAATAATTGATCTTATGTTTGTATGACTCGTTCAACTATATTCAAAATACTGCATTTTTATTAAAATAAAAAAAAACTTTATTAAAAGTTCACCTAATCTCCTTCACCACCCTCTTTTCCATCTTCCCTACTTCCCCCACCAGAGGACACACTCTTCTTTCCTACTATGTTCTTTTCTATTTTGATGTGGTTTTTGTTGTTGTTTTTGCCCTCTTCCATCATTCTCAACAATTAGGCAGGCCATGTATAGGCTATGACAGCTGCTGTGAGGTCATGAGTACAAGGACCACTTTGTGTCTGGAAGACAGTAGTCCAAGGTACTCCTCTCCATCCTTTGACTCTTTCCACCACCTCATCAACTATAGTCCCTGGGTCATTGGAGGATATGATAGCGATTTCTCATTAAGTGTTGAACACTCGACTGTAACTTCCTTTCAACACTTTGATAAGTTTTCAGTCTCCCCAGAAGTCACTGTCATCTGAAAAGAGAAACTTCTCTAACCAAAAGTGAGAGCAACACTAGTATATAGGTACTTATAAAAATGTAAGTGTTGGGCTGGAGAGATGGCTTAGCGATTAAGGCACTTGCCTGCCAAGCCTCAGGACTCATGTTCAACTCTCCAGGTCCCATGTAAGCCAGATGCACAAGGTGACACAAGCACGTAAGGTTGCACATGTGCACAAGGTAGTGCAAGCATCTGGAGTTGGACTACAGTGGCTGGAGGCCCTAGATTACCAATTTTCTCTCTCTCTCTCTCTCTCTCTCTCTCTCTCTCACACACACACACACAAAACAAAAAAAGGCCAGTCTGTTGAGCTTGCCTCAAAAAATTTTTTTTAAATGTAAGTACTTAGAGGGCAATTTGTTGAGCATAGTATGTCCATGTAGCTAAACAACAGCAGTAACTTCTCCCCTAGGGCTTGTGACCTTCCCAGCCACAGACTTTTGATGAAGTTTTCAGTATCAGGCATTAGTCCCTCCTGTGATGTAGGTCTCAAATACAAATAGAGAGCCATTGGTTACCACCATAACAGACATGCCACTATTGCACTAGTGCATACACCTTGCCTATGTGGCCAGTTGTGTACTTGTAGGGTCCATTGCTGGTTAAGACTGCCAGTGACTCCCCCCACCCCACCCAGCAAGCTGCATATTACTTTTCAGCCTTATGACTGCTAGGCAACAGGGAAGAGTCTTCCAGGTCAGTTCTAGCTTGATTTCTCAGTGTTCCACAACCAAAACATATGGTGTCTTCAACAACAGAGTCCAACCTCCTAGTTATGGTGGGCAACTAAGAGTCTTTGTTTTGCTTTGTTTGTGGGATCTCCCTGACCAACAACTCACTGGAAGATATATTAGCCCTGGCACTGAAACCTATGGCTTCTGGGCACAGGATTTACACCCCCATTGAGTACTTTTGTCCAAACTCTCTCTCTTTTTAACAGATATGTATTATTGGCTAACATAGATAATCTGCAACCTTATTCATAACCTCTTTAATTTTCACTAACTTTTCTCCCACTCTCCCCTCCTCCATCCACCTCCACAGACCCCACTCAGATCATTCCACTCCCAGTACAAAATATAGTATCTTAAATTAATTAGTCTAACCAAAACAGGTTGTGACTATTTCAGAGTATAACACTTGCCTAAGGAAACTGAGGGACTTTGATAATAAGAACTGACAACGCTGCTGTTTTTGTACCCTCCAGTTACAACTCTGGGATTCTCCGGATGCTTTCAAAATCTCCCCAATTCTACCAGAGGCAAACTTATTTTGTATCTACTACCTAAAAAGGAGCATCCAGGGCTACTTTTATCTGCAGGAGGCAGTGTCCATGATGCTGAAGTCCCGTGATGCTAAATGTAACGAACTCTCCAGACACTTCAATGTGCTAAGGTCATCCTGTGTGCCATCCCCTTTCTGCCTTCCAGATAGAGAAACTGTGAATCTTTCTTCTTCGCTTTATGCCCAGAGAGGAAAGTAGAGACATGTTATGTTCCCATGACTTCAATGTTGTGTGTTACTCCCTGCCCAGCCCTCCCTCTACCCCAAAACAGGAAGAATGTGTCTTCCTTCATGGCTTTGTGTGTAAAGAACAAAGTAGAGATGCTTAGCATTCCCATGTCTTCAAGAGAGATGACAGTGTTTGTGGACATGCTCTCTTCAACTCTTACTCCCCTTGAGACCAGGGACAGTGAAGAAGCTAACACTGTGCCAAGCATAAAATTAGCATGAAATCAATGCTGATATTACTGCCTGGAACATCTGTTAGGGCAAGCTTTCTGGCCTCTCTCTTCCAAAGCATGAGTTCTTTCCCAGGGGTCTTCATTTAGTCATGCAAATTGACCACTGGCAGCCCAGCCCACAGACAGACATGTCTATGTTTAAATCTTGGCAGACAATATAGCTTTGATTCCAATGGGAATTCCCTTGGTAGGCTAAAAAAAAAAAAAAAAAAAAAAAAAAAAAAAAGATAGTGTAAAAAAGTTGATAATCAACCTTCATTACTATTCTATACCCAGGGGAAATAAAAGACTACAAATAGGCTGGTGGATAGAGTGCAGAGACAAAGGAAGGTTTTCACAATAGTCCAGAGAATGAATTTTATACGAAGATGAAGAACTTGATGAATAGTGAAGTACAGGGATTCCAAAAGTGAACACCAACGTATATGGATACCTGGACACTTTTATTGGATACTCAGGCAATTCAATAAGAAAGGATAGTGTTACCAATCCATGCTGCTAAAATAGTTAGATGCTAATATGCAAAACATAATCCTTATCTCATATAATAGATATATTCATATCATACATATTTTCATTTTTAAATACCAAAAAGAATTGCATTAAATATAAAATATTGGGCTGGAGAGATGGCTTAGCGGTTAAGGCACCTGCCTCCTAAGCCTAAGAACGCTGGTTCCAATCTCCAGGTCCCACGTTTAGCCAGATGCAAAGTGGCGCAAGGGCGCAATGCCGCACTTGACCACAAGGGGGCGCGCGCATCTGGATTTCGTTTGCAGAAGCTGAGAGGCTGCTGGTGCACCCATCTCTATCTGTCTCCCTCTCCCTCTCTCTCTGTCTCTCTGTCTCTCTCCAAAAATAAAATAAAATAAAATAAAATATTAACTTTTAGGGGAAAAACCACATAGAAATCATTTGTGACCTTGAGTTAGGCAAGGAAGTCTGCTTCCTTCCACCGAAAGCAAAATCTGAAATTGATCTATTGGTGTTATGGTCTGAATATTTATGTCCTTTCACAATTTAAATACTGCAATTCTAACCTGGAAGGTGATGAATTGGAGGCTTTGGTAGTGAAGTATGCCTTGAGGGCGGATCTCCCATGAACAGGGACAGTTCCCTCAGAAAGTCACACCAGAGAGCTACTTGCCTCTTCTGCCATGCAAGGACACAGCAAGGAGGCACAATCTATCCCCTAAAAGGCTCTCACCAGATACCTTTGAGGGCCACAAAGAAACCACACCCAAACCATAGCAAGGCCCACACAACATTGCATTTGAATGTATTTTTGTCCAATGTAAGAATTGCTATTTCCACATATTTTTTCCTTTGACATCTGTGGAGTACTTACAGGTTGACTCTCTATAGACTTTTAAAAACCCTATTTCTAAGGCCGGGCTTGGTGGTGCACACCCTTAATCCCAGCACTTGGAAGGCAGAGGTAGGAGGATCGCCGTGAGTTCAAGGCCACCCTGAGACTACATAGTGAATTCCAGGTCAGCCTGGAATTGAGTGAGACCCTACCTCACAAAATCAATCAATCAATCCATCAATCAATACCCTATTTCTAGACTTTCTGTGCAAATTCCAGAACCAAGATCATTTGCTTGTGCATCCATTTCTCAAACAATATTTTGTATTATTCACCTAGATATACCCCCAAATTATGATCAGCAAGTTTAAATTTTAAAAAGTAGTGGATATAGTACAATGAGTGTACCTGGGTAGACTCTTCCCTGTTATTATTTTTTGATCTTTCACAATGGCCCTCATTCCCATTAACATATCATTAAGCTGTTTGCACTTAATCCTGTTTGAGAAACTTGGCTTCAATCCTAAATGCTTTGGCTGTGTCAATATACATAGAGACAAGAAAATCTGGGTAAATTAAGCTGGATTCAGTAAATCTAAATTATTCAAGTGTAAAATGTTGGTCTATAAGCTAAATGATCAGTCATAAATTTGTCTCCTATAAACAGTAAAAGCATCTCCTTCAGCTAATACAAACTTGAAATAACTTTGCATTGTATCTCTGGCTGATATGCCCATGTTTAATTAAAGGGTTCTGGGAAAAGACCATGAGGTATTTCAAATCACTCTACAGCTTCAAATTTTCCATCAAATAAGTGAAAATAAAGTACAATATAAAAATCAGGGGTAGGAGAATGAATGAGAACAAAGTATAATGACAAATGTAGGAAGATGACATGATTAATTCAATTATTTTGTATGCTAACATAAAGTTAATAACTAGAAAAATTATATTCTGAATCTAATTGCACAAGACAGAGTATTATTTTGCAACCCATACTGATTGGACAAGCAATTCAGGCTGCAATGCTAATAAAGTTTGTTTTACTTCTCTCTCACTCCTTTTAGTCAAGAGCAGTCACAGCAAACCCAATGATGACGTAAAAATGTATTCCTACTATCAAAAACTGTATTAGCCAGATTTCTCCAGATCAAGTTGACAACAACTTAACCATCACAAGAACCAAAGTTAAATTGATACAGACTGATTGGGCTTACAGGTAATACATTCTCAGTATAAACAGCTTCGTAATTGTTATCCTATTTCCAACCTGCTAATACAATGAGTGCACCTTGCTGTTAAATGAATTATTGCAATATTATTATAACATAATGATATAAATTTAATATTGAAGTGAATGAAAATAATCAAAATATAAGCCTCCTTTAGTAATTTCTAGAATAGGCTTTCTAATATCGGCAAGAGAAATGAAAATAAAATCTAATTTCCATAACTCTGATCACTCTCTAGGCAGTCTACTTCCAAAAGTGAGAATGAAATACAGGGTTGTTTTTTTTTTCCCTCCAGTGTTCTCTGTCCCCCTAATTACATACTTGAATTGTATAGATGGTATGTCTCTTGGGAATTTTCCATTAACTGTTCAATCTGTCCATTAAGATTTTTTTTTCTTGATATCATATTAAGCTCATGCTCTCGTTTTCTGCCTTTCCCTCTATTAGTACTAATTAGGTCTTGTTGGCTTGGGAAGAATATGTTATCCCATCTTGGTACCTCCCTCTCAATCTGCAGACATATGCCCAGCTTTATTCACTATGCACTGAACATGTTAACAATGTTCCAGATAATTATGTGAGATTACAATTGTCACTCCACCCTTCTCAGAGTTCTTAAACTATTTGATCTTTTCAGAAAAACAAATGTAAACAATGTCACAATATACAATATTATATAACAAAATCCATATAGACTCCCATACCAATAGTTTTAAAAAATATTTTGATTTATTTATTTGCAAGCAGACAGAGATTGAAGGGAGACAGACAGAGAGAATGGACACTCTAGGGCCTGGAGCCACTGCAAACTAACTCCAGATATATGTGCCTCTTTGTGTATCTGCTTTATGTCACTACTGTGGAGTCAAACCTTGGTCATTAGGCTTTGCAGACAAGAGCCGTAACCACTTAGCCACCTCTCCAGCTTCCAATGATTTTTAAAATTTTATTTTAGAGAAAGTGAGCGAGAGAGAGACAATTGTTGTGCCAGGGCTTCAGCCACTGCAATTGACCTCCAGACACTTCTGCCACCTAGTGGGCATGTGTGACCTTGTGCTTGCCTCACTTTTGTGTGTCTGGCTTACATGGGATCTGGAGAAGCAAACATGGGTCCTTAGGTTTTGCAAGCAAGTACCATCTCTCCAACCCTAAATTCAGTTTTAAACTAATTATAAAAAGACATTTTTGAAACAGGAGCCAATTAGATTATTATTATAATTTGGATCTTGAATGTTCCCAAAGGCCCATGGGTTAAAGGTATTGTTCTAAAAGTGGTATTGCTGGGTGGAGCTTTAGAAGTAGGGACCTCCCTAGAAGTTCTGAGATCATTGGATACATAAACCCAAAGGGAACCACGGGCCCCCAGCCTCTTATTTTTCTCTCTTTTTATTATCTTTCTTTTCTTTTCTTTTCTTTCTTTCTTTTCTTTTCTTTTCTTTTTTTTTTTTTGAAAGAGAGACAGAGACAGGGAGGAAGAGGCATGGAGAGAGAGAATGGGCGCGCCAGTGGCCTCTTGGCCACTGAGAACAAATTCCAGAAGCGTGTGCCCCCTGTGAGCATGCATGGCATTGTGCCTTTTCGTCCCTTTGCATCTGGCTAAACATGGGACCTGAAGAATCGAAGGGGCTTTCCTAGGCTTGGCAGGCAGGCACCTTAACTGCCAAGCCATCTCGCCAGCCCTCTTTTTCTTTTCTCAATGCTTTTTAAGAACCTTTTTTTTTTTTTTTTTTTTTTGAGAGAGAGAGAGAGAAAGGAGAAAGAGAGAGAAAAAGAGAGAATGGGTGTACCAGTGCCTCCTGCCACTGCAAACGAACTCCAGAGGCATGTGCCACCTTGTGTATCTGGCTTCCATGGGTTGTGGGGAATCAGAATCAAACCGGGGTCTTTAGGCTACACTGGCAAGCACCTTAACTGCTAAGCCATTTCTCCAGCCCTTTCTCTTTTTCTTTTGGACATAAGGTTAGGATTTTTATGTACCATATGTTCCCTCTGTCATACCCACCAGTGATTCAATATAATCTGTAGCCTAGACTGGGAGGAGGACTTCCAAAATGGTGAACCAAAATACATCTTTTCTCTTTGTAAAAGTAAGTGATCTGAGGTATTTTGTTGCAGTGATAGAATACTACTACAATTACAGGTTAGGTATCGTATGACATGAGAATGGTACTATGGTTATACACTAAAATTTATGTAATACTTATTGGTGTATACTGAGTTAGTTATGAGTGAAATTAAATTATTTATGATGTTATTGGCTATATTTGATTCTCTCTCTCTCTCAAAGAAATAAAACATTTTAAGAAAAAAAATTGAAACACTTCCTTCAAATAATAAATAATAAAACTAACAGCTGACATCTTATTATTAATTATGAGAGGAAATAAAGCTATTTCTATGTCCAGAAAAAGAAAAAAAAACATTGAAGTGATGAGCAGGATAAGGTTTGCAAGATGGAAAAGGTCTGGAGACTGGTTCCACAACAATGTGAGTACATGCAACTGCTAGCTTATACACTTTAAATTATCAAGATGGTAAATTTTATGTTGTATGTTGCTGAAGTTTGCTTTTAAATGAAGGAAAAAACTAAAAATAAAGTGAAAGTGATAGTAAAATTTTTGTACACAAGTACAAAAGGTGTGTGTGTGTGCATATTTTGTTGTTAGAGTTTGTTTTTGTTTGTTTTGAGGCAGGGTTTCACTCTAGCCGGCTGACCTGGAATTTACCATTAGCCTCAAGCTGGCCTGGAACTCAAGGCAATCCTTCTGCTCAGCATCTTCCTCTCTCCCCTCCCCCATGCTGTAACTAAAGTTATGTGTCACCACATCCTGCCTAAAGTTGTTTTTAAAAGGTGAAGAAGATTAAATAAATTAAATAAGATTAAATACAAACTATAGGGGCTGGATGGATGGTTCAGCAGTTAAGCATGCTTGAAGGCCTAAAGGAATCCTGAGACTGCCTGAGTTCAAATCTCCAGATCCCATGTAAAATAGCTTGACATGCACATGGGCCTGTAACCCCAGCCCTCAGGGAAGCAGAGATTCTAGAATCTGCAGAGTGCTGCAAGTGTCGAAGTTAATAAAGAGACTCCTGCCCAAAGCAAGACCAGATGGACGCATCATGGAGCAGTTCTCCCAATGTTCCATTCCAGCCTCACAAGCTAGCAACTCCCCTCCACGGGCTAGTATATCAGGGGTTACAAGGGCATATATAAACCATACACATCACACCACGCACATGTACGCATGAACGCACACAAGCAAAAATGAAAAAAAAATTAAAAACAAAAGATGGGAGATTTCACAGCTGGGCATGGTGGCACACATCTTTGATCCCAGCCCTCAGGAAGCAGAGATAGGAAGATTGCTGCAAGCTTAAGGCCACCCTGAGATACATAGTGATTTCCAGGTCAGCCTGGCTAGAGCAAGACCCCTTGAAAAAAAAAAAGAGGAGATTTCATTATTAGGAAATCAGCATTCAGAGGAATGTTAAAAATAGTTCTTCACGGCCGGGCGTGGTGGCGCACGCCTTTAATCCCAACACTCGGGAGGCAGAGGTAGGAGGATCGCCGTGAGTTCAAGGCCACCCTGAGACTACATAGTTAATTCCAGGTCAGCCTGGGCCAGAGTGAGACCCTAACTCAAAAACCAAAAAAAAAAAAAAAAAAAAAAAGTTCTTCATGCAGAAAGAAAACAAACCCACATATAAATAGAAAAATACAAGACAGAATTAAGAACAACAGAAAGGAGTATAAATAGTTAAAACTTGAAGAAAATAACAATATTCTTAAAGGATGGGTGCTAAAATATGCATATTTATAAATATAAATGAATACTCTTATTTGTACATATAAAAATAAAGGGGGAAATAGCATGGCGTCAAAGTGACATAATATCTTGATACTGTTTAAAAAGCAGTGAAAGGGGCTGGAAGGATGGCTTAGAGGTTAAGGCGCTTGCCTGCAAAGCCAAAGGACCCTGGTTCATTTCCCTAGGACCCACGTAAGCCAGGCGCACAAGGTGGTGCATGTGTCTGGAGTTTATTTGCAGTGGCTGGAGGCCCTGGCACACCCATTCTCTTCCTTTCTTTCTGACTGCCTCTTTCTCTCTCACTTTCTGAAATAAATAAAAATAAAGCACTTTAAAAAAAAAGAGATGTATATAAGCAAAAAAAAAAAAGAAAGAAAAAAAGAAAAGAAAGAAAGAAAAAAGAAAAAATCAATGAAAGGCCTTACTTTTCAGATTCTGCTAAACCAAGAATGTTTGTTGTAATGTTGATCATAAGTACCAAAAAACATGTATAATCAACTATTAATAGAACATAAGTTAAGACAAATGATACATAAAGTTTTTAAAAGACAGGAAATTTTAAAGCAGAATGTCAAACTGAGAAATAAATAATAGCTTTAACTAATATTTCAGAAATTTGGATGGAATTTCCTAATTAAAGAAAACTATTAGGGCTGGAGACATGGCTCAGCAGTTAAGGTGCTTGCTTGAAAAACATAAGGACCCAGGTTTGATTCCCCAGTACCCATGTAAAGCCAGATGCACAAAGTGGTGTGAGCAACTGGAGTTCATTTGTAGTGGCTGGAGGCCCTGGCATGCCCATTTTCTTTCTCTTTCCCTTTCTCTCTCTGCTTTCAAACAAATAAATGAAAAAATACCATCATTAGAATTGAAAAGAAATTAAAACTCACTATTGCTTATAAAAGATGCACCTTAAACATAAGGGCACAGGAGTGTTAAAAAGTGGCAAAACACACAATGCAAAAACAACTTATTCTAGCTATATTAACATCAGAAAAAGAGCATCACTAAAGATAGAAACAGTTTCATATAAATATATTTTAGATTAAAGATCAATCTACTAAGTGGATTTAATGATTATTACAAGTTGGATATCTCTCGTAACATAGCCTAGAAACACTTCAAACAAAAGCTGATAGAACTGAAGGATAAATAGTTCATCCCAATTAGGTTTAAAGATTCGAATACATTTATTTCAGTAAAGAATAAACAAAAAAACCCATAGGATTTAGATTTTAACATGATTAATGAGTCTCATTTAATTGCTGCATATAAAACTACAGCATAACTTTTCAAGTACACATAAACCATTTGCCAAAATTGATGAAGTGCTGGATCATAAATCAGGTCTCAGTGAAGCTCAAAGCACTGGGATCATTAATCTTAGGAAATTAGGCTAGAAATCAATAATACAAATAACTAGGAAAAGCCCACATGTTTGAGTTAAAGCAGTACACTTATACATAATCCGCTGGTTGAAGAACTACTCCACATAAAAATCTAGACTGCCCAGTGAAATAAAATACAACATTTCAAAAAGTGTGAGAGGTAATTAAACATGGGCTTAGAGTAAAATTTAGAGCCTAAACTGCTGAGACGAGGGAAATGAAAAGCTGCAGTTCAATGATTTAAGTAGTATCCATCTCAATAAATAAACCCACACTTTGCCTTTTAGGATTTACTATTATTTTAAGACAGAAACGTGTGTGTGTGTGTGTGTGTGTGTGTGTGTGTGTGAGAGAGAGAGAGAGAGAGAGAGACTGTGGATGACAGAGGACAATCACAGGTGTCATTCCCAAGGTGCTGTCTTTTTGAGACAGGGTCTCATTATTGGCCTGGAGTTTGACAAGTAGGCTAGACTGGCTGGTCAGAGATCTCCACTTCTCCAGTCCCAGAATTCCACACACTCAATGGCACCATGCTCAGTGTATTATATAATGAGTTATGGGGATCATACTCGGGTCTTCATTCTTACAAGGCAAGCACTTTAGTACCTGAGCCTGAGCCATTTCCATAGACCAAAAAGAGATATTTTTTAAGCAAAAGAAGATCCACGAGATGCAGTCTCAGTTTCTGCAAGTAGTGGATGGATCTCAGGCTGAAGACATGTGCTTCAAAACCCAGTCCGTTCTCACCTGCAATGCATTTTTAGACTCCTGTACACACCATAGTCTCCCAGGAGGTTTTGCTTGCTTTTCTGTTTTTGTATTTCTAAAATCAGATTATCCTTTTCATAACCACTCTGAGGCAGAAAAGAATACCCAAACACTGGGTGGTTCAGGCTCACTCTTCCACAAACAGGCAGACACAAGCCTCTGACCCAACAGAACAAACCAGTTACTCTGCAAGCTCTCATCTCCACACCCAGACAACAAGAAATATCTGTTCAACATATGCATTATCTCTGTGGTCTCAAAACAAGATATTGACTAATATGAAATTACATAGGCAATATATTTTTTTTTCTTCAAGGTATGGTTTCACTCTAGCCCAGGCTGACCTGGAATTCACTATGTAGTCTCAGGGTAGCCTTGAACTCACAGTGATCCTCCTACCTCTGCCTCCTGAGTGCTGAGCTTAAAGATGTGTGCCACCACGCCGATGGCAATATCTTTTTTGGGGGCGGGCTTCAAGGTAGGGACTCACTCTGGCCCAGGCTGACCTGGAATTAACTATGTAGTCTCAGGGTGGACATGAACTCACAGTAATCCTCCTACTTCTGCTTCCCAAGTGCTGGGACTAAAGGCGTGTGCCACCATGCCCAGCTCAACATTTTCTTTCTTTCTTTCTTTTATTTTTTTTGGGGGGGGGGAAATATCTTTCTTAAAAAATATTTTATTTTTATTTATTTATTTGTATGAGAGAGAGATACAGAAATGGGCAGGTAGAGAGAGACAGAGAGAATGGGTATGCCAGGGCTTCCAGCCACTGCAAATGAACTCCAGATGTGTGTGCCCCCTTGTGCATCTGGCTTACATGGATACTGGGGAGTTGAACCTGGGTCTTTTGGCTTTGCAGGCAATCACCTTAACCACTAAGCCATCTCTCCAGCCAATCTTTTTAAAAAAAGTTTCTGACCTCCTTTCACAGCATAATAAAATACAATAAATCCAATTAGTTGCATATTTTAGATTATGGAGTAGTAGGTAACTGAATACTGCAGTCTACTTTTTAAAAATATTTTTTATTTACTTATTTAAGACAAAAGAGAGAGAGAGAACTTCTTTGAACAGCATAATAAAATCACAATAACCACTAAGCCAATTAGTTTCTGCCTCCTTTCATATTTTATTTTAGATTATGGAGCAGTAGGTAACTGAATACTGCAGTCTACTTTTTAAAAATATTTTTTATTTACTTATTTAAGAGAGAGAGAAAGGCAAAAAGAGAGAGAGAGAACGGCCACACCAGGACCTTCAACCACTGCAAATGAACTCCAGACACATGTGCCACCTTGTGCATCTGGCTTACATGGGTCTTGGGGAATCAAACCTGGGTCCTTTGGCTTTGCAGGCAAGTGCCTTAACCACTAATCTCTCCAGCCCACAGCAGTCTACTTTGATAAACCCTACCACAATAAATATTATTATTGTACCTAATTCATGAAACTAAGCATTGGTTTGAGAAACAATGTTTTTATTATTCACCATTTTAATTTGGGATTGGAGTGATCAATGTAACTGAAAGAAAAAAATTTTCATAATGTGCTATGAATTTTCATTTAAAACGGTCTTTTGGGTATGTGTAAATTAGTAGAAAGTATTCAAATCAATTTCCCCCTATAAATTAAATTGAATTATATGTGAGCTTTAATTAGAAAGACTTATTTGGAAACATCTGATAAACATACCATCAATATGACAGAACTCTCAACCACATTAAATATTCAAGAGCTTTGAACAACACTAATATGACACTGACCCATTTATATAGTTATGCTAAATAAGAACAGAAAAAGTGCTCTGTGGAAACATTTACATATTCTCTTACAAAAGTTTGAAAACAACACTTTTGAGAAACTCAAGAGCCCAGTGCTTCCATTCACGATAAGCAACCAATTTGCTTGAACATAGAGCAGTAAAGAAATTTGATCTTACTGGGTACCTGGGTTTTCAGGGGGAGGAGGTAGCCTTGACAAGCAAGAAAAGCAGTCTCCCTCTAGTCAGGACAGAAAACTCAGAACATAAAACTAATCTCTCAAGCAAACAGAACCTCCCTCTCCCCCCAAACACCCACACCCCACATCCATCAAACAAACAAAAAAGGAAACAAAAAGTCTAGCCATGTCTTGCACATTCCCCACCCCCGAGTCCATGTCCCACTGCTCTGCAAAGTGAGTTTGAGAGGAGGGTATTCCTTCGCATACATGTGTAAAGGAATTCCCTGGGGAAGTCTGTAACAGCCTGGAAGCAGGGAGGATGACGGGACAGAAGTTTGGAGCAGATATTTAATCCTAGAAACTGGCAATTGCCAATTGGAGAGAATATCCATGCCCTTTTGCAATGTGTGTGCATCAGACACCACCCTTTGTTGAAAGCTAATGAGCCCTTTGCAGATCTGTCTCCACCCTCACCCATGCCCCCATTCTCACCTCCCTCACCCATGCCCCCATTCTCACCTCCCTCATCCATGCCCCCATTCTCACCTCCCTCATCCATGCCCACATTCTCACCTCCCTCACCCATGCCCCCATTCTCACCTCCCTCACCCATGTCCCCATTCTCACCTCCCTCACCCATGCCCCCATTCTCACCTCCCTCACCCATGCCCCCATTCTCACCTCCCCCATGCACCCATGCCCCCCTCATTCTCCATTCTCACCTCCCCACCCATGCCCCCCCCTCACCTCCCCATCCATGCCCCCATTCTCACCTCCCCATCCATGCCCCCATTCTCACCTCCCCTCATCCATGCCCCTCACCTCCTCATCCATGCCCCATTCTCACCTCCCTCACCCATGCCCACATTCTCACCTCCCTCACCCATGCCCACATTCTCACCTCCCTCACCCATGCCCCCATTCTCACCTCCCTCACCCATGCCCACATTCTCACCTCCCCATCCATGCCCCCATTCTCACCTCCCCTCACCCATTCTCACCTCCCTCATCCATGCCCACATTCTCACCTCCCCTCACCCATGCCCCATTCTCACCTCCCTCACCCATGCCCACATTCTCACCTCCCCTCACCCATGCCCCCCTCCCTCCCTCATCCATGCCCACATTCTCACCTCCCTCATCCATGCCCCCATTCTCACCTCCCTCACCCATGCCCCCATTCTCACCTCCCTCACCCATGCCCCCATTCTCACCTCCCTCACCCATGCCCCCATTCTCACCTCCTCCCCCCATGCCCCCATTCTCACCCCCCCATCCATGCCCCCATTCTCACCTCCCTCATCCATGCCCCCATTCTCACCTCCCTCACCCATGCCCCCATTCTCACCTCCCTCACCCATGCCCCCATTCTCACCTCCCTTACTCATTTAAACTCTCAGGACAGGCATTCTGTGCACTCCTTTTGCTTTTACCATCCCTGATTTTGATTTCTTTCTCTCTCCATTCTGCTTGTATTTTTTTTTCAAAGACCCTTCAGAATTTGCCATTACGTTTCTCTCCATTAAAGCTAAAACATTTAGAGCAATTACCTTTCGAAGCAAATGATACCTTACAAAAGCTTCATTACTTGCATTTCAGCACCAGAGCCATATAAATCATGTGGCTAACATAGTATTCTGGTACTTTCCCTCTTCAAGCTTTTGTAGCAAATCAAATATTCCCGGCAACAATCCATCACCATAGATAATAATATCTGTGTGGCATTTAAAAAAAGACACTTTCATTTTCTGTAGTAACTTGAAAACAGAAACATGCTAAATATAAATTCAGCTATAGGGCTAAAGGAACTAATATATCCTCCAGAGGGGGAAAATCCCACATCTTGTTATAAGAGCATGTTCCAGAATCTGCTATTGACTTGAACAGGGCTGGGTCTATATCCTCTGAAGAGAAGGGCTTAAGGAAAGAATCATTACAAATTTCAGAGTATGCCATGCAAGCTTGTGATGCCATACAACAGGCCCCTGTGCGAGCAGTGCTAGAATCTCAGAATGGAGGTCCAGGTGAAAGACAGAGTAATTTATACTCTCCTTCTACTGAAGAGAGAGCTTGCCCTGTGTTTCAAAGTACAAATGCAGGAATTCCACTATGGGTAAGCTTGCCCAGGGAAGAGCCAAAAGATGATTAACAGAACCACCCATAGGCAGGTGTGGTAGCACACACCTGCAATCTCAGTGCTTGGGAGAATAACACAAGAGGAAGCAACTTTAAAGGCAGCCAGCGATACACAGGGACACCTCACCTCATGGCTCAAGCTGGTCTGGAAGACCAAAGGGAGTGGTAAAATTTCTTGCCACAGCATAGAAATAGAAGACATGTTGTAAGATGCTTAGGTGTGAGTGTATATGTATATATTACTTATCTAAGATGCTTCTTATGTTGCTCTAGCTAAATACCTTTGTGAAACTTTCTGATTTCTCTGTCAAGTCATAGGATTAGAAAAAATAAACATTTAGAATATTCTACAATTACTTGTCTAACTCCAACTCAACCTTTTTTTTTTTTTTAACACAGATTAGTGGTGATCGCCACGTCTATTTTTCACAATCTTTACCTCTTACCTTGCATGATTTTCTATAGATCTCTGTGCTTACACTTATCAACTCTCTTGATTATTCTCAACACATCTAGTTTACCTGCAAGACTGAATACTTTGGAGGTCAGAGGGTAGCTCTAGCATAGAACTTCCAAATCACAGGGAGGGGAGGAGAATGGGGGAAAAGAGGAAGTGAGGTAGGGAAGGGAGGAAAGAGAGGAAGCAGGAAAGAAAGGAGGAAGGGAGAGGTGGCATAATCCTGATCCCCCTACAGGAACTTCTGGTTCCTATTGGCACTTCCAGTTTGAATGACTAGATTTACCTTTTATCTCTATCCTTGCTTATATTCTTCCTGGATTTGGTTCTAAGCTTTGTCCAATCCATGTGTAATGTTTAGTTATTTTATTTTATTTTGTAAACACACACATATGAGAGAGAGAGATACAAGCAGATAGAGAGAGAAAATGGGCACTCCAGGGCCTCCAGCTCCTGCAAATGAACTCCAGATGCATGTGCCACCTTGTGCATCTGGCTTCTGTGGGTCCTGGGGAATTGAACCTAGGTCCTTTGGCTTTGCAGACAAGTGCCTTAGCTGCTAAGCTATCTCTCCAACCCTTATTTTTTATTTATCTATTTGAGTGAGCGAAAGAACCCATTCACAGGTGCCCCAGGGCTTCTTGCCTTTGCAAATGAACTCCAGACCCATGTATGTTGTGCATTTGGCTTTACATGGATACTGGGGAGTTGAATCTGGCCTGTCAGGCATTGCAAGCAAGTGCCTTTAACTGCTGAGGAAGTTTTTAAATGAGGCTAATTAAGGGGAAGACACACCATAATTATGGGTGGCACCATGGGCTGGAGGTTAAAATTGGGCTGAGCACTGGTATTCATCCCTGCTTCCTGATTGTGGATGCAATGTGACCAGCCATCTCCATCTCCTGTGCCCTGCCCTGCCATGACTGTATTCTCTGGAACTGTAAACCAAAACGAATCCCACTTCCCTTAAGCTGATTATATATATATATTTTTATATTGGGAACTTTAATATATGAACATTGTAAATTGGCTGTGTTCCCATCAGGCTATCTCTATTGTCCTCCCTCTCCTGCCCCCATTCTGAGGGTCCTCCTCAGTGTGGCTATTGGTGGCCACTGCAGAGTCATGACTGCACCAGTGAGTTCCTATGGGGAGGATCAAGCCTCACAGCATACCTTCCCACCCTGTGGCTCTTACATTCTTTCCATCCCCTCCTCCCACAATATTCTCAGAGTCTTGGAGGGTGTGTTATAAATCTCCTTTAGTCTCTCAGCAGCCTCTTATTTCCTACTTTGATGAGTTTTGAGTCTCCTCAGTGTCCACCACTGTCTCCATTGAGAAGGTTCTCTGGCTAGAAGTGAAGCAGGGTTCATATTTAATCTACCACTGCCTCTGTAATGTTTCCTGAGCTCTGTGGCTGGTGTGATAGAGATGACTCATCCCATGCCAGGCACTCAGCTTTCCTTCCTTGTTATTTTGAAGAGTCTTAGGTCTCCCTGGTATCCACCACTGTCTATAAGAAGCAGTTTCTGGAATATATACATACATATATATATATGTGTGTGTGTGTGTGTGTGTGTGTGTGTGTATATATATATATATATATATATATATATATATATATATATATGATACATGTACACATTTAAAGGGTTTTTTTGAGAGAGAGACAAAGAGAGAATGGGTGCACCAGCGGCCTCTCAGCCACTGTGAATGAACTCCAGATGCGTGAGCCCCCTTGTGCGCATGTGCAACATTGTGCGCTGTGTCACTTTTGTGTCTGGCTAGATGTGGGACCTGGAGATACAAACAGGCATCCTTAGGCTTCACAGGGTTTTTTTTTTTTTTTTTTTTTTGATGGGCATGACCTTTCCAATGAGTCAAAGAGCGGTGTAATCTTCCTTCTCAGGTCTGTGATCTTCCAAGCCATAAGCTTCTGACTTGGTTCTCAGCACCAAAATGAATGCCCCCCCCCCACCGGCACCACTGAGCAGGCCTCATATCCAATCAGAGAGAAGTTGATCATGCCCATAACTTACATGTGCAACAGTGCTTACATGCCCTGTTGCATAGCTAGGTACATCCTTCCTGGATGGCTGATTTTGTAGCTTGCAGGACCCATTGCTTGTTCCCACTGTTGATGACTTATGTCCCACAGTAGTGCAAATAGCACTATGACAGCTAACCAGCAGGGAACTGGCTTCCATTTCAACTCCAGCTTGATCTCTAAATGCCCTGTGATCACAGCCTGTGGTGTCTTCAGCAATAAGGTCTTATCCATCTAGTGGGTAACCAAGTGCTTTGTCAATGGCCTGAATTTTGGGGGTCTTCATGGTCTTCCCTACCCAACATCTCACTGTGTATGGCTACTGAATTCTGGCGCTGAGATTTATGAGCCACAGCATATGATTTTTCTTTGAGTCCAACAGGCTACTTATGCCCAAACTATCTATCTCACTTTCACTACTTCTCTCTCTTTTCAAGAGAGTTATATCTTTTAAATAGCTAATGGAGTAGAGTTCTATGTTGCTAATTCATGTCAGTTTTAGTTGTGTCTAACCCCCGTGCTCTGCCTCCCTTCTCCTGCCAGCCCTAGACTCTTTCATACCCTGTAGTGTGTTTGTCTTCCTCTTGCCTGTCTACTATCCCTTCCTTCAATCCTTCTCTGCTTCTCTTCTCTCCAAGCTTCATTCTAGCTTTCTGACCAGTACTGCTGATGCTGCTTAAACGGCTTCTTGTCAGGCATTTGGTCACAGCAAAGAAGGGGGAATCCTACATGTCAGGGCACTGTTGTCTTCCAACCAAAGAAGGCAACACAAATAGCCCCGTTCTTGTGCCAGCTGTATCATGGCCATCACCAGGCATTGTCCCACCCAACCCCATAACAAACTGGATAATCATTTAGAAGGTCACTAATAGCTCCTTCTCCTCTCGTTTGCTCAGTTAAAATAGGCCAGTCACTCACTGGTGTGTAATTTTGTCAGTGATCTTTCCCACCCTGAGCTGCCAACTTGCTTGAGTAACTTCTGCCAGTATTCATTTTCCCGGTCTCTCTTGCTATTAAACCAAACTTTTCTTTTGCTTTCCGGGGCTCATCAAGTATCCCTCCCTAATGACAAACTGTCCTTGGAATCGAATGTGGTTCCAAATTCCCAATTCCACTTCATTCTGATTGCTTCTCTCCCATTCCCCGCTAACTCTTCCCTTTGATTTTCATGCCTCCTTCTTGAACTTGGTGTAGGACATCCAGTTCTGCCCTGCACTAAGAACTACTGCTTTGCCTGACTTTCTTATTTTCTGCTTACGCACACTCATGTTTGCCATTTTTTATTTCAATTTTAGCTTTCAGAACCATGTTCTCCACTACAGATAAGAATAATCAAACTGAAGAGCAATGCATGACATTAAACATTCCTAGGAGAAACTGTACTTAAACGTTCTCCTTAAAGTCATTAAAGTTATTATTTGGGGAAACATGCCAATAACATTGACAGGGGAGTTGATCAACCGTGTAGAAGGACATCTGCCAATCAACAGTGTAGAAGGACATCATGAATCCAGGCAAAACGAACAGCCTGAAATAGCTGCCAAGATGCCTCTATAAACCCTCATGTGATCATGGTGTAGCCTTAGCCTTTCATGGCATATCCATTTTTATAAATCTATTTATGAGCACAAAGGGGTAGCTACCACTGCTCTGGCTTGCCAGCATGGACTGACCACTGCTATTTTAACCACATTCCCCTTCAGAAAAAGCACGGCCAACACTTTCAAATTCCTGAGGGACCCATAATTGTTTGTGGAATGACACATCCTTTGGAAATTTGTTGCTATTTAAACCACTGTTAACTTGTGGTTTTTGGTTTTTTTGGGTTTTTTTCCCCCATATTGAACCCTTAGGACCCAGAGTTCCAGACCTTCCCCACCCCCACCAGCAATGGTAACTGGTTCCAGGAGTGAAAGGCTATCCCGGAGAACAGACTAGCTAATCAGACACCAAGAACTAACACACTCAGAACAGGAGTCTCAAGGCTCAGCTGATGCTCCCATTAGGCCAAGAATGTCACTTTCCTTTAAACCTTGAAAGTGTAAAGGGCGATGGCAGTGCAAGGACTCAGTACCGTATCTATTCCACCACTCACCTAAAGGGCAATTTTAGTGGAAAGTTCAATCTGTATGAGTAAAAAGGAATTAAGGGTTACTTTCTGCTCACCTCATTCTGGGATATGAGCCATCCAACCACACATGGCCACCCATTCTCTCATGACCTCTTTGAAAGTAGAGTGGGTGGCTGATAATATCAGATCAGCCCTGCTGGCCTGATAGTATTTCTTCCTTGCCTCAGGCTAGCACTGCTCTTTTCTTCATATTCTATGTAAGCCCTCCCAGGCCACCTAGCAATCAACCCACATCAGGAGTACTGAACCAAGACAAGCTTGATGACACTCAAGATAAAGCCTGATGAAGGGCTGGAGAGATGGTTCATCAGCTGGGGTGGGGGGTAGGGGGAAGGGCAGGAGAGATAGCTTAGCAGTTAGGAGCACTTCCTGTACGAGCATTGGGGGCCTGAGAAGGCCTCACAGACTTCTCATGTTCAATCATCAGAACCCACATACACAGCTGGGCTTGGCCACACACATCTGTAACACTAGTCTTGTGGGGACCAAAGACCCAAAGAATCACCAGGGTTCTCAAAAATAAAAAATAAATAAATACAAAACAAAACAAAGCAAGCTCTCGGGGTTGGTAAGACTCCAGCTCAAATAGGAATAGGAGGAAGGTTGATGGAGAACACCCTACCTATCCCTTCCACTGCAAATGAGTGCACTGGGTGGCAATATGGACACATATACCACACATAACACACACACACACACACACACACACTCCAAAAAAATCCTTGTGTGAAGATCTATTATTACAGAGATGTGACCAAGATGTGCAAGGTATTAGCTTGTCATAGTTTCTTAGATACTTGCAGAGCACTTGA
This sequence comes from Orientallactaga sibirica, assembly GCA_036365145.1. NCBI lineage: Eukaryota > Metazoa > Chordata > Mammalia > Rodentia > Dipodidae > Orientallactaga > Orientallactaga sibirica. The sequence continues at coordinate 18,618,937 of JAEOAD010000024.1, read as the reverse complement.
GAGACAAAGCACTTTAGGGCACACCCAGCACCCTGAGCTTTGTACTCATAGTGGTTCCTCTGATCTCTGGAGTTCCACGGAGCTTACAGGCAGCAGCTTAGGTAGATTCTGCTCACACAACGGCTTTGAGCTGAAAGAGCCTGAGTTGAGAGCACTTCATTTCTTATGAAAAACTGGGCTGGAAGCAAACCTACCCAAACTTTGTTTCAGAAGAAGAAACCTGAGTTTTACTGAATAGACAACAAATTAACCGCTCCAGAAGCGAATATCCAGAGGGAGATATTTTATCTTCTGTTTACTCTCATCAGACATCTTTGAAAAACTGGTCCAAAGGAAGGAGCTGCCAGAGCCTCTCAGCTCACAAGATCTGTGAAACCGAGAAATCATTTTCCTATCATCAAGGGGAAAGCTAGTGGCCACATGCATAAGTGGCAAAATTTATGGACATCTTAGAAAAATGGAGCGATTCGCACACAGTACCAATCGTCATGGCAAATCTGTGGGCTCTGGGTTCGTGAGGAGCCTTGTCTCAAGAAACAAGTCACAGAGATACCTGTCATTGACCTCCGGCCTCAATACTCACGTGTACACACACACACACACACACACACACACACACACAAACTCTGTGACACAATCCAGGCCAGATGTAAAATAGGAACGCAAAATTATTGAGATAGTTGAGTGTTTTGTAAAGGATGTGGATGGAATTACATGTTATTTGAAGTTTATTATATGGGCAGTGGGGAAATAGCCCTTTGACATTCTTTTGGTTTATTTGGTATGTTTTCATGTAGTTATTTTAGTCAGGGACTTACTTAACAATTCTAGAAATGTTCTGTTTAGTAACAGCGTACTCTGTAGACAGAATTACCTTTCCAAACAACAAAATTTCATATCTTTTTTTTTTTTTTTTTTTTTGTTTTTTGAGGTAGAGTCTCACTTGAGCTCAAGCTAACCTGGAATTCACTCTGTATTCTCAGGGTAGCCTCCAACTCATGGTGATCCTCCTACCTTTGCCTCCCAAGTGCTGGGATTAGAAGCATGTGCCACCATGCTCGGCTCACAGTTTCATATCTTAACAGCATTCCCTGTTAAGGAAATCTCCTTTATGTCTAAGAATTCCTAGTTTGTATTTTTATTCTATTCTGTGTTCTTGCTTTTCCTCTTCTGTGAATTTCAGCTATAGAACTTAATCTTGCAGCATAGGTGAGCTGAGATACCATGTCCATTCATGGATAGCCCCAGTATAGAAAAACTAATTTTTCAAACTTTATTATAGAAGGTAATTTTCCAAAGTTGGATCATCTTTTAGGACTGCCTTAGGTACTCTAGTCAAATTTTTTGTTCTATCATTAAATTCTGAGGTAAATAAAAGGAGTTCTATGGGGCTGGAGAGATGGCTCAGTAGTTAAGGTGCTTGCCTGCAAAAGCTAATGACCTAGATTCAGTTTCCCAATGCTCACATAAAGCCAGATGCACAAGATAGTGTGTGTGTCTGGCATTTATTTGCAGTGGCTACAGGCCCTGACATATCCATTCTCTCCCTCCCTCTTTCTCTTTCTCTCTCTCTCCCCACAAAAAAATAAAGTATTTTTAAAATGTTTTTTAAAAAGTTATACATAATCTCCATAACACATTAGTATTATTGTTAGTGTTTTGCTTTAAGATCAAATTTCTTTCAAACTCTGATATATGTAACTACTAAGGGCCAAGCATATAAAGAATAACTCAGGGGCTGGAGAGATGGCTTAGCGGTTAAGGTGCTTGCCTACAAAGCCAAAGGACCTTGGCTTGATTCCCCAGTACCCATGTAAGCCAGATGCACTAGGTGGTACATGCATCTGGAGTTCATTTGCAGAGGCTAGAAGCCCTGGCATGCCCATTCTCTCTCTCAGTCTCTCTCTCTCTCTCTCTCTCTCTCTCTCTCTCTCTGTATGCCTCTTTCCCTCTCTCAAATAAATAAATAAAAATAAAATACTTTAAAAAAAGAATAACTGAGTCTATTAGTCACTGTACATTTATTGAGGCTTATACTAAACCCATTATCATTGAAATTGTTGAGGATACAGCAATGAGCAAGTGACATTTCCATGACGGCTCCATGGCTTCTGATTTAGGTGTTTCTATATCAGATCCTCCAAGATAGGAACCAAATCATTGCAGATGAATAAACGTAGATTGAGTATACATGCTCCCTATCACAGAATGCCCTGCTACAAGCGGACACTATGATTTGGTTGAAACTGTGTACTATGTCTTTGGAGTGAAATTCTTCTCCTTCTACTATACTCTGAATTCTTATGTTCGATGTTTTCATAGTGCCCTGAATATCTAGAAATTCCCATTCATACCTTTCTATTAGCTTGTCTTTCTCTTTGTTGGACTGTATTAGATCTGCCAACTGGTCTTCTAGTTTAGATATTCTGTTCTCTGCTTAATCCATCCATTCTACTGGTGAGACTTCCACAGAGTTTTTTTTATTTGACTGACTGTTTTCAGTGCTAGTATTTCTGCCTGGTTTTTCTTCAGTATTTCCATTTCCTTACTCATTCCTTGTAGTGACCTCCTTATTTCATTAAGTTGGTTTCCAGTGTTCTCCTTATAGAGTTTATTTTCTTCTTTAATTCCTTTGTTTTCTTCTTTGATTCTTTTGATTTCTTCAAGTATAGATAAAATCATTTAAAAAAATCTTTTCCAGGTATTTCATCTAAAACAGTCTCATTGGGCATCATTTCTGATGGATTTATAATTTTTGGTGAGATTGCATTGTCTTGATTATTTGTCTTTCTTGTATTATAATGTAGCAATTTGTACATCCTGCGTTAATTTGATGCTTGGGTTTTCTAATTATCTGCAGAGTTGTTAGATGTGGAAATCAAACTTTATATACCTTCAGGGTAGGAGTTTAAGTTGCCAAGTGTAGCTCTTGTACTCTAATCCAACCGCAGAAATAATCCTAGGTGTTGAGTTTGCCTGCTATTCAAGTATTCTAGTGGGCTGGACAAGTATCTTAGGGTAGAACAATTTACTGGCAAATTCCAAACTTCAACTGAGCAATATGCACATTCAATATGAACCAGCACAGAGTATGCAAGTGTGGGGATTAAAACAAACAGATAGCCTTATTAAGCCCAAATCCTTAAGGCTCTACACCATTAATCCTGTCAGCTGGGAGGTTGAGATTTCTGTTCTGAAATGGGTTCCAGGTCAGCCTGGGTCTGAATGAGACCCAGTCCTCAGTAATGACAGGAGAAAAAGACAAAGTCCCTATAAAGCTAAAAGCATCAAAGGCAACAATAGTTAACTCCCAAATACAGCTTAATTAAGAATAGTAAAACTAACCAAGAATATGTAACCCATAACCTGCCCTGACATGGAAAGAGATTAGCACTTCCAGTGCAGGCCTATGTACCCGCCTTTTAGTCAGTCGCCTTCATTACCTTTGGGGGTAGCTTCCAATCTCACCAATGCTGAGTGCCCACCTCAATCCCTCCATGTTGTGCTTTGGATCTGGTGTTCTGATCAGCTGTGCTGGATGCCCTGCCACCAGGGGCTGAATGAGTTCTCCAGAGGTTCTCAGTTCTGATGGTTGGTTGGGGATGGGAGAATGCAGGAAGCCTGAAGTTGTACTGGAACAACTCAGTGGGTTCCACCAGTATCCCCTTCAGCAGCTCCTCAGTTGGTCTCTGCTGACTCCCCTTGAGGTTTCTTGACCTTGCAAGGAGGCTGATGAGGTTGGAAAATTCCTTTGTTTGGTCTCTGTTCCTGCAGCTTGGCACTGGGCTGGGCAGGCACACGGATCCACAGATTAGGGCCACAAGCCACTTGGTGGGATTCTGACCAGTTTCCTTATTTCTTGTAGATCTTGGTCTCTCCTTCTCTGCTGTGGCCAGTAATAACCTATACACCTTCACTTTTCAGAAGAAGAGTGTATTTTGCTGTGGTTTTGCTTAAATCCATTCCTACGCTGGTTTAGTGTGACTCCTATGCCACCATGTTACCCAGAAGTTTCTACATTTTCTTATAACAATTAGAAAATAATTGTAAAATAGAACCCTAAATTATTGTAAAATTACACTGCTGTCAATTTAGCTAGTTCTGTCACTTTCAGAAGCACAAAGATAAAAATCATGCATCTTAACATAAAGTATCTGATGAGTTACTGTCATTTCTGAGAGTTCTTCTTAAAAAATCATAACAGCAGTGATTTTTTAAATATACTATTCCTCAAAAAAATGAAGTTATCTAAAAATGACATACTTTCATCATTTCTAATAATATAGTCATCTTGCTTACATAATACTCTATCAATATTGGAAAAAAAACATGGAGCCAATGTAACTGTAATTTGTTATTCACACAAACATTTAGTTCACACTCTCATTTACATAAAGGTTAAAACACTCAAAAAGTTTCCTGAGCAAGTTTTATCTTCCATGCGAGCAGAGTCAATTAAGCTCCTAACACAATGCGGTTGCTTCACAGCAGCTCATTAACTCATGTAGGAAACATCTTTGTTGCATAAACAACCTTTAAAAAGCTAAGTCATTTGGTTTAGTCCACTGAAGGTCATAAATTATTATTATTTTTTAATTTTCTTTGGTGGGAAGATTGTTTGAGACTGGGTCTCATGTAGCTCAGACTGGCCTTAAACTATGTATCCTCCTGTTTCCACCTCCCAGACTCTGGGATTACAGGTAGGGTGATCACCATGCCTGCTAAAGGGCACACTTTAAGATTACATGGAGTTTTCCTTAAATTATCATCTCAGAAGTTGACATATTTTTTTTCCTGAGAACTAAACATAATAACTTGTGCTTTTGCTTTAGAGTCAAAATAACAAAGCAAAATGCTAATTCCTATTGACAGCAGTCCACAACATGTTATAGCCATTACCAGACACTCAGAATTCTAGCAGAACATACATGAATGAAAAGGGCTTAGCTGGGTGTGGTGGTGCATGCCTTTAATCCCAGCACTCAGGAATCAGAGGTAGGTGGGTCGCTGTGAGTTCCAGGCTACCCTGAGACTGCACAGTAAATTCCCGGTCAGCCTGGGCTAGATTGAGACCCTACCTCAAAACCCAAGAGAGGGAGAGACAGAGAGAGAGAGAGAGCTTAATGGAGATACGGTCTGAAAAGGTATAGGCATGACTAAGGAAATATCTCTGACAAATGCTAGTGATGTACCCCAAAGGTAAAATAATGGGGAATCATTACCAGCTCTAGATCTGAACGTGAGGAGGGTATGTGTAGGCAGTTACTGGAAACTAAAGAGAGTACCTATAAATTGAGGACAAGGATTCTCAGAAAGACGTGTGGATAAAGCCTTAATGCCTTGCAGAGAGTGAACTCTGGGGATAAATATACTAAATGTAGAGACAAAATGGCCCAAAATAAAGAAGTAAATTCCTCACTCTCTTGAATTGCTTAGAGCCTGACTAGGTGACTTGAGTTGTTCTATACAAACAGAGCCTCTTTCCTAATGGCCCCTGGTACATCGCATTGAATGGCCAGTCTCAGGGAGGACAAGTGGTACCATAAAAATTTACTACCTCAAGGTTCATGAGCTGCCCTCTTAAACTCTATTCAAATTCCACCCCACACATAAGGCCCAGGAGGCAAGGCCAGGTAAATTTTCTTGCTGCTACCAAAGAACCTTAATCTCTATCAAGGGTATGATTCCTTCTCTGGGAATTCTCTGGCTATGTCTTTGTCTACAGTGTGACACACACACACACACACACACACACACACACACACACACATACATGTGTCATGGCATGAATGTGGAGGTCAGAAGACTTTAAGTATCAGTTTTCAACTTCCACCATGAGGCAGAGTCTCTCATTGTTCATTGCTGGTTTCATCAGGCTAGCTGGTCTATTAGCTTTTAAGAGATTCTCCTGTCTCTAGGCACGCTGGGATTACAGAAGCTTGCACTTCTGTGTCTGGGTTTACATGGGTTCTGGGGATGATAACTCAAGAACTCACTCTGGCACAGCAAGCACTTTATTCCATCCACTTAGGCCCACAGTGTCTATTCTTTTTTAATTTTTTTAAATTTTATTTTTACTTATTTATTTTCAAGGAGGGAGAGGGAGAAGAGAAAGAGAGAGAGAATGGGCATGACCAGTGCCTCCAGCCACTGCAAATAATGCATGCACCACTTTGTGCATCTGGCTTTACGTGGGTACTGGGAATCAAACATGGATCCTTAAGTCTTTGCAGGCAAGCACCTTATCTGCTGAGTCATTTCTCCAACCCTGTCTATTTATTAAAACTTTTATGTCAGGATTGGGAAGACTGCTCAGTGGTTAAAGGCACTTGCTGGCAAGCCTACCAGCCTAAGTTCAATTCCCCAGCATCCAGGTAAAGCTGGATTTAGTGTGTGTGTGTGTGTGTGTGTGTGTGTGTGTGTGTGTGTGATCCCAACTTGCCTACAGCAGTGGGGCACTGAGCCAGGAGAGTCCAGAGCTCATGGGACATCCAGACTGGTGTGCATGCAGTGGCAAAAAGAACAAGGTGTTTTTCACAAAAATAAGGAGGAAGAAGAGGACAGATATCCCTAGGCTGGACTCTGCATGCACAGCCATACACACACACACACACACACACACACACACACACACAAACACACGCACGCATGCACACCACATACACATAATAATAACAAAATCTTTTATGTTAATTCTGGCCTGGTTAATAATCTGTCTTGCCTAGGGCTCATTGCTCCTAGCATGAAACTTACATCGTGTTTCTGTCGCTGGGATTTCCTTCCAGCAGCTGGCTGAACTCCAGTGAGGTGATACCTTCCACCAAGGTAAGCCAGAGTAGAGTGCAGAACAGAGGATGCATTCAAAGGTCAGTGGGATAGATCCAACATAGACCCAATTCTGCTATAGCTCAAGCTTGACTAGCTGTTTATCTCCTTGATGATCAAATGAATGAAGCAATCTAATTGCTTTCCATTCTGCAGCATTATAGTAAACGCTCATCGAAAACTTGAAGAACTATAAGACACGGATTCTACCCTTAAGTTTTTTAAATTAATTGGAAGGTAAGATAAACACAGATGGATGAGATAATATATGTAAAAAGTTATGGACCATATAGCAGGGACTGAAAACTTGACTTCAGGCAAGACCATGTGTCCCTTCTCAGGCATTTTAAGGAAAGGTTTATGTATAAGTGTATATATATATATATATATATATATATATATATATATATATACATAATTTTTTCACTTCATTGGTCAAAGAGCTCTTTCCATGGAGAATGACACCCTCTAAAAGAAGAAGAAACTGGCAATAATCATGGTACCTTTAGCACCTTCTGAGACAACTCTAAATTTGAACATATGAAAACTCTAAATCTAACAATGAAAATTAAAACTAGATTTCATTAACTATCTCACCTTTTCTTGAATAAACTCTATTATTTATCTAGCATTCATTTATCTTTTATAGATTTTCTGCAGCAATAACTAAGATAGTAATTTTTTTATTGTTTTCTCAACATACCTGTGAGATCTAATGACTTCATAGTCTCAAGAATCACTATTGATCCTGGCTAATTTTGAAAGCAGGAACAGAGGCACCTATAAAGAGAGGTACAATAAATAATTTTTTGTTAAAGGTAATTATGACAAAACTGAGGACAGTATGTTTTGGAACTTCAGAGAGCAAATGCTCTAACTGGGATAAATAGCTACATAAAATGGGCATAAATTAGAAGCAGCAGTATTTTTTATCAGCAATTTTAATACCTGAATATAGTGTGATTTGATCACATTCCTGTCGTAGTATCTACTTTTGTCCCCCCTCTCCCAGCCCTATTCCACTGAACCCCCTCCTCTTCCCAAGTAGTCCTTCTGCCTTGGTGTCTCATTCCTTTTGTTCTCTTCCCTTCTCTAGGGCTGGATAGAGTGCGGGTTTTGTGGGGCTAACAACATCCTCTGGGAGGTCATGAATGCATCTGAAGATGGCAGTGAATACTGGGGAGAGCAAAGACTCATCAAGGGGATGAGAAGAAGAGATGGTCCAGGGCTTAGCACTGAACAAGGCACCTCCATCACACCCTCCAAGGTGCAGGGAACATTGCAGAGACGATTCTAGAAAGAAATTACGCTGCTAACCAGATGCTTCTCTGAGGAAGTCATGGGGCTTAGAGTGGTCAGAGTGATGAAACGTCCTGGGGTACCACACCCAGGACAGTTGAATGTGAAGGAGCACGGGGGAGGTGGGGGGACTGATTCTTTGCAGTAGGGCCAAGTCCGAGCTCACAGAGAAAAAGAAATTGGCCAAGCTAAGAACAGCAATGGAACACCTGGGGGAAAAAGAGCAGCTTAGGGACAAACACTTGAAAACATGGTTCACTTTTGGACTGTTGGGAAGACCAATCGCTGTGGCTAGTGAAAACCAAGAAGTGGCAAACAGCATCTCTGGGAAGTAAAATTGGGTCAGTCTGTAAAAATGTTAAGAGGCCTGGTCAGCCATGCTGACTAGGAACAGGATGGTATGTATGCACTCAACTTTGGATTCCAGCATTAGCAAACGTTAAACTTAAAATGATTCAGTGCTGATTTTCTTTTCTTTTCTTTTTTGTCCATAGTGTTGATTTTCATACTGTTGTTTTCTTTGTCATGTGAGCATGAAAAATGAGGCCCACAGACAACAAAGCTTGAGTAAGGCAGACGGAGGAGATTTCTTGTGGAAAAGGTGGAAAAGTTCTAAAGTGTCAGTGCAAACATGCTTAGGATTCCAGCCTGCATCCAAAGAAGAGAAAGAAAGGAAGAAAGAAAGAAGAATTACTTTCTGAGTTACAGCTCAGAAAACTGGGCAGGCTTCTCCCGGAGAGTTTGTGAACAACTGCCGGTTCGGGTGGGGGGGCCTTTGGCCATTATATCATTAAAGGGATTAATTATTCCTCCTGCCTCCTTAGCATGTCTGTAGGTGAGGTGTGGCTTCTGGGCCAGGTGATGGACAGGCTTACCCGGATTAACTCTTAGGGAAGGGGACCATCACCTTATATTTGGGGTAGTTAAGAATATTATGTACCCATTCAGGGCCACAGGTAAAACTCAAATTTCTTTTTTCCTCAACAAAAGCTCTAATGTTTCCATCTTCCTTTCTTTCATATTTTAAATCCTATGCAGGAGCAATCCTGATGGTTCTTTTTCTTTCCCCTAATTTTATTTTTCATACTTGAACATAATGGAATTTGATCATAATCCCCTTCCAATACTTTCTATTGCCCCCTTCCTCTCCTTACTTCCAATGCATTCCTTCTTTTTTTGTGTATTTTATTTATTTATTTATATGAAAGAAAAAGAGGCGGGGGGGGTGGTAATGGGTGCATCAGAGCCTCTAGCCACTGCAAATAAACTCCAGACATGTGCATCACTTTGTGCATCTGGCTTACACGGGTCCTGGGGAATCGAACCTGGGTCCTTTGGCTTCTCAGGCAAATGCCTTAACTGCTAAGCCATCTCTCCAGCCCTGACCCTCCTCTATTTTGAGGACTTCTTTTTCCTTCCCTCATCTATTACCCATGTCGAAATGTTGATGTGAAGGTAAAGGCAGCTGTTGTAAGGTCATGAAGTAATGGACTCAAACAGTGCCCCGAAGTATTCCTCTTGGTCCTCTGGTTCTTACGTTCTTTCTGACTTCTGCAATATTCTCCACTCCTTGGAGGGAGTGATAAAGATGTGCCACCAAGCACAGAGCATTCAAGCACCACATACTGTCAGCATGTTGATATTCCCCATGAGTCCCCAATCATCTGTAAGCTTCTCTGACCAAAGGGGAAAGCATCTATGGGTATAAACATCATAATTGCTAGAAGGAAATTTGATGGGCACAACATACACTTTTAGTCAGCCAACAGCAGTAGTTTCCCTCTAGTCTTCCTAGCCCTAGGTCATGAACTAGGCTTTTTGTACCAGAGATAAATTCCCTTCCATGGAATGGGTCTCAGGTCTAACCAGAGAGTAAGTGGTTACCCTCATAACAGTCATGTCACTATTGCACCAGTGGGCATCTTTTGCCTAACTAGTCGGTTGTGTGGTTTGCAGGATGGATCCATAATTGGGTACGCCTGCTGCTGATGACTTTTCTCTCCCAGGAGGCTATGTACCACTGTCCAGCATGATAACAGCTAGGTAGGAGGGAGAACGCATCCAGCTTTGATCCAGCTTGAATTTTCAATGGCTTTCCACTGACACTTGTGGTAATAGGGTCTTACTGGTCTGCAACCAAGAGCCTTGCCAATAGCTTGTATCTTTTTGTGTGTGTGTGGGGAGGAAGGGTGCTCTGAGTTCTCGATGATAGCAAACCACACACTGGGAGCTATCCCATCACTGGTGTTTTCTGTAACAATCCATGGCTTCTGTAGTCAGCATTATCTACTCCCTTAGGAAGTTTCTGCCAAACTTACTTTTTTATTAATTACATTTTTAATTATTTAACAAAGAAGTGAGCTTCCCTGTAGGTTTTTCATACCATCTTTAATGACTGTTATTCCTTCTCCCACCTCCACCTCTCCTCCATTCATCTCTCCTGAATCTACTTTAACCTTTCCATGCCCAATATTCCGTCCCTCTCTTTACCTGTCCATCGCCCCCCCAAGCCACACCCTATCTCCATCATGGGTGCTTTCTAGCTTCTTGGCCTGTACTGATGCTTGCTCCAGTATTCATACAAATCCAAAGATTCTAAGTTAGGATCTGTACACAAGAGAAAACATGCAGTGTGATCCCTCTGTTTTCCTAGGAACATCACAATCTCATTTTCATTGCAGCTGAAGAAAACTCTTTTGTGCGTATGTTCAAGTCTTCATTATCCATTTATCAGTTGATGGGCTTTTAGGCTGATTCCTTTCCTAGCCGTTGTGAACAGAGTAGAAAGAAACATGGATGAGCACGTGTTTTTAGAGTAATGAGTAGAGAACTTAGAGAATATGGCTGCATTAGTTTAATTCCTACCAGTAGTGAATAAGGCTCCTCTTACCCCCAACCTCACCAGCACTTTTGTCATTTGATTACTTGATGATAGCCATTCTAACTATGGTGAGACAGAACCTCAAAATCGTTTTAATTTACATTTCCCTGATAGCTAAAATACTGAACATTTTTATTGGCCATATGAAATTCTTGTTTTGAGAGCTCTGTTTCAATTCCATCACCCATTTTTGACTGGGTTTTTCCTTTTATTATTGTTTAGCTTTTTGAGTTCCTTGGAAATCCAAATATCAATGCGCTCTTCCATTTATAGCTGGTGAAGATTTTCTTCCATTCTGTAGGTCACCTCTTGACTCAGTTGACTGTTTCCTTAGCTGTACAATAGAATTTTAGTTTCATGAGTTCCCATTTGTAGATTGCTTGCCTTATTCCCTGAGCAATTGGAGTCCCAGTCAGAAAATCCTTTCCTATCGCTATATCTTGAAGTCTTCTCCCTGTTGTGTTTTCCTAGTCATTTCAGAGTTTCAGGTCTTACATTGAGGAACTTGACACTTGGAGTTGATTTTCATTCAGGACAAGAGATAAGAATCTAGTGTCATTGCTCTACATGTAGATATCTAGTTTTCTCAGCACCATTTGTTGAAAATGCTATCTTTTCTCCAATGTACATTTTTGGTATCTTTGTCAAAAATCAGGTGACTGTAGTCACATGGACTTATATCTGGATATTCTATCCTATTCCATTGATTTACACATTTGTTTTTATGCAAGTGCTATGTTGTTTTTAAAAAATATTTTTATTTCTTTATTTGAGAGAGAAAAAGGCAGAGAGAGGGAGAGAAAGAGAGAGAATGGGCATGCCAGGGCATCCAGCTTCTGTAAATGAACTCCAGACACATGTGCCCTATTGTGGATCTGGCTTACATGGGTCCTGGGGAATTGAATCTAAATCCTTTGGCTTTGCAGGCAAGCACCTTAACTGCTAAGCTATCTCTCCAGCCCCTATATGGTTTTTATTACGTGGCTCTGTGATACAATTTGAAATCAGGTGTGTGATACCCCCAGCGGTATTCTTTTTGCTGAGGATTGTTTTGACTATCTGGGATTTTTGGGGGCTTCATATGAATTTTAATTTTTTTCTACTTCTGTAAGGTATGGTATTGGAATTTTTATTGGGACTGCATTGAATCTGTATAATGCCTTTGATAGGACGGTCATTTTTATGATATTGATTCTTCCAACCCATGACTATAGAAGATCTTTCCATCTTCCTCGGTTTCTTTCCTCGGTGTTTGAAAGTTTTCATTGTAGAGGTCTTTCACTTCTTTGGTTAGGTATATTCCAAGGTATTTAATCGTTTGTAGCTATTTGGAATGGAACTGTTACCTTGATTTCCTTCTCAGTACATTTCCCATTGGTATATAAGAAGGCTACACATTTTTATGTGTTAATTTTGTGTCCTGCCAATTTGATAAATGTATTTATCAGCTCTAGGAGTTTTCTAGTGGAGTCTTCAGGATCTCATGTATATAACTATATGTATATAACCATATTGTCTGTAGATAAGGATATTTTTACTTAGTCCTTTCCATTTTTAATTAAGAAATTTTGTGTTTATGTTCATCAATGATACTTTTTGGTTGTGTTTCTTTCTGGTTTTGGAATTCATGTAATGCAGGCTTCATAGACGGAGTTAGTGAACATGCTCACCTTTTGTATTTTTTAAAACCTTTACTGACAATTTTGATTATAAAATTCCCTTCTATTATATATTTTTTTTGCCTTCTATACATCCCCCTTTCACTGACCCCCTTCTTCTTTCCAACTTGTCTTCTATTTTGGTGTCATTTTTCGCCCTCCTCTATCATCCCCAATGGCATGTTGATGGGCTCAATCTTGTATTCTCATGGGGACCCTCTACTATGGGATTGGTAGTTTGTGGGGGAGACATATTGGCTTGCCCAGCTGGAGACAGTACTTGGTCACGTTTTTCTGGTAAAACTTTGTTAAGTGGCTATTTGCAATGGTGCTTGGTATTTTGGGTGGGGTGTGTGTGTGTGTGTGTGTGTACACCTATGTGTTCACTTGACTTTGCTTTGTGCTGCTTGGAGTTCAGTCTTGGAGGTGCTACTTCATGGATGGAGTAGGTGAGGTAATTTCATTTCAGTTGCCCTGACTCACATGGGGTGCCTGTCCCTGTCTCACATGGGGTCCCCAGACTCACATGGGTTCTCTGTCTCAGTGTCCGATCATTGACTTCACAGGGGAAATGAAGAAGGTGCCAGGGAGAAGCCAGTATCTGAACTCACCAAAGGCTGCAACTCAAGAGGACCAGGGAAGGTACTGGAGAAAAGCCTGCACCCAAACTCCATAGTAGCTGGTCAGTGGCAGCCTGGGAAACAGAGAGGGAAGTAGAGAAAGTCTGGTAGAAAACTCACTGATTGCCTAGGGCAGGAGTTGAGGGGAAAGGGGTTAGCAGAGAAAAGCCAGTGCCTAAACTCACCAATTGTGGACCAGAGGCTGCATCGAAAACCAGGAAGGTGTGGGAGAATTGGTACCTGAACCCATCAATGGCTAATCCGCCTTAGCCTTTGGGCCACAGACAGGGAGCTGATGAAACACTGAAACCTGAACTCACTATGTCAAATTGGCAGGAGCAATAGGGACAGTCCTGGCTAAAAGCCAAACTGGAACTCTCTCTCTCTCTCTCTCTCTCTCTCTCTCTCTTAAATATTTTATTTTTCTTTATTTATTTGAGAGAGAGAAATAGGCAGGGAAAGAGAAAGAGCGAGAGAATGGGCATGCCAGAGCCTCCAGCCACTGCAAATGAATGCCAGATGCATGCACTCCCTTGTGCATCTGACTTACATGGGTCCTGGGGAATCGAACCTGGGTCCTTTGTCTTTGCAGGCAAGCGCCTTAACCAATGAGCTCCAGCCCAGACTGAAACTCTTAACGACCCACCCACAGGAGCAGGGTGAGGGCAGAGAGGGAACCATAGGAAGGGCTGACACCTGAACTCATCAATGGCCAAACCATTAGATCCTGGGAGGAACAGAGTCAGAGCAGGAAAAAATGTGGATTTGAACTCACCAATAACTGAGCTGCAGAAGCCTGGGAAACAGAGATGGTGTGGAGAAAAGCCAGACCCCAGCTCAGCTATGACTGACACTGTGGAACCTGGGAAACAGAGATTGCAGGAGGTGGGCAACTGAAGCTCAGGAATGGCTGGTGTGTGCAGGGGGTAGCTGGTGTTTCCCTTTCTAATGATGTTACAAAGAGGTTGGGTCTGTCCTTCCATGCCCTCCAAGCCCAACATCTTCCTAACCACCTACTAATATAACGTACAGAAACCAAACTCTTCTTTTAAAGAAACCAAATGCCAAGTTTTCCTGATGCCAAGAGTTGTTGTTATGTAAATTGCTGTTTATGTTTTTGTTAATTGTGGATCTTAGTAAAAGAAGAGGAAGATTTTTCTTTAAAAATAGAAATTAAACCAATTTTAAAATACATAGTGACACTCAAAAAAACTGCAAATGTTCCTTCCTATAATTAATACTTTTCAGTGCCCCCTCTCTCTTCTATGTTGTCAGTATACATAGTTTCAACAGTTTGCATGGTTTTGTTTTGTTTTGATACTTGGTAATATTTTGTCTTCCAGAGCAGTGAATCTCATCATTGGTTAAAATATATTCCAAAATCAAACACAAGCCCACATGCCTGATAAATAAGTGCTTTACACTTTTACAATTTTTTCTCATGCTGAAATATAAGGCTGAGATCAAAAAACAAAATCCTAGCATATCTGATCTAGAGTTAATCCTAAAGCCTACGTTTAATACTTAGTGTAGACTTTGGGAACCCAAAACCCCTCGAGCTGAAGCATTTTCCTTGTGTGCAATGCTAACATCTCATTTCTGTGGCTGGTTTTCTGTCCCACTTGAAAAACCTGTATAGAGAACTCTCACTGGTTTTCAGGCCCTTGATCCATAACCCATTTGTTACCCTTCAAAGAGTTCTCTCCTCCCTTTTCACCAATGGATGGAAACATTTCTCCCTCCTCTCCTGATTCTATCTAACTAGACTGGGAAACAAAAACTCATCAGGCAAGGGGTGTGTTAATGTCACCAAAGTCACACTGCCACCCATCTGTATTTTACTTGTGAAAAATCTCCTCAGATCTTGAAGATATGCCATTCTTAGGCGAGGGAAACAGCTACGTGGTAGAACATTTTGCCTAACATGCATAAGGCCCTGGGTTTGATTCCCAGCACTTTAAAAACAAATAAATAAATAAAGCCATCCTCATGACAAACAACAATTAAGTGACCTTAGACCATCGCAATTACTTTTCTCTGTTGGCGGGTGGCCTAAATCTCCCACAATCAGCGCTGTCACTTTTCCTTGACTCCTTTTCCCTTCCATTAACACTGTGTCTGAGAGGTCATACCCCATCTATCAGCCACAATTTCTATAACCATAAGGACAGAAGTCTCCTTGCCCTCAGTATCAGTTGGACATTGGGATGTCCGCTGGAAATAGAGGCTGTGGAACCTGTTCCTGCTCGAATTGGGACTATGATCTTGCGGGTCCCTCCACAAATGGAATAGAAATATTTGTGAAGTTCTGTCCCCTACAGAATAGATCTTTTTAATCCATGAGTGCCACTTCTAGTTAGAATGTTGGAGTATCTTTAAGCGCCAAAATAATCCTACTGTTATGTTCATAACAAAAGATTGTCTCCCAGCTCAGCCCTCTCCTGACTCAATCATTCTCTGTGGTAGTTTAAATGTATGGCCCCATAGTGTTTTATTAAAATTGAGCTTGCAACTTGAGCCTCTAGCAGGCAGATCCCTGCTATAGGGGACATGTCACTGGGGGCAGTGTGTTTGGGGGAGGATCTTGAGTCCTGCTCTAAGGTGTGGGGAGAGCAGTTTGGAGCTCTGGCTATTCGTGTTTGCTGGATGTTGGTGCTCACTGGCTGTTTGGTGGTATCTCTCTGCTATGCATCTATGGAAGTGAGCCAGCTTCTTCTGCCATTGATGGTGCTTACCCTGGACTCTGTAAGCCTGAAATCAAACCTTTCTTCCTATAAGCTGCTTTTGGTCAGGTGCTTGTCCAGCAGCACAACACTTCCATCTGGTCTCCCTTCCTTTTCAATGGCAGTTACCCTGAGATTGCAGCAAATGTCCTAGATGACTGCCACTGGCTATATTACCCTTGATAAAAAATAAAAAATGGGGAGAAAAAAATTGCTTAGTGGTTAAGACACTTACCTGCGAAGCCTAAGGACCCAGGTTCGATTCCCCAGTACCCACATAAAGACAGATGCACAAGGGGGCACATTCATCTGGAGTTCGTTTGTGGTGGCTAGAGGCCCTGACATACACATTCTCTCTCCCTCCCTCCCTCTTTCTCTATCTGCCTCCCTCTCTCTCTCTTTCAAATAAATAAAGAAATTACAAAAAAAAACTTTTAAAAAGTTTTTTTTTTTAAAGTATGGATTTTATGGGGCTGGAGAGATGGCTTAGAGGTTAAGGGCCCTGCCTCCTAAGCCTAAGAACGCTGGTTCCAATCTCCAGCGGTTCCAATCTCCAGGTCCCACGTTTAGCCAAATGCAGTGAGGCAAGGGCGCAATGCTGCGCTTGACCACAAGAGGGCGCACGCATCTGGATTTCATTTGCAGCAGCTGAGAGGCTGCTGGCGCGCCCATCTCTACCTGTCTTCCTCTCCCTCTCTCTGTGTCTCTCTCCACAAAAAAAAAAGTATGGATTTTATGTCAATGATAATGTACAGTCATCATCATTAGATAATTCCAGAAAACCTCATTCAATCCAAAACCAAACCTGTATTACAGAGTTAGCTGCTATTCTCATTCCTTCTTTCAACTTCTGGCAATCATTAATCTTTCTGTCTCCATGGATTTTCCTTTTCTCAACATCTACTATAAATGGAATAATAAAATTTTGTCTCTTGTGCTTAACTTCTTTCATTTAGCATAATGTTTACACAGTTCATCCACATTGTCACATGAACCAGTTAGTATTTACTGCACTTTTATTCGTATTCCATTGTATGGATATACAACATTCATGTATTCACCTATCAATTGATAGTTATCAAGTTTGTTTCCACTTTTGAGTCATTATGAATAATTGTTCTATGAAAATTTGTGTAACACTCTTTTTGTAAAAATATACAATTTTGATTCTCTTAGGCATATATTTAGTAAGAGAATTTATGGTACTTGTGGCAGTTAACAAACTTTTTGAGGAACTACAAAACTATTTTTAAGTGGCTAGCTGAAATTATTCAGTTGTCTGTCAAAATGAAGCAGAGATACCAAGGATAGACAAAAGGACAAAAGGCCAGGTCACTGTGACAGCATGGAGGTTTAGTTCCCTGGTACTCACATAAAACCAGATGCACAAAGTGGCACATGCATCTAGAGTTTGTTTGCAATGGCAGGAGGCCCTGTCATGCCCATTCACACACATACAATATGTCTCTGTCTCTGTCTCTCAAATAAATAAAAGTTCTTTTTTAAAAAAAAAAATTAGATTCTGGGCTGGAGGGATGGCTTAGCAGTTAAGACATTTGCCTGCAAAGCCAAAGGACCTAGGTTCGATTCCCCAAGACCCACATTAGCCAGATGCACAAGGGGGGGGGGTGCATGCATCTGGAGTTCTTTTGCAGTAGCTGGAGGCTCTAGCATGCCCTTTCTCTCTCTCTCTCCCTCTCTTTCTGTCAAATAAATAAATAAATATAAAAATTAGATTCTCACTGGGAATAGTGGTGCATGCACACAACATGAGCAGCAGTCAGGAGCTTGAGGTAGGAGAATCTCCAATGTGAGGCCAGCCTGTGATACATAGTGAAAGACTCTGTATTATATATATATGGGCTGGAGGGATGGCTTAGCAGTTAAGGCACTTGCCTGCAAAGCTAAAGGACCCAGGTTTGATTCCCCAGGACCCATATAAGCCAGATGCACAAGGTAGCATATGTCTGGAGTTTGTTTACAGTGACTGGAAGCCCTGGTGTGCCATACTCTCTCTCTCTCTCTCTCTCTCTCTCTCTCTCTCTCTTTCTGTCTCTCTCTCTCTCTCTCTCTCTCTCTCAAATAAGTAAATTAAAATATTTTTTTTAAAAAATGGCTAGGGGATAGTTCAGTGGTAGAGCTCTTGTCTATCATGCTCAGGGTGTTGTGTTCAATCCCCAGAACTATGAAAAATAAATAATAAATAAATAAGAGTATTACTTAATTATAAAGTCAATTGACGGAATCAATAGACACAAACTAATTTTATTTTATTTTTTCAAGGCCATGTCTCATTCTAGTCCAGGCAGACCTAGAACTCAATCTGTAGCCCCAAGCTGGCTACGTTAGACTATGCTAGACTCCCAATAGCTGGGATTTAAGGTGCACACCACCATGCCAAGCTCACACACTGAATTTTTATTTTTACAGTGTAAAAGAGAAAATATGGGAAGATCAAATAAGTGATTTTATCTTCTGTCAGCCTTTTTTTAAAAGTTTAATATAGAACTGGAACTAATGAGGCCACACTCATTACATCAGAGATCACAGAGATTAAGTCGACTTGATTGTTGTTTGATCACACACCACTCATTAGGACACAGAGGATGTGCGTGGTCTCAAGGTAAAGGACATCTGGATCAATGTGGCTATTAAGGTCATATCCTCAGTACATTCAGTAAACATACCCCATTGTTTTAGTGACCGCGACAGAAAATTCCATTTATTTCACAAAATTTGAGTTGGCACTTACTTTCTTGTTACTCAGTACTCTACAGGAAAAGAAACGTTTCCCTTCATCAGATTCACAAAATGACTTCGCAGAATAGACATCACATTGGACAAAGTCTCTGCTGCTGCTGCCCCCAACCCCCACCCCACCACTACGCATCCCGGAAGTCGATGGGGGTAATGAGGCCTTTGCTGATTTCTTTCATGTTCTAAATTTGCTCCTGTTTTCATGATTTTCTTGACCTTTGGATTCTATAAGCATACAAATGACAACACTATGAAAATAATTATGCCACAGGCAGAACGTTCATAAAGTTTTACATGGCAACTTCATGGAAGTTCATTATAGAAGTACATGCATAATTTAATTTGGTATAAGGAGGATGAGTAAAGGAGTATTTATTCATATGGCCTTAATAAAAACACATAGAAGGCTTAATAGGGACTGATACTCTTTAGAGGATGGAAAGGGTTTCTATATAAATGCTAGAAAATAATTCTCCTTGCCACATGCTAGACAGAAATTAAAGCAGGGAAGATCGAAACTAGATATTAGTGGACTTCTAAGATTGTACAATTGCCACTGGATTTTAAGAGTCTGTTTACAAAACATAGAATGACTTTCTAGAGAGTTGGCTTAGTGGTTAAAAATGTTTGCTGTACAAGCTTAATGATGAGAGTTCGAATCCCCAGAACCCAGGTAAAGTCAGACGAAAGTAGTCTTGGGTCTGTAATGTCAACACATTTTCTGTGGCAATGGGAGGAAGAGCCAGGGGAATCCTGAAGCTCATAGATCCAGCAAGTCTGGTGTTCACAGAAGCAAAATAACAGGCAATACCCTGTGTCAAACAAGATGGAAGGCAAGGACTGACACCCGAGGTCATCCTTTGACCTCCACATGGGCATCAATACATATGCACCACACACACACACACACACACACACACACACACACACACACAGAGAGAGAGAGAAATAGAATGATATTGAAGACTTCATAAAGATGAAGTTATAAATAATGCACATTTCTGCCGGGCGTGGTGGCTCACGCCTTTAAACCCAGCACTTGGGAGGCAGAGGTAGGAGGATCACCTTGAGTTCAAGGCCACCCTGAGACTATATAGTGAATTCCAGGTCAGCCTGAACTACAGTGAAGCCCTACCTCAATAAAAAAAAAAAAAATTACATTTCAGATGTCTGACAGTTATGATACCTGAAGGAACATGAGAAGAATTAGCCAAATAGAACAAGAAGTACAAAATAAAGCAAAATGTACCTGACAAAGATGAAAGCAAACTCCTCAATTCCTGCAAGTCATGCCAGCGCATGGACCATGCCCAAACTGCAATTCAGATGCCCTTAGAGCTGTGACTGATCCTCAAAGTGGAGTTGCACAATGATTGAATGCCCATAAGAGTAACTCCCTACAGAATATTAAAAGAATCTGGCAGTTGGCAAGGTTACATGATAATATCATTTAACACAATTTGGTTTGTTAACCAGAGTGGGATATGATTCATTGGCTCAAGTTCTCACTGAGGAAGTAAGTAAAGAAGAGGTTTCAAGTTAGCAAAACTTGAAGAAAATGTACAAAGAAAAAAATGAAGAAAATAGGTGGAAGGAAAAAAAGTTAAATTAAAAAATTCCAATTTCAAAATATGCCTTGAAGAATTATAATCAAGAAATTTCTATGCCATGTTCATGTACTCGTGACTGGTAGTCGATGGCAAGACAATATGAAAAATAGCATTAGGAAGTGTTTTCAAATGATTCAAATAGCTATGGAAGCCATTTTAAAACTTGCTCCATGTTTGTGACATTTAGACACTTAGAAAATATATTCATATTCATGTCTAAAAAATTTACTAAAGTCAAATGTGCTTAGAACTGACAGTGATTTAAATTAAATACACTTAAATATCCTGGTTCTCATTAGTATGTGCTAGAAAAAAAAAAGCAAGATGTACAGAAATATTTATTTTATTTTATTTATTTATTAGAGACTGAGAGAGGGAGAGAGAGTGAGTGAGAATGGGAGCACCAGGGCCTCTAGCCAATGCAAACAAACTCCAGACCTATGCGCCACCATGTACATCTGGCTTATGTGGGACCTGGGGAATTGAACCAGGGTCCTTAGGCTTTGCAGGCATATACCTTAACCTCTAAGCCATCTCTCCAGCTCCAGAAACATTTTTACACAGATTTCTTTAATTGTTCCTTTAACTTGACAGTACCATAATAAAATAATAAAATAGCATCCATGAAGTCAAAATGTAAAAAATACTAAAATATAAGCTAGCTTGCAGTCACTGAGAATTCATTACTGAGAAAATGATAAAAGTGTCATAGAAAAATATAAATGGCATCACCAAAACAATGTATAGGAAAAGCATAAACGCCTAAGTAAAATGAAAGATATAAACACAGGTTTATAAAGAATTCTTCCTTTATATTCATAAAACATTTAAAAAATTTTATATACATTATTTATTTGAGAAAGAGGTGGGGGTGGGGGAGGGAGAGAATGGGCACACCAGGTCCTCCAGCCACTGCAAATGAACTCCAGATGCATGTGCCCCCTTGTGCATCTGGCTTCCTTGGGGCATGGAGAATTGAACCAGGGTCCTTTGGCTTTGCAGGCAAATGCCTTAACTGCTAAGCCATCTCTCCAGCTCCACAAAACATTTTTAATTATAATGATTATCACTGCAAACAGCTGGTGCAAAGAAAGCAGTATATCTTTTTGAAAAGCTACGAGCAGTGCAGACCATAATCATTTAAGAAAGATGGCTCATTCATGGTGGGAAAGCATTCTGTGAGGCATTGCCTCCCTCACCACCCCAGAGACTGGTATATTCATAACTCCACAGTGATTACTGATAACCCCACTAAGGAGGTTCCTCATTGGAATGGGGGTAGGGGAGAAGGGATAAAAGAGGAATATAACCAATTTGCAATATGTTCATATATATAAGTTCTCAATATAAAAGAGATTACTCAGTGAGAAAGTGCACTTGCCATGCAAGCATGAGGACCTGAGTTCAATCCCTACCACATACATAAAAAAACAGGCATGGCCTGTGACCTCAGTGCTGGGGTGGCAGGGCAGGTTCAGTGAGAGAGCGTGTCTCAAGGAAATGAGAAGGAAATAAAGTGAAAGGCTACAGAAAGAGCCTCAGTGTTTGACTGTGAGCTCTGCACATGTACTCGTTGGGCATGTGCCTGGCATACATGTGCATACACTATACACATACCAAACACACCAGAGGGAAATAAAAAAGCTTGTGATTGTGACCTAATAGATAGCCAAGAAAAGAAAAAATAGGGGCTCAGTTACAGTTAGACAGGAGCAAAAAGTGTTAGTTCGCTAGTGCATAGCACAGTGACTTTAAGTACTGATAATGGTTACTGGATTTCAAAACATATGTCATTGTACTTTATCATATGTCTCATTTTCTCACACGTCTTGTTGATCCTCTGGCCTCCCTCCAAGTGGCCCCTCTTCTGCTTTCATGATATATAAGTGTGTGTGTATAGTTGTTTAGATTTTTCATGAACAAAAACTTACAATATTTTATTTTTCTCCCTCCCTGCCCCATTAACCTTTCTTGTTCCTTCCCTTTCAAGCTTTTCCTCTCCCTCATAGTTTCCACCTAATTCAGGTCATACAAATATATGCAAGTATAGATACATTTAAATCTAGATTTCATACGAGAGAAAACATGAGCCTGGCTTATTTTGTTTAACATGATCATCTTCATTTCCATTGTTCATCAAATGACATACTTTGCTTCTTCTTCAGGCTGAATAAAAATATAAATAAAAATAAAAATAAAATATATTATATAAAAAATATTAAATAAATATTAAATAAAAATAAAAATAATAATATATGTGTATATACATACCACTTTTTATCCATTCATTTATTGAACACTGAGACTGGTCTTATATCTTGGTTATCGTGAACTGTGCAGAAATAAACATGGCTGTGCAAGTATTTGTAGTATGCTGGTTTAAATTCCTTTGTGTATATACCCAGTACTAGTAGAGCTTGACCGTGTTATAGATTTTTATTATTATTATTCATGGTTTTTGAGGAACCTCCATATGGATTTCCATAGTGGCTGTGCTGGTGTACATTCCCACAAGACATATATGCATCCTTGCCAGAATTTGTTGTTATTTATTTTCTGAATGATAGTTATTCTGGCTAAGGTAGGATGGACTCTCGATACAGTTTTATTTGTATTTTCCTGGTGGCTCAGATTGTTGGACATTTAAAAAATATTTATGCTACATTTTACTTTCTACTTTTGAGAGCTGTGAGTTCATTTGCCCATTTTTGGTGGGATGATTTGCCTTTTGGTGTTTAATTTTTGAGTTGTTTTATCATGTTTAGGTTCTAGGTATTAACTAGGTTAGGTTCTAGTCAGGTGTATCGTTGGCAGAGATCTCTGTTTCTTCACTCTACTGATTGTCTCCTTATGTGCAATCCCATCTGCCAATTTGTGGAACTACTTCCTGTGCAGAGTCCTTTTCAGAAAGTCATTTCCTATGTCTATATCTTGAAGGATTTTCCCTGGGTTTTCCTCCAGGGAATTTAGAATTCCAGGTCCTATATTAATGTCTTAGATGTATTTGTGAATTGATATTTGCATAAAATAAGAGTTATGAATCTAGTTTCATTCTTATGAATGCATATTTTGGAAAAGGCTAGCCTTTCCCCCCTCCCCCCCAATGTATGTTTTTGAGATCTTTGTCAAAAATTAGGTGGCTGTAGCTGTGTGGGTCTATTTCTGGATCCTGTATTCCATTCCGGTGGACTACATATCTGCTTTTGTGCCAGACCATATTATTTTTGACACAATAGTTCCAAAATATACCCTACCAGAATACTCTGTAAAGGAAGATCCTCTCAGAGATATTTAGCCCAGTGTAATGTCAGAAGTGAACATCTTTATACAAGTCTTAAACTTCCTGTCTCAGCCAGGATCAGTCCATAAAAGTATTCTTTGGGATAAAAATGCTCCCTATATATAAAAAAGAAATGGATTTTTTTCAAAGGAAATGCAGACTATGTCTTGCAGCTAGCACCACCTGAAGAACTTGTTCTGACACTACTTTCAGTTATTTCACTGGTGCAGTGAAGTTTGTGTGTAACACAGAACTGAAACTTAGCTCCCTATCCTGAGAACCAGTAAGGTTGAAATCAAGTATGCCTGTCAGTAGACTGAGATTCTAGGAGTTTAGTTAAGAAGATAAGGAGTTTAATTAATAAGGTCATAAGGTAATCCAGGGTGAAGAAAGAATTCTAGTCAGTAAATGAAAATTAATTAAGCAAAATACTGAGTGGTTAAGAAAAAGAGGTAAGGAAGAAAAACAGAGCAAGAGAGAGACTGAAATGAGTCAACATGTAGAGTGCTGTTAAAGAGGAAATAATAAGAGGAAGTGGTTTATAGAGTAAGGGATCTGATATGTTAACTTTAGATTTTTTGTTGTTTTTGAGGGAGGGTCTCACCCTTGCCCAGGCTGACCTGGAATTCATTCCGTAGGCCAGGTTCCATGTGAACTCACAGCAATCCTCCTACATCAGCTTCCTGAGTGGTAGGTGTAAAGGCATGCACCACAACTCCCAGCTTAGCTTTAGTTTTTTAAAAAACTCCATCGACAGGAAAAATAGAAGTTACCTTTAAAATAAAAGCTAATGCATTAGAAAAAAGCTTTTTAAGATATGAGATAATTGCAATTTTCATGTGAGTCAGATTTCTACTGTGAACTGCATGCTGCATGTCTCATGGTTTGATGTTAAGAGTGATGGAATATTGCTATTAGCCTATTCTATTCTGCCCTTTAGGTGCTAGATTCTCTTATTCTCATTTAATCTTCACACCCCAACCCCCAAAAATCCTTGAGGATAAGGTACCCTCTCAGTTTCAAGACTGAGCTCATCAGGGCTCAGATAAGTATGAATCCCTAAACAAGTAAAGGGTAAAATTAAGTTGGGATGTAGGTGTCTTTGGTTGCAATGTAATGCTGTGTACTGTCTAGAAAACTACCTCTACACCCTGCTCCTGAGCATGGGGCTTCTGAGCTCTTGATAAATGTAAGATTAGATAAGTTGGCTATTAATCTGAAAAACAAAACTTACTAGAAAGAGCTTTTTGAAACCATTGGGGTAAAGTGCTTACCTAGTATGCAATGCCTAACATGCATGAGGCCCCGGGTGCAAATCTAGGTAGAGGGAGAAGACAAGTGCTTAGAAAACAAAGAATAATCAGTTCCCAGAGATAAGGATCTCTCTCTCACACACGTAGGTGTACACACATACATACTTTAAATATGTATTATTACACACCAGTTTAAAAAAAAACAAAACAGAAAGCACAAAAACAAAACAAAAAACATCAAAAACAATAAGTCTTCTGTTTTGCCTTTAAACTTGCTGATTTGGTAGTGAGGGGGTGAAGCTGTGTGTGCTTCCATCATTGGGATTTAAAATAGATTTAAAATCATCTATTGTGAAGGAAATGTACAGTATGGGGAATCCTTGAAAGTAAAGCCTGTTCACATAGAGTTTCTGTATCTAGAATGTAATTCGACAGAAATAGATCTGGAAGTCATGTCAAATTTTATGGAGAACAAAGCACATCTTCACATTACTTGAAAGGGTGAAGGAATGGAAACAATTGAACAACCAATGGAGAAATTTAATAAATTATCTTTCATATGTTGCTAATTATATAATTAAGTTAACTTTTCAGATAATTGTATAAAATAATTACATAATTTTGAGTTAAAATATATAGACGCAGGTACACAGAATGATCTTGGAAATATCTTTAGAAAAATGCACACACAGAGAAGAAACATTAAATGAAAACAAACCAAAATATTAACAGATGCTATTTCTAAGGTGTGGAATAACAGATGAGGTGTTTTTTTAAATTAATGAGCACATATCAATTTATAATAAAAGACTATAACCATAAATTTATTTATTTTTAAAAATATTCACTTATTTGAGAGAGAGCAAGAAAGAATGGGGAGGGGCACAGGTAGAGAAAGAAAAGCAAGGGCCTCCTGCCACTGCAAACAAACTCCAAATGCATGTGCCACATTGTGTATCTAGTTTTATATGGGTATTGGGTATTTGAAAACATCTCCTCGGCCTATAAATATAATTTCAAATGATAAGGTTTAGTCATCTTTTCTTGCTGTAGTGGTAATACCCCCTGTATAGGGATATAATGTCAATTCTTGGATTCATTTATTTTTCAAATTTGTTTGCATTTGGGATGAGGGGAGGTCTAAATTTTAGGGACAAATAAATATCATCTTCCATAAATACTGATTGGTCAACTAAACGGAAACAATGAGTCTATTTTATTAGGCATCTGGTTTTCAAAGAGTTAGAATTGTGAAGTATAAATGTAAAATAACATCGCTTTCCTCACTCACTCATGCTCTGTTAACAACCTGCTCAGTGGATTCCAGATCCTGTAAGGGTCTCTCTTCTTTGTCTTGCCCTTTTCCTTCCATCAGTTCAGACTGAACCCGTGGATAAAGAGTGAAACGTGAAGAGTGACACAGTCTTCTCACTCATCTCCTCTTCCCCTTTCTCTTCAAAGCACCAATTTTTCAGGGGCAGGGGTAGGAAAGTGCTTTCAAGGGAAACTTCGCAGGTCAGGAGATGCTCCTCTTTGCACAAGTTATCATATCTGAACTAGTCACCATCTGTCCCAGGCATCCAAAATGCTACCTTTCTCACAGGAGTACATGTGAGTTCTTTGGAACCACGAAGGGCTTCCCACCTACACAGTTCCCTAAACTGTGGGAAACCTGGCTCCGGTTCTTCCCTACTCAAAGTTGTCATCATCTGTGAGATACATTCTTCAGCTATTGCAATCCTCTTTTCCTGCAGGAAGTAATCCTAAGTAGTACTCCATCCTGCTCACTGGACCTATAGAAAATCCTTGTCTTATTGGAAGGACAGTTGGCATGTGTCCACTGTCCTACTGCATTACAAGCCTTGATACTTTACCCTCCCTATACCCATACCCTTTAACATGACTGTAGAGTTTCATCAAACATGAAGTCTATTGCCTAATGCTTTGAATCTGGACTTGTCAAGGGATTTGTTGTCTCAATCAACATAGATTTATTTTCTTTAATGATGCTATTTCTGGGTTAGGAAATTTCTTTGTCCAGTGGTTATTAACAAATGTGGCACAAGTAGGGACTTGTAACTGATGATGAGATCAGGCTTGTATGTTCTTGCTCACTGCCATCACTATAGAAAGCCAAGTTTTTGTTGACCCACTGGTTCCAAGATCAGAAGTGCCAAGACATTCCAGTTGAAGACACCTGTAGCAGACAGCTTTAGGTTGGCTGAGATGAACTTCCAGTCCAGGCACAGTTATGGAGGAAGGGATTTATTGAAGCTTACAA
Source organism: Orientallactaga sibirica (assembly GCA_036365145.1). NCBI lineage: Eukaryota > Metazoa > Chordata > Mammalia > Rodentia > Dipodidae > Orientallactaga > Orientallactaga sibirica. The sequence goes on along the minus strand of JAEOAD010000024.1, from coordinate 18,591,750 downwards.
ATCCAGTGGAAGTTCCATAATGGCAGAAGAAGCTGGCCTGCTTTCACAGGTCTAAGCCAAGAGAGAAAAGCCAAAAGTAAAACCACACAGCACACTTCAGGAACTCCAGGAGGAACTCAGCCACTTTGTATATCTTTAGATTGCAATGTCAAATCCACCACCACACCTTAGGGCTGGATGGCCCATGATACCTCCTCCAGCCAAGTAGCTGGAACCCCAAAAAGTCTTAATAGACTCTTGAATCTATTGGGGGGCATTTATTTAAACTATCACAACACCCTAGGTGACAACCCTCAGAAAAATGAGTCACTTGGGTTGGAGAGATGGGTTAGCAGTTAAGGCGCCTGCCTGCAAAGCCTAAGAGCACTTGTTCAAATCTCCAGGTCCCACGTTTAGCCAGATGCATAAGTGACACAAGAGTGCAATGTTGCACATATGCACAAGGGGGCACACACATCTGGAGTTCCATTTTCTGCCTCTTCTTCTCTGTCTCTCTTAAATTAAAAAAAAATGAGTAACTTAATCTCAGATCATCTGAAACACTCATTTTTGAGTGAAATACATTTTTGTTGTAGCCCCTGAAATTTCACTGTTACTTGTTATGTTACATTATTGAGGCATAAGGCAACTTGTATGCCCAGACCCATGGAAATCATGCAAGCTGATTCACAGATTTTCTTTTCCGTCCAACTATCTTTCTGATTCCTAATTTGTATGCTCAGATAAGCACAGAGAAAGACACTGCATCTGCTATCTATGAAGACTGAAGGGAGTGATGAAGAGCCTGCAAGTTTACCTTAAGGAGTTAGCCTGCCAGAGCTTGACTATTTTAAGATCAACTCTCAGTATGTTTAATCTTTGCTCCAGAACAAGATACCTGTAGTGTACTATCCAGCAAACATTCCTATCCCTCGATCTAAAAGTTTATTAGTCCCTTTTCTTAACAAAAATATTTTAGGCTAGGTATTCCATATATAAATAAGTAGTTTTATAAAGCTCACAGTTTTAAAGGCTGAAAATCCAAATAACATGCTGCCAGTTCCATCAAGCACGCCTCCCAGCCACCTGAAAAATCATGGTGGATGGCATCATGGTTGAAGTATATGTGGTGGAGATCCCATGAAGATACAGGCAGCTAGAGAACAGGGAGAAGCAAGGCTTGCTTGCTTTTGACATTTTCACAAGAGTTGACTGGGATTGCACAACTACGTAATTCCTTCCAAGACTGATGTCCCCAATGTCATCCAGCATCAGGTTTCCCTCTAAGAGCTTACTGTTTCTTAACATCATCACACCAGGTACCAAGTTTCCAAAATATGAGCCCCTGGGGTACAAAACACATCCAAACAATAATAGCAAGGATACACTGTATCTCTTAACTTACAAAGATATTTGCATAGAAAAATGGGTGATCCACACATAACAAAAGATAATGAAAGAATACATGAAGAATTTTTCTCCTAATACAGATAAGTACCTGCCAGGAAATGGAATGGCAGTCTCTTCTTCTAGTCAGTTATGAAATGTTTTTGGTTTTGTTTTTCTTAATGATACAGAATTTCATGTAGCCTCATCTGTTCCCAAACTCACTATGTAGCTGAGGATGACCTTGAATTTCAGATCCCCTTCTGGCCTTCACTTCCCCAGTACTGGGATTACAGGCCTGACTACCACACTGAGATTATGCAATGTTAAAGATTTAACACAGAGTTTCCTGTATGCCAGGCAAGCACTCTACCAACTGAGTTACATTTCAACCCTACTAGCAGGCTGGAGAGATGGCTTAGTGGTTAAGGCACTTGCATGCAAAACCAAAAGACCCAGGTTTGATTTCCCAGTACTCATGTAAAGCCAGATGTACAAAGTGGTACATGTGTCTGGAATTTGTTTGCAGTGGCTACAGGCCCTGGTACATTTGCAGTGTCTACAGACTCTGGTATGCTTATTCTCCCTCTCTCTTTCTCTCTTTCTCTCCCCCCTCCTTTTAGGCCCCCCTCTCTCTCAAATAAATAAAAATTTTTAAAAGAAACCAATACCCAACACCTATTAGCAATTTGTAGAAAAGATTGTCTGGGATCGGAGAGATAGTTTAGCAGTTAAGGCACTTGCCTACAAAGCCTATGGACTCATGTTTGACTCTTCAGATCCCATGTAATCCAGACACACAAAATGACACAAGGAAGGTCACACATGCACACAAGGGGGTGCGTGCATCTGGAGTTCAATTACAGTGGCTAGAGGACCTGGCATGCCAATTCTCTCTCTCTCTCTCTCTCTCTCTCTCTCTCTCTCTCTCACTCTCTTGCATTTAAAAAAGGCCAGTCTTTGGGTTTGCCACAAAATAAACAAATAAATAGAAATTTTCAAAACAGATTGTCTGGTTTTGTTCTCTTCCATTACTTCTATCAGACCAACAAGTCTCGATTGTTACTTGTGCTACTGCCTCTCAGACTTGTGTAAACTGAGAGGATGGTAGGTACCAGTCATTTGCAAAGACACTTGTGTGGCCTCTAAGCAATCTCAGGTCCAATTCTCAGGTAACAAAAAATGTACCTTACCTGCCTGCATTTTACAAACAGATTCCATTGTTTAATAACATCTACAGATGAATGGATAGAGAAAATGTGATATGTATACATACACAATGGCATTTCTTTCAGTCACAAGGAATGAAATTATATAATTTGCAGGAAAACAGATGAAACTGGAGACATTGTGCTAAGTGAAATAAGCCAGACTTAAAAGACAAATATTGTGTTTTCACTTATATGTAGAATCTAGACAGATGTATACATGACAGGGGACCATGAGTGGGACAAAAGGGTCTCAAGAGAGGGGAGAACAAGAGAGGGTAATGAGAGTGAGAAAAGAAAGTATATACTGTCTCTCATATGTGTAATAAAGCTCTAACTATATATGCATACATGTTACTACATATATATTAACACAAAAAGCAGAAGGGAGACTATTTGAGTAGAAAAGGGGGAGCAGTAAAGGAGGGAACATAATGGAGGGGTGATTCTGAGTAGGGTAAACTATATGTATGAAAATGTCATAGTGAAATCCATTATTTTACAAGTTAATTTACAATTTAAAAAGATATATTGGGGGGCTGGAGAGATGGCTTAGTGGTTAAGTGCTTGCCTGTGAAGCCTAAGGACCCTGGTTCGAGGCTTGATCCCCCAGTACCCATAAAAGCAAGATGCATAAGGTGGCACATGCATCTGGAGTTCATTTGCAGTGGCTGGAAGCCCTGTCATGTGCACTCTCTCTCTCTCTCTGCCTCTTTCTCTCTGTCTGTCTGTTGCTAATAAATATATAAAAATAAACCAAAAATTTAAAAAGATATTTGGCATGGCATCACTGTGACATGTCTGTCCAAAGTGTGTCATCCCAATCCAGTAGAGAATATATTCCTAATACTCTCCAATGTACAGGGATTCTGCAATGAAGTTGACTGATGCTTTTTAAAAGTGGCAAAGTCATGAAGACAAGAAAAGACTGAGGGATTGTCACACACTGGGATAGGCTAAGGAGTTGTGGAGGCTGATCCAATCTGAGAGCCACATCAGTGGAAGACCTGGTAGAATTCAAATGAATGCTATAATGTAATTAATGATAAACCATAGCATTAACAATAACATTACTAGTTCCAATGTTAATTTCATGGTTCTGGTTACTGTGCTATGTACTACCAGTTACTTGCTCATTAGTATGAACGAATACCTGATCAGAAGCAACATACAGCAATAAAAGGTTTATTTTGGGCTTACAGTTTCAAGGGGAAGTTTCACAGTGGGGAAGGCATAATGGCAGGAGCATGGAGCCAGCTTAACATTGTCAGGCAGGAAGTAGAGAATGAACAGGAAGTGGGGGGGGGTCACAGCTACAAAACTTCAAGGCTTATCCCCAGTAACCCATTTCCTCTAGCAAGTCTCCACCTCTTAAAAGTTTCCACAACTTTCCCAAACAGTGGCATCTATTGGGGGCCAAGTATTCACACACATGGGCCAATAGCCAGCATTTTACATTCAAACTACAATATTCTGTCCATGACCTGCACAGCTCGGTGGCCATCTTGTGATGTGAGAGGCATTCAGTACAACTTCAACAGTGCCCCTACTCTTCAAAAGTCACAACATTGCTCAAAAGTCCAAAATCCAAAGGTTTCTCCTGAAACTGAAAGTAGTCTTTTAATTAGAAGCCCTGTAAAATCAAAATACAAGTTATATCATATTTCCAAGTCATAATGGCACAGAACAAATGTTACCATTCACAAAAGGAAGAATGGTGGCATAGCATGAAAAGATTGGACCAAAGATCAAAATCCAGCAGGGAAAACATCAACTTTTGCAACTCCATGAATCTAAGACTCACAAGGAAATTGTCTGAGTTCCAAAAGGCTTATAGTTCTGTCTCTCCAACTCTGCTGTCTGTGGTACACATAGCCTCTCTTGTGGGCCAGCTCCACTCTGAGCCAATATTTTTCCTCGCTCAATGTCCCATGATTCTGCTATCTCCAACATACTGGGTTCTCCAATGTAACTTAGGGTTCATCTTCATAGCTCCTTAAAGGGCCTCTCAGAGCCTCTTTCCAGGGATTCTGATGCTGCCATTTTGATTGCTTGGAGTCAGTGGATCTCTGGGATGATGGTGAAATACTTCACGACTCCCTCAAACTTGCATTTTTCATGCCTCCAAAACCAGTACTACATGAACAATATGGCCAGGTTCTGCTGCCTGTTCAGGATGAAGCTTGGCCTTGGACCAATAGCAGTCTCTGTATGCTGACTTTGGAGAACAGAACTTCCTTCAGCATTCTCATTTCAGGCTTTTTTAAAATTTATTTTTATTTGAGAGAGAGAGGGAGAGACAAAGAGGCCATATATATAGCGGTAGTTTGAATATATGGCCCCCAATATATTCAGTGTTTTATTAGTTTATAGTTTGCATCTGCAGCCACCTTGCTGGAGGCAATATCACTGGGCGGTTCTTAAGGAGTGGTGGTGGGTTTGAGATTCCATTGTAAAGATATGCAAAGTGTGCCTAGTGGGAGTTCCTAAAGTGTGCTGAGCTGTGTGGCTGGTGGCTTTTTTCTCTCTGCTTGGCCCAGCTTCTTCTGCCATTATGGAACTTCCCCTGGATCTGTAAGGTTCAATAAATAATATCCCTTCCTACATAACTGTGCCTGGTCTGGAAGTTCATCTCAGTGAACCTGAAGCTGACTGCTATATATATATATATATATATATATATATATATATATGGAGAGAGAGAGAGAGAGAGAGAGAGAGAGAGAGGTATATTTTATATATATATGTGTATGTATATATAGAGAAAGATATATATATATATATATATATATATATATATATATATATATAGAGAGAGAGAGAGAGAGAGAGAGAGGGCATGCATGAGCACTCCAGGGCCTACAGCCACTGTAAATGAACTCCATATGCATGTGCTACTTTGTGCATCTGGCTTACATGGGTGTCCTGGGGAATCAAACCTGGGTCTTTTGGCTTCACAGGCAAATGCCATAACCATTAAGTCAGATGCTTTGTTCCAGCAGCAAGAATGTAACTGCAGCATGCATATGCCATAACAGATGTATGTATGATACACATGAATAAGTAAAATACATAAAGTAGATTGCAGGAAAAATATCTTAAACACATGTAACTGAAGGCCTGCTGGAAGAAAGGGAGTTGAATTAGAATTAGAATTCAGAACAGCCCCCATCAAAGGAAGTATAATTATTTTAGACAAAAGAAAAGATCAGCCGGGCGTGGTGGCACACGCCTTTAATCCCAGCACCCTGGAGGGAGGGAGGCAGAGGTAGGAGGATCACCATGAGTTCAAGGCCACCCTGAGACTACATGGTGAATTCCAGGTCAGCCTGAGCTAGAGTGAGACTCTACCTCGGAAACCAAAAAAAAAAAAAAAAAAAAAAAGAAGAAGAAGAAGAAGAAGAAAAGAAGAAAAGATCATAAAAATCAATGGTATTAGGAGTCCCAATGGCCAGTATTTTCTGAGCTCGTTTTATGTGCTATGGAAGCATCATGTTAAGAGTTCCTATGAATTAGCTCATGAACAATCCTGTAAGGCAGGTATAGGCTTTCCATCTTAGAGATAATAGCACTGAGTAACAGGGAGATTAAGTAATATGCCCAAGTTGCTTAAAAAGAATTCACTCAAGTTCTGTTTGAATGGATGTGTGCACACATGGTTTAGAGATTATTCTTAAAATGATTTTAAAATACAATGGAAAATGAAATACAACAATCAGTCAGATTTTAATTTTGTGACATTGGACACATTTTATAACCTTTATGGACATAGTTTTATTTTCTAGAATACAAAGATGGTACTTTAATGATTTTAGTTATATTTTCTAAATTGTGTTTAAAACTGTGGGTCTCTAGTTTTTTTTTTTTTTTTATATTTTTGTTTATTTCCAAGCATAGAGACACACAGGGAGAGGCAAGGGAGAGAGACACAGAGAATGTACGCACCAGGTCCTCTGGCAGCTGCAAACAAACTCTAAATGCATGTGTTATTTTGTGCATCTGGCTCTTCATGGGTACTGGAGAATCAAATCTGGGTTGTTAGGCTTTGCAGGCAAGTGATTTAGCCACTGAACCATCTCTCTATTCCCCCACCCCCACTACGTGTGATAATGCCAGGTTGCTAAGGAAGATGGCTCAGCAGGTTAGAGTGCTTGCCTTGCAAAAATGAGGGCCTGAGGGCATCCTGGGTTTGATTCTCCAGCATCCCTGTAAACAGCTTGGTGTGGTTATGCATGACTGCAACCCTAGTCCTGTGAGTAGTTGAGGCCAGAGAATCACTGGGACTTGGTCAGGCAGCCTGACCAAAACAGGCAGATCTGGATTCAGTGAGAGAATCTTTCTCAAGGAAATGCCCAGATGTATGATATTGGAGGACACCTAACATTCTGAGGCTTCTTGCACATAAGCACACAGTGTGCATGTATCTGCATACATACCACACCACACATTCACATACTGTCCCACAATACACACACACACACACACACACACAGAGGCACACACACCCATGCACACACACACAAATATTGTCAGGTTGTCCTAAAGAAAATGGATTTTAAGGGAGCCACAGCATAGTTTATAAAATACTAACTCTGGGGCTGGAGAGATGGCTTAGTGGTTAAAGCACTTACCTGCAAAGGCTAAGGACCCAGGCTCAAGTCCCCAGTACCCACATAAGCCATATGCACAAGGTGGTGCATGCATCTGGAGTTTGTTTGCACTGGCTAGAAGCCCTGGTGTGCCCGCTCTCCCCCCCCTCTTTCTGCCTCTTTATTTCTCTCTCTCTCTCTCTTAAATATTTTTAAAAATCCTAACACTAAAGGATGCAGTAAAGCCAAACATGAGCTGAAATTCTATTTTTGCTAATTACTTTCCTTCCCCCTAGTTATTATTCATGCATTCATAAATATTTCTGAAGATCTGAAATAGGCATGTATTTTCCAAGAGATAGTAGTAAATAACAAAGTTTAAATGTCACCACATTCCAAGTTTATTCTCTTAGGAAAGGAACAGTTACAATGAATCAGCTGACTGAGGTTTGTTAAGACAAATTCTCTACCATAATCACAGACCATACGATGCCACAGTGACGATTTCTATGGGGAACTGAATAGGAAAGGCAAGAATGTAGGGTTTTCATTGATTCTGCAAAATTCTGCTAAACCTGTAGGTACTTTAATGACCTTTTCTCTCACACTATCTGTCTTCAATCCAATTATTTCCCTTTATAAATGAAGGCTGTTTTCTTTCTGAATATTAGCTGAGCTGAGATGAACAAACAAATGAGACAGTACAATGACCCTAGAAGCACAATGACTTTATTAGTAAGATTACATTATATACGACATGCCCCCAGATCCATGTTATAAAGGACACACTGCTTTTGGTAGTAGAATATGATGGCATTATTCTGTCATTGGTGACAGAATGTACTGGATCACTGCAGTGATGTTTACAGTTTATAATCATATAATCAACAGTGATTTGTGTAATTACAAAACATGTCTCAAAATAAATTCAAATCCATAAAAACATGAAAAGTATACAATAGAATTTTCATATTTTTATTTATTTATTTGCAAGGGGAGAGAGAGAGAATGAGAATATGGGTGTGCCAGGGCTTCTTGCTGCTGCAAACAAACTCCAGAAGCATGTGCCACTTTGTGCATTTGGCTTTATGTGGCTACTGCAGAATCAAACCCAGGCCATCAGGCTTTGCAAGCAAACATCTTAACTGCTGAGCCATTTCTCCAGCCCCACAATAGAATTTTAATGATATTACTGAGAAATATATTTTTGCTTTTATTTTTTATTCATTTACTTTATTTGAGAGAGAGAGAGAGAGAGGCAGAGAGAGACAGAGAAAAAAAGAGAGAGAGAATGGGCATGCCAGGGCCTTCAACAGCTGCGAATGAACTCCAGACGCATGTGCCACCTTGTGCATCTGGTTTATATGAGTACTAGGGAACTGAACCTGGGTCCTTTGACTTTGCAGTCAAATGCCTTAACTACTAAGCCATCTCTCCATCCCTAATTTTTGTTTTTAAAGCTTGAATTGGAGGATGTGATTTTTTTGGAGGGGTGGGTTGGACAAGGTAGGAAGTTGATTCTTTAGTCTATTTTTTTTGTCTGAGTAAAGAGAAAGTTTCAGGTGGTCCTCAGGTCTGTGAAGATTGCTAGAAAGTGGATGTGGAAACAAGCTATTGCACATGCAAACACATACAATCACTGAATCAATGCTTCTGAGTCAAAATTGTTTTCCTTATATTCTGCAAAAGTCCTTAGGACAGGCAAATGTTCATTTTTAGAGTTCTTACATTGTTTTTAAATAAGAAAGAATGAGCAAGGTGTGGGGGCACATGCTTTTAGTCCTAGCACTTGGGAGGCAGAGGCAGGAGGATTGCCATGAGTTCAAGGCTACCCTGACACTACATAGTGAATTCCAGGTCAGCCTGAGCTAAAGTGAGACTCTATCTTGAAAAACAAAACAAAAAAAAATGTTAAAGATATTAAGTCAAATATGTTATGAACCAATATCACAATTAAGACTGATGGGTATAATTCTAGGATTAACTACCATCTAGTTTTAAAAAATATTTTCTTGTTATAAAACTAAACTTTTTAACACATTGGGGAAAGACTACAATTTTTGTGAGAAGAGAAATGATTGAAAAAGATGAGTATATTAAAAAAATGTAAAAATTGAGAGGACCATTTTTATTTTGGCTTACTGTCTCAATGGGAAGCTTCACAATGCAGGGGAAAGCATGGTGCAAGTAGAAAATGGACCATATTCCTGTTCACAGCAAGTTGAAGACAGCAGCAAAAGTGAGCTGAGCTCTGGCAATGGAGAGCTGGCTGTTAACAACACAAAGCTCACCTCCAGCAACACACCTTCTCCAGCAAGGCTCCACCTCCCAAATTGCCACTAGCTGGGAACCAAGCCTTCAGAACACATATGTTTATGGAGGCCATCTGATTCAAACCACTACAATTTCAATATTGTATGTTTCCAGTGTTACACATATTAATGATTAACATAGTAACTACTTCCACTTTAAGAGCAAGACCAGTTTTTCTCTCGCTTCTCTAAAAATGAAGCCAACCTCACTTCTAAAAAGAAAAGTGAAGGTAGACATAGTGGTTGGCTTAGATGGGGAGTTTTCTCTCCATGTTCAAATAGTCAGGATTTCCCACACCCATGTTCAGTTGTATAAAACATATAAAGACTGATGCAAAACTGCACTCTTCTTGCCCTCCTTGAAGGAGGTTAAGAGGGAAAATAGATAATTGTACCTGAGCCTGTTGTGGCAACAGTAGCTAAGTAATTACACCTCACACATCTTTCCATGATGTACTTCTCAGGGGCTCTCAGCCCCTTACACCAGTGGTAACACACAGAGAATTATTTGCTGTTGGCTGAGAAGAAGCTGCAGACTGAGTTATAGGACTGCTTTCATGTGAGATATTGCCTTTCCACTATATTGCCAGACTGGGAGTGTATCCTCTATCTGTCAAAGCAAAAGAACATCTGTCCACTTGACCAAGAATGTGTACTCTACCTGGCAGAGAAGGTGAGCGCTAAGCGTCTATCAAAGTAGGAGTGCAGCATCTGTCAACCAGCCCAGGAAAACACACCTGTCTCCCAGACCAGGAGTGCAGTCCCTGTACAAAAGAACCAAAGGTCAACATCTATCTCCCAACAAGGAAGGTGGCTTTTGTCTATGAGAAACAGGGAAGTGATTTTTTTTCAGAGAACAGATGGCAAAGTTCTAAGACTCAAAAGAACTATCCGACCTGCATGACACTGTGAAATGCATGAGAAGTAAATGTGTACTAAGTCACTGGGATTTGAGGTAAATTGGTCAGAATTCTGCCAGAAAACAAGCTTTTCCAGATGGTTCAAGTGACTTGACTTTAATGAAGGAACTTCTTTCAGACATGTCGACAGGAATAAACCTGGGAAACAGGAAGCTATCACCACCTTCAGGACTACAGAGGCAAAAAGTAGAGGGCTGGAGAGATGGCTTGGCCTTTAAGGCATTTGCCTACAAAGGCAAAGGACGCAGGTTCAACTTCCCAGGACCCACGTAAGCCAGATGCATAAGGTGGCACATGTGTCTGGAGTTCATTTGCAGTGGCTGGAGGCCCTGGTGCACCCATTCTCTATCTCCCTCTTTCTTTCTCCTTCTCTTGTTCCCCACTCTCCCTCTCAAATATATATATAGGAAACAGAGTTATCGGAGCTCTGGGAGTGTCACACAGGAGGAGCTGTCCCACAGGAGCCCTCATAAGGAAAGGGCACAGCCATACTACAGGCCCCAAGCAGGGAGAGAGCTGGAAAGAAATGCCTTAACATGCCTCTTCTATCCTTCAATCCCCAGAGAAAGCAGCCCCATTAGCTAAGCCCAATCACCAGGCAGCCTCTAAGGAGTGCACCTAATGCAGTCCATAGGAGCCAACCTCCCGGGGAACAAGAAAGTTCAGCAAAAGTACAAGAGCAGCACTGGGGAGTATATCTCAGGCTTGTTTGTTGTGGCAACTTGCTTTAATTATTCTAATAAAAAAATCATGGAGGGATTTCAACCTTATTATTCAAAAAATAAGTTTTTTTTTCAGTATTGATGCCAAAGTCTTAGGCTGGGGAGATAGCTCGGTTTTTGCCTTGAAAACATAATTTGATCACCAGAAGCTACATTTTAAAAATGGAGTGGATCTAGTGGCATGCTTTATCATCCTGTGTTGGAAGGTGGAGACAGGAAAATCTCTGGGGTTCATTAGGCAGCCAGTCTAGACAAATTGGCAAGCTCCAGGCCAATGGTAGACCCTTTCTCAGAAAAAAAAATAAAGTTTTCCAGAGGATGATACCCACATGCACACACATGTATATGAACATACATAAATATGCATACACACATACATGCACATAAAAATAAGTCCAGAAAGCCGGGTGTGGTGGCACACACCTTTAATCCCAGCACTTGAGAGGCAGAGGTAGGAGGATTGCCATGAGTTCGAGGTCACCCTGAGACTACATAGTTAATTCCAGGTCAGCCTGGACCAGAGTGAAACCCTGCCTCAAAAAAAAACAAAAAACAAACAAACAAAAAAATAAGTCCAGAGTTTCATGAATGGTAAGCAAGTGCTCTATCAATGAGCTACATTCCAACCCTAAGATAAGAGCTTTTGAAATATAATCCAATAACATGAAATTCATCTTATTGATGTGAATAACTCAGTGGTTTTTAGTAACATTAGAACATTTTCATAGCCTTACCCACTTACCTATCTTATAGCCATGATGTACCTAATGCCCATCCTTTTCTTCCCCACATGGAAACACATTGTGCCTGGCTTCTTTCCTTTAGAATGTTTTTAAGACTCATCTGTGATGTAGTACATGTAGTATTTCATTCCTTTTTATTGCCAAGTAATGTACTTTCAACAGATCACAACAAAATAGGTTGCAGTGAGTTAACATCACTGGCTGAGGTATATAAATGGTTGTATTCTCCAAAGACATTTTCTCAAGTTCTTTCCTAGCAAACAAACTAGAGAAGGTGCATAGCACTCTCCATCTTCCACTGTGAAACTTTTTATCTCAGCTTCTCCTCGCAATAAGATCATTTTCCCCCTGAATCTTTTTTTTTTTTTTTTTTTTTCGAGGTAGGGTCTCACTCTGGCCCAGGCTGACCTGGAATTCACTATGTAGTCTCAGGGTGGCCTTGAACTCACGGCGATCCTCCTACCTCTGCCTCCCAAGTGCTGGGCTTAAAGGCATGCGCCACCATGCCCGGCTTTCCCCCTGAATCTTAACCACACTATGATCCTCCCTTTTCCTTGCCTCCCCCATTATATTGGTCACTTTGTGTGGTAACTTGAATGTGATAGTTTAAATGTATGACCCTCCTAGACTCAGATGTTTTATTAAAATTCAGCTTAAAACTTCAGCCCTTAGCAGGCAGATCCCTGCTATAGGGGCCATTTTACTGGAGGCAGATCTTGGAGTCCAGCCCTAAGGTGTGTTTGCAGGCGGGTCTGAGTCCAGCCCTTCTAGGTGTGTTCAGAGAAGTTGGAGTTCTGGTAGTTTGTGCTTGTTGGTGGTGCTGGCTGTTTGGTGATGCCTCTCTGCTTGGGTTTATGGAAACCAGTCAACTCCTTTTACCATTTATGGTGTCCCCTTGGGTTTTGTAAGCCTGAAATAAGCTCCTTCATCCCATAATCTGTGTTCACTTGGATATTTGTCCCAGCAACAAGAAGTTGACTTCAACACTTTGTCCTGAGCATCTCACCTCTCTTCTTATGGAGACCATAATAGTTGAAGCCGTGGGTGGGTCATGGTGAACTATGTAGCAAGTACACCTGATTGCAGTTCTCAGCTATATTCTATCATAAGGCAAACAACAATGACAAGGTGGGTGGATAGGGAAGTACAGTGATTTTCTCATTGTTAGGAAGGGAGTCCAGGCATCTATACCTTAGCTCCTTTCTTCACCCAAGTAGTTATTAGGTGGCTTCAAGGAACATGCACGCATTGGGAGGACTGCTCTACCAGTACTAACTAAAGTGCATTGATGGATATATTTGCTAATATAGTGGAGTTTCTTTTTTTTTTTTTTTTTTTTTTGGTTTTGAGGCAGGGTCTCACTCTGGTCCAGGCTGACCTGGAATTCACTATGTAGTCTCAGGGTGGCCTCGAACTCTCGGCGATCCTCCTATCTCTGCCTCCTGGAGTTTCTTAACTTTTACATTGAACACTATCCTCCCAGCTTAACTAAGACTGTAATAAGTGATACTTTGGTTTATATTTCCTATAAAACTCATTATAGTTTTTCTGGAACTTATGGAAGGACTATCATTAATACAAAATTTTCTTATTTTTTAGAATTCAGATGTAACAGAAACCATAAGCTACATAAATTTTATTAATACAAAAAAACAACTGGAAAGTGGTTCCCAGTGCCACAAACTCCAGCACTTCTTGTACTCAGTCTGTAAGACCTAGAGTGGATCTCCTCCCTCCCGAGTCCATAGCCTTAGGCCTGCAGCTGCTGGTGTCAGAAAGCTCTGGTATCATGTGTGCTTGTCCCTTGGGACCTGGTGACCTATACATGACCCACAGATACCAGAGCTACAAGACCTACATCATCATCTGCATACACCATGGGACCTAAGGGAAGTCTGCGTTGCAGTCTGTGGCTTTAGACCACCGTGACAAGAGCTAAAAGCACCAGCATCACCCATGCACATCCATTGGGACCTGAAGGAGGTCTTCTCTGGGTCCTGTTGTGCCAAGAAAGCAGCTACTCAGTCGCAGACTCCAGCAAGAACTATGACCACTACTAGGGAAGGTTCTCTTCACATTACACAACCTCAAGTCCTTGGTTACCAATGTCACAGGTTCCAGCATCACCTGCATTCATCCCTGGGGAGTGTCTTCTTTCATCCTGTGGCTTGGAGCCACAAGCCCAGGCATCTCCTGGATAAGGTCCTGAACACGGCTGCCAATGCCACAGACTGGTGACACATGCGTTTGCCCACAGGATCTGGGACTAATACTTTCCATGTCCTGAACCACCAAGACCACCACAGCTGCCATTACAAGCACTTGTACCAACAGAAACGGACTCTGTGGAACCTGAGAACACACACACTTTTAAAATCCTATATCCAAGGCTGTAGAGATGGCTTAGCAGTTAAGGCGCTTGCCTGCAAAGCCTAAGGACCCTGGTTTGATTCCTCAGTATCCATATAAGCCAGATATACAAGTTGGTGCATGCATCTGGAGTTCATTTGCTAGAGGCCCTGGTGCACCCATTCTCTCCCTCTCTCAAATAAAAAATAAATAAATAAATAAATAAAGTATTTAAAGAAAAGAAATCCTGCATCCTAGCTAGAGAAATTGCTCAGTGATTAAATCACTTGCCTGCAAAACCTAATGACCTCGGTTTAATTCCCCAGTACCCATGTAAAGCCAGATGCACGAAGTGGTGCATGTGTCTGGAGTTCATTTGCTAGAGGCCCTGGCGCCTACCTGCCCCCGCCCCTGCAACAACCTCCACACCTTGCTTGCAAATAAATAAATTTTAAAATGCCTGAAATGCTGCATCCACTGCAAAGCTGTACAACTACTTCCACGAACTTCGGCAGTCTTGACTCCCGAGGTGCTTGTAGACACTGCTTACATCAGTGACAGCCCATGAAACCACACAAAAGCTATACTTCCAGGTGCACTTCTAACACAAAACAAAGTACCTACTCAGCTGACACTCTACATCCCATCTAATCAATAGTTATTTTTTAAAATATTGATTTATTTACTTATTCCAGAGAGAGGCAGATAGAGAGAAAGAGAACACCAGGGCCTCCAGCCACTGCAAATGAACTCCAGGCACATGTGCCATCTTATGCATCTGGCTTATGTGAGTACCACTGAATCAAACCTGGGTCCTTAGGCTTCTCAGGGAAATGCCTTAACCACTAAGCCATCTCTCTAGCACCTGTACATCCTATCTAAGTGAAAAGCTTTTTTCTACAAAAGCTATTCCATAAAATTGGAAGATATACTATTGCACCAAATTTGTAGACATTACTGAAAGAGAACAAGAACTATGAAAGAGGTCTGGGCATGGTAGCACATGCCTTTAATCCCAGCACTCGGGAGGCAGAAGTAAGAGGATTATCAAGAGAGTTCAAGGCCAGCCTGGAACTATATAGTGAATTCCACGTCAGCCTGGGCTAGAGCTGAATTCCACATCAGCCTGGGCTAGAGTGAAAAAAAAAAAAAAAAAAAAAAGGAATCCCTACAAAGAAACATAGTAATTATTTGCCAGAAAAAAAAAATCATCATTTGAAGGAAATTTATATAATTCCTAAAATAAATTTAAACATTCGAAAGAATGCTAGTGAGTTGCAAAATAACTCACATATTTACAATGCAAGGAAAAATTTTAATCCAGCATATTTATGAGTGAGAAATTCCCCAAAGTGTAGGAATCATTTTTTTCAAAAATATTTATTAATTAATTAATTTATTTATTTATTTATTTATTTATTTAAGAGAGAGAGAAAGGCAGATAGAGAGAGATAATGGGCACACCCTGGCCTCTAGCCACCACAAAAAAACTCCATACACATGTACCACCCTGTGTGTCTGGCATAAATGGGTACTGGGCCCTTAGGCTTGACACCACTGAGCCATCTCTTCAGCCTGGAATCATTTTTTTCTTTAAACAGCTAGTCAGACATCTTAGAATAAAAATTTTCTGCCAATGAAATTAAAAAGAATGAAGGTTTTCTCCAACAAGGTAAAATAAACAGAAGGAATTCTTAACTTGGAGATAAGTCTATTGAATTAACTTCGCCATATCAAAACAAAATAAAAGTTAAAATAGAAAAAGAATGAAGAAAGCCTATTGACATATACAACATGATTAAGTGAAAAAATTGACATTGTGGGAATTATAAAAAGAGAATGAAAGGAAAAAGACACTGAAAATTTACTTCATGATATAATGACCCAAACCACACCAAAAAAAAACAAAACAAAAAAACTTACAATGGATCAAAGATATAAATCTAGAGCCTGAAACTATGAACCTCCATGAAAAACATAGAAGAGACATTTTAAAATGATTTTTTAGATACTATCCCAAAGGCACAGGCACTGAAGGTGTGGTAGTTTGACTAGATGGGCCCCAATATATTCAGTGTTTTATTAGTTTGTACTGTGCATCTGCATCCACCTGGCTGGAGGCAATGTCACTGGGAAGATCTTAAGGTGTGGTGGTGGTTTAGGATTTCAATCTAAAGACATGCAAAGTGCGCCTAGCTGGAGTTCCTGAGGTGTACTATGCTTTTGGCTTTTGGCTTGTGTCTTATCTCTCTCTGTCTGGTCCTGTAAGAGCAGGCCAGCTTCTTCTGCCATTATGGAACTTCCCCTGGATCTGTAAGCTTCAATAAATAATATCCCTTCCTCCATAACTATGCCTGGTCTGGAAGTTCATCTGAACGAACCTGAAGCTGTCTGCTACAGAAGGTTAAAAAAAATGGGTAATAGGGTTGCATACAACTAAAAAAATTCCTCTACATTATAGGAAGTAATCAGAGTTAAGAGATAAGCTACCTGATGGGAGAAAATATTTGTCAACTACTCATCTGACAAGAGATTAATATCTAGAATATGTAAGAAGCTCATAAACTGAACATCAGAAAGACACCTCAAAGGCAGTCGTACATAGAAGAGGTGACAGAAAGAATGTAAGAGCCAAAGGAAGGGGACGAGTGTTTTCAATAGTGTCTTCCATACACAAAGTGGCCATAGTATTTATGACCTCACAGTGGCTGATGCTACCTACATAAGATCTGAAAAATAGGAGGGAGAAAATGATGACATCAAAATAGAACAGAGACCAGTTGGAAATAAGAGATTCAAGAACTGGAGAGATGGCTCAGTAGTTAAAGGCACTTGCTTGCAAAGCCTGACTGCCTAGGTTCAATTCCTCAGTTCCCTTACAAATCCAGATGCATGGAGTAGTGCATGCATCTAGAGTTCACTTGCAGTGATAAGAGGCACTGATGCATCCATTCTCTCTCTCTCCCTGTAAACAAGTAAATAAAGGAATTCATTCACTGGAGGGGTATTTGGGAAGTGGAAAAGAGAAGATAAAGGGAGGGGATTACCATCATGGCATATTGTCTCTATATATGGAAATTGTCAATAAAAAGTTAAAAGGGGGCAGGAGAGATGGCTTAGTGGTTAAGGCATTTGCTGGCAAAGCCAAAGGACCCAGGTTTGATTCCTCAGTACCCACATAAAGCCAGATGCAAAAAGTGGCACATGCATCTGGAGTTCATTTGCAGTGACTAGAGGCCCTAGTGTATCCATTCTATCTGCTTCTCCCCCCCACCCCCTGTCAAATAAATAAATAAGATAAAAATATTTTTTTTAAATTAAAATCATATAAATGGCTAACAAGTACATGAGAAAAGTTCAACTCCACTAATCACCAGGTAAATAAAAATCACACTGATATATCATCTTGCCCAAATCACAATGGCTATGTATCAAGAAGACAAAAAAAAAAAAAAATGTTGAACATATAGCACTCAGCTAGCATATGGAAGGCCCTGAATTTGAACCCTAGCAAAAACATTAAAAATTTTTAAAGGCTGGGTGTGGTAGCACACACCTTCAATCCCGGAGGCTAAGGTAGGAGGATCCCCATGAGTTGGAGGCCAGCCTGAGACTAGCTTTTGGCTTGTGTCTTATCTCTCTCTGTCTGGTCCTGTAAGAGCAGGCCAGCTTCTTCTGCCATTATGGAACTTCCCCTGGATCTGTAAGCTTCAATAAATAATATCCCTTCCTCCATAACTATGCCTGGTCTGGAAGTTCATCTGAACGAACCTGAAGCTGTCTGCTACAGAAGGTTAAAAAAAATGGATAATAGGATTACATACAACTAAAAAAATTCCTCTACATTATAGGAAGTAATCAGAGTTAAGAGATAAGCTACCTGATGGGAGAAAATATTTGTCAACTACTCATCTGACAAGAGATTAATATCTAGAATATGTAAGAAGCTCACAAACTGAACATCAGAAAGACACCTCAAAGGCAGTCGTACATAGAAGAGGTGACAGAAAGAATGTAAGAGCCAAAGGAAGGGGACGAGTGTTTTCAATAGTGTCTTCCATACACAAAGTGGCCATAGTATTTATGACCTCACAGTGGCTGATGCTACCTACATAAGATCTGAATAATAGGAGGGAGAAAATGATGACATCAAAATAGAAGAGAGACCAGTTGGAAATAAGAGATTCAAGAGCTGGAGAGATGGCTCAGTAGTTAAAGGCACTTGCTTGCAAAGCCTGACTGCCTAGGTTCAATTCCTCAGTTCCCTTACAAATCCAGATGCATGGAGTAGTGCATGCATCTAGAGTTCACTTGCAGTGATAAGAGGCACTGATGCATCCATTCTCTCTCTCTCCCTGTAAACAAGTAAATAAAGGAATTCATTCACTGGAGGGGTATTTGGGAAGTGGAAAAGAGAAGATAAAGGGAGGGGATTACCATCATGGCATATTGTCTCTATATATGGAAATTGTCAATAAAAAGTTAAAAGGGGGCAGGAGAGATGGCTTAGTGGTTAAGGCATTTGCTGGCAAAGCCAAAGGACCCAGGTTTGATTCCTCAGTACCCACATAAAGCCAGATGCAAAAAGTGGCACATGCATCTGGAGTTCATTTGCAGTGACTAGAGGCCCTAGTGTATCCATTCTATCTGCTTCTCCCCCACCCCGTCAAATAAATAAATAAGATAAAAATATTTTTTTAAAATTAAAATCATATAAATGGCTAACAAGTACATGAGAAAAGTTCAACTCCACTAATCACCAGGTAAATAAAAATCACACTGATATATCATCTTGCCCAAATTACAATGGCTATGTATCAAGAAGACAAAAAAAAAAAAAAAATGTTGAACATATAGCACTCAGCTAGCATATGGAAGGCCCTGAATTTGAACCCTAGCAAAAACATTAAAAAAATTTTTAAAGGCTGGGTGTGGTAGCACACACCTTCAATCCCCGGAGGCTAAGGTAGGAGGATCCCCATGAGTTGGAGGCCAGCCTGAGACTACACACTGAGTTCCATGTCAGCCTGGGCTAGAGTGAAACCCTACCTCTAAAAACAAAAAAACAAAACAAAACAAAATTATAAAGGAAGGGAAAAATACTTATTAGAATGAGAAAAGGAACTCATATACTCGGATAGAATGTAAATTAGTGCAGCTACTATAGAAAACAGTATGGTGATTCCTTAAGCTAAAAATAGAACTTCCCTATGATCCAGCAATCCTAAAACTAGGCATGTATTCAAAGGAAAGGAAAACATTATGGCATTATGATGAAGAGTTACTTGTACTCCCAGGTTTACTGAACTACTGTTGACAATAGCTAAGACAGAGAATCAACCTGGGTGCCTATTAGTGGACGGATGGGTAAGGAATATGTGGTACATACATACGATGAAATATTACTCAGCTATAAGAAGAACTAAGTCCTGTTCTTTGCAGCAATATGAATGGACCAATAGGTTATTAAGTGAAATACAACAGATGACACAGAAAGATAAATACCAAATGTTCTTATTTGTGGAAACTAAAAAGAATAATGGAGTAGAATAGTAGTTGTTATTGACTAGATAGGGCAGGAAGAAAGGGAAATGAAAGGAAGAATTAATTAGTTCTGATTTTTGTATAGCACAGTATGGTAACCAAACAATTTATGATGTACTTTAAAATGACTAGAAGAATAAACTGCTTCTAGGCATATAAGATGACTAATATATAGACAGAATTGTTTGTTGCCTCAATTTGATTATTATTGTATGCATATACTGAATTATAATATACCTCATAAATTTATATGAATACTATGTCTCACAAAAAAAGAAACAAATTAAAAGAAAATCAGCTGGGCTTGGTGGAATATGCCTTTAATCCCAGCACTTGAGAGACAGAGGTAGGAGGATTGCTGTGAATTTGAGGTCACCTGAGATTACATAGTGAATTCACTGGACTAGAGTAAGAACCTACCTTGAAAAACAAAAAACAACAAGAAAAAAATAAAATCATAAATATTTAAACCCCATGAAAATATTTGGCAATAGGTATAATATCATTTTTACTGCACAAAAATAATTGTGAGGTCAGTAGATAATGATGTAGGCCTGTGGGTAGCCTGAGTATATGAATTTCACCCAAGTTGAATCACTAGCCATTCCCTGGTAGGATGTAATCAGCTCTCCAGCAAGTGGCTGACTGGACTCTCTGGGGGATCATGTTAAGAGCTCATTGCGGTTCTTTTGCTAGCAGACTACATGTTTGGCAGCAGCAGTGACTATACCAACATTGTTGAATGACAGCTGATGCTGTAAGTTCCATGAATAACTTCCATCTTCATCACAAAGCAGGGCCGCTGATTCTGCATTGCAGCTACTCCTACACCACCCACATGCCTTTTAAACTATGATGGGGTGGGCAAGAACAGGGACTGGCAGAATCACCTTGTGTGGTTATTCTTTCTTTCCAGTGGAATGTTCTTGTGATGGGCATGGCCCTGTGAATCAAAGATATTCACACTTCATGACCACTCCTATCCATTCAAATGTCCCTTTCACAGATGTCCTTATCACCAATCTACTTGGAGGACTCTCAGCAAACAGGCAAAAACTATGTGTCATGATTCATGAATATTATGTAGTCTTCCCTCAGGTATATCTCTTCATCTGCAAAATGCATGATCATGTGCTCTAAATGATTAGAACCACTGCGAGGATTTGGCCTCATCACCACTTGTCAGAATCATAGTGCAATAGCAGCCCAATTTCATCTCATGCATGAACCAAGCTCAGCCTCTTTCCTTCTTTACCTAACATTTCAAAGAATTAACCTGCATCGTCACATGTTTGAGCTCAGTGATAGCACTAATAGTGCAATCATGGTGAATAACATGGGAATCTGCTCAAGAGTTGGTGCTATTTCCTTTTCCCTGGCCCTACTCATACTCAGTTCTGAGTATGAGAATCTGAGTATCACTTCCATTTTGTCACAGGTTGATACTGAGCCCACTGAACCCTATGCTCCCAGCTCTCGATGGAGAATTCTAGACCTCTTAACATCTAACAGTGGTCACTTGATATGGTTTGAATCAAATGTCCCCCATAAACTTGTGTATTTTTCAATGCTTGGTCCCCAGCTAGTAGCAATTTCGGAGGTGGAGCCTTGCTGGAGGAGATGTGTCTCTGGTGGGGGTGGACCTTGAGGTTTATTAGCCCCCAGTATGCCAGTGCCAGTTCAGCTCACTTTCTTGCTGCTGCTGCTTCCATCTGTTGTGGTAGAGGTGATGTCCAGCCTCTGCTCTACCATCTTTTACTTGCCGTCAGGAAGCTTCCCCTCTAGACTGTAAGCAAAAATAAGCTTTCCTCCCATCAGCTGCTTTTGGTCAGGTGTTTTGTCTCAGCAACATCAGTTGCTAGGGTTACTATAGCACTTGATATCACATAGTGAGTTACTTTGTCTCTACCACAGCCCAAATAGTATATCAAGTGCCAGTGTTCCAAATAGTGGATAGTTGTTATAGCTGTAAAATCAAACCATCTTGTTCCAGAACCTTGAGGCACTTATGATTTCCATATTAAAAATGCCCACTCCTGGGGCTGCAGAGATGCTCAGCAGTTAATGCACTTGCCTGCAAAACCCTAACCACTGGCGTAGATTCCTTACTGTCACAAAGCCAGATGCACAAAGTGGTGCATGCATCTGGAATTCATTTGCAGTGGCTGGAGGCCCCGGCATGCCTATTCTCTCTGTCTTTCTTCTCTCTTTCTCTGCTTGCAAATAAATAAAAAAATTAAAAAAATAAAACCCCAAATGTCCATTCCTTATGAAGCATCTTTTCCTGCCACTGATATATCTAATTTCCTAGACTCTGACAAATCGGATGGTCTAAGAGCTGTGATTTTTCTGCCCCACAGCCTAGAGATGATACAGAGCCATGTTCTGCTTTAGTTGTCACTTAAAGCTCACAATTTCACCTACATCATTCAGGAAATGTGTCAGAGTACCAGTCTCCAGTAAATACCATGCATGTGGTAAAATGTCCTCCACAGCCTCATGAGTTTGAGATTAAGCCTCATAATTAATCCCCAGATGGTGGATCCTCTGGCATGTGGAGCCCTTCTATAGGAGGAGTGTTGCTGGGAGAGGGCCTTGGAGTGTCATAGCCCAGCCACACAAGCTACATTAAGCGAGTTCACTCTTTTTATTTCCTCTAGGCTGCTATGGAGATATGACACCCAGCTGTCTACTCCTGCCATGGTTTCCCTGCCATGATAATGAAACTTCCCCCACAAAACCATAAGCTGTAAGCCAAAATGAACTCATTCCTTCCAGATATTTTGTCCCAGCAATGAGAAGGTAACTGCTATACTTCAGAACCCAAAGAAGCCTATCAAATTTTGTTCATCCTTCTTTGCTGTGTAGGAGAGATCTGATAGACCTCAGATCACTGGACTCTAACTCTCAGTACTTCATTTTCTTCAGTGCATTTGTGACACTCAGCAAGAGTGACATAGGATCAAGGTCTTTATAATGAACAGTTTCTTTGAACCTTGAGCTGTCTTGTATCTACAAGTGCATTCTCACCTTCTGGGAATTCGTCCAGGTTAAACTCCAGTGAAAGTGTCAGCAATTGCACAACTGTCTCTGCCACATGTCAGGGCTATGAACACTCATCACTGATGGTTATTAGTTTTCTACTGCTGCATAACACTGGCACCACAAACTTTGTTATCTTGAAGATTCTGCATATTGAGGAGTCTACGCATAGCTTGGCTCTGACCTCTTTAAGACTTGTCATCAAGATGTCAACTGGGGCCGCAGCCTCTCCTAACAACCAACAGAACTGAACCACTTCCAAACTCTTAATGCTTTTTCAGAGTTCCATGCCTTACATGCATCCTGATTGAAGGTCTTAGCTCCTTGTTGGCTGTTGGGCAGAGGCTACTGTAAGGTCTTTATCAAGTGGACATCTCCATAGGGTGGCTTGCAACATGGTAGCTTAGATCTTCAAAGCCAGCAAGGAAGAGAGGGCCTTAGCACAACTCAATCATGTAAGTATAACTATGCATATTCTGATCCTTTTGCTGTATTTTCTTGGTTGAGAGGGATTTGTAGGTCCTCTCCACAAAGCAGATGAAGTATTTAGACTGGCCATAGATATTTGCAGATGACAACCAGGGGGATTAACATAGTGTGTCCACTACAGATCCCCAGGGTCCCTATTGCCACCAGAATGTTTAATAATCCAACTCCTAAATCCCATTTTAGAATGTTTCTTTCTCTCCTATGTTCTAAGTTTATTTTATTCTGTGGTGCTGGGGATGAAACCTAGGGCCTTGTGCTTGCTAGGTAAGTGCTTTACCATTGAGCTATCTACCCAACCCCAGAATCTGTTTAGCACAACTCTCAAATCAAGTGACTGTAGTTGGGTTTCCTCAAGAAATAAACTTAGAGAGGGAGATTTATGGTGGAGTGCTTTCAACAATAGGATCTATGAATGAGTGAGGAAAACTAGAGGGAATGGAGAAAAGACAGACAGATTGAACAGTAAGGCTGGAGAAATGGCTTACTGGTTAAGGCACTTGCCTGCAAAGTCAAAGGACCATGGTTTGATTCCCCAGGACCCACATAAACCAGATGCACAAGGTGGCACATGCATCTGGAGTTCATTTGCAGTGGCTGGAAGCCCTGGCATGCCCATTCTCTCATTCTTTCTATCTGCCTCTCTCTCTCTCTTTCAAATAAATAAATAATAAAATATTTTTTAAAAAGCAAAACTACAGATTGAACAGTAATGCAATAGAGGCCTTAGTTAATTCCAGTTCCAGGAGTGGGGATGGTTCTTCACACTCATCCTGAAACAATCCAAAGAGCCAGGTCTTAGTTCACCACATTGACACATAACTTTGGGTGAGACAGTTCTCTGGGACCAAGAACAGTTTGCTCAAGGGGCTCATTCATGAGCAGCCAGCACTCACCACTCCTAGAAGCTAGGGAAATAAGTGTGTTGGACTTGGGAAGGGGTGTCTGGGAGGCATACTACAGTAATAGTAATCAGAAGGTGTTTTTTTTTTTAATTTTCATGCATATGAAATGTGGTAGTTTGAATAGATGCCCCCAATAGATTTAGGAATTTTATTCAAGATTGTAACTTGGATTTCCAGCTGCCTAGCTGGAGGAGGTGTCACTGTGGGTAAATCCTAGGGTCCAGTCCTAAGGTGTGTTTGGGGGTGGATCTGGAATTTCAGCCTAAGGTATGCAGAGAGCAGTCTGAGTTCTCCCTGGGGTTCCCAGAGTGTGCTTGCTTGTGGTGTTGCTGGTGGTTTTTCTCTGTGCATGGAGCTATAAGCTTCAAATAAACCCTTTCTCCTATAAACCGTGTCTGGTTTGAAGGGTTATCTCAGCAGTGTGGAGCTGACTATGACAAATAAGTTTGAAAGGTTATTCTATAGCTTTACAATGTCAAGGTCAATGTGAGTAATGCATTTGATCCTTATTCGTGTCTTGTTTCATGGTTACAGGCATCAGCCCTCCAGCTCATCTTCAAGGGGAAAAGAAAGGGATGAAGAGAAAAAGTAGTACCAACAGATTTTATCTCCTCTTGCTGGCCTGAATTGTGCCATAAAGGCAACATTAGATACAGGAAAGGCTCACAGAATACTCACTCTTCAAGCATCTAGAATGGAAACAGGTAAGGAAAAGGAGGATTTAAAATAGGATGAGTAGCTGGGTGTGGTGGTTCATGGCTACAATCCCAGTACTTGGGAAGCTGAGGCATAGGTCTCTTGTTTGAGACTAGTTTGGGCCATTTTGTTTTCTTTTTTTTTTCCTCAAAACAAAACATAATAGAATGGGTACAGGCAAATCAACCTATACTATTTTCAATTCAGGTTTCTGTTTGGGTGATTGAAGTCAGAGCCACAAGTGTTAAAGACCAGATGAAAGATGACAAAATGTCATTAATTGGCTGAAAAGCCAAGTCTGGTTTAATATTTGGATGGAAGATTACCTGTATCATTCAGGGTCCAGTTAGGAAAACAGGCAAGTGCATGCTAGGTCATTAAGATAGAGAATTGAATATAAGAATTAATTGTAGTGGTACTGAAGGAATTGAAAGGTCAAACAAGGGTCAGAGACATCTGAGGGATTAATGTCACAGAGAAGCCATTACAATCCCTAGGGCTGGAGAGACCAAGGCAAAAATGGTAGTTCCAGTGCGAGAAGTTACCTGGTTGGAGCTAGACACTGGAAAAGCTGTGCTGCAGGAGTTTGAACCACAGGGAAGATGAGAAGATTCTGCTCAAAGCAGGAGAGAGGGAGAGAGAGAGAGAGGGAGAGAAATTTTCCCCTCTACCTATTTGCCAATCACACACCCCAGGCTTACCTAACTTGAACCTAGCTGGCAGGGGAGGCCTGGAAAGTGTGATTTGCAGAGGTCATTCAGCTTCACAATCAGGAAGAAGGGAATGGAAAAGAATGAACTCAAAAGCAAACAACAAAGTACTGGCACCATTACATGGGCACAAAGGTGTGTGTATAGGGAAGTCACAGCTTTTTCTCTGTTTGCAGAGAATTAATTACTAATTCTGTTAGCAGCATTTGTTATCACATAGATGCAATTTTACCAAAACCAAAAAAAATCTTTTATATACCACAGATTAATTTAGGAAGAGTATGAAATAGTTTCCAGAATACTTGTTTTAAAACCTTGTCAGTAGCTTCTGGCCTAGGCTGAAGACAAACCAACCACAGTACCAAAAAAGAGGAAAATACTTTTAAAAAAATTATTATTTTATTTATTTTCAAGCAGAGAGAGAGAGACAGAAGAGAAGCAGTCAGAGAGAGAGAATGGGCACACCAGGGCCTCCAGCCACTGCAAATGAACTCCAATTGCATGTGCCCCTTGTGCATCTGGCTTGCGTGGGTCCTGGGGAATTGAACCGGGATCCTTTGGCTTCACAGGCAAATGCCATTAAGCCATTTTTCCAGCCCCAGGAAAATACTTTTTAAGAGAATTATATAGAAAGAACTAGTCAATTAACTTTTCTTTAGCTTCAAAGTACAAAAGTCAGAATACCCAAACTGAAAGGTAAACTAGCTTGGGCTAATATTTTGCTCTTAGTTACAGATTAATTAAAAGAAAATGTGAGCTATGAACAATTGATAATTTTTGAATCTACACATAAACCACAGTTAGAAGCAATTTGAGAAGAAATTGTAAGCTGTTTTGATTATCAGACATCAAAATGTCATCAGTTAAAATTTGAAAACCTCACTGAATTTATAAAAAGGAGCAACTGTTTTGTGAATTAACATCCAAAAGCAGGCATTTTAGGGAAACAAGTATTATCTTCGGATCTATTCTTAGTAAAGATAAAAAACATCTGTATTTCTGGTTAGGCATCTTTGTTTAAACAAAACAACCCTTATCACAACACCAACAACATGTAGTAACTTATTTCTTGGGTCACATATCAAATAAGCAATCATTAGCATATACCCATATAATACTACTACTAAGTAGTATTGCCTGCCAGCAGTGTGCCCAGCAAGTGGTACATACATGTTACTTACTTTAATCTTTAAAACTTTGAGCCAGTTGTGGTGGTGCACACCTTTAATCCCAGCACACAGGAGGCAGAGGTAGGAGGATTGCTGTGAATTTGAGGCCATCCTGAGACTACATAGTGAATTCCAGATCAGCCCGGACTAGAGTGAAACCCTACCTCGAAAAGCAAAAAATTATATGGGGGCTGGAGAGATGGTTCAGTGGTTAAGGGCTTGCCGGCAAAGCTTAAGGACCCAAGTCTGATTCCCCAGTACCCATGTAACGCCAGATGTACAAAGTGGTGCATGTGTCTGTAGTTCATCTGCAGTGGCTAGAGGCCCTGATGTGCCCATTCTCTCTCTTTATCTGCCTCTTTCTCTATCCCCCTCTCTCAAATAAATAAATGAAATATATTTAAAAAACTGTATGAAGTAGGTGCCATTATTATCCTCCTTATTGATAGATAAATACTCTGAGAGGTTAAATGTCTTTATAAAACAAACAGTAAACCAAAAAATTGTGCCTACTACAATCAAATCAGAGCCATTTAGATATCAGATATATGGGTTTACCAATAACCTTATTAAACATATTTCAATAAAATTTTGATATAGATATTGCTATTCTCTAAAAAAAATTCCAGTAGTCCTTTAGTGTTTAAGGATATACAATCTAAGCTATTTATTCTTAGTAATAAAGACCAACCTAATAATTATTTATAACTATAGTGAAGTTTTTGTTCTTTATTTTTATTTTTTAAATATGTTGAATACACAGTGCCTTTTAATTTTATTATTTATTTATTTATTGGTTTTTTTGAGGTAGGGTCTCACTCTAGCTCAGGCTGACCTGGAATTCACTCTTTATTCTCAGGGTAGCGATCCTCCTACCTCTGCCTCCTAAGTGCTGGGATTAAAGACGTGCACCACCACATCCGGCGATCTTTATTTTTAGACAGGTTCTCACTCTGTAGCCCAGGCTGACCTTGCTCACTGTGTAGTCTATACTGCCATCAAACTCGACAATCTTCCTGCC
Source organism: Orientallactaga sibirica (assembly GCA_036365145.1). Classification (NCBI taxonomy): domain Eukaryota; kingdom Metazoa; phylum Chordata; class Mammalia; order Rodentia; family Dipodidae; genus Orientallactaga; species Orientallactaga sibirica. The sequence continues at coordinate 18,563,969 of JAEOAD010000024.1, read as the reverse complement.
TCAGCTTCCCAAGTGTTAGTATTACAGGCATGAGTCACCACACCTGGCTTTAAATAAAGCTTTCAAAGTTGAAATGCTGTGGGTTGTTTAGTTTCTTTCTTTATAAGATTTATGCTTTCTAAATTTCTTTTTCTTAAATAGATTTTTATTTATTTGCAAGCAGAGAGAGAGAGAGAGAGAGACAGTGGCCTCTAGCCATTGCAAATGAACTCCAGATGCATGTGCCACCATGTGATCTGGCTTATCGTGGGTAGTGGAGAATCAAGCCTGGGTCCTTATGCTCTACAGGAAAATGCCTTAACAGCTAATCCATCTCTCTAGCCCTGCTTTGTAAATTTCTGTTTTTTTTTCCTTCCAGGTAGGGTCTCACTTTAGTTCAGGCTGACCGGGAATTTATTATGTAGTTGCACGCAGTGTGGCCTCCAACTCACAACAATCCTACCTCTGCCTCCCGAGTGATTAAAGGTGTACACCACCATGCCCAGAGTTGCTTTGTAAATTTCTATATCAATTACAAAAGCTATTCTGATGCAAATACATTACCCACAAATATGATTTGCACCCACATATATTATGAAATTCACATACTTCAAATAATATTTTAAAAATAATTTTTCAAGAATCAAAATGTCCAAATATAATTCAGGCCTTCTAGAACCTAAATTTGTTACTTGTAGAAATATTTGAACATATATTTTGAATCTTTTAAAACGAATATACTAATAAATAAATAGAAAAAAAACAATATACTAAAGGAAAAAGGTATTAATTATTCATGCCTACAGTCCAACGCACGCTGGGCAGGGTGGGGGTGGAGGGAGTACAGTTTGTCATTGATACTTAAAAGAAATTTAAGCCTAGGCTAGTGGCTCTCATCTGTAGTCCCAGATACACATGAGGCTGAAGCAAGAGGATTGTTTGAGCCTATGGGCCTGGGGGGCCAGATAGGCAATATAGCAAGACCTTATTTCTTAAAAATGAATCAATAAAAATCAAAGAGTTCCAAATGCCACGCTGAATTTTTAATATTTAGCTTAGAGTTATCAATGTGTTATGTGCAATATATTTTAAGTTGTAATATCATATTTGTTAAGAATACAGAATTCTGTGACCCTTAAAATGTGGGTGTCACTGAAGAATTTCTTCACTCTTGAAGCTTGAGCCATCCCTCCCCTAAATGGTCCTCCCAAGCTTGTTTGTTTTAAAACTTTTAATTTATTTCACACACATGCCATGCACATCTCTCTTTGTACCTGTCTTGGTGTGGGTGCTGGGGATTCAAACCCAGGTTGACCGTTTTAGCAAGCAAGCATCTTTAACAGCTGAACCATCTAACCATCTCCCCAGTCCCCCATGCTTTTTAAAAAATGCTCTTAGATGTCATTTTGCTTTTAAATGCTCCTTTATGTTTTTGTAGCAATCCAGGAAACAGATCGATCCCATGTTTTCTGTTTTCTTTTTCTGAGTGGGGATTTACTGAAATCTGGACAATTTATCATCACTGAAAATGTTCCTCTGCCAGCAACTATTAATTGTCAGTAGCTTCTCTGGCAAGAGTAAGATCTCCATATTTTCAAGTCTTGTTGTGAATGATAATATTGCCTTTTTTTTTTTTTTTTAAAAATAAACTTGCTCTTGAGATGTCTCATTCTGTAGCCTAGGCAGGTCTTATTCCTGCATCAGTCTTCCAAATCCTGGGATTACAGGTTTAAACCACCATAAGTGGCTAGTGGATTGACCTTTTAAGTGAAACTCATTAATAACATCAGCTTTTCCACTTATGTACAGATAATGGCCCCTGTTGTGTAATTTACAACAGTAAAGGTTTTAATTTTTTTAAAACATTTTTCACTTCTTTTTCTTTTTATTAAGTAGAAACTTTGTACGGCCATATCGTATGTTGGTGCCATCATTTCCCTCCTCCCTGCCCCCACTCCACTGAGGGCTGTCTTTAGTGGGATTGCTGGTATTCACCATGTAGTTGTAGGTTGTCTCTGAATATTCTTTTCCACTCTGTTATTTACATTTTTAAAAGATATAAAATAGAAAAAAATATTCTTATTTGAGAGGAGAGGGGAGTTAGAGAGAAAATGAGTGTGCCAGGGCTTCCAGCCACTGCAAAGGAACTCCAGACGCATGGGCCACTTCATGTATATGATTTACGTGGGTCTTGGGGAATAGAACCTGGGTCCTTTGACTTTCCAGGCAGGCGCTTAACCATTAAGCCATCTCTCCAGCCCCAAAATAGAAAACAAAATTTTAATATGATAGAAGTTCAAAAATAATTGTGGTCCAGATTTTCAATGTCAAGTAGGAAAGAATAGCAAAAACCAAAGATCCCGAGAGAAGATGAAACTATGCTCTCGTTACACAGTGACAGACAAGAGTATTGAGAAATATACATGTGAGCCACAGAGACTGGGAAATAACTACGCCCTTAATAAAAGCGGCCAAGGCAAGCTCTGTCCTGGTTGCTGGTATTCTTTGAAGATGACTGCGTTGCGCATGCACGAGGTCCGCCTGCTTGCCTCCCTCCCTCCCGCAGCCTCTGCTTGCATACCTCCGCAGACCCTGCAAGATGGCAGCGCCCACAGCTGCACTCAGTGGGGCTGCAGAAGTAAAAGCTGGTCCCTCTCCATTCTTTCGTTCTGAGGTTCTTTCGGTGGCAAAGAAACCCTCCAGCACCGTGGAGCTCTCTCTGTCCAGGAGCTGCGAGGGCAGGGCGCGCTGGCTTCCTTGTGCTACACACCCGTAGCGTGGCGTGACCATTTGCAGCCACTGGCCCTGGGGACCACCCTCCCTTTCGTCCTCTTCACAAAGAATGAGCCCCCTTCCTGGAAGAGCCCGGTTCCCCCTGCAATTCCCACGGAGTCTTTTAGCTGCCTGGGCAAGGGCATGGCAGGGACCATGACACCCACAGAGCCAAGGCAGGAAGAGGAGGAGGAGGGGAGGAGAAAACCCTCCTGCCTTGGCAATCAATTTGGAGTAGAGCAGGAGCTGCCAACTGCAACAGCAACGCCACCCTCTGATACCTAAGTGAGCATGTGTGGGAGGGCTGCTGCTGGGCCAAACACCCCATTTCTGAGAAAATGATGATCCAGTTGCCAGGTTTTGCGTGTAGCCAAGAGGCTCAGGAAGGGGCTTGTCCAGTACTGTAAAGTACAAAAGGACTGAATGGAAATTAAGGAAGAGTGGGAAGAACCCTAAGAGACCAAGTGCTGCTACACGGGTCAGTGTCCACTAGAAGGTCTAACTGGGCAGTGGCTGCTTACACCATCACCAATGGCAACATTCATTCAATAAACCAACACCCACCCTATTGGGGGCTAGGAATCTTCTAGGAGCTGGGAGTGCATTCTGTAGACAGACACTTTTGCTACCGGTGTGTGAGAGTCTAGTGCATATTGCTCAATGTGTTTTACCATATGTGAAAAGACAGGTGAGGAGGTGGACTTCCTAGCTGCTTTATGTCTTCCGTCAGCTTCTTGGGTATTTCTTGCACCATTCTTCAAAGAAGGAACAAACCTTACCCAAAGATATGCCAGTATGAAGAAGCAGTCAGGATTCAAATCCAAGCCATCTGATTTCAGATGCTCTTAAGCAACCGGCTGGCTCCTGCAACAGTAATGCATCCTTGCAGTGTCAACCTGTCAGGCCTTTAGGATCTAGCTGCCTCTGCACACTGTCTTGGCTCTTTCACTACAGGGCATCTGTGGGATAGGGAGGGGGCTTCCTGTCCAACACTGAGGTTTGTAACTGTTTTTACTTTGAAGCATCAAGATAGGAATTGAATTTAACAAATAAGGCATGCTTATTATGTGGAAAGTTCCAGCGTAGGGATTGAGAAAGACACAACTATACCCAAGAAGTTCTGAGAGAATTTCTAAAATAATTAAGGAAACAAATGAACACAACACATCCATAATGTCTACTAAAATAATGATCTCTGTGCCTGTCCTTGGTTTTTGTTATTCCATATCAAAGCTATATTTTTATTAACTTAAATGACATGTATTAATTTAAACCTATCATTTAAACTTCTGATAAAAGGTAACACCATCAAAGTTCCATTATGGTTTTTTTTTTTTTTTTTTTTTTTTTTTTTTTTTTTGAGGTAGGGTCTCACTCTGGTCCAGGCTGACCTGGAATTAACTATGTAGTCTCAGGGTGGCCTCGAACTCTCAGCAACCCTCCTACCTCTGCCTCCCCAGGGCTGGGATTAAAGGCGTGCGCCACCTCGCCCGGCCCATTATGTATTTTTTAAATTTTTTTTTTTTTTTGGAGAGAGACACAGAGAGAGGGAGAGGAAGACAGATAGAGATGGGCAGAGAGAGACACAGAGAGAGGGAGAGGAAGACAGATAGATGGGTGCACCAGCAGCCTCTCAGCTGCTGCGAATGAAATCCAGATGCGTGCGCCCCCTTGTGGGCAAGTGCGGCATTGCACCCTTGTGTCACTTTGCATCTGGCTAAACGTGGGACCTGGAGATTGGAACTGGCTTCTTAGGCTTAGGAGGCAGGCCCCTTAACAGCTAAACCATCTCTCCAGCCCTTAAAAATATTTTTATTTATTTATGAGCAAGAGAGAGATTTTGGGCACACCAGGGTCACTGTTGATTGTTGCTGTAAATGAACTCCAGACTTCTACAGCGGTTTGTGCATCTGGATTTACCTGGGTACTGGGGAATTAAACCTGGGCCAGCAGGCTTTGTAAGCAGGCCCCACTCTTTGTATTTTCAAACATGAAACAGGATTTTTTTGTTCCTTTTTCCCCCTTTTTATTTATTTATTGAAAGAGAGAATGGAGGAGGAAGGAGAGAGGGAGGGAGAGAATGGGCATGCCAGGGTCTCTATCTGCTGCAAATGAACTCCAGACATATGTGCCACCATATGCATCTGGCTTATGTGGGTTTTGGGGAAATGAACCTGAGTCCTTAAGCTTTGCAAGCAAATGCTTTAACTGCTAAGCCTCCTCTCCAACCCAAGAACTTAAAAAAATTTTTTTAAAGATAAAGCTAATGAGGTTGAGATTTAAAAGCTAGGCAGTACATGAAAGATAAGAGTCTGGGGTGATTGGACTCAAATGATATTTTTAGGACTATAAATAATGCATAATCTCAAATTAAGACTCAAAAACTTAAAAAAAAAAAAAAAAAAAAAGGAATCTGGACTTTGGCACATGTTTCCAGATCAGTTTACTTACAAGAGGTTAAAATATTTTGAACTAGCAAATATAGCAAATTTTGGACAAGCAAATTTCACATTTTGTAGCACAGTGATAAGATCATTGTTAGATCTGACCCAGATATTATACAGTGTTAGTCATAAGTATAATGTCAGGTTATATTAAATGTCAAGTTAAATTTCTGCCTGGGCAAAAAAAGGAAGAAGACAAGTCATTATGTAAGTAGTGTCATGATAAAAGTTCACCCTTAAGGGAAATGTGTCGATATAGGAGTATTTAAAGACTACTTAGGGGCTGGAGAGATAGCTTAGCAGTTAAGGCATTTGCCTGCAAAGCCAAAGGACCCTGGTTCAATTTCTAGGATCCACACAGGCCAAAAGGGGTGCATGCATCTGGAGTTCATTTGCAGTGGCAGGTTGCCCTGGCGCGTCCATTCTCCCTCTCTCTCCCTCTTTCTCTCAAATAAAAAAAAAAAATAAAAATACAAATAATATTTAGGAATAATATTTCATGAAGATTTGCCTCTAATACAATTGGTGAGGACAAGAATTGGTGAACAGGGTCTGGAGGGAGGGCTCAGCAAGTTAAAGGCACTTGATTGCAAAGCCTCATGGCCTGGGTTCGATTTCCCAATATCCAATTAGAGCCAGACACACAAACTGGCGCACGCTCCTGGAGTTCATTTGCTGTGGCAGGAAGCCCTGGCATGCCCGTACTCACTCTGTCTCAAATTAATCAATAAAATAAAAATATTTTAAAAAGAACTGGGCTGGAGAAATGGCTTAGTGGTTGAGGTGCTTGCCTGTGAAGCCAAACATGGCAGGTTCGATTCCCCATAATCCACATAAGCAAGCCAGAGGTACAAGGTGGTGCTTGCTTCTGGAGTTCCTTTGCAGTGGCTAGAGGCCCTGTTGCTCCCATTCCTCCCTCCTTCTCTCCCCACCCCCTAATAAGTATATAAATAAAAAAAGAACTGGCAAATTAACTGGCTTGTGACTATGTCTGTCAATTATATTTTCACAGGAAAAAAAAAAAAAGAACATTAACAGCGTGTCATTCTGTGGCCCAGTCTGGACTCATCATGTAGTACAGAATGGCCTTGAACTTGTGAATGCTCAAACTGCCTCAGCCTCCCAAGTGCTGGGAATACAAGCATGAGCTTCCCGCCAAGCAACTAAGTTTTTTTGTTTGTTTGTTTTTCAAGGTAGGGTCTCACTCTGGTCCAGGCTGACCTGGAATTCACTATGTAGTCTCAGGGCGGCCTCGAACTCACACGGATCCTCCTATCTCTGCCTCCCAAGAGCTGGGATTAAAGGCGTGCACCACCACACCCGGCTCCAAGTTATTTTTTTTTTTTTTTTTAAAAGAGACTCCAAACATATAACAACAAAGAGAAAAAAAAAAAAGTCATAAAATTGCCAGAGGGGAGCTGGAGAGATGGCTTAGTAGTTAAGGCGCCTGCTTGAGAAGCATAAAGATTCTCCAGGTCCCACGTAAGCCAGAGCACAAGGTGGCTCACGCATCTGGAGTTCGTTTGCAGTGGTTTGAGTCCCAGACCCGCCCAATCTCTCTCTCTCTCTCAAATAAATAAATACATAAATAAGTAAATAAATAATTTTTTCCCAAAAATTGCCAAAGGGACTTCTAACTCGGACAGGCTTCTCTGCTTTGAATTCTGACCTAAACAGCCTCCTCTTGCCCATGCATGTTCACGTGGGCATGACGGCCTTGGCGGGGTAGGGGAAGGATGCAGGATGCGCGCAGCGCCGGTCCTCAGGCTCGACCGGGGTTCTTGTTCTCGCACCCCGAAGGGAACTCCTTTTTACCTGAGGTGGAACGCCCCGGCAGCTGACAGCTTTTCCCAGCACACGCCTTCCTCTTCCTCAGGCTGCTAGTAAAACCCGGAGTCCTGGATTATTTTGTGTGTTGTTTTTTTTACCCCCTCCCCCGGAGACTCGGCATTACGCTCAGTGGCCCCGGAGGGCCCGAGGGAGCGGTGTCAGCGCGGGCGGGGCGGGGCCGGCTAGGAGCGACGACTGAGCATGTGCGAGGCGTGGCGCATGCTCCGTGTGGCCCGGCCGCTTCCCATTGCGGGTAGAGCTCCGGCGGTGGCGGTGGCGGCGGTGGTGGTGGTGGCGGTGGCACCGCCTTCTCCTGACACTCCCCGGGTGGCGGGGTTAGATGAGCGGCCCCAGCCGCGGCGCGGGCGTGAGGAGGAGGAGGAGACGGAGGAGGAGGAGGTCGCTGTCTTTGTAGTCGCCCCGCCGCGAGAGCCCGAGAGGCCGCCGCCGCCGGAGCCGCGGGAGCCACCGTCCTCGGCGCGGGGAGCGCACGCGCGCGCGGGGTGTGCGTGTGGACGCGCGTGTGCGTGTGCGCGCGTGTGCGTGTCTCCCCGCCCGCTCGCCCGGCCGGCCCGCCCGCGGGGACGAGGCGGAGGATGATGATGTGCGCGGCGACTGCCTCCCCCGCTGCCGCCGCCTCGTCCTCCTCGTCGGGCCCCGGCGGGGACGGATTCTTCGCAGCCGCCACCATCTCTTCCTCCCCGGCGCCGGGGGCGCTGTTCATGCCGGTTCCGGAGGGTTCGGCGGTGGCCGCCGCGGCACTGGGGCTGGGGCTGCCGGCCTCGGACTCCCGGGGTCACTATCAGCTGCTGCTGTCAGGTCGGGCCTTGGCCGATCGCTACCGGAGAATTTACACAGCGGCGCTCAGTGACAGGGACCAGGGAGGCAGCAGCGCCGGACACCCGGCCTCCAGGTGAGGTCTCCCCGGTGCCCTTTTCCTGGCTCCACATGCCGCGTGTGCAATCGGTGTGTCTGTGCGCGTGCATCCGGGCGTGTGTGCGTGTGTACTTAGCTGCCGAGCTGTCTTGCAGTAAGCGCTTGATGCTGGTGGTGGAAGCACATCTCGAGATAGCAAGAGGGTGTGGTGGCAGCCGCAGACTCTGCACCGTGTGTGTGTGTGTGTGTGTGTGTGTGTGTGTGTGTGTGTGTGTGTGTGTAGCGGGTAATGCTACAAAAGGTGGTGGTGGCTGGTCACAACACGTGTGTGTATTGTTGAGAAAGGAGGGGGCATGGGTGGAGGTTACAAGAGAATTTGCAGAGTGGTTGAAGGGGAAGTGACATCTCTGGCGTCTCTGTGGCAATTGTTATTTGCACGCCCCCCTTCCCCATCACATTCCATCTTCCCCTCATTGCACTCCTGTAAAAGCAACCTGCCTTTCACTGAGGGCAGCCAGTGGTGTGGGTTCAAGACACTGTCTTATTTGTAGGGTGAGTTTCAGATATGGTCAAGCTAGAGGATTCATGTTCAGAGATTTAGGAATTAAGGATACAGATGGAAATTTCTGTGGATGTGAAACGTGTCTGGTAGAGATGTTTATAGCTTTGATTTGCCTACTGGCCTTTTGGCTTTCTAGAAATGTGCTTGCAGCCATACCGGTGTTCTGATGTCCCATTCTGCCATTTCTGTTCATCTTCTGTTTCCTCTGTCACTTCTAGATGTGAGAGTAGAAGGGGGTTTTGTAGGGAAAAAGGAAAAGTGAAGAACTTCACATTATGACAGACAACTGGTAAGTCTTCAGCTGCCACCAGTTAGGAAATGTGAGTTGCTCCTAGATCTCTCTCCAGTTAGGCTGGCTGTACCTTCAGCTTCCTTGATAGACATGCCAAATCACTTTCATTTTCCTTTTCTTAAAACGTGGGTGCCTTCTTTGGCTAAAGGGCCCTTCTATTGTTTGCCATGCCTTTACATGCCATATACCCTCAAGAATGGTTGACAGACTTGTTTCACCAGCTTTGACAGTGATAATTGGGAGTTGCCTCCATCTCTTCTTGTAGTACCTGAAGACAGACAGCATCATAGGATTTTGTTAAATGAGTTAATGAGTTTTCAGTTTTTACTGAATCAGTGTGGCTTATTAGGTAATAACCACATGTCTTTTTTCTTCTGTTATGAAAGGGGCTATCCAGTTTATCATCAGTGTTTTTTATTTTTATTTTTTCACTTATCCATTTGGGAAGAGTTGTTAAAGATGGAGCTTTGTTCACAGTTTTTGTAAGTTTTTTTTTTTTTTGGGAGGTAGGGTAAACCAGTCTTTTGCCTATGGTTGTGCACTGAATCAGACATATCAGTAGTTCAATCATATGAATATAAGTACACTTTTCTAATCAAAAATGAAAGACCAGGACTGGAGAGATGGCTCAGCAGTTAAGGTGTTTGCCTGTGAAGCCTAAGGACTCAGGTTCGATTCCCCAGGACCCACATAAGGCAGATGCACAAGGGGCACATGCATCTGGAGTTCGTTTGCAGTGGCTAGAGACCCTGGTGTGTCCATTCTCTCTCTCTTTCTCTTCTCTCTCTATCTCTCTGCTTGCAAATAAATAAATAAAAATTTTTAAAAGTGAAAGACCAGAATGGCACAAATTTGCGTGTTTCTTGCTGTTTTTGAAGGGAGCACAAAACCACATCAGAGAGTTTGCTCTGATAATTAGGTATAATTTTGAGTGGTATGTTTCATAAGTTTTTGCACAGCTAGTGCATCTCACAAACTGTAAAGATTTAAGCTTTTTTTTTTTTTTGCATGTTTTTTCCAGGCCTATGCAATAGTTTCTGACTGGTGTATTCTTATTTGACTTTCTATTTCTGTGTAACATATATGCCTTCTGTGTTAGAATTCTATTAGGAATATTTTTACACAGTTAACATACATATATTAATTGCATACCTAAAATTTGTGACAATTTGTGACATTTAGTTTGATCTTTTTTTTTTTTTTTTTTGGCAAGCAATCAATGAAAAATAAGGAAATGGTTCGGGGCCTTCAAGCAATACTCAAAGAAATCAGCCATACCTGTTTGATATTCTCTGCTAATAATGTTTGTTTCCAGCATTCTTGTTTATTACAATTCACGTTTTCTTTGTTTTAGCCTGCAACTATTCTTTACTAAGAATTTGATTAAAAGATGATGAGGAAAGATTTGGGTTGTAGGTTGAGTGAGTATTACTCATAAATGGTATTGACTTAAAGGAGATTACAGAATGGAGCCAGGATAGAGGATGGTGTTCTAGTGAGCATCAAGTTTAAGGGTAGTAGGAAAAAGAGACAATGAAGAAAAATAAAAAGATTAGAGAATTAAGAGAACCACAAGACAGTAGTACTGTGAGTTTAGGAAGTAGTGACCTTTTTCAAAAATGTCAAGTGCTACTTCCAGGTTCTTGATAAACTTTTTAGAGCACGTGGATAAGTTGAGACATGTGTCAGGAGTGAATAGAAAGTTTGGGTAACCAAGGTGGATTTGCAGGAAGGTTTTTCAAGTGTGGGAGGGCAAGTGGAGTATTCAAATGTGGGAGTATAAGTGGAGAGGAAGATAGTGAAGACTTGAGAGAGGGCATAGTTGATAAAATAGGTTAATAAAGACAGGGTTATGCTGGAGGTTAGTCATTGATAAAAGTTAGGAGTTGGTCTTCCTTTAATGTAGAAAGGGAGGAGGTTAAGTGTTTGTAAATATACAGACTGAGAGTTCTGAATGTGATCGGTAACTATGAAGTACATATAACCAACTTCATGTGATTGAATATTTGTAGTTGGGCTGCTAGTTTAGGTGATATGGTCAGGAAAGTTCTCTTGGGGAGGCAGGTTGAGAAGAGTATTTTAAGAAATTATAAAGGCCTTGAGATGGGAATAGCATGTTGTGTTCAGGGAACAAAACATGGTAAATGAACTATCAACCAATGTTAATGAGTGAACTCTAGATTATTCTCAAGTCAAAGGGAGTATCTAGCACTTTGGTGGTATTCTAACAAAGTTGTTATGAGCTTGGACTCTAACAGTAGACTGGTTTTAAATCCTGGCTTTGTCATTTGCTGGTTGTGTAATCTTGAGTACATTATGTAACTGCCATGCCATAGTTTTCTTATATGTAGACTAGAGATAATAATGTGAGGTTTTTTTGTTGATTAAATGGACAAATATGTGTAAAGTGTTTGGCTCACTAACTGTGATTAAACACTAGATTTGTGTCTTTGCTGTAAGGACTTGGGGGAAGTCTTGTCTTTTACTCCTCTTGTCTCAATGATTGTTGATTGTGTGAAACTTTGATTTGTTCAGTGACTGAATAAACATGTTTTTGAATGAATGAAACTGATCAAGATTGTGACATTCTCTTGGGGTAAGGGTTTGGCCTTGCAGGCCAGGAAAGGTATGTTGAATTAGTTTTCTCTGCAAATGGTAGGGTAGCCTTGCACTTGGGAAGCAACACAGTTCAGTGATAGAATGTTATAGCTTGTAGACAACCTTAGTTCAAATTCCAGTTTTACATTTTTTTAATGTGTTGTTGGACTTTTTGGTGGTTTTGTTTTGTTGTGTAGAATTGTAAGGGATTAAGTAGTCAGTCCTACACTTGGATTCCTTTTGCCTTAGCCTCCAGAGTACCAGGTGCCACCAGATCCAGCTATGATATTTTGTTTTGTGGTTTTCGAGACAGGATTTCATATAGTCAGGGTTGCCTCAGACTCCTTATGCAGCCCAAGATGGCCTCAAATAAGCAGCAGCCTTCCGAGTACTGAAATTTCAGTGTGCCACTCCGCCCAGCTATCTGTTTTGTACTTGTAACTTTTTAGGATTATCCCAAGGACACCTTGCCTACACGTGGTAAGGGTCCTTTACATGTGAGCTGCTGCTGTTAACTGTTATTAAAATCTCAGTCAAGGGCTGGAGAGATGGCTTAGTGGTTAAGCGCTTGCCTGTGAAGCCTAAGTACCCCAGTTCGAGGCTCGATTCTCTAGGACCCACAAAAGCCAGATGCATAAGGGGGGGGGCGCACGCATCTGGAGTACGTTTGCAGTGGCTGGAGGCCCTGGTGTGCCCATTCTCCCTCTCTCTGTCTCTAACTGCCAATTTCTTTATCTCTCTCTCAAATAAATAAAAAATAAAATATTAAAATCTCAGTCAACCTATTATCATAAACTTCGCTGCCTAAAAGAGAGATGAGAAAACTTTTAATTGACTTAAGGTTAACATGTGACTAGAGGTCAAAGAAAAGTAGAAATGGAAGGCTTTTGATGACAGTGGTTGGCTATCTGATGACTAGGAGGTGAAGAACACTCGGGATTTCTGAGTCTTGCAGTGGCAGAAGAAGAGTATTAGTAGAAAGTAGAGGAAATGATGGCAAAACAGGGATTTGGGTTTCTTCTGTCAGCTAGGTCCACTTAGTTCCTTTGGCTGATTTATTTCTTTGTTAGAAATGGCATTTGACGGGCATGGTGGGGGCAGGGAGAACAGAAGTTCAAGTCCAGCCTCTGCTCCATAGCAAGATCAGGGCCAATCTGAACTGTATGAGAACCTGTCTCAGGACAGGACAGAACCTACAGATGCATGCGGTTTTGACTATAAGAAATTAAGTAGTCCTGCAAATGTTCAGGGTCATTTCTTAGAATTAACAGTTGGTCCTATAAAGATTTATATATTGCAATTCCTAGTTTTGAGAGTATTGTCTGTCTTGGGATGAAAGATACAAAGGTGGATACTTTTGGAAGTATTAAATGAACTCATTAAGAAAGCATAACCCAGCCAGGCGTGGTGGCACACACCTTTAATCCAGCACTTGGGAGGCAGACATAGGAGGATCTCCATGAGTTGAGCCTACATAGTGAATTCCAGGTCAGCCTGGGCTACTTTGAAAACCTAAAAAAAAAAAAAAAAAACCTAAAAAAAAAAAACCAAAAAAAAAAAAAAAAGCAAGAAAGAAAGAAAAGAAAAGAAAAGAAAAGAAAAGAAAAGAAAAGCATAACCTATTTGTGACAAAGGGATGGTACTCTTAGCCTGCTCAACTGCATGAACAGAGGTAAGAAAAAGGTTGTATGTAGGTAATGGGAAGGTTTTATTTAGCATTAGAATATGATATGAAGGAGAGGAGTGGGAATTTATTGAAGATTCAGCTAAAGGGAGGATATCTTGAAGAATAAGTAAAAATGATGTTTTAATCAGCAGATACTGGTGAAACTGAGCATTTTTAACTAGGAAGAGATGTAGGCATGGGCTGGGAGATGATGTGGGGTTGAATTGGTATATGTGTATCTGGATTGTGAATAGGTGGAAATTTTCTTGCTGTTAAGTTTTACATCAATGGAATTCTATATGTTGCATAAATACATGTTAAGGCAAAAACTACTATGTTGGCATACTGGTAGATAGAAATGTGAAATGAATTAATCTCCTAGTGCCAGAGAAGTTCCAAAAAAATCTTGGATCTTAAAAGAAAATAAAATGTTAACATTAGTTTCATATTTTAAAACTTTGTTTCAAAAATCAATAGGATATTCTTATACCTTTCTAAAAAATACCAATTAAACATGGATTTTAGGGGAAGGGTTATGTTAATTGAGATTTAATTTATATACAACAAAATTCATTCTCTTTAAGTGTTTGTTTAGAGAATCTTGGTTCCAAAGCCAGGCATGGCAGCATACACCTTTAATCCCAGCACTCAGGAGGCAGAGAGGTAGGAGGATCACTGTGAGTTCGAGGCCAGCCTGAGACTACATAGTGGATTCTAGGCCAGCCTGGGTTAGAGCGAGACCCTACCTTGAAATCTCCCCCCCCCCAAAAAAAGAAAGAAAGGAATCTTAGAATTATCACAAGTTAAAAATAGAACGTTCTTATCACTTCAGAAAGTGTCTTTAGGCTCTCCCTCTCATAACTCCTGGCTACCACAGTGACAGTCAGTAATAATTACTGTTTTCTTTAATGGCATATGAATCTAGCTCCTTTTAGGGCAGGGCCATCGATATTGTTCACTTTTCTGTCTTCCATGCCATATTTCCTGTAAGTGGAAGGGAAGTTAGTCCTTAAGGCTTGGTTAGGTTTTGTGTAGACTTTCTTTAGGAAGAATATTTCGCATGTAGGGCTGAGTTCTGTGTGTTACTTCCCATCAGAGGCTGCCAGTTTTTCTCACTGCCTAGTGCTGTAAGTCATTACCTGGGTAACATGGTACCCACTAGACCACTCCCTATAGTTCTCTGTTTTTCCTTTTGTATGGGTGATGTCTTTAGCATAGTGACTATCTTTCACCTGAAGGTTTTAGCATCTTTTGATAATCTTTGCCTGAATGAGTAATTCTGTTAGAGATTTCAGAATGATGATGCTTTCTCTTACAGGTCTGTTATTCCTTATTTTTTAATTTTATTTTTTAATATATTTTAAATTTTTATTTATTTTATTTATTTGAGAGAGGCAGAAAGAGAGAGAGAGAGAGAAAGAAAGGGAGAGAAGGGGTGTGCCAGGGCCTTTAGCTGCTGCAAACAAATTCCAGATGCATGCACCATCTTTTGCATCTGGCTTATGTGGGTACTGGGGAATGGAACCTGGGTCCTTTGGCTTTGCAGGCAAGCGCCTAAACCACTAAGCTGCTCTCCAGCCCTCCTTCATTTATTAACTGGTGCTCTTTGGTGTCCCTGGCCACCCAGTTCCCCCTCCCCACCCCCCGCCTGTCCCCTTTCATGCACCTGCTCCTCCAGCCTCTGGGAACATTGATATTTAAAACCACTGAGGGTAGCTGAGTTCTTTCCCCAAGCATGCATGCTCTGAGGCAACAGAGCTGCCTCCCTCAAAGGCATACCTCTTGTTCGGGATAGCCTTCATCCAGTGTTTGGTCTATGTAGGTGTATAAGTGCATGGCCTTTTTTGCCTTAAGGCAAGACACTTTAGAAGGCTCACCCCAATTCCTGATCCCCATACTGGCTGAGGCCTTCCCATGGCTGCGTTGCACAGTCCGGCTGCTTCTTCTGTCCATCCTGCTTCTTTCCCTTGCTCACAGTTGCTGATTCCAGGTCTTCACAGTAAGTTCAGTTGTTCACTGTTAATCGTTCTTGGGGAACCCTGCCCAGAACTGGTCTTAGGAAGCTGACTGCAGGGTGGACTGTGGAGCAGGGTTATCTACTGCTGGGAAGGAGGACCCCATTGTGGTCAGCAGTGAAGCATGCTGCTGCTGGCCCTCAGCATGTACCATAGCAGTGTAACTGTTACAGCTGTCACCAGGGGCTACATAGGATGCACTTCCTGTGGAGGGGAATGTGCTAGTGGCTGCAGTATCTTGAAAGGTTCACAAGCGTTACTTATAAGGACAGTGTAATAAGCTGGCTGTTGCTGAGAGATATTGATAGAGTGGAGAGACATCAGGAAAGGCTGAAGATAATTAGGGGCAAAAATGTAAAAGGAGAAACATCCTTGGTTTCATTTTAATTTTTTTAATTTTTTAATAAAGCAGCATGTGAGGAACATCTGCAGGGCCTAGGAAGCTAAGGAATAGACTGAAGACTTAATTTTAAGTGTAGTAGAACTTCAGGGAAGGTTGAAGTCACAGGTCTGCTACACAATTGTCAGCATTGTGACTGGGAAGGCATGAAACCCAGACCACTAGAATGGGAAATGTGAACTAATACATTTATAAACCTTGGACTCAAAATTTTCCTGAGCTTGAACCTCCTGGCAATACTAAGCCAGTAACTGCTTAATTGATAGTAAAACCTGGGGGTACCTACCAGACCTACCAAGGAAGAAAGCGACTGTACACAGGACACACATGCACAGTGCTTCCTAACCTGTACCCAGAGACTTCAGAGCACCACCTCAGACACACAGGAGCACCATGGGATGTTACAACATTAAAATAGCAGTGTCAGTCACAGATTACTAGCTTGAAATAGTGTATGGTTTTGAGATTAGCTCTTACTACATTTCTTTTGATATTGTCCTCTTTTTTTACAGTATTAGTTTTTGGGTGTCTATTGTGAAACAAGCCAAGTCTTCCCTATGCAGAAATGTGGAGCAGCAATGGAGAGTGGCCTTTCCAATCTGACCCTATGTTTGAGAACTGTTTCAGTACCCAGGCTGCAATGTCCTATAATTAAGTACTTGTCATTATTTAAATATGAAGTAAGCATTTTCCTTCCAGTTTGTGTATATTCTTTCTAGTGATTACTAAGCTGTTAGCAAATAAATTATTTAATTTATTTATTTACTTGAGACAGAGAGAGGGAGAGGGAGAATGGGTGTGCCAGAGGCTCTAGCCACTGTAAACGAACTCCAGATGTGTGTGCCCCCTTGTGCATCGGGCTTACATGGGACCTGGAAAATCAAACTGGGGCCCTTAGGCTTCGCAGCATGTGCCTTTACCGCTAAGCCATCTCTCCGGCCCAAATTCTTACTAGTTATTTGGATCTAATTAATACTATTGTTAAGGAATTATTTGGCCTATGATGCCAGGAAAAATTCAGATAGGTGTGCTTGGGCTCATAGAGTACTTAATGTTTGTCTGTGCTTATCTAGCAATTTCTGTCTGACAATAGCAGAGACCAACCATCCTTCAAGAAGACCAGTTTTTATGTCCTGGAAAATAACTGGTATCCATTTAGACTGGATGTGACACGTATTACAGGTATACTTTGCTTTTCTAGCTTGCAGAGGCTGAGTACCATGAGCTGATTACTTCAGAAATATGTGATACTACAGCCTCAAGATCATTTCACACTAAAGATTTGCTTTATAGCGTAGGAGATGTGTGGGCTCCGTTTGTCTCATATGCTGTGTCAGCCAAAAGCTGCTGACCTGAGAGTATGGTACCAGTCTTTTGGTGACAGTACTGATTCTCTGGAGCTTGGACCACTATACTCTGTAAGGATGACATGCCATCAATGTTCTCAAGAACTCAGCAAAGTAGGAGTGGTTCTATTTAGCATCACTGTCATTGGTATACCTGGGGATTTTACACATCCTATCTATGTGGACTAAGCAGTAGGGGTTAAAAGATATGGTTCTCACAGGATCACAAGAGAACCATTTCTTTTTTTTTCTTTCTAGCCACTGCATACAAACTCCAGATTCACGCACCACCATGTGCATCTCTCTTATGTGGGACCTGTAGAATCTAACCAGGGTCCTTAGGCTTTGCAGGCATTTGCCTTAACTGCAAAGCCATCTCTCCAGTCCCAATAGAACCATTTCTAAAGTTACTGCAAAAATCCTATTATATTTCAAGCTATAACAGCCATTGTGACTCAAGGCTCCTTTTTGTCCCTGTTATTTATTTATTTATTTATTTATTTATTTATTTATTTCAGACCTACATGGATACATCATGTGTTGGTACCATCCTTTCCCTCATTTCTGTCCCCATTCTGCTGGGGACCCTCCTCAGTGTATTCCCCATGGGGTTGTGGGCTCTGTGTTGTGGCAGCAGTAGTCAGTTGTGGGGAGGCAATGCCTCTGGGCATGATGTCCCAACCTGTGGCTCTTACAATCTTTCTACCCCTTCCAAAGAATTTCCTAAGCTCTGTTGGGTGTGTTTTAAAACTACTTCCGTGATGAGTTCTTAGGAGTATCTGGAGCTCTGCTTTGGTAGGTGTTGAGTATCCTCAGAGTTTGTCTCCTATACCCTGGTGCTGATTGTCAGGCTCACCATGGAAGCTGTCAAGGCTCCTTTTGTACAGGAAGAAGTCATTGGTTGGGGCTAATGGCTTTATCTGTAACAGTAGGTCTGTTAACACAACAGAGATGGATGGATATTTGACACATAGGTGATCTGTTGGGTGCCCATCACATTGTAGTAGTCTAGCTATCTTGATAAAATGAATTAGATAATAATTGCTTCTCCTGTATTTAACAAAGTACATAGGTTTGGTGTTCTTGAATAGTTCATTGACTTCACCAAGGGTACTTAGTGATGTGCAGTTAAGGTTGCTTCTTATCATTTTAATAGCTTGAGATAAGCTTATTTCTTTTAATACTGAATAATATCCATGCCTGGAAGAATCATAGTTTATTCTACTGAAGGAAATTTTGTTTGTTTCTAAGCTTTGATAGTTATAAATAAAATTCCTATAAGCATCCATGTGCTGGTTTTTGTGTAGAAATGTTTTCAACTCCTTTGGATAAAAAATTCTAAGAACTGGGCTGGAGAGATGGCTTAGGGGTTAAGGCGCCTGCCTCCTAAGCCTAACTGGTTCCAATCTCCAGCAGTTCCAATCTCCAGGTCCCACGTTTAGCCAGATGCAGTGACGCAAGGGTGCAATGCCGCACTTGACCACAAGGGGGTGCACACATCTGGATTTCGTTCGCAGCAGCTGAGACACTGCTGGCATGCCTATCTCTGTCGTGTCGTCGTCGTCGTCGTCCTCCTCCTCCTCCTCCTCCTCCTCCTCCTCCTCCTTCTTCTTCTTCTCTCTCTCTCTCTCTCTCTCTCTGTGTCTCTCTCCAAAAATATAATAAAAAAATTTCTAAGAACTGTAATTGCTGAATTGTATGGTAAGAGTACGTTTAATGCAGCCGTTTCATTTGTGTTCCCACCAACAATGTAGGAAAGCTTATGTTGCTCTGTTTTCTCACCAGCATTCCATGTTTTGGATTTTGGCCATCTTAGATGTGTATCTCATTGTTGGCCTAGTCTGTGTTATCCTCATCCCACATGTTATATAACATCTCTTCATGTGCTTGTTTGTAATTTCTCTATCTGCTTTGGGGAACTGTCAAGATTTTTGGCTCACTTTTCAGTGGGCCTTTTTTGTTTGTTTGTTTACCAGATGTTGAATTTGATGCAGTCTGGACAAATCTTTTATCAGCTTCTCTTTTATTTTTGAGAGTGAGACAGTGAGAAAGAGAAAGAGGCAGAGAAAGAGAAGAATGGGGGTGCACAGGGCCTTTCAGTTACTGTGAACAAACTTCAGACGCATGTGCCCCTTTGTGCACATGTGCAATATTGCATGCTTGCATCACTGTGCATCTGGTTATGTGGGACCTGGAAATTTGAACATGTGTTCTTAGGCTTCGTAAGCAAGCGCCTTAACTGTTAAGCCATCTCTCCAGCCCCAGTTTGTCTTTTGTAGATACTTTATCCCAGTCTGTGTTTGGTCTTCTTATTCTCTGTATCAGTTACTTTCTCATTGCTGTGAACAAATACTGACTTCAACTAACTTAGGGAAGGAAAAGGTTTTAGTTCGACTTATAGTTCCAGAAGATAGAGTCCTTCTGTGGGGAATGTATGGCAGGCCAGCCTGAAGCCAGTATGAACAGCATGTGGGCTGGGCTGTAAAACCTCACCTAGTGAACCACTTCCTCCAGCAAGGCCCCACCTCCTAAAGGTTCCACAACCTTCCAAATAATCGTCACTTTACTGAGGGCTGAATGTTCAAATACATGAGCAATTTATATTCAAATCCAAATACTCTTTTTATTTTTTAAATAGGAAACCAGAACTTGGTTTTATTTCTTTTTTTAGATTTCATTTTATTATTTATTTATTTATTTATTTAAGACAGAGAGAGAGTGAGAATGGGCGCACCAGGGCTTCTAGCCACTGTAAACGAACTCCAGACACATGTGCCACCATGTGCATTTGCCTTATGTGGGACCTGGAGATTCAAACCGGGGTCCTTAGGCTTCACAGGCATATGCCTTAACTGCTAAACCATCTCTCCAGCCCCAAATCCAAATACTCTTGATATAGTGTCCTTTACAGAACAGACAGTTTCAATTTTAATGAAATTCACTTACTTATTTATTTATTTATTTCATGGGTCATGCTTGGTATTTTATCTGAAAAATGTTGCCATACCCAGGGTTGTCTAGATTCTCTTTGCCATCTTTCAAGTATTTTATAGCTTTGGTTTTACATACAAGCTGTATTTTTCATTTCAAGTTAATTTTTATGAAGGTTGTAAGATTTGTATCTAGATTCCTATTTGTATTCTTGTGTCCAGTTTTTATATTATCCTTAGTTGAAAAGACTAATTTATAATATATCCTCATGGTATTGCTTTGCTTTTGCTAAGTCAGTTGACCATACTAAGGTGGGTCTGCTTCTGGGATCCCTGCTCTGTTGTATTTGTCTTTTTCTTCAGTAATGTGGAGCCTTGATTACTGTAGCTATATGGTGAGAATTGAAGATGGCTAGCTGGCTTATTTCCTTTCATAGTGTGTTGGCTATTCTGGATGTCTTGTCCTTCCTGTAAACTTTAGAATCATTTTGTTGAAATTCATAAAATAACCTACTAAAATGTATATTGGGATTATATTGGATCATTAGATCAAATTAGGAACAGTGACATCTTGAGAATATTGAGCCTATCCACAACTGTAGAATATTTATTTCTTTCATCAGAGTTTTAGTGTTTTCCACATATTTCATATGATTTATGCAAATGTATTTCATTTTTGGAGGATGGTAATATAAATGTTATTTTTCTTAATTTCAGATTCTGTTTGGTTGTCCGTATATAAGAAAATAGTTGACTTTGTATATTAACTTGGTATCATGCATCTGTGCTATGATACCTTACTAGAGTTTTGTCTTTTCTTTGGAATTTCCTTGTAGACTTATCTGCAGATGAAGACAGCTCACTTATTTCTTTCTGATCTTCATGCCTTCTATTTTGTTTGCTTGATTGTATTAACTTGGTCTTTTAGTTTGATATTGATAAAGAATCATGAAAGAGTGCACCCTTGTATTGTTCCTAACTTAGTGAGAAAGCCTGGTCTTACCAATTTAGTGTGGTACTGTCCATAGGATTTTTTGTTTATACTCATTTTCAAGCTGAGGGTATGTTCCTTGATTTCTATTTTCCTGGGAGTGTTATCATGAGTTAGTGAGTTATATATATTTTTTCAATGCTTTGTCTACATTTATTGGCATGATCATGGGATAGGTTTTTTTAGCCTGCTGATGTGATGAATTATATTTTTATTTACATGATTCCCGTCTACCTGGCATATATCTCAATTTGGTCAGGAAAATACTTATTATAGTCACTGTTTGATTCAATTTGATATTTTTTGAGGATTTTTCCATCTACGTGAGTGATACTGGTTTTTATTTTTCTCAGCTTTTTATTGTCATGCCTGGTTTTAGTATTAGGTTATCCTGGCTTTTTTTTTTTTTTTTTTTTATTATTATTTTTTTTGGTTTTTCAAGGTAGGGTCTCACTCTAGCCCAGGCTGACCTGGAATTCACTCTGTAGTCTCAGGGTGGCCTCGAACTCATGGTGATCCTCCTATCTCTGCCTCCCAAGTGCTGGGATTAAAGGTGTGTGCCTGGCTATCCTGGCTTTATAAAGTGAATTAGGAAGTATGCCTTCTGCCTCTGTCCTCCAAGGGAGATTGAACTGGCATAATTTTTTTCCTAATAAGTTTGATAGTGGTCTGGGGAGCTAGCTTAGGTTGGTAAAGTACCTGTTGCCTTGCAAACATGAGGACCTGAGTTCACTCCTCAGAACCTACATAAAAATGCCAGGCATAGTAGCTTGTGCTTGTCAGCCTAACATGGGGAAAGTAAGGACAGATGAATTCCTGGGGCTTACTGGCCAGCCAGTCTACCCTCATTGGTGAGTTCCAGGCCAATGTGGAACCTTGCCTCAAAAAAGATGGATAGTGTTCCTAAGGAATGATAGCTAAAGTTCTCCTTGGCCTCCACTGCACACACACATGCATGCAGTTCCACACACATGTACATCCACATGCAACATACACTCATACATATACAACTGAAAAGTAGTTTGATAGAATTCACCCATCAACTTTTGAGACTTTATGTTTTGGAAGGTTGTAAGTTGATTTACCTTTTTTAAGTACTATGGATGTTTCAGACTGTTTCTTCTTGGAGTTTTAGCAGATTGTATCTTTCAAGGAACAGGTCCTTATCATTGCAACTATCAGTTTATGAGCATAGAATTAATAATATTCCTTTTTAAGTATATTTATTTATTTAAGAGGGAGAAAGAGAGAGAAAGAGGCAGAGGCAGAGAAGGGGAGAGAGGAAGACACAGAGAGAGAGATAATGTATGTGCTAGGGCATCTAACCACTGCAAATGAATTTCACATGTATGCGCCTGCTTGTGCATCTGGCTTATGTGCGTCCTGAGGAATCGAATCTGGGTCCTTTGGCTTTGCAGGCAAGTGGCATAACTGCTAAGCCATCTCTCCAGATCACTATTCCTTTATTATCCTTCTGTCATGGTTGATTTGTTTGTTTTGATCATTCTAGCCAGCAGAAGTTTGCTAATTTCAAGCCAGGCATGGTGGTGCATGCCTTTAATCCCAGCAGTTGGGAGGTAGAAGTAGGAGGATTGCCATGAGCATAAAGCCTCCCTGAAACTACAAAGTGAATTCCAGGTCAGCCTGGGCTAGAGTGAGACCCTACCTCCTACCTCAGAAAACTGGAAAAAAAAAAAAAAAGTTTGCCAATTTCACTTACCAGTTCAAAGAACTAGCTTTTGTCTTTGTTATTGCTAGTTTTAATGTTTTGGCTTTTTAAAAATATTTTATTTATTTATGACAGAGAGAAAGAGGGAGAGAGAGAGAGAGCACACAAAATGGTGGGGGAGGAGGAAGCAAATGGGCACATTGGGACCTCTAGCCACTACAAACAAACTGCAGATGCATGCACCACTTTGTGCATTTGCCTTTACGTGGATACTGGGAAATAGAACCTGGGACCTTAGGCTTTGCAGCAAATGTCTTAACCACTTAGCTATCTCTCCAGCCAAAAGTTTTGTTTTTTTAAATTGATTTTCCTCTCATTGTAATTTATTTGTACTTTGAGTTTACTCTGCTTTTTTTCTAGTTTTGTTTTTCTAGACTATTCAGTTGTTGATAATAGTTTTTCCTTTTCTAATGTGAGCATTTGAAGACTTACATTTTCCTGTAAGCATTACTATAATTACATGTCAAACATTTTATTGCTGTATTTTTTTCATTTAGACAATTCTAATGCAAACTTTATATGATTTTTACTTTTTAAATGTTTATTGAAATATGTTTTATTGCCCAGAATATGTTCTGTCTTTGTAATTGTACAATTTGCCCTTGACAAGAATGTGTGTTCTACCAATTTTGGATGTAGACTTTTATTGGTGTTAGTGTATGTTGGGTTTTTATTGCTATGACAGATACCTGAGAGAAATTTATAGAAGGAAAGATTGATTTTGGCTCAGTTTCAGAGTTTCAATCATGGTCGTCTGACTCCTTGGCTTTTAAGGTCCTACAAGGCAGAAACATGGACAAAGTACATGATGATAGAGAACAATTGTTCACCTCATGGCCTCCAGGAAGCAAAGAGGAAGGGGAAGGGGACAAGGCCAAGGTAGACCCTTTCAAGGTCCATTGACCTACTTCTAGCTAGAGCCCGTTTACCACTGTCCACCAACCTTCCAGCAGTCTGTCTAGTCAGAATATTAGTCTACCAATAGATTAAACGGCTACTTAATTCAGGGCCCACATGATCTAATTGTCTCTGGAAATACCCCCCCCCCACACACACACACAAAGGTGTACTTTCCTAATCTTTTAGTGTCTTTCAACCTAAAGAAATGACAGAACTAACTAGCACCATCAGTTCCTTAAATTTGGCTGGTAGTGTTGTTTGGACACTTTACGTATTCGTTTGCTTCTCGTCTAATCCTATCAGTTAGTTGTATTGAAGGATATTAAAAATATTTCATTCTAATTGTGATTTTGCTTTGGTCCTTTAATTTTGTTAATGATTGCCTTACATACATTTAGTCTATTCTGTGAGGCAAATATGCATTATAATTGATAAATCCTGATTATTATGTTGTTATTATGTGATTTATCTCTTTATCTAAAGTAATAGTCTTTTGATGAGCTTTTTGGTGAGTTTTTAATCTTCTGAGTTTATTTTCTGATATAAAAGTTGCCACTAGATTTCTTATGCTTACTAAGTTTATGTTACAGTTTTCTCTCTGTATTATTAAAAAAATACTACTTATAGTTTTAGTATTTATAGTTCCTCTCCTATGATCCGTACACATAGAATTTGGCCTATTACCATTAAAATGAAGTACTGCTTCAATGCTTGCCAGTTAGTTAGTTTAGTTAGTTAGTTAGTTAGTTAGTTAGTTAGTTAGTTAGTTGGTTAGTTTTTCGAGGTAGGGTCTCACTGTAGCCTAGGCTGACCTGGAATTCACTATATAGTCTCAGTGTGGCCTCAAACTCACAGTGATCCTCCTTCCTCTACCTCTCAAGTGCTGGGATTAAAGGCGTGTGCCACCACGCCCAGTTCAATGCTTGCCTTTTTAAAAAATTTTTTCCTTATTTGAGAAAAGAAAAGAAAAGAAAAAAATATTTATTTGAGAGCAAGAAAAAGAGGCAAATGACAGAGAGAGAGAGAGAGAGAGAATGGACACACCAATGCCTTGAGCCATTGCAAATGGGACTCCAGATGCATGTGCCACCTTGCGTATCTGGCTTTTGTGGGTACTGGGGAATTGAACCTGAGTCCTCAGACTTTGTAGGCAAGTGCCTTAACTGCTAATCCATCTCTCCAGCCCCAATGGTTGCCTTTTAATTGGTGTGTTTAAATTAATATTTAATGTAATAAAATATTTATTGTGCTAGCTTTAGAGTGTACAACTTTTGTCTTCCATTTATTTATCTTGACTTATTTTTCCTTTTTTTTTATTATTTGAGAGAAAAGAGAGACAAAGAGGAAGAGGCAGACAGAGAAAGAATGGGCATGCCAAGTGGCCTGTCAGCTGCTGTGAACAAATTCCAGACACGTGCACCCCCTTGTGGGCAAGTGCAGCATTGTGCGCTTGTGCCACTACATCTGGCTAAATGTGGGACATGGAGATCAAATGGGCATTCTTAGGCTTGGCAGGCAAGCGCCTTAACTGCTAAGCCATCTCTCCAGCCTTATTTTTCCTTTTTTGCTTTTTCTATGTTCATTATTAATTTTTATGCTGTAGTGATTACAGTTTACATTTGTAACCTTCACAGCATTCTCTTGTACTCCTTCATTTAAACAAAAATCTGTAAACATGTAAATCTTGTTTTCCTCTCGCTGACATGCATAGTAGAGGTGTCATAATTATTATGGCTACAGGATTTTTAAACCTCACCATATATTTTTTTTCTGTCAACAACTAAATATATTTTAAAGGAAATACATACTATTTATTATTTTTGTAGATCTTCCTTTATTCCAGAAGATGCAACATTTCCTTTCAGCTTAATGTAGCATTTCTTTCTTTTTTTTCTTTTCTTTTCTTTTTGGTCTTTCAAGGTAGGGTCTCACTCCCACACTGACCTGGAATTCACTATGTAGTATCAGGGTGTCCTTGAACTCATGGTGATCCTTCTCCCTCTGCTTCCTGAATGCTGAGATTAAAGGCGTGCGCCATCATGCCCGCCTTCAATGTAGCATCTCTTTAATGAACAGTATTGTTTACCTAGAGGTTTTTTCTTTCATTCCTAAATGATATTTTAGGTAGACATAGAGTTCCAAATAGACACTTGTTTCTGTTCAACATATTAGTGAAACTCTCCCACTATCCTTTGACCTCTATGATTTCTCATAAGAAGTCTTTAATAGCTTTAACTTGATTGCCTTCTGTGCATTGGATTAATTTAATTTTTTAAAATTAGCTTTTGGTATTTTCATACGCACCTTGTTTTGTTGATCTCCTCTCCTCTCCTCTCCTCTCCTCTCCTCTTCTCTCCTCTCCTCTCCTCTCCTTTCCGCTCCCCTCTCCGCTCCTCTCCTCTCCTCTCCTCTCCTCTCCGCTCCCCTCTCCGCTCCTCTCCTCTCCTCTCCTCTCCTCTCCTCTCCTCTCCTCTCCTCTCCTCTCCTCTCTTCTCCTCATCATCTCCCCATCTGTCTTTGTGTACTGTTTTGTCCCTAGTAGTCCCTTTCCATTTTCATATCACATGTATTTTGTTATCCTTCCCCTTCCCTGCAACTTTTTTTTTTTTTTTTTTTTTAATTCTTCTGATGCCCTTTCTGGTTTCTTGACCTATACCTATCTCACTCAACGTAAACATACAAACACATACATATAACAATTAAACATTAGAACTTGTAGAACTTTATAATTTGTCTCTGTGAACATGGGTTATATCACTTAATATAATTTCCAAATCCATTTGCTACACTTTTAAAAATTTCAGTTTTCTGCTTCAGTGATGAGGTTTTGGGAGCCTCTGTGTCTCTGGATATCTGGCTTAGTTGGAGTTGGATGTTCTCTGTGTTTATCTCCTTCAGCCTTTTTCTGGTGTCGTGATCGCCATGACCCCAATATGGCTCAGGGAAATTCACGGAAGAGGGGGCGGAAAGATTGTTAGAGTCACAAGTTGGGGCATTATGCACAGAGTCTGGGGCCTACCCATCAGAACTCTTGACTACCCCCATAATGCATGACCCACATTCCCCATTGATGAGGGTCCCTTTGGAAGAGGGAGGACAGGGAGGAGGACAATGGAACCAATTCTATGAATGTAAAATCAGAATAATATAAAAATAAATAAATAAATAATAATAAAAAAGAAAAAAAATCAAAAACAAAATTTCAGTTTTTCGGGCTGGAGAGATGGCTTAGTGGTTAAGGCACCTGCCTGCTAAGCCTAAGAACCTGGTTCCAATCTCCAGGTCCCACGTTTAGCCAGATGCAAAGTGACACAAGGGTGCAATGCCACACTTGCCCACAAGGGGCACACACATCTGGATTTTGTTCACAGCAGCTGAGAGATTGCTTGCGTGCCCATTCTCTGTCTCCCTCTCCCGCTCTCTCTCTCTGTGTCTCTCCAAAAAAAAAAAATTTTTTTTTAAATTTCAGTTTTCTTTGTAAATTCCATTGTGTATATGTACTACATTTTCATGAACTGTTCATCAGTTGCTGGACATCTTGGCCAATTTCCTATGCTTTCTATTGTGAAGCAGCAGTAAACATGGATGTGCAAGTATCTCTGTGGTAGGATATAGAATCCTTTGGGTATATGCCCAGGAGTGGTATAACTGGGTCATATGATAATTCTATTTTTAGCTTTTTTGAGAAACCTCCACACTGATTTCCATAATGGCTGCACCAGGTTACACTCCAACCACACATCCTTGCCAACATTTGTTGTTGTTTGTTTTCTTGATGATAATACTCTGATGGGGTGAGATGGAATCTCAAAGCAATTTTAGTTGTTGTTGCATTTTTTCTTTCTTGAAGTAGGTTCTTGCTCTAGCTTAGGCTGACCTGCAATCAATGTATGAACTCACGATAATCCTTCTACCTCTGCCTCCCAAGTGCTGGGATTAAAGGCAGGTGATTTTTTTTTTAATTAAAAAAAAATTTTTTTAACTTACTTATTTGAGGGGCGGGGGAATGAATGAATGGATGGGTGTGCCAGGACCTCCAGCCACTGCAAATGAATTCCAGATGCATGTGCCACCTTGTGCATTTGACCCATGTGGGTACTAGGGAATTGAACTTGGCTCCTTTGGCTTGCAGGCAAGCACATTAACCATTAAGCCATCTATCCAGCCTTCAGCACAGTTTTAATTTGTATTTCCTTCATGGCTAAGGATGTTGAACACTTTAAAAATATTTACTGAAGCCGGATGTGGTGGTGCACAACTTTAATCTCAGCACTCAGGAGGCAGAGGGAGGAGAATAGCTGTGAGTTTGAGGCCACCCTGAGACTACATATTGAATTCCAGGTCAGCCTGTGCTACAGCGACATCCTACCTTGAAAAAACAAAAAATAAACAAACAAAAATTATTGGTCATTTGTGTTTCTTTTAAGAACAATATGTTCAGTTCATTGGCTGATTTATTGATTGGTAATTTTGGGTTTTTTTAAATTTATCTTTGGAGAATGCTGAATGTTTTGAATCTATTTATTTGTGTCTTTCAATAATTCCATTATTTTTTAAAAATATTCTAATTTCTTCTTACCTTCTAAGATACTCATGACAATTAACATTAAAATTTACACAGTTTTGCTGGGCATGGTGGTGTGCGCCTTTAATCCCAGCACTTGGGAGGCAGAGGTAGGAGGATTGCCATGAATTTGAGGCCACCCTGAGACTACATAGTGAATTCCAGGTCCGCCTGAGCTAGAGCAAGACCCTACCTCAAAAAAAAAAAAAAAAAAAAAAAAGAAATTACACAATTTCCCCACATATCTCTAACTGTTGAGCTTCCTTTTTTGTTAGTGTTTGCTCTTCAGCTTGGATAATCTTCAAAAATATTTTATTTATTTATTTATTTATTTATTTGAGAGAGAGAGTAAGAGAGGGAAAGAGGCAGAGAGAAAATGGGCCCATCAGGGCCTCTAGCCATTGCAAACAAACTCCAGACACATGTGCCGCCTTGTGCTTCTGACTTTATGTGGATACTGGGGAATGGATCCTGGATCTTTGGCTTTGCAGGCAGGCACCTTAACCACTAAGCCATCTCTCCATCCCAGCGTGAATAATTTTTATTGAGCCATTTTTCAAGTTCAGACTTATGATGTGATTTCTATTTATTTATTTAAGAGATAGGGAGTGGGGGAGGGAGGCAGTGAAGGAGGCAGATAGAAAGAGGCAGATCGAGAGGATGGGTGCACCATGGCCTCTAGCCACTGTAATCGAACTCCAGACGCATGTGCCACATTGTGCATCTTGTACATCTGGCTTATGTGAATACTGGGGAATTGATCCTGGGTCCTTAGGCTTCACAGGCAAGCCCCTTAACTACTAAGCCATCTCTCTAGCCTGTGATCTCAATTTTCTTATTGAGCCATTTAATGAATTCTTAAAATTTGCATATTGTTCATTTTAATATTTACTTATTTGAGAGCAGAGAGAGACAGGCAGAGAGAAAGAGAATGGGAGTTCCAGGGCCTCTGGCTGCTGCAAATGAACTCCAGATGCATGCACAACTAGGCATCTGGCTTTATGTTGGTACTGGGGAATCGAACCCAGGTTGTTGGGCTTCACCCAGGTGAAGTGCCTTAACCACTGAGCCATCTCCCTAGCCCTCAGTTTAATTTTTTTTTTAATTTATTTATTTGAGAAAGAGAGAGAAAGAGGCAGATAGAGAGAATGGGCGTGCCAGGGCTTCCAGCCACTGCAAACGAACTCCAGACACATGCTACACCTTGTGCATCTTACGTGGGTCCCGGGGAATTGAACTTGGGTGCTTTGGTTTTGCAGGCAAGTGCCTTAACCATTAAGCCATCTCTCCAGCCCTCAATTTAATTTTTAATGGAACAATTCTCTTTACTGAAAACTTATTCCCATGCATTTCAGTTGTATTTTCCTTCTTTCCTTCCTTTTATTGCTTTCTCTTTCTTTTCTTTTCTTTCTTTCTTTTTCTTTTCTTTTCTTTTCTTTTCTTTCTTTCTTTCTTTCTCTCTCTCTTTCTTTTTTTCTTTCTTTCTGAAAGAGAGAGAAAAATGGGTGCACCAGGGCCTTCAGCCTCTGTGAACAAACTCCAGATGTGTGCACCCCCTTATGCGCATGTGTGACATTGTGTGCTTGTGTCACTGTGTGTCTAGCTTCCATGGGACCTGGAGATTCAAACATGAGTTCTTAAGCTTCAGAGACAAGCGCCTTAACCACTAAGCCATCTGTCCAGCCCTATTTTCTTTTACTTGATGGCACATATTTATAGTCATTTCCTTAAAGTCTTTTTTAGGTAATTACAGTACCTATGTAATCAATGTTAGGGTTATCTCTTCTCTTGAAACTCATCGTATTTTTCTTGTTTTTTTCCATGTGAGAATTTTGGTTTGTATCTTGGACATTGCAGGTACAGGGTTTATTGTCATTTCTCTGGAGAGAGTTGATTTCTGTTGCCTCATTTAGCAGACTGTTAGTTCATTTTGGTCTGCATAGGAAATTAATTCTTGCCTTCCGTATTAGTAGTTAAATCTGAATTAGTTTTCAGAACCTTTGCTGCGCTGACATGGTTAGATTCTTACCTTTGGACTCCAGAATAAGCCCAAGACCTTCATGCATTATGGATGGATTCCTTATTTGTGTCTTTTTCCCTGTTAGGATTTCCTTCCCATTCTCCAGCATAAATGAGATAAATAGAACTTCTCTTGGATTTTTAAAAAATATTTTTATTTATTTATTTGCAAGGAGACAGAAATAGAAGAGAGACAGCAGACAGAATGGGCACGCCAGGGCCTCCAGCTACTGCAAACAAACTCCAGATGCATCTGTTACTTTGTGCATCTGCCTTTAGGTAGGTATGGGGGAACTGAACTTGGGTCGCTAGGCTTTGTAGGCAAGTACCTTAACTGCTGAGCTATCACTCCAGCCCCTTCTCTCAGATTTTTATCTTGTGGCATATTGCACAGTAGTGCCTAGTGAAGTGATTGCTCCCTGGCCTATAGCAAAGCTGCTTAAAAAGGAGAAAAATAAACAAGTTAGAAAATCCAGACTTCTGTGGGCCACTTTTCCAAGTTGTGATTCCACAATCTGCTTTTTCTTTCTTTTTCCAGAGTCCTCCATTTTCTCTATTGCCCTCATAACCAATGTGTAAAAGAGCAGAACTATATTTTGATTTAACTTTGTTTACAGAAATACCACTGCTCATGTGTTAGGTGTGGTTTTGTGGAAATACAAATGAAGATAGATATTTTAGTCTAGGAGTAATAATGAATAAAGTTTGTTTAGCACTTACTAGATACCTTTATTTCCACTACAAATGCTTCTTTAAAGGTTGACCTATTTAGGGGACTTGCTCCTTTCCTCTCATCATTTTCAGTGCTATTAGAGATCTGTCTGGTTGTATTTCTCTTATCTATTTCTGTCATTATCACTGTGTGTGTGTGTGTGTGTGTGTGTGTGTGTGTGTGTGTGTGTCCTTAGCTCTCA
This sequence comes from Orientallactaga sibirica, assembly GCA_036365145.1. Classification (NCBI taxonomy): domain Eukaryota; kingdom Metazoa; phylum Chordata; class Mammalia; order Rodentia; family Dipodidae; genus Orientallactaga; species Orientallactaga sibirica. The sequence goes on along the minus strand of JAEOAD010000024.1, from coordinate 18,533,142 downwards.
TTGCCCTTGGGGTATTTCTCCGAAGTTTGATATGAATTCTTTGAAGATTATATTACACTTTTAAGAAATATAGTTCTTTTCTACAAATGAAAGTACTTTACTTTTTACTTTTAAACTGTTATGACTTATTTCTTTGGCTTATGTACTGATCTTCTATATAGTTAAGTAGCAGTGTGATAGTAAAAATCCTTGCATTTTTACATATTCAGTGAAAGTATTTCATTTTCTACCATCAAATATAATTAAATTTATCAATAAGTACAGGTTTTTAAATAACTTTTAGCAGATTAAGTAAATTCTTATTTATTTATTTGAGAGAGGCAGAGTGAGGCAGAGAGAGAGAGGGAGAGAAGACGGACAGAAAGAATGGGCGCACCACTGCAAACAAACTCTGAATGCATGCACCACCATGTGCATCTGGTTTAAGTTGAGTTCTGAGTTGAACCTAGATCCTTAGGCTTCGCAGGCAAGCATCTTAACTGCTAAGCCATCTCTACAGCTCATAAATTCTTTTTATTACTGCTTTCCTAAGGAGTGTTCCATCATGAATGGTTTTGAATTTTTCAAAATACTTTTTTTTTTCTTTGTGGAATTGGTCCTGTTTTGTTTTGTTATTCATTGAATTATACTGATTGAATTTTGTATTTTATTTATCACCTTTCATAGATGTTACTGGATACCCATGGTTTGTTTGTTTGTTTGTTTTTAAGATAAATCATCTTTTTTTTGGACACTTTTTTGTTGTTGTTGTTTTTCTGAGGTAGGGTCTCACTCTAGCTCAGGCTGACCTTGAACTCACTGCGATCCTCCTACCTCTGCCTCCCGAGTGCTGGGATTAAAGGCATCACCACCATGCTCGGATCAGACACTTTTTGTTGGTTTTTAAAGATTTTTTAAAAATTTATTTAAGAGAGAGAGAAGAAAAAGAGAGCAAGTATGGTTCACCAGGGCCTCCCACTGCAAATGAACTCCAGCTACACACACCCCACTTTGTGCATCTGGCTTTATATGGATACTGGGGAACTGAACCCAGGCTAGAAGGCTTTGCAAGCAAGTGCCTTTAAGCAATCAATTTCTCTAACCTCTTTATGCTTTTTTTTTTTTTTTTTTTTTTTGAGGTAGGGTCTCACTCTAGCTCAGGCTGACCTGGAATTCACTCTGTATTCTCAGGGTGGCTTTGAACTCATGGTGATCCTCCTACCTCTGCCTCCCGAGTGCTGGGATTAAAGGTGTGCGCCACCACGCCTGGCTGTTTTTTTTTGTTGTTGTTGTTTGTTTGTTTTTGTTTTTTTTTTTAAGGTCAGATCTTGCACTAGGCCGGGCTGATCTGGAATTCACTATGTAGTCTCAGGCTGGCCTCCAGCTCATTGTGATCTTCCTACTTCAGCCTCCTGAGTGCTAGAATTAAAGGTGGCATGCACTACTATGGTTGGTCCCTTTATACTTTTTTTGAAAGATAATTCACATGCCATAAAGTTTACTCTTCAGAAATAACATATACAACTAAATGGTTTTTAGTATATTACAGGTTGTGTAACTAGAACATTTGTGTCACCCTGAGAAGAGATTTTGTGGCCATTGACAATCACTCCTTAGTCTCCTTTTTCACAGCTGCAGTCAACTAGCTACTAATCAAGTTCCCGGTTTTGTATAGCCTGTGTAGACAGTACAAATGAATTATGCAGTTTGTGACTTTTTGTGGTCTTCATTTCTTTCACATTGTGTAATTTTTGGCTATTTCCATCTCATATATCCTGAGTCAGTACTCATTTCTCTTAAGTGCCTTTTTTTTTTCTTTTTTGGTCCATTCATCACTGACATTTAGATTTCTTACTCATTTGGCTGCCAAGAATGGCTTAGTCTATGTTAGTTGAAAAGATAGTATCCTGAAAATTTTATATTTAGGAATTTTCTTTTTGAATTTGGGTATTGGATTTATGCTAATCTTATATAATAAATTGGTATATATCTATATATGTATCTATCTATATCTATCTATCATCTATCTATCTCTATCTATCTATCTATCTATCTATCTATCTATCTATCTATCTATATCTATATATACTTTTTTTTGTTGTTTTTTTCGAGGTAGGGTTTCACCCAGGCTGATCTGGAATTCACTAGTAGTATCAGGGTAACCTTGAACTCACAGCAATCCTCCTATCTCTGCCTCCCGAGTGCTGGGATTAAATGTGTGTACCACCACACCCGGCTTATGTATATTTTTGATTGCCAAACTTTTGAGAATTTATTCTCTTTTTGTTAGTGATTTCTAGTTTATCTTTGGAGAATGCATTCTCATATGTACTCAGTAGTCTGAGGCAGGGGCATAGCAAGTTGAGGCCAGTTTGAACTATAGAGTTATTTCCAGGCTTCATAGTGAGATCCTAATTGTATTCCAACAACAATAGAAAGGAATTAGTGACTCACTTTTGGTGAAATTGTTGAGCCTTGGTCTGTGGTTCAGCATATCGCCACTTTTGATTGTGATCTATGTGCATTTGAAGAGAATGTATGTTCTGTAGTTGTTAATGTGGTTTTCTGTGTATACCAAGTCAAGTTGATTAATCTTGTCTTCTGTTAAAATTTTCCTGTATCTGTTTTCATCAGTTGTTTAGAAAGGTATATTAAAATCTGCTCCTTTCAGTTGTAGATTTATATCCTTTCCTTTAATTTCATTTCTGTCACTTTTGATTTATATTTGGAATTATGTTATTAGATGCATTGAATTTTAGGATTATGTCTTTCTGTTGAATTGACCTTTTTAGCATTATAGGAAATGTTTTTGCTTATCCCTTCTAATATTGTAGCATTAATACCTACTTTGCCCAATGTTGATTTAGTCACACTAACCCAACAGCCCAGAGTATCTTTAAGATATCTTTTTCTTTTTTTTTTTAACTTTAAATCGTCCCCTTTATTTAAAACTTTCATGTAGAAGTTATTAAAGGATGACTTTCCTTTAATATTTTATATATAAATGGTTTATTGACTGATTTTTACCAGCTTTTATGGTCTGAAAACATCTTTTGTTTGTCTTCATTGAAGGATATATGTATTGTTTTTGTTTTTTTGAGGTAGGGTCTCACACTAACCCATGGTGACCTGAAATTCAGTATGTAGTTCCAGGCTGGCCTTAAACTCACAGTAATCCTCCTACTTCTGCCTCCCAAATTCTAGGATTAAAGGCATGAGCCACAATGCCTGGCTGTGAAGGATATTTTCAATGGGGACATAATTCTAGGTTCCTAGTCCCTCATCTTTCATGTTACAGTTAAACTATCTTTTTGTGGCACAAAGCACCCAACCAAAAGCAGTTGATGAGAGGAAAATTATTTATTTTAGCTTGTAATCTCAAGGGGGAAGCTCATGATGGTAGGGAAAACATGACATGAACGGAGGTTAGATACTATTTCTGCCACATCATGTGGAAAAAGGAAAAAAGCAGCTCAAGAGTGAACTAAGCTATCATTGGCAAGGGGAAGCTGGCTACAATGCCCATAAGCCTGTGCCCAGCAATATACCTCCTCCAGCAAAACTCCAGTTCCCAAATTGCCATCAGCTGGGAACTAAGCATAAAAACACATGACTTTATGAGGGACACCTGATTCAAACCCTGACATTTCGCCCCTGGTCCTCATAAACTGATAACCATCCATGATGTAACATGCAGTGCATTCAGTTAAACTTTAAAAGTTCCATCAATCCAACACTGTTCAAACATCCCCATAGTCCAAGATCTCTTAACTTTGATCAGTAAGACCAAAAACACAGAATGTCACTGCAAAAGATGGCATTGCAAGGAAAGATTGAACCAACATAAGATCTAAAAGAGGGCAAACATCAAACTGTGTAGTTCCAAGTCTGACACTTGTAACTAGTGATGAAGTGTCTGGGATTCTAGTTCTGCCCCTCCAGCTGAGCTGCCTACAGCCCAGAGAAAACTCCATCCTGAGCTGGAGCTATCCATGGTAGCTGTTCTATAGTCCTGGCATCTCAAAAATCCTAGGGTCTCCATTGCAACCCACGGTTCATCCTCATGGCTCCATTAGGCCTCCACACAGGGACTCCAACAACCCTGCCTCACATTGCCCAGTAGCCATTTCCAGAAATCCATGTTGCACATCCAATGACCTAGTCTTTTCAGCATTTGTTAAACTCCAGGTAGACTATCAGTTTTCTTTATGGAGGGTAGAATAAAGCCAACTTGAAAAGCAGGGAAAAACAAAAAGACTTCTTCCTTCAGACTCCTTACTTTCAAGAGTCAGCATTCTTCCTGCTATCCCAGTATAGAAAAGCTGGCCAAATTCCAATGGTGGGCAATTTCTCAAACACCTGCAGCTGAAGTGGGCTACTATCTCCTGCCCAAAAGTTTACTCTGTGCCATATTCTTCTTTTTATACCAGTCCATTTCTTTTAAACTCATCCCTGCACAGGTTCTCAGGACACAGACAGAATGCAACTAGCCTCTCATACAAACTACTTCTAGCCCAGTCTGAACAAAGTTCTTTCTTCCCTTCTTAAGCTAAGTTTGTACAGTCCATAGTTCTTTATGCATTTTGGTCTCTCAAACTCTAATCAGAATGGTCTATCGTACTTTGCTTATAGCACTGCAAGGTGTTTTTTAGGTCAAGGTTTCAAGAGCTTCCATATTTTTGCAATTCAGTTCCAAAAGAACAAAAGCCACACAGTCAGGTTTCTAGCAACAGTAAGCCCATTCCAATGGTACCAAATTTCTGTTGTAGTTACCTTCACATTGCTTGAACAAAACATCCAACCAAAAACAGCTGATAGAAGTTTTTTTTTTTTTTTATGTTTTTTCTTTAAGGTAGGATTTCTAGCCCAGGCTGACCTGTAATTCACTGTGTAGTCTCAGGGGTGACCTCGTACTCATGGCCATCCTCCTACCTCTGCTTTCCAAGTGCTGGGATTAAAGGTGTATGCCACCACACTTGGCTCAGGAGTAAAGTTTTGCAAGAGGAAGCTTCTTTATATTAGGTATGAGCAGAGGTTGGACATCACCTCTTTGCCAGAGCACATGGAAATCAGCAACAGGAACGTAACCAAACTCTAGCAAGGGGAAGCCAGCCATAAAACCCTAAATCCAGCCCCATAAGCACATCTTCTCCAGCAAGGCCATCAACTGTTTATAGGGGACATCTGATTCAAACTAAAGCCCCCTCTTTTACCATCCATGATAATATGATGATGGGCCCAGTATGGTTCAGGTACAGCCAGTGTAAGTTCATGAATGCAACAGCCATCTTGTGTTTTTAATACAATATTCCAAAGCACTCTGCCCCATCTTTTGATTCTTAAATTCTTTCTGCCATCTCCTTGGCTACTTTTTTTTGTTGTTGTTTGTTTTTTTGAGGTAGGGTCTCACTCTGATCTAGGCTGACCTGGAGGTCACTCTGTAGTCTCAGGGTGGCCTCAAACTCACAGCGATCCTCCTATCTCTGCCTCCCTAGTGCCGGAATTAAAGGTGTGTGCCACCGTGCCTGGCCCCTTGGCTACTTTTAAGGCTTTCTCTTATCTTTTGTTTCAGCACTTTGACTATGGCATGCATACATGTAGCTTGTTTTGTATCTTTCTGTTGAAAGTTCCCTGGGATTAAGAATCTTTCATTTTGGAAAATTGCCAGTAATTATCTCTTTTTTTATATAGGCATATTGCTTTTTCCATTCTGTTTTCCTTTCTTTCTGGGATTCCAATTATATGAATATTCGACCATCTAACTGTTTCATATTTTTATTTACCTCATTTTTGTTTATCTGATCAAATTTGGATGCTTTTCTTTTGGGCTGTGGAAGTTCATGAAATAATTTTCTTGTGTCTTACTCTGCTGTTAAAGCTTTCTGACAACTTCATAATTTCAGATGCAATTAACAACCCCCTGCAGTTTTGCTTTCTGTGCAGTGTCAGTTACCTGTGGTCTGTTGTGTCAAACAAATATTAAATGGGTATTTAATACAATAAAAAGAAAACCAGCAGCAGTTGACTTACTTTAGAAAAGTGGCAGTCAATAGTTTTTACAGACAGAACAGACAGTTAATTTTTAGAGTGTTTGTTTGTATAAGCATAGTGCTGTTTTGAATAATTTAATTTCTACTGGGCACACACATATATATATATTTCTATTATGAATTCTTATAGAATATTTAATAAAAATATACCCAGGCAAAGGTTTCATAAACTTTTAAGATTTATGACTTTTTTGTCTAAGAAACTTTTTCAAAAGTTTTTTTAAATTTATTTTTTATTGATAATTTCCATAATTATAGACAATAACCCATGGTAATTCCCTCCTTCCTCCCACTTTCCCCTTTGAAACTCCACTCTCCATCATGCCCCTTCTGCCTCTTAATCAGTCTCTCTTTTATTTTGATGTAAAGATCTTTTCCTCCTATTATGATGGTCTTGTGTAGGTAGTGTCAGGCACTGCAAGGTCATGGATATCCAGCCCATTTTGTGTCTGGAGGAGCACATTGTAAGGAGTCCTACCCTTCCTTTGGCTCTTAAATTCTTTCCACCACTTCTTCTGCAATGGACCCTGAGCCTTGGAAGGTGAGATAGAGATGTTTCAGTGCTGAGCACTCCTCTGTCACTTCTTCTCAGCACTATGGTTCCTTTTATGTCATCTCAAGGTCACTGCCATCTTAAAAGAGAAGCTTCTCTAACCAAAAGTGAGAGTAGCATTAATATGAGTGTGAACAGAGAAGTGCTTACTGGGCTTTTTGGTGAACATAGTATATACATTTAGATAGACGCCAGCAGATATTATACCCATAGGGCTCATGACTACCCCTGACATAGGTTTTCAGTATCAGGGATGTATTCCCTCCTGTGGAATGGGCCTCCAGTCCAATTAGAGAGCAGTTGGTTTACCTTATAACAGACATGCCACTATTGCTCCTGTTGGCTTATTTGGACTGGCTGGCCAAATTTAAGGCTTGCAGTGTCCACTATTGAGTATCTTCACTGGTGATGTCTCTCTCCCATTGAACTGTGTACAGCGTAGCTTTTCCTGCTTGCCTCCCTCCCTCCTTTCCTTCTCTCTCTCTCTCCCTCTCCTCCTTTCCTTCCTCCCTCCCTCCTTTCTTCTTTCTTTCTTTTTGGTTTTTCGAGGTAGGGTCTCACTTCCTAGCTAGGCTGACCTGGAATTCACTATGTAGTCTCAGGGTGGCCTTGAACTCACAACAACCCACCTACCTCTGCCTCCTGTGTGCTGGGATTAAAGCGTGTACCACCACACCTGGCTGCTTTGTCCAGCTTTCTGTCAGCTGGTCCACATGGAGGAGGTTTTCAGCTCAGCTCCAGAAGGATTTCTCAGTGAACTTGCCACCCAAGTATGTGGAGTCTTCAGCAATAGTGTCTTATCATCTATTCCTAGTGGGAAACCAAGAGCCTTGGCAATGGCCTGCAGTGTTTTGGGGGCATCAGGGACCTCCCTGGCCAACAGCTCACTGGAATGTATCCCATCCCTGGCACTGAAAATTTTCTAGTAACAATCTACGACTTCTTGGTGTTCCATTGTTCAAAAACAGTAGGTTTCCATATGACTTACTCATACCCTCTTTGTCTAAGAAATTTTTGTGTGACTCCAGGTATACAGATATATAAGATAGCTGTACAAAACAAAAACTTACTTAGTATAAATTAATTTATTTTAAAACAATTGTTTGATATACAGATGATTTTGGCATTTATTAAAGATGAAAATGCTAATGAATTGAATGTGCTTAATTTTTACATGAAGAATGAAATCCTGACTGAATGTGATACTGCAGAATATAGAACATGTTCAGTGCTCTTCAGAGTTAATCAACATTTTGATTTTATAATTGTTAGTTCTGAGAATCCTGCTCATAAATAATACAAAATGGCAAAAATATTTTAGGTAATTTCAGAAATTATTTAAAATTCTGTCTTAATCCCAACTCAAAATTCATTTAATGATTTGCTTTTAAAATGAAACTGAAGTCAGCAACTCAATAGCAATTCAATAGCATCAACCATTCTGACAATACAATCCAAAATATACAAAGTTGATACCCATATGCTGAGAAATGATGGCAGATATTAAGTTTTCATTTTCTGTAATAAAAACATGTTTCTCTAAAAGCAAAAATTTTTTCAATATATTTTTTTTTTTTTAATTTTTTTGGAGAGAGACCCAGAGAGAGAGAGAGAGAGAGAGGGAGAGGGAGAGGGAGAGGAAGACAGATAGAAATGGACACGCCAGCAGCCTCTCAGCTGCTACCAATGAAATCCAGATGCCTGCGCCCCCTTGTGGTTAAGTGCGGCATTGCGTCCTTGCGTCACTTTGCATCTGGCTAAACGTGGGACCTGGAGATTGGAACCGCTGGAGATTGGAACCAGCGTTCTTTAGGCTTAGAAGGCAGGCACCTTAACCGCTAAGCCATTTTTCCAACCCATAAAAGCAAAATTTGTTGTACATTAAAAACACTGCATGTGGGCTGGAGCGATGGCTTAGCAGTTAAGGCGTTTGCCTGCAAAGCCCAAGGACCCAGGTTCGATTCCCCAGGACCCACCTTAGCCAGATACACAAGGGGGCACATGCCTCTGAAGTTTGCAGTGGCTGGAGGCCCTAGCGCGCCTATTTCTCCCTCTCTCTTTCTTTGTCAAATAAATAAATAAAATATTTAAAAGAAAACACTGCATGTGATATAAAAGTGTAAAATCTGAGCTGAGGTGTTTCAGGCTGTGTTCTTTGGTGTGTGGTGTGATACATGTGAAGTGGTCAAGTGCAGAGTACTTGTGCTGTCTGTCCAGAAACAAGGCTGCAATGAAGTCACCCAATTCAACATGAGCAAGTGCTGCCAGAAACACCTCAGATTCTTTGCACACTTGAGAAATGCCTCAGATCCATTGCACCTTTGATTTTTTGGGTATTGTGCATTTAGAAACTTTTTATTACGACTTTTTTTTTTCAGCCCACATTCAGTTCAGTGACCCATTGTTTAAGATGCTGCTGCCTAGACCAAGGGTCAGTGAACAATAACCCAGGCACCAAACCTGATCTACTTCCTGTTTTTGTGTGACCTGTAAGCCAAGACTAGTCCATTTTTTAAAAGCTTAAAAGGAAAAGAAGAATGCTTTGTGATATATGAAAATTATATGAAATATAAATTTCAGTATTAGGAAATAAAATTCTGTTGTATTAGCCATACCGTTTGTGTGCTGCTTATGGCTGTGCTCATACGCACTTGTCACAGAGATTCTGTGGTCCAAAACAGAATACATTATTTACTCTCTGGGCCTTTACAGAAAAATATTGCCTATTCTTACTGTAGATTAACAATTTATTTAAGTTTTTGTTACTAAATAAAGGATTAAAATCTTTTAATCCCAAGTGTTATATAAATTTGGGTTTATCAAAACCCTGGCATTTGCATTAGAAGGAACCTTAAAGAAAATGCTCCTCATCTAGTTATTTGACAACAAAAGAAAGATTGTAATGAGAGAGCTTTTATTTTAAATTGTGATTAATTTTTGTTTTCTTAGGAAATAGTTCTAGTAATAATAAGCCCATAGAGAAGCTAAAATGACTTGTATTAATGACCAACTTGTAAATTTGGTTTGTTCTTTCTTTTTTTTGTTGTTGTTTTGTTTTGTTTTTTTCAAGGTAGGGTCTCACTCTAGTCCAGGCTGACCTGGAGTTCACTATGTAGTCTCAGGGTGACCTTGAACTTGTGCCGATCCTCCTACCTCTGCCTCCCAAGTGCTGGGATTAAAGGCGTGCACCACAACACCTGGCTGGTTTGTTCTTTTTGTTGTTATTGTTTTGTTTTAAAACTGTTGTTATTTGCAAGCAAAGAGAGAGAGAGAAACAGATAGAATGGGCATGTCAGGGCCTCCAGCCACTGTAGATGAACTCCAGATGCATGTGCCACTTTGTACATCTGGCTTTACATGGGTACTGGGACTCAAACCAGGGTTGATCAGCTCTGCAGGCAAGAGCTTTAACTGTTGAGACATCTCTCCAGACCTTGGTTTGTTATTACACAGCAGAAATAATTACTTTTCCTTAGTTTAACTGTTAAAATTTCCTCATATAATTTTAAGAAAATACTTAAGCCACTTTAATAGCATTTTACCTTTTTTGGGGGGGGGTTCGAGGTAGGGTCTCACTCTAGCCCAGGCTGACCTGGAATTCACTGTGTAGTCTCAGGGTGGCCTCAAAGTCACAGCGGTCCTCCTACCTCTGCCTCCCGAGTACTGCGATTAAAGGCATATGCCACTACACCCAGCTGTATTTTACCTTGTATTATTTACCCCAATGTATTTTATATTCAGGAGTATGTAGATTTTGTATAGTTTCATGCAAAAACTAAGTCTTTTGAGGACCAATTCTAAACATTGTTCATTAAGCTTTCGTTAATTTAGGACCAGAAATTCCAAGGCAAATCATTAACATATAAGACTGGTTTCTAGAGTTTTATCTATCCATTTTAAGATACCATGAAAAATCTTATTTGTTCCCAAAATACGGTCAAATAATAGAACATTATATTACTAGCAAATAACATTTCATTTTAGATAAATATTTTATTCATATAATTTCTTCCTTATTACTGGCTCTTTTGGATAGCCTCATCCTCAAGCCAAAGTAACAAAAGTACAGTAGAAGTAATTATAATTAATCTGCATTTAATTATGGGAAATCTAATTCTTCACATAACAGATATTGAAGAATCACTGGGTTCAGTTTGTTTAGAATTGCTATGGCCATGTAAATGCCACCACTAAGCTCATATGAATAGATTGTGTATACAGGGCCATTTTTTTTTCATGTTTAGCATTCCGTACCTGTAGTCAGTCATACTTTGTCTTTACTTTTGTCCTATATTGTCCTGGGAAGGTGTCATCCACATAATGGTTCTCATTACCTCCCTTGCATAAAGATCTGTGTAAAATGCACTCATGGGTGTCTCCGTAATGGACATTTCTGACTAGGTGTCTTGTAAGTATCTTTGTGGGTCTTTACCATTACCGTTTCCTGGGGTCATTGGCCACCGACATCTTGGGGGAGGGAGGGAGGAGTTGGGGGGAAGCAGGGTCCATCCTGGAGCAGCGGGTAAGTGTGAGGACAAACATGATGGACAATGAACACCTAGGAGACCATCTGATGGACAACACTCGTTTATTCAAAAGGGAAGTGGGTTTTTAAACACTTAGGGAAGGTTGAGATGGCACATACAGACTATATGGCGATTGGATGCATAGTTTATGGGCTGTTATCTAGGTAACAGAAGAACTAGTAACTTCAAAGCTGTGGAGGGAGGAGTTGCGAGAGAAGATAAGGGGAATGACACTTCAAAGGCTGTAGGGGATGAGAGAGATGGAGAAAAGGCTACTTGACTTCAGCCACATAAGGGTCTCTTGGAAAGCTAGCCATGGTCAGAGCCTTTTGTGGCCCAGGGGGAGGGCCTTGCCAGTTCTGCCCACTCTGGGCGATGACAGGGCTCACTACAACGTACAACATAGAAGGGCAGTCACCCTCGCCAGGGACTCCTGACGATAGGGCCAGCTGCAACCCCACAGCCCAGGGTCCCTGGCCATGTCCAACAGTTCAGGCCAGCCTCCTCACAGTCCCAGCCCATTTTTAGCAATGCCCAACTTATCTTGTGTCTGTGACTATTGTTGGTTCTCTGATCATTTTACCTTCTGAGTACAGCATGTAGATTATATCTTTGAATTTCGTCCATTGTCTTTTCTCCCTGCTGGCTTGTTCTTTGCTCTCAAAATATTCTTGAACATTATATTTAAGGCACTTTTTCAGCACAGAGAAAATAGATCAGAGAGGGCTGGAGAAATGGCTCATTTGGCCTGCAATGCCTAACGACCTAGGTTCGATTTCTCCGTACCTACGTCAAGCCAGATGCACAGGGGTGCATGCTCTGGAATTCATTTGCAGGGCTGGAGACCCTGGTGTGCCCATTCTCTTTCACTATCTCTGTTCTAAATCACTCAGAGAATAAGACAGTATGTATGTCCTCTGCATTGGTGTATCTCATAATTTGTGAGAGGAATAAAACATTGAAACGTTATTTCATATGTAATTGTAGCTATGCATTATGAAACAAAAGTCATTTAACCAAAGTGAGATGAATTGAGGGTAGTGTGTATTATGGAAACTTAACAGTAGGAATGAAGAAGACTTTTCAGACCAAGTGTCTAGGACTTCAGAAGTGAAGAATAGGCAAAAGATTTGGGAGGGGGTGAATTTCAGGCAAGGGAGAAGCTTTTGTGAAGCTCTCTGTAAGTTCAGACAATGTAGGAATGTGTGTGAGGCAGAAGAACACACATTGAAGTGAGAGAGGGTAGCTTTGATCAGACATTGGAAGAGGATCTTTCATGTCATTGTTTTTAGACTTTATCTGAGGAGAATTGGGAGGATACTATGTTTTAAGTGGGAGGACTGCCCACTTAAATTAATGTCTTAGAAAGGTGACCTGCATTTTTAAAAATATTTATTTATTTGAGAGGGAGAGAAAGAGAGTGAGAATGGGCATGCCAGGGCCTCCAGCCACTGCAAATGAACTCCAGACGCATGTGCCACCATGTGCATCTGGCTTACGTGGGACCTGGAGAATCGAACCAGGGTTCTTCAGCTTCTCAGGCACGTGCCTTAACTGGTAAGCCATCTCTCCAGCCCGTCACCTGAGTTTTTATGTGAAGAATGGATTGTAGGTGAGATGCAAGTATGTAGAATTGAGTTAAGAAATTTTGGCAGTGGTGCAAGCAAGAACTACTGTTACTTTATTAATGTGGCAGCAGTGAAATGCTGTGGCAGACTCAAGAACTATTATCAAATGTAAGATTTTGTGATTCTTTCAATTGGAGGAGTGACGCCTCAGGAAGTGTCAAGGATCACATTTTCACATGCTTATAGTTCATGTCCATTTTATTTATACTTTAGTGTCTTGAAAATGGAGCCAAATTACCTCTTTAGTAAGTTAACTTTTCAACCTGACTTCCCTATTCTGGGGGCTAGCCTTCCTGCTTCCAAATGACCTAATTTTAAAACTTTTTTCTTTTGTCACTGTTTCAACCCAAGTCATCACCAGTTCTTCAGGACTTGACCTCAACATCTAGGATCGTCATCAGGATTATCATTATCTCCTTCTTATCCTTCCCTCCCTCAGCCTCTCTTCCCTCCTCCTTTACACCACGGGTTGCTTAGACAGATGTTGGTCATTTCCCCCAGTTGTTCATGTAGTACCTTCTGGCACTAGACAAGCTAACTGTCTGGGGACTGTCTCTTCCAGATTCTAGCCAGGTCCATCCCAATAGTATATGGTGTCTTCAGCAATGGAGTCTTACCATTAGCCTTTGGTGGGTCATCAAGTACTCTGACAGAAATCTGTCCTCTTTTGGGAAACCTTGTAGGTCTTACTGATCAACAGCTCATTGTGGATGTTGACCACATGTTGGTACTGGGAGTTACAGGTCAGTGCCACGGGAAAAGAAGGAAGAAAAATACAGGTAGTATGAAAGAGAGAGAGAAGAGTAAGAAGAGGAGGTGAGAGAGAGGATCAGGAGAAGGTTTAGGTTAGTCTTAATCCTACCCTTTCCAGTCTCCTGTGATTCAGGTGTTCTCTCCAAGCACCTGATGAAGGTTCAGCCTTTTAGTGCATCTTACAGGTTATAGGATTTTTTTTTTTTTTAGAGAGAGACAGAGACAGAGGGAGAGGAAGACAGATAGAGATGGGTGCACCAGCAGCCTCTCAGCTGCTGTGAACGAAATCAATATGCATGCGCCCCCTTGTGGTCAAGTGTGGTATTGCACCCTTGCTAAACGTGGGACCTGAAGATTGGAACTGGGTTCTTAGGCTTAGGAGGCAGGCGCCTTAACAGCTAAGCCAACTATCCAGGCCAGGTTATAGGATTTTTTTTGGTACCATTTACAATTGGGTTCAGTTTTTTGTCCCCCACACCTTTACCCTCCCTTCCCTCCCCACCATCCCTATTGTCCAGTTCTAGCAATGTTTCTTAGGTGTGTCAGCATCTTGGGCAAATTCAGGTTAGACCATGCAATGCTTATCTTTCTGATTGGGTGAGTTCACAGATTCCAAGTGGATTTTTCATTTTTCTTTTTCTTACTGCTATGTAGAATTCTATTGTATAGCTAAACCACATCTTACTTATCCATTCGTCTAATCATGGACATCTGGGTTGATTCCAGCTCTTAGCTATTATGAACTGAGCAGCTATAAACAATGTTAATTCTGCCTGTCCAGGAGCATGGGAGGTCTTTCCATTTTCTCAAGTCCTCCTCATTTTCTTTCTTGAGTGTTTTTATGTTTTCGTTGTAAATGTTTTTCACCTCCTTGTTTAGTGTTATTCCAAGGTATTTTATTATTTTTTTTGATGCTATTAAAAATGGGACATTGTCATTTATTTCTTTCTCTGTATCTTTGTCTTTTGCATATAGAAAGGCTATTGATTTTTGTGCATTGATTTTGTATACTGCTACTTTACTGAAGGAGTTAATCACCGTTAAGTGTTTTGGGGTGGAGGATCTTGGGTCATTTTCAAATAAGGCTAACTTAACTTCTTCCTTTCCAATTTGTATACCTTTTATTTCTTTCTCCTGACATATTGCTTGAGCTAGTACTTCCAGTACTATGTTAAAAAGCAGAGGTGAGAGTGGACATCCCTGTCTTGTTCCTGATCTCAAAGAGAATTCCTTCACTCTCTCCCCATTAAGCATTATTTGGGCTTTAGGCTCTTTATATATAGCCTTTTTAATGTTGAGATATAGACCATCCATGCCTATTCTCTCCAATGTTTTGATCATAAAGTGATGTTATATTTTGTCAGTGGCCAATTCTGCATCTATCAAAATAATAATGTGGTTTTTGTGTTTAAGTTTATTTATGTGGTGTATTACATTGACAGATTTCCATATGTTGAACCATCCCTGCCTTCCTGGGATGAAGCCTGCGTAATCCAGGTGGATAATGCTTTTGATGTGCTGTTGAATTCGATTTATGAGGATTTTGTTCGGGATCTTTGCATCTAAGTTCATCAGGGAAATAGGCCTGTAGTTTTCTTTTCTTGTGGCATCTCTGCCTGGTTTTGGTATTAGGGTGATACTAGCTTCATAGAAGGAGTTGGGGAGCTTTCCCTGTTCTCCAGTCATGTGGAACAATTTGAGAAAGATTGATTTCAGTTCTTCCATGAAGGTTTGATAGAATTCTGCCGAGAAGCCATCTGGACTCTTCTTTTTAGGTAGATTTTTGATTACCCTTTCAATCTTGATGGCTGTGATGGGTTTGTTCAGGAGATTAATCTGCTCTGAATTTAACTTTGGTAGGTGGTATGTGTCCAGAAATTCATCCATTTCCTCCATATTATCCAGGTTTTGGAGTAGAGGTTTTGAAGTAAGTCCTGCTGATTCTCCCAATTTCCCTTAAGTCTGTTGTGATCTTTCATTTTTCATTTCTGATTTTGTTAATTTGAGTTCTCTCTTTTTTTCCACTTGATCACATTGGCTAGGGGTTTATCAATCTTGTTTATTTTTTCAAAGAACCAGCTCTTTGTTTCATCAATTTTTAAAATTGTTTTCTTAGTTTCCAATTCATTAATTTTTGTTCGATTTTAATTATTTCTTTCTGTCTGTAGTTTTTTAGGTTGGATACTTGTTGTTTTTTCAATGCCTTTAGGTGGTTAGGTTATTGATTTGGGATCTCTCTGTCTTTGTTATGAAGGCATTTGGCACAATGAATTTTCCCGAGGACCGCCTTCATTGTGTCCCATAAGTTTTGGCACATTGTGTTCTCATTGTCATGCATTTCTAGAAATTTTGCAGTTTCAGTTTTTATTTCATCCACTACCCATTTATTGTTTAAGAGTGTGTTGTTCAGTTTCCAGGAGCTGGTTGGGTTCCTGGCACTTCTTTTGTTGTTAATTTCTAGCAATACAGCATTAGGATCTTGATATCATTCAGGAAATTATGTCGATCCTCCTAAATATATGGAGGCTGGCTTTATGACCTAGTATATGAAGTATATGATCTATTTTAGAGAAAGTTCCATGTGCTGCTGGAAGAATGTGTAATCCGTGGAATTTGGGTAGAATG
The DNA here is from genome assembly GCA_036365145.1 of Orientallactaga sibirica. Taxonomy (NCBI): domain Eukaryota; kingdom Metazoa; phylum Chordata; class Mammalia; order Rodentia; family Dipodidae; genus Orientallactaga; species Orientallactaga sibirica. Next base: position 18,517,028 of record JAEOAD010000024.1, on the reverse strand, counting down.
TTTGATATATGTCCATTAGGTCTAATTGATCTATGGTGTTGTTGAGCTCTCTTATTTCCCTGTTAATTTTCTGTTTGGATAATCTGTCTATTGCCGATAGTAGAGTATTGAAGTTTCCAACTATGATGGTGTTGGTGGTTATTTCTGTTTTATTGTCAAGTAGGTTTTGTTTTATGAATTGTGCATCTGTGTTTGGTGCATAAAGTTTGGTGATTGTGATATCCTCTTGCTGTATTGTTCCCTTGATAATTAAGAAGTGGCCTTCTTTGTCTTTTTTGATTACGTTTGGTTTGAAGTCTATTTTATCTGATATAAATATAGCTATGCCTGCTTGTTTCTTATTTGTGTTTGCTTGGAATATCATTTTCCACCCTTTTACCCTGAGGAGGTGTCTGTTAGTGGTGAGATGGGTTTCTTGAAGATAGCAGATTGAGGGGTCTAGTTTTCTGATCCACCCTGTTAGCTTATGTCTCTTGATGGGTGAATTAAGGCCATTGATATTCAGGGAAATAACTGTGCGGTTTGATTTAATAGCTGCCATATTGTGGTGGATTATATGGTTTGGTACTTTTTTGGTCTTTGTGGGTTTTTGGTTTTTGGTTTTTTTTTTTTTTGTTTGTTTGTTTGTTTGTTTTTGGTTATTGTGGTCTGCTTCTTGGGGACACTTGAAATTGGTTATTTGATTCTTCTGTGTGGAGAATTCCCTGAAGTACTCACTGTAGGTTTGGCTGTGTGTTTATATAGTTGTAAAGATGAGTTTTATTGTGGAAAGTTTTTCTTTCAGCATCTATTATGAGGTATACTTTTGCTGGGTAGAGTAGTCTGGGTTGGAAGCCCTAAGTTCTTAGAGTTTGCAGTGTTCCATTCCAGGCCCTTCTGGCTTTTAGGGTTTCCATTGAGAAGTTTGAGGTAATTCTGATGGGGTTTCCTTTATATGTAATGTGTTGTTTCTCCCTAGCTGCTTTTAGGTCTTTCTCTTTGTGATTGATGCTAGTGTCTTAATAATATGTCTTGGAGAATTTCTCCTTTGGTCCAGTCTGTTTGGAGTTCTGCTAGCTTCTTGTTTCTTGATGGGATTTTCTTTTCAGAGAGTGGGAAAGTTTTCTTCAATTATTCTGTTGAATAAGTTTTCCATTCCTTTTGTCTGTGTCTCTGGTATCCCATGATCCTAATGTTTGGACACTTAAGGGTGTCCTTTTCCCTCATGTTCTGTTCATAGAAAATTTTGATCATGTTGAAATTTTTGACTCAAGAACTGTTTCTTCTGTTTTGTCTTCCAGTTATGAGTTTCTATCCTCCACTTGACTGACTCTATTCTTTAGCTCTTCTATAGAGTTTTGGGCTTGTTCAATTTGGTTCATATTTTCTACTGCTTTTTTATGTATAGTTGCCATCCCTCTGTCGAGTTCCTTTTCACGTCATTTTCTGATTTTCTTAATGCTTCTTGGAGTTCATCCTTGCATTGTTTTATGTCTTCATTAAACTTAGCTAGCTGGTTATTGAGGACCTCTTTTTTTTTTTTTCCGCTCTCCTTCAGCTCATTTAACTGTCTTTGGAACCCTTCCTGGTTCTTTTCAATTAGGTCTAATCTAGCAAGGACAACATTCATACAATTATTGGCTCTTTGTTGAGTTTCTGAAAATTATGCTGTTTGCTTGGCCAGGGTTGCATAGCTTGTCTCTTCATTTTGGGGTTCTGATCCTATTTGTTTCTTCTATGATTTGATTAGAGACATCCATTGTGGGACTGGACAGTTTAGCTGGATTTACTTGTATCTGGTTTTTCATGCTATTCCTTTTTCGTTGTGTTCTACCCATCACAATGGTTCAGAAAGCCTAGGGTGTGGATTGCTGGCCTGCTGGCCTGGGGTGGGGTGGGAGGCAGTGGTGTCAGGGCGATGACCCCTGGAGTTCAGAAGGGCTGGGGCAGGGGACATTGGCCTGCTGGCCTGTGTTCCCTATGGAGGTGGGAAGGGGAGGGGACCGCAACTGCCCTAGTGGGCTCAGGAAGGGTACAGCGGGAACACTGGCCTACTGCCCTGGGTCCCTGATCTGCCGTGGGATGGGGAGTGGCAGCACCTGACCAGTGATGGGGCTCTGGCTGGCTAGCGAGGGTCCTGACCTGCGATGGCGGGCAGGGCTCTGGCCAGCAAGGGCGGCACCTCCCTGGCAATGGGGTTCAGGAAGGTTAGGGAGGCACCTGACCAGCGATGGGGCTCAGGCCGGCTAGGGCCGCACCTGACCTGCGATGGTGCGTGGGGCTCTGGCCGACTAGGGAGTGATGTGACTGCGAGGGCGCCTGCCCGAGAAGCGTGGGAATTAGTGGATTCCCTATTTTGCTCGCCCACCCCTCCCCCTGGAAGTGTGATAGAGCCAGCAAATCCCTTTAAAAAAATCCCTTGAACCTTAAGGGTCTTGCCTTTACTTCCCAGGCTGATGTGGAATTCACTCTGTATTCTCAGGGTGGCCTCGAACTCATGGTGCTCCTCCTACCTCTGCCTCCAGAGTGCTGTGATTAAAAGCTTGTGCCACCATGCCCGGCTTGCCATAGGCTTTTGATTAGGTTTTTCAGTACCAGGCATGTATTCCCTCCCATAGAACTGTCCTCCAGTCCAATTAGAGAGCAGTTGATTTACCCCAGAGCAGACATGCCACTGCTGCACCTGTTCAGTTCTTTGGTCTATTTGGCCAAACTTGAGGCTTCCAGTGTCCACTGTTTTCACTGCTGATGACTTCTGTCTCCCATAGGGCTACATGCAGTGCAGCTTTTTCCTGCTTTCAGTTGGCTGGTCTATAGGGAGAAGGTTTTCAGCTCAGCACCAGCTTCATTTTTCAGTGACCTTGCCTCCCAGGCATGTGAAGTTTTCAGCAGTAGGGTCTTACCTTCTGTTACTCATGGGAAACCAAGGGCCTTGGCAATAGCCTATAATGTTTTGGAGGCAACAGGGATCTCCCTGGCCAATAATTCACTGGAAGGTATCCTATCCCTGGCACTGAAAATTTTCTTTTCTTTTTTTTTTTTTTTCAATTTTTCTTTCTTTTTTTTTTAATTATTATTTTTTATTGACAACTTTTATGCTTACATACAAAAAAACCCACCTGATAGTTCCCTCCCCTCCCCCCATTCCACTTTAGAACTCCAGTCTCCATCATATCCCCTCCCTCTCTCCATTAGTCTCTCTTAATTTGACGTCATCATCTTTTTCTTCTATTTTGAAGGTCTTGCGGAGGTATTGCTAGGCACTGCAAGTTCATGGATATCGAGGCCAATTTCTGTCTGGGCAGTTGCATTGTAAGAGGTCATACCCTTCCTTTGGCTCTTCCATTCTATCTGCCCCCTCTTCCTCAATGGTCCCTGAGCCTTGGAGGGTGTGACAGAGGTGTTTCAGTGCTGGGCACTCCTCCATCCCTTCTTCTCAGCACTATGTTGCCTTTTGGGTCATTCCAGTGGTCATCGCCATCTGAAAAGAGAAGCTTCTCTAACCAGAAGTGAGAGTAGCATTAATATGTGAATATGAACATTAAGTGTAGTGCTTTTAGGGCAGCTTGGTGGGAATAATATATACCTTTAGTCAGACAAGAGGCTTCTGGATGTGCCATTATCCAAAGAAGTAGGCTTTCATATGTCTTATTCAGAATATCTTGAATTATTATTTTTTTTTAATTTGAGGGAGAGAGAAGAAGAGGCAGAGAGAGAATGGACGCACCAGGGTTTCTCAGCTGCTATGAACGAACTCCATTCATGTATGCCCCTTTGTGTGCATGTGTGACATTGTATGCTTGCGCCACTTGTGTTTGGCTAAACCTGGGACCTGGAGATTCAAACGGGTGTTCTTAGGATTTGCAGGCAGGCGCCCTAACCGCTAAGCCATCTCTCCAGCCCAGAATATCTTGAATTGTGATTGACCCTCCCCCTACCCTTCTCTTACTCAGTGTCTTCCCCTAGCCTCACTTAGGCCATTCCCCTCCCTGTAGTCTGTTCTTCTCCTTACATATATACAATACCAATACCCTAACATCCTTCCTTCTCCTCCTTCCCTTATACCATTTTTCTAGCTTATTGGCCTCTGCTACTGATTTTTGGTTCCAGCTCACACACAAGTCTAAACAGTTGTAGCTAGGATCCAGATAGGAGAGAGAATGTGTGAGGTTTGGATTTCTGGGCCTGGCTTACCTCACTTAGTATAATCCTTTCCTGACCCATCCATATCCCTGCAAATTTCATTTTTCTTTACCGCTGAATGAAAGTCCATTGTGTAAATGTGCCACATCTTTATTATCCATTTATCTGTTGAGTGACATCTAGGCTGGTTCTATTTCCTAGCTATTGTGAATAGAGCAGCAGTAAACATGGTTGTGCAAGTATTTCTAAGGTATTGAGAAGAGTCCTTTGTATATATGCCTAGGAGTGCTGTAGCTGGATCATATAGTAAATCTATTTTTAGCTGTCTCAAGAACCTCCACACTGATTTCCACAATAGCTGTACCAGATTACATTCTCACCAACAGTGTAGAAGAGTTCCCTTTTCTGCATCCTCCCCAACATTTATTGTCATTTGTTTTCTTGATGGTAGCCATTCTGACAGGTGTGAGATGGAATCTCAAAGTAGTTTTAATTTGCATTTCCCTGATGGCTAAGGATGTTGAACACTTTTTAAGATGTTTATATGCCATCTGTATTTTTTCCTTTGAGAACTTCCTATTTAGTTCCCTAGCCCATTTTTTAATTGAGTTGTTTGATTTCTTAATATTTTGTTTTTTGAGTTCTTTGTATATCCTAAATATTAATCCTCTGTCAGATGTTTAGCTGGCAAAGATTTTCTCCCATTCTGGAGGCAGTCTCTTTGTTCTATTCACAGTTTCCTTTGCTGTACAAAAGCTTTGTAATTTCATGAAATCCCAGTGGTTGATTAATGATTTTATTTCCTGAGCAACTGGGGTTACATTCAGAAAGTCATTGTCTGTGCCAATATGTTGAAGGGTTTCCCCTACCTTTGCCTCTAGCAATTTCAGAGTGTCAGGTCTGATATTAAGGTCCCTGATACATTTGGACTTGATTCTTGTGCATGAAGAAAGAAAGGATCTATTTTCATCCTTCTATATATAGATAATCCAGTTTTCCCAGCATCAGTTGTTGAAGAGGCTGACTTTTCTCCAATGAATATTTTGGCTTTTTTTTTTTTTTTTGTCAAAAATCAGATGGCTGTAGCTGCCTGGATTAACATCTGGATCCTCTATTCTGTTCCATTGATCTACATGTCTGTCTTTATGCCAGTACCATGCTGTTTTTATTACTATGGCTTTGTAACATAGCTTAAAATTGGGTATGGTGATCCCGCCAGCCTTATTTTTGTTGCTGAAAATTGTTTTGGCTATTTGAGGTTTTTTTTTGGCTTCCAAATGAATTTTAGGATTGTTTTTTCTATTTCTGTGAAGAATGCCATTGGAATTTTAATGGCTATTGCATTAAATGTGTAGACTGCTTTTGGTAAAATTGACATTTTCATAATATTGATTCTTCCAGTCCAAGAACATGAAATGTGTTTCCATTTCCTAGTGTCTTCTGCAATTTCTCTCTTGAGTGTTTTAAAGTTCTCATTGGAGAGATCCTTCACTTCCTTAGTTAAGTTTATTCCAAGGTTGGTTGGTCCTTTATCCATCCATCCATCCATCCATCCATCCCTCCTTCCTTCCTTCTGTTCTCTTTCTTTCCTTCCTTCCTTCCTTCCTTCCTTCCTTCCTTCCTTCCTTCCTTCCTTCCTTCCTTCCTTCCTTCCTTCCTTCCTTCCTTCCTTCCTCCCTCCCTCCCTCCCTCCCTCCCTCCCTCTTTCCTTTCCTTTCCTTTCCTTTCCTTTCCTTTCCTTTCCTTTCCTTTCCTTTCCTTTCCTTTCCTTTCCTTTCCTTTCCTTTCCTTTCTTTCTCTTCTTGGCAGGTGTGAATGGGAAAGATTCCCTGATTTCATCCTCTGCATGTTTGTTGTTAGTATAGGAAAGCTACTAATTTCTGTGTGTTTATTTTATATCCTGCATCATTGCTAAAAGCATTTATCAGCTTTAATAGTTTGCTGGTAGTCTTTAGAGTTCTTTATATATAGAATCATATCATCTGCAAAGAATGATAATTTGATCTCTTCCTTTCCAATTTGTATTCCTTTTATGAGTGTCTCTTGCCTTATTGCTATAGCAAAGACTTCCCGTACTACATTAAATAAAAGTGGGGACAGTAGGCACCCTGGTCTTGTTCCTGAATTTAGTGGAAAGGCTTCAAGTTTTTCCCCATTTAGTTTTATGTTGGCTTTAGGTTTGTTATAAATAGCTTTTATTGTGTTGAGATATGTTCCTTCTATTCCCAGTTTCTGTAGGACTTTTACCATGAAGGGATGTTGGATTTTGTCAAATGCCTTTTCTGTATCTACTGAGATGATCATGTGATTTTTGTCCTTCAGTCCATTTATATAGCATATTACATTTATCGATTTGTGTATGTCAAACCATCCCTGCATCTCTGGGATAAAGCCTACTTGGTCAGAATGAATAATATTGCTGATATATTCTTGTATTCTGTTTGCCAATATTTTGTTGAGAATTTTTGCATCTACGTTAATAAGGGAGATTGGTTTGCAATTTTATTTCTTTTTATTTTGGTTCTGTTTTTGTCTGGTTTTAGTAGTGACTTTTGCATCTCCAGTTGATTTGATGCTTGGACTTTCTACTTATCTGCAGTGTTCTTAGATATGGAGATCCAACCTTATGTACCTTCAGGATATGAATTTAAGGTGCCAGGTATAGCCCTTGTACCCCAATCTAGCTGCAGAAGTAATCCTAGGTGTTGAGTTTTCATGCTATTTAAGTATTCTAGTGGCTGAGTGGAATAATTTACTGGCAAATTCTAAACTTCAACTGAGCAATATACACATTCAATAAAAATCAGCACAGAGTATGCAAGTGTGGGGGATTAAAACAAACAGATAGCCTGATAAAGCTCAAATCCTTAAGATTATTTGTTGATCTACATCTTTAATCCTGTCATTTGGTAGGTAGAGAATCCTGTTCTGAATTGGGTTCGAGGTCAACCTGGATCTCAATCAGACCCTGCCCCCAATAATGACAGAAGCAAAAGGCAAAGACCCTATAAATCTAAAAGCATCAAAGGCAACAATAGTTAACCCCCAAATACTGAGAATGGTAACACCAACCAAGAATATGTAACCCAGAACCTGCCCTGACATGGAAGGAGAGATTAGTACTTCCAGTGCAGGCATGTGTACCTGCTTTTTTGTCAGTCAGCCTTGTTACCATTTTGGGTGGCTCCAATCTCACCAATGGTGAGTGCACATCTCCATCCTTCTGTGTTGTGCTGTAGTTCTTCTGGTGTTCTGATCAGTTGTGATGGATGCCCCGCTCCCCGGGGCTGAATGCATTTTCCAGAGGCTCACGGTTCTGATGGTTTGGGGATGGGAAAGTGCAGGAAGCCTGGAGTTGTATTGGAATTGCTCAGCTGGTCCCACCTGTATCCCTTTCAGCAGTTCCTTAGCTGATTTCCGCTGTCTCCTCTTTAAGTTTCTTGACTTTGTAAGGAGGCTGTTGAGGTTGGAAAATCACCTTGCTTGGTCTCTCCACCTGTAGCTTGGTGCTGTTTGGGTGCGTGGATTAGGCAGCAGTGCCTCTGTAGGTTTCTGTCCATTTTCTTACTTTCTGGTGGATCTTGGTCTTGCCTGCTTCTGCGTTGTGGCTAATATAAACCTACACACCTTCACTTTTCAGAAGAGTGTATTTTGCTGTGGTTTTGCTTAAATCCCTCAGTAGGCTGGGTTGACATGGCTCCTATGCTGCCATTTTACCCAGAAGTCCCCTCAGTTTTTATATTTATTCATTGTTAAATATGTCTATACTAGGTCTATAATGTTATTTTAAGTAGCTATTTTACCTGATTAGTTTTATATCTACCATCATTCATAACTTTTTCCACTTAATTTTTAGGAATAAGAAAATTTTAAATAAGAAGAAATTGAAAAGAAAACAGAAGAGCAAATCAAAAGTGAAGACAAGAAGCAAGGTAAAGTTACTAGTGTCTCAAAAGGAATATAGACATTTGTGCATGGAATTTGACTAAAAACACCTCGATTTTTTTAAAGACATGAATATAACTAACAAGCCACTTTGTCCTGTGCTATAAATTTTATGAACGCCTCTTACTCGTTTGTTCTGCTTGTAGTTTTGTCTTTACTTGAGATGTTTTTTGACTAGTATTCTGAAAGTTAATGTCTGGGTATTGAAAAGTGCTTATTTATTCTTTTATCTGATCATTTCTTCACAGGAACCTACCCATCACTTTTCCCTTTTTCACTCTATTTGTGCTAGAAACCTTAAAATTGACTCCTGCATTGGGACTTGGGTTTGAGTCATTATAGCCTTTCTTGATGATTAAGGAGACTCTTGGTGTGTCTCGTCTGTTCTGAGCTTCTTCTGATTATTTGTTGCTGTGTTAAAGAAAAGGTAATGTAGAACAGTTAGCTGGGAGACCTTAGAGATCAGGGTCTCTTATACCACCTCATGAGGAAGTCTTGTCCATAAAGTCTAGCTAGTGTTTTCTCAAATATTTGCAGTGACCAGACCCCACTTTTTGTAAAGGAACCTTTTCCATTGAACAGCAGTGCTATGAAACCTGGACAGGAAAAAGAGTAGCACTGTAACCATGGTTTCTGAACAGCTGTACTTTGACTTTATTTCATTTTCTTCAGATTCAGCCTATTTAGGCACCACAGCTTTCTTGTTTAGAAAAGCCCTTAATACATTGATTCTCTGTGACTGCTGAAATAAATTCCCAGATTTGGTTGCTTAAAACCACACAAGTTGTCTTACAGTTCTGGAAGCCCAAAGTCCAAAATGGATCTATCTCACTGGCTAAAACCAAGTTGTCAGTGAGGCTGTCTTCCTTTTGGAGACTGTAGAGGGCATCTGTCCCTTGCCATTTCCAGCTTCCAGAAGTTGCTGCATTCTTGGGGTTATAGCACTGAAGCAGCAAAGCCAGTGATGGTTGTGTTTTCTCCCGCTGTGTCATAACACACTTTTCTGTTGTTAGATCTCCTCATCCAACTAGCCTGTTCCTTTCTTTAACTTTGTGATTATATTGGCCCACTAAGACCATTCATTACAGTTTCTCCATTGGAAAAATAAAATCTTAATTTATTCACAGCTGCAGAGTTTATTTTGCTATGTAAAAGAATTGTATTTTTAGGTTCTGGAGTAAGGTATAGATTTTTTAGAGGCCATTGTTTATTTCATCACATCCCTGTTATGTATTTATTGTATGTATCTGAGAAAACTCAAGCTTATATAAAGCTAGCTGTCTTCTTTTTTCCTGTAGAGGAGATGTGCTATTATTGAAGGGAACTAAAGTAAATTGATAACAGTTGACTTTAGTGATAGCCAAACTCAAGTGGACCTTATTTAGTCAGATTTTTCCACTACAACTATTGAAACCTTTGTTATTTTCCTCAAACCTCTGGTGTATCTTACCCATAGTATATGACTTTATTTTCTTACAGGATAAATCAAATCTATTGTACATGAAAATTCATCAGCTTTCTGATACCAAATATATCAAGTTTCTTCAACAGCAGAACTTGAGACAGAGATTTCAATACAAAGACATTGGAAAGATAATATACCTAAACTACTACTATAATCAAAGTTCAGAACATTTCCATCATAGCTAGGGCTTTGTTCATCCTCTACTATATTCCATCTCTCCCCACAGTTCTGGTTCTAGACACTTCCAAAAGCATTTCTGTCACTATATATAAGCTCTTATTTTCTAGAACTTAGTATAAATGTGATGGTTCAGTGTGTCCTCTTTTATGTCTATCTTCTTACTCTCAATGTAGTAATTTTTGTTAGCTGTGTTGTATATAAAATACTTCATTCCATCATTTTGTTTATTAGTATCTCATTGCACAGGCATTTTACAGTTTATTGATTCATTTACCTATTGATGATCATTTTAGTAATCTTTTTTCTTTTGGAGAGAGTCAGAGAGAGAGAGAGAAAAAAACAGAGAATGGGCGTGCCAAGTAGCCTCTCAGCCGCCATGAACAAAGTCCAGACTGTGCACCCCCTTGTGGGCAAGTGTGACATTGCACCCTTGCCTCACTTTGTGTCTGGCTAAACGTGGGACCTGGAGAATCTAACGGGCGTTCTTAGTCTTAGCAGGCAGGTGCCCTCACCGCTCATCCACCTCTCCAGCCCAGTAATCTCAGTAATCTTGCAAATGAAGATTCTGTGAAACTTCATGTATCAATGTGGGTATATGTTTTCATTTCTCTTGGGTAAATACTAGGAATAGAATAATTCGGTTGAGTTTCCATTGGAGGCTTTTTAGAAGGATTTGGACTTAAAATGCATTTACACTTCTGGTTAAAATTTATTATAGCGAAAAATACAGAGCAAAAATGAGGGTAACGGTAGTCCTGATGGCCTCTACAGAGTAAGAGTGCAAGCTCCCTTGTTCTTCCTCATCTGCACCCATAGGATGTACTTTTTGTCTGTCAGTGAACTGTAGGGAAACAGGTATAATACCTGCTGGTAACCTTAGAGACAGACATTTTTGTGTGTGTTGTCACTTAGATCTGTCCTTACACATCCAACCATTGTAAGTGAAATTTAGGTGTATGTCAGTCTTCAAGCCTATGTAAAACAATCTGACAAGGAGTCATGGTCCATCCATTGCTCCAGATGTTTATCACAAAAATCATCATTCACTACTGTAAAAGAAAAAAGAGAGAAACGAACACAATTTCCCAAATTCTCAAGTATTGCCCAAGAGTCAGTAATTTCTTTTTGGAAAAATGCAAGGAATAAATGATTGTGTCTAGTGGTATGGTAAATGTATGTTTAGCTTTTTAAAAAATTCCTTTTCATTTTTAAAGAATATTTTTATTTGTTTGTTTGCAAGCAGAGAAAGATAGAAGAGTGAAAGAGAAATTGGACACACCAGTGCTTCTAGCCACTGCAAATGGACTCTAGACTCATGTGACACTTTTTTTATCTGGCTTTATGTGGGTATTGGGAAATCGAACCCAGGTTGATAGGTTTTGCAGGCAAGTGCCTTAATTGCTGAACTATCTGCTCAGCCCATGTTTGTCTTTTTTTAAAAAATTATTTATTTATTTGCTTGAGAGAGAGCAAGGGTGGGGGTTGCAGATAGAGAGAATGGTCATGCCAGGGCCTTCAGCCTCTGCAAACACACTCCAGATGCATATGCCACCATGTGCATCTGGCTTACATGGGTCCTGGGGAATTGAACCTGGGTCCTTTGGCTTTACAGGCAGGCTCCTTAACTGCTAAGACATCTCTCCAGCCCTCATGTTTAGCTTTTTAAGAAACTGAAAACTCTTTGCCCAAGTGGTTGCTCATTTTATACTCCTATTAGCAATATATGACAAATCTAATTGTTTTGCATGTTTTCAAACACATGGTATTAGCCTTTTGAATTGTAGTCACTGGAATTGGTTTTCTGGAGCATCTTGCTGTGCTGTGATGACTACTGATAAGAGCGACTTTTCATGTGCCTTTAGCTGTTCATATTTACCTGGTAAAATGTCTGCTCAGATTTGGCCACCTCTTTTTATAACTGTCTTCTTATTATTGAGTTTTCAGTGTTCTTTCTCTACTTTAGGTAAAGACCCATTGTCAGATATCTGTATCTCAAAGATTTTATCCTGTTGTGTGGCTTCCTTTTTTCTTTTCATGTATTGTTTTGAAGAATAAGTTTTATATATCTAATTGTTTCCTTATATGATTCATATATTTTGTCAAATGTTCTTTCTGAGTTGTTTTACCATATCTTACTCTATTACTTTTGTTCTCATGGGGAGTTACACTGATTGTTTTCCAGTGTTGTATCATCACTGCTTTTGGGTAAAATGCCAGTTGGTCATTATGTGTTACTTTTTAATATGTTGTTAAAATTGGGTTGCTAATAATTGGATGTTATTAATACTTCTGGAAGATGTATCCACAAGTTACATGGAACTTTAACGCACTTCTTTTAATTTAATTAGGTATTCTCTTTATCACCCCCAATTCTTTTAAGCTACATACATTTGATACTGAAGGCATCATTTTACTTAAATACTTTTTTGTTACTTATATTAATTACATAAGTCAGTTTAACCTGTCTATACTTTTTATTTAAAATGGAAGTTAATGATGAAGGAGAATGTGAAATTGAAATACTCTGTTTTATATTTTAGTCTGAAAACTTGGAGAATACAGTAATCATACCAGATATCAAACTACATAGCAATCCTTCTGCTTTCAATATTTACTGTAATGTACGGCATTGCGTTCTGGAATGGCAGAAAAAGGAAACATCGTTGGCAGCTGCATCCAAGAACTCCGTGCAGAGTGGAGAATCAGACAGTGATGAAGAGGAGGAGTCTAAAGAGCCCCCAGTCAAGCTGCCAAAAGTAAACCACTGAATTCTATTTTGATACATAATCATCAAGTTATGGCTATAATATATGTTTATATTTTATTTATATAATACATATTACTAAAATACCTTGCTTTTACTAAAATTGTACATTAAAAATAACATGGTATATGGATAAAAAATAGGTTTAAATCTAACCAGAAAGCCCTGTTGGACCTTGTACCTAGAACACCAACAAAGTCAGTAATTGTTGACATGGTATGGAGTACTTAGAAAGCACAGGCAGGGAGATCAGTGGCCTGGAGTCTATTATAGGCCTGTTACAAGTGCACAAAAGCAGAGTGGAAATGAGTCATGGAGGCAGAGAGCAGTTGCTAATGAAGTGGAGCTCTGAGATGGTGGTCTGCCAGTGAAATGAGCACCAGATGAAGTGTATCTGCCATAAGCCATGAACCAGAGAGCTAAGGGGTGGCTGTGCTCCATCAGGGAGCAGTCCTTGGGTGCTGGTATAGATTATAATTTTTCTTGAAGTAGAAGTAGAAATCTTCCTAGCTAAGCAGCAATTGAGTCAAAAACATTTTACTTTTCTGCCTAAGCTTGTAATTGTCCTCTTACCTTCTGGCTCACCTGGCCTAGTTAAAGAAAAAAAGTGACATGTGAAGCAATATCATATCATTCTGATATCACTCCCTGTTACCAGAAACATACAAGCTAATTAATACTACAGTAGTACAAATGAGTCTTAATGTACTTTGTATAAGTATTGGCATATTTTGTGACTAAGCTTATATGTAAAAACTATATATTTTAATTATAGTAGGTGCAGTTTGCCTGTCTCCTTCTCTCTGTCCTTCCTTCCCTCCCTCCCTCCCTCTTTCCCTTCTTTTTTGACAGTATTAAGGTTCACCAAGGTCTTCATACATATAAGACAAGCGTTATATAATGAGCTACACCCCCAGCCCTATAGTTAGTATTTGTACCAAAAAACGAGGAGAGAATATAAATATGTTTAAATGCTACCTTTATGCAGTGCATGTGGTTTATTATTGTGTGTGTGTGTGGGTACATGCACACATGCTTATGTATGTGAGGGTATACCTGTGTGTGTGGGTACAAGCACATATGTACGTGCTTTTGAGTGTTTGCAAGCCATAGGTCAACCTCAGGTGTCTTTCCTCTGGTGCTGTCCACTTTTTCTTGTTTTTGTTTTTTCAAGGTAGGGTCTCACTCTGGTCCAGGCTGACCTAGAATTCACTATGTAGTCTCAGGGTGGCCTCGAACTCTCGGCACTCCTCCTACCTCTGCCTCCCAAGTGCTGGCATTAAAGGCAAGCACCACCACGCCTGGCTCTGTCACTTTTTTTGAGACAGGGTCTCTCAGGGCCCAGAACTTAACCATGTAGGCTAGACTGGTTGGCCAGTGAACCCCAGGGAACTGCTTGTCTGCTTCATAGCACTGGGATTATAAGCAAATACTCACCCCCTCAGCTTTTTTTGCTTGCTTGCTTGTTTGTTTGTTTCTGTAATGTAGGTTTTGAGGATTGAACTCGGGTCATCATGCTTGCAAAGCAAATACTTTACTAACTGAACTGTCTCCCTGGTCAGCCCCTTGAAGTGATTTCTTCTTTATCATAAGTGGTTGATTTTCACTACTTTTTAATTAAACTTACACCTTAACACTGTGCCTTCAAAACTTGTTTATAATCCTGTCTCCACCAACAGGTATGTATGCATGTGTGTGCACACACACATATATTTTTAAATATTGTATCCATGACACATGAGGTATTTCATTTATATACCTCATGTTTTTACTTCAGCTACTACTTCACTTAGAATTAGCACAGATGTATCAATGTTCCTGGGATGATTTTCCTTGTATGTTTCATAGCCATTGTTCTTTTTAAATTTTTTTTTCTTTTTTGGAGAGAGAGACAGAGAGAGGGAGAGGAAGACAGATAGAGATGGGCACGCCAGCAGCCTCTCAGCTACTGTGAACGAACTCCAGATGCGCGCTCCCCCTTGTGGTCAAGTGTGGCATTGCACCCTTGTGTCACTTTGCATCTGGCTAAACATGGGACCTGGAAATTAGAACCACTGGAGATTGGAACCGGTGTTCTTAGGCTTATGAGGCAGGCGCCTTAACCACTAAGCCTTCTCTCCAGCCCCATGGCCATTGTTCTTAATCACATTGTTGGATTCTTCATACCTTAATCTCAGCAGATGCCCCCCCCCATTTTTTTTGCATAGTGTAAGAAAGGTTTTGTGAATTTCTTTAGTTTCTTGGTCAGCCATCTTAGGATGTCTATATCCTCCCCATTTGCTTCTGTCTTTAGTGTCTTAACTGCACCTTCTCTTCTAGTCTCTTCCTTTAATCTAAAATGGACATGCTTATCTCTTCCCCATTAGTCCCTCTAGGTGTAATTTCTCACGCTTAACTAGGAGACGTTGAAGGGGAAAAATTAGGATGTAAGCCCTGAGGACTTGTGTAATATACTTTTGGTAAGAATAGCATTCTGTGTGGGGAAGGTTGCACTGTACCACGCTTACATACAGACAGGAATGCAGATGTGAATAATAAACTGTGGTCCAGATTAGAAAATAACAATAAAAACAGTAAAACAGTAAAAAAGGAACCAGACATTTTTCAGCATGATTAATAGGGTCTAAGGGAAATCTTTCAACAAAAACTAAAAGAAAAATGGTTAATACTGTACTGAGTTTTCTCCCATGTACTTTGACTGGAAACAGCATGTCATTGTTATATAAAAAACTGCTTTGATTGAAGCACTCATAGTTAAAATTACTTGCTACATGGACTTTATCATCTATAAATTGAGGTTATTATTTACCTCATAGGACTGTAGTGAAGGCTAAATGAATTAACAGATGTTGAGTGCTTGAAAGAACTTTACCTGGTACATAACAAGATCTCAGTAAATTGTAGCTGTAGTTACAAATGTCAGGTTAGGACCAAGCAAAAGAACATATACTTGCACATGATTATTAGTTCCTCACCAATGTATCCTGTAATTTACTAAGAAGTGCCTTATGTACAAAGAATTGAAGTGTTCAGAAGAATCAACATGATCATGTAATGAAAGAAATATGAAGTGAGAGGAAGAAGTAGTAAGGTACTGCTGTGTAGTGATAAGCACATTGTTGCAGTGGTGGCAGTGTAGGGAGGAGTGAACATTTCAGGTGATGTTTTTGCAGACTTTTGCATCACATGCACAACAAGTGACACAAAGGAAGGGAATTGGAGGTGATTAAGTCGAAATATCACTGTATTGGTTTAATTGCCTCTATTTATTCTTCATTTTTATTATTTATTTGCAAGGGGAGGGAGAGAGTATGTGTGCCCCAGGGCCTTCTGCCACTGCAAATGAACTCTAGACATATGTGCTCCTTTGTGCATGTGGCTTTATGTGGATACTGGGGAATTGAATACAGGCCATCAGGCTTTGCAAGCAAGTGCCTTTAACCACTAAACCATTTATCCAGCCTGCCTCTTCTTTTTAAAAGTTAGTTAAAGTAGATTTTGACTGTCACATATTTTTCTTTTTGATTTTTGTGAGTTTTGGTTGTTTTATGAGTCAATAATGATTGCTGATGAGGAAGAGCTTTCTTTCTCTCACTTTACTACTTCTGTATTGTTTTTAATCACCTCATACTGTCTGTCAAGATTCAGATAAGCAGTCCAAATTTCATAGCTACTTAATTTTCTAGTGTGACCCATACTTCCTACCTTAACATATTTGAAACTAGTCTTGTCACATATTTTATTAAAAGATACTGGCATACATACACTCATTCATTTAGTTCTTAACTAAATAAATTTTGTTTTTTGAATTTGTAGTCATCGTTGCATTAGATTCTGAGAATAAATGATAACATACAGGTCTCCCCTCAAGAAAGCATCATCTAGTAGGGACAACAAACAGGTCAACAAATAACTGTTGTCTAGTTCCTTAAAGATAGACATGACATGTTAGGTGCAGTGAGACCCATGTGGGTAACGTAGAGCTAGAGTCAGCCAGAGTCCAGTCATGAAGGACTTCCTGTGTCACATATGGATTCTGGTGAACAAAAGATATAATCAGTCTTGTACTTCAACAAGGTTGCTTAGGTGCAAGTAAGGCATATCCTGTAAAGAAAGGTTGGTGAGATAAGGCAGAGGGACCAGTTAGGCATTTATTGCTGTTGTCCAAGAAGTACTTATGAGGGTTGGAATTAGTGTGTGTCCCCACCACAGCATGGTGGAAGTTTTTCCTCTCTCTCCATATTTCTTTCATCATGGATCACATGGATTTTCTGGAAGCTTCATTGTAAAGCAAGTAAATAAATGACAGTAAATTACAGCATACTGTATGCCTTATTGAAATTACTTACCATGTTGAGATTACTATGTGCCTTGATTATAAGTAAAGCTAAGAAAGCAGAATTGATAAGGCTTGGTTTATTAGTTACTTCTATATAGTTATGACAAAACCTGAGGAAACAACATAAAGAATGAAGAATTTATGTTGTCTCATGGTTTCAGAGGTTTCAGTTCATGGTTGCTTGGCCCCATGAACTTGGGAAGAACAGCCAATGAGTTTATGTAAAGGACAGAGCTATTCACCCTATGGCAAATACAGAGAGACAGAAAAACAGGAAGAGGCTATGGACTGACACCTCAAAGCCCTTTTTCCAGTGACCTAATTCCTCTAGCTAGTCACCACTTTGCAAAATGTCTGGAACCTTCCCAATATATTTCCTCAAGCTGGCAACCCAGGCTTTAACATAAACCCGAGAGTTAACATTTCATATTCAAACCATAACATTTGGCAATTGGTTGACTGTAGAAGGCTGAAAGATGCCGGAATGTGAATGTGTTCTCAGTGTGTCTGGTGGTAATGCCATGTATGGGAAAGGGAGGACTGGAGGAGCAACAGGGCCTGGTGAGGATGATAAGGAAGCTTAACTCTCATATCCTGATCTTGAGGCAAATGTGTGGCATCCATTTGGACTTTGTGGAACTGATGTTCAAAGGTAAGACACCAGCTAGAAGTGTAGGTTTCAGAAGTATCACTGTTTGTACAAAGTGAAATAAAATTCTACGAGAATTGTGTGTGGGGGTGGGTGGGTAAGATAAAGAACATTGTTTGAGATCTGGGGAGATGGCTCAGTGGGTGTGTACAATCACAAAGACCTGAGTTTGATCCATAACACCCACATGAAAAACCAGACATGGACACACATGCATGTAACAGCCCCAGTGCTGATGGGGCAAAAGACAGGAGAATCACTAGGATTCACTGGCCAGCCATTCTGACAAAAAATGGCAGCTCCAGCTTCAGTAAGAGACTCCATTCAAGGAAATAGAGTGGAAGAACAATAGAGGAGGGTACCCTACTTTCCCTCTGGTCTCTTATCTGCATATAGGACATCCACATGTACACGTGCATACATCACACATGCAAGACCATTGTGTGAAAGAATACATTGGCTTTGAAAAGTTGAAAAATACTCCAGGTGTAAAGAGAAGGGATGATGCTGGTGGTAGTCATAGGTACTCTGTGCATTATAGGGTGAGATTGTAGACACTCAAATTCCTGAGAAGCAGAATGCAGCCTTTCCCTCTCTACCTTCTCTTTCCTCTTCCTGCTTTGTCACCTCCTCCCTCCTCTTCTCTTTGGAGTTTATTTTTCATTATTTGGATGTAATATTGCTAGTATTTTGATTTATAGGAACAATTTTAATGAGGAATTCCTTCACCCTTTAGTGACATATAAGTCTACTTTAGAGATTTAAAACAATCTATTCTGTAATTATTACAACTAAAATAAGACTTAATTAAAATAAGATATAATTTATAGTGGCAAAGAGTTAAATATTATTAAGTCAGATGTGATATAATTAAACTTTTATGTTCATGCTTCCTGTTAAACTAATAAAGTAACCTTTGGAAATTTATGATTTGACAAGAACAAAATAAAACCTTGAAAGATTTACTGTATCATTTTTTTTTCTAGCATTGGCATCAGAGTGGCTGCATTAGTCAAGGGGTTATTTATGCTCTGTGTTTCTTTATTTTTCAAGTATAATAGAGATCCATAAGAATTTATTTGAATGCAAGAGGAAAAGGCAAAATTAAGTAAATTTATAAAAGATTATTTTCTGAAGAGATGTGCAAAGCCATTTATTAGATAGGTAGTTACAGTTTATCACTATACACACTAAAGCCTAGTATGTCTTATTATTTTAATTAATTTGAAGTTTATATAGTTTTTTGCTGTTGTAAAAGGTAGTATATAATTATTGTAGGTAACTTGACAATTGCAGAGCATTTTATATGAAGAAGACAGAAATTTGAGGTAATTTCTGAAATCCCATTACCTTAAATACTTTTTGTACATATGCATTAAGATATAGTTATTTCTATACAAATGAAATCATATAGTAGCTGAAATATTATTTTTGTATTAGTTTTATTCGGGGAACAGTAAGTACAATATTTTCAATGGTTAGGACAGGCTTTGAAGTACAAAATTCAATTTTTCTTTCTTTCTTTCTTTTTTTTGGTCTTTCGAGGTAAGGTCTCACTCTGGTCCAGGCTGACCTAGAATTAATTTTATGTAGTCTCAGGGTGTCCTCAAACTCTCGACGATCCTCCTGTCTCTGCCACCTGAGTGCTGTGATTAAAGGCGTGTGCCACCACGCCCGGCTTCAAAATTCAATTCTAAAATTTCTATTTTATTCTAAAAAATTCACACTTTCAAAAATAAGGTAAAATATTGTCTACTCAGCCAAATTGCAGCAGAAAATGACTTATTTAAGAGCATATTTAATACCTCTGTTCAATAATTCAGAGCTAAATATTAATCTTTAAGGATTGGAAAGCCTGAGGCTTATGTTTTTATGTTGTCATATATTGAGTACTTATCACTGTTTCTTATTTACTAAAAAAAAGTCTTCAGTGTACCACCTTAAGGATAATTAATGAAGATCCAAAGAGTCTAATCCAGATAGAGGGAGAGTGCTCAGTTGTGATCACTGTGACTGAAGTTTTATGAGTTTGTCCTATAGTACTGTGTTGCTAGACAGCCTGCTTATGTCATGTTTTGACATATCTTTCTTATTTTTACATCTTAAACTTAACCACAGACACACCAGGAACCTGTTCTTTAAGCTGCCTTGTTATCGCTGGTAAGGCTCAGGAATTGTACTATAATAGTAAGAAACTTCTATCCATGATACTTACCTAAAAATGTCAACTGTGGCCAATCTTTGACTTGTAAAAAGTGACGGTAGCTACCTGAAAACACAACAGGCTGTCTAGTGTGTCATTGCTGGAGAATAGATCCCCACACTGGGTAATTAAGATTTCTGTTTCCTCGAAGGCTCATTGTATTCTTAACCAGCAGGTTTTTATATCTAGTCAATTCCAAGAAAATAAACTAAATACGGTGAAAATGTTGTCATTTACAATATTTAATCAATTGAATTTCTATCCATAAACTTGTGTATTCTTACCTATAATTAAGACTGGAATATTACATAACTTCTCTAAAGGTAACCCTACTAATTAATTTTGACTACTTGTTTGTATTTGTACTTCTCAGACCCTTACAAATGAACCAGAACTTCAGTTCATTTGCCTGCAGCCAGTTGGTTGCTTTTGTGAAAAATTATTTCTGTAGTTTTTAGCACACAAATGAGCACATAATTAGACTAATAATAATTGGCTCCCCACCATATGTCAGACACTGGGATAAGCCTGGAAGATGTTCCTTTTCCAGATAGGGACACAGGTTAGTTAGGAAATGGAAATAAACAGTCAGCTACACTATCATGAAACAATTCCTTAACAGGAATACTGACTGGATAAGGACAACATGCGTGCTCATTTACCCTTTCAGATTATGTAAACTCTTTAGAGGACAGGGTTCAGTACACCTTCCTATATCCTCTAGTGAGTTAGTTGTGCAGAACAAGTGCACAGGGAGTATTTGTGTACTGTGGATTGTTACAAAATTCTTGACCAAAAGAGTATTCATGATTTTGTCCAATAGAATTACTGACTTGAGACATTTCTACTAATTTGTCTAGTTTTAACTATTATTGTTACTTCTGCACATGCTTCATGTTAATGCAACAAGAAGGTAAATCTGCTTCTCAGAATTCTGACATTGGCTCAGAAATGGACTTTCATTGCCTAGTGGGTTTTTTTTTTTTTTTTTTGAGACACAGAAAGGGAAAGGAAGACAGAGATGGGCACGCCAGCAGCCTCTCAGCTGCTGCGAATGAAATCCAGATGCGTGCGCCCCCTTATGGTCGAATGTGGCATTGCGCCCTTGTGTCACTGCATCTGGTTAAATGTGGGACCTGGAGATTGGGACCGCTGGAGATTGGAACCGGCGTTATTAGGTTTAGGAGGCAGGTGCCTTAACTGCTAAGCCATCTCTCCAGCCCTGCCTAGTGTTTTTTCATTAGTCGTCCAAAGTCATATCATTATACTTTTCTATTATAATTTTCTTTCATAGTCTTTATCTATTTATCTTTTACTATGTAAAGTCTGGTTTTTATTAGTTGCAATTAGGAATAATACAACTAAAGATAAAATATGTGATGTTTTTGTTGAGCAGTCTTCATTTCTTTTTATAATCATCTTACAGGAGGAGGGACACCATTATAAATAATAATATGGTGATTATACCATCATAGAAAGGTCTAAGATTATGGTTCCTTTAGAACTGGTTTTTTTTCTTGCTATGTCCACTGTGTTGTCTTTATTTATGGTAATAAATGAATATTAACATGAGTTTTAGCAAAAATTTTGTATTTTACCTGAGTACAACCAAATGAAATTTGTCAATTATTACAGCTATTTCTTCTGAGTGAATGAAGTCTACTCTATAGCTAAGTGTTCTATTTTCATAATACCTACCGTTTCATGGTACCTATGGTTTCATTGTACCCAAACTATTTGTTAGTTCTTAGCCTTCCATGGAACTATGGTTTTCAAAGTCTTTATATGAGCGGGCACTGTGTTTCACACCTGTAAGGTTAGCCTTTGGGAGGCTGAAGTAGGAACATTGCCATGAGTTCTAGGTTAGCCTGAGCTAGACGAGACCATGCCTCAAACCCCTGTTCCCTCCCCCAAAAAATCTTCATATGAAACTCTTTTAAGAAAAGGTGTTGTTTTTGTTCTGTCTTCTAAGCATTTAACCAGTATATTATTTGTTGCTGCAGTAACTTGAACAAACTAGACTGGGGGGGAGTGTTATAGCTGACATGTTATAAAGTGTCATTTTTTTTTTCATCTTATACAGATTATTGAGGTTGGACTTTGTGAAGTTTTTGAACTGATCAAGGAGACACGGTTTTCTCATCCATCCTTGTGTCTGCGGAGCCTCCAAGCCTTGCTGAACGTGCTTCAGGGGCAACAGCCAGAAGGCCTTCAGTCAGAGCCACCCGAGGTCCTAGGTAAGGGCTCATTCAAGGAGCAATGCACTTAACAGTGAATGTCTCTTTACGATGCAGCCTAAAAGGAACCTGCCTTTGACCAGTACTGAAAAGCAGGGATTTAAATTCTCAATTATTTTCCCATGTTTTATTGGGGTTAGGATTTAGGAGTTATGGTTCATAGAGAGAGAGACATGAGACATTTCTTTCTTTCTTTTTTTGGGGGGTTTTTCAAGGTAGAGTCTCACTCTAGCCCAGGTTGACTGGAATTCACCATGTAGTCTCAGGGTGGCCTTGAACTCATGGCGATCCTCCTACCTCTGCCTCCTGAGTGCTGGGATTAAAGGTGTGCGCCATTACGCCCGGCTTAAGAGAGAGACATTTCTTGATTGTTTTGACAGTAGGGCAAAAGCAAAACATAGATCCTTGAAATCTAGACATAACTGTATACTCTAAAATCACCATTAATTTAGGATTCTTATTACCCCCATGGTCAAAATAGCAAATACTTTCTCTACCTTTATTTGTTACTCTGGGTCATTTCAAAGGAAAAAGCGAATAAATGCCACAAACCCAAGACATACAATTAGTTTCTAAAGAGAAAAAGCATTTGTTTTGTATTCATCATAAATAAAAAAGGTTTTTGTGTTATGGAGGAAGCTTATTTCTTGCAATACATAAAACTGTTGGCATTCTCTAAAGTATATTTAAATTTTACATTGTTTCATGATAGGAATCTAGGCTCAGCATATGACATTTTAAATGAGATGAAAACTTTGTCTTCAAGGATGGAAGTACATGTGGAAGCATGAGTTTCAATTGGCTCGTAGGTTTTCTCTGATGCTAGCCATGTCTGTCCAGATAGTCTAGAATGTTCTAGATTATTTTCTCAGTACAGAGAAATCCTGAGAAGTAGTAGTCTGGTTCTTGAGCATTAGCATGAGTATCTGAGTCTTCTGGGACCCAGCAGGAAATACTGAGAAGTATGGATGAATTTACTCGGTGGATTTGGGCTGGGCTCCAAAATGTGCATTTGGGATCAGTGTCTGGGTGATGCTGAGACTGCATGTCTGGGGATGCTGTTGTCTCTATTTGAGTTTGGCTCCTTTTGCTTTCTCTAGCTGTTTGCCTTCTGCTCTGCTCTGCAGAGCTTCCATTTTCTGTCTGTTTGTTTATTATTTATTTATATATTGTTGGTTTGTTTGAGACAAGGTCTTGGGGTGTAGCCCAGGCCGGCCTTGAACTTGCAATTCTCCTGTCTTCTTGGCTTCACAAGTACAGTGATTTTATGTTTGTACCACCATTCCCTACCCACCTGTTTGGATTTATTACACCCAGATGCTGAGAACCTAATTATGGGAACCTATCCGATTTTCCTTTTTTGGAACATATATAGTAATTTGGTTTTGGGGTTTAACTTTTTTTATTTTGTTACTTATTTTATTTTTATTTTTTAGAGAGAGAGAGAGAGAGAGAATTGGCCTGCCCAGGACTCAGCCACTGCAATCAAACATCAGACACTTGTGCCACCTAGTGGGCTTGTGCAACCTTGCACTTGCCTCACCTTTGTGTGCCTGGCTTACGTGGGATCTGGAGAGACAAACATGGATCCTTAGGCTTTGCAGACAAGCACCTTAACTGCTAAGCCATTTCTCCAGCCCGATTTTTTTTTTAATTTTAATGGAAGAGGGGAATGCTAAGGATTTTTAAAAATAGAACTGCCCCCCCCCAGCTGCTATTAGATAAAAGTTGTTGATAGTTTAAGGATTAAGAACTTTGTGCATTATTGTTGCAAAAAATCTTACTAATATTGTGGTGTGCTACTCAACAACATTATATTCAAATTTTATTAATTTATTTAAAATAAATAAAATTTATTTTATAGGGATATTCTGGTTTTCTTAGTTTGGATGCATCCATTATCAAATAAAGAAATACTATAAAATTAGCATATCCTATTTTTGACTTTGACACTTATATTAATCATTTTTCTCTTAGGTTCACTACCATACTGTTATCACTTTGTATACTTTCTTTTGTAGCCTTTCTTACATGAATACTGCCTTTCCTTTATACTTTTTAAAATATTTTATTCATTTATTTGAGACAGAGAGAGGGAGGGAGAGAATGGACATACCAGAGCCTCTAGTCACTGCAAATGAACTCCAGACACATGTGCCATCTTGTACATCTGGCTTACATGGGTACTAGAGAATCGAACCTGGGTCATTAGGCTTCCCAGGCAAGCACCTTAACCATTAAGCCATCACTCCAGCCCTCCTTTATACTTTTATTTTCAATACTAGCTTTTGAAATAACAGTGTACATTTTCACCTAATTGTCTTATATTCAAACTTGATTTTATACAGTTGTTCATTATTACTTTTTGTTGTTTGAGTTCAAGGTAGGGTCTTGGTCCAGCCCCAGCTGACCTGGAATTCACTGTGTAGTCTCAGTCTGGCCTCAAACTCCCAGTGATCCTCCTACCTCTACTTCCTGAATGTTGGGATTAAATGTGTGCACCTCCATGCTTGGCTCCATTATTGCTTTCTTGTTAGAAGCTTCAGATGCTGCTCTTGTCTTTGTCTCTTCTACCTTTTTAATGCTTACTTTGGATGTCTTTACTCTTTTGGCTTGTTTCCCTCTGTAAAGGATTTTCCATCAGTTCATATTTCAGTTTTGTTTAGTTAGCTCAAAGAAGTAAGTGGTAATTTGGTTCCTTAGTACTAAACTTACATTGAAACTTGCCTGTACTTTTTTATTTTGCTTTAATATATTCCATTATTTACCTCTTCCCACCAGTTTAGTTAGGTTTCATGTTACTCATGGAAATATGTGCATGCATAAGTGATACTCTTAGGGTACCTTTATGACTATACTATGCTGCCTTTTGTGATTTTTTTATTTTTAAGTTACATAAAATTATTTTCATATATCTGTCTTTCTGTACAATCTAATGTTAGTATATATGTTGTCATGAATTAACTTATTTAATAAGTGGTTGGTAGTGATAACATTACCTTTATTAGTAGACCTTAGTATCAGGTGGTTGGAGAATGTGTGTGTGTGTGTGTATGAATAGCATATAGGATAGTAGAGTTATGAAACTGATTAATAGGTTTCCCTGAGATGTGACATTTGTGATTTGAAGATTGAATAGCAAAGAATGGTCCATATTACAAATGTCCCTCGCAGAAAAGACAGTGTTTAAGAAAGCTCTGGAACAGGAAAGAGAGTGAATAAAGAAAGACTCATAAGGCTACAGTGTGGCCAACTGAGGGACAAGAGGGAGGGCCTTGCAGTAGATGAGGAAGGAGGCCTAGGTAGATAGAGCTTTGTAGACACAATAATATTCATTTAGAGCTGGGCGTGGTGGCGCATGCTTTTAATACCAGCACTCGGGAGGCAGAGGTAGGAGGATTGCTGTGAGTTTGAGGCCACCCTGAGACCACATAGTTAATTCCAGGTCAACCTGGGCCAGAGTGAGACCCTATCTCAAAAAACAAAACAAAACAACAACAACAACAAAGATTCATTTAGTGCTAGGCAGAATGAAAAACCATTCTTTTTTCATGTATAGTTAATTTATTGACAACTTATGTACTTATGTAAATTGCTTAAAGACTGGGATTAGTTTTTTTCTTTCTGTAAAAAAAATTTTTTTTATTGACAACTTCTATACTTACATACAAAAAAACCATGATATTTCCCTCCCCTCCCCTCCCTTCCCCCATTCCCCTTTAGAACTCCATTGTCCATAATATCCCCTCCCTCTCTCCATTACTCTCTCTTTTAATTTGATGTCATCATCTTTTTCTTCTATTATGAGGGTCTTGCAAAGGTATTGCTAGGCACAGCAAGGTCATGAATATGAGGCCAATTTCTGTTTGGACAGTTGCATTGTAAGGAGTCGTACCCTTCCTTTGGCTCTTCCATTCTTTCCTCCCCCTCTTCCGCAATGGACCCTGAGCCTTGGAGGGTGTGACAGAGGTGTTTCAGTGCTGGAAACTCCTCCATTCCTTCTTCTCAGCACTATGTTGCCTTTTGGGTCATCCCTGTGGTCATCACCATTTGAAAAGAGAAGCTTCTCTAACCAGAAGTGAGAGTAGCATTAATATGTGAATATGAACATTAAGTGTAGTGCTTTCAGGGAAGCTTGGTGGGAATAATATATACATTTAACCAGACAAGAGCAGGCTTTATACCCCTAAGGTTCATGACCTCCCCTGCCATAGACTTTTGCTTAGTTTTTTCAGTACCAGGTATGTATTCCCTCTCATGGAGAGGGCCTTCAGTCCAATTATGGAGCAGTCATGCCACTATTGCACCCATTCAGTCATTGGGCCTGTATGGCCAAATTTAAGTTTTCCAGTGTCCACTGTTTTCACTGCTGATGACTTCTGTCTCCCATACGCTGCATGCAGTGCAGCTTTTTCCAGTTTTCAGTTGGCTGGTCTACAGGGAGAAGGTTTTCTGCTCAGCACCAGCTTGCGTTCTCAGTGACCTTGACTCTCAGGCAAGAGATGTCTTCAGCAATAGGGTCTTACCATCTGTTTCTCAAGGGAAACCAAGGGCCTTGGCAATAGCCTTTAAAATTCAAGATGGTCTGAATAAGACTTATGTAAACCTACTTATTTGAATAATGGCACATCCAGAAGCTAAAGACTATTACTAGAAAAACCATTCTTTACCTCATTATACACTTGAAAATATCTCATGGCACTTTCTGAAATTATTAAATTGTTGACTGTTTCTTCCACTTGAATCTAACATTTGAAGAAAGAGACATTCTTTGTGTTGTTTGCCAGCATACCTTAGTTTAGAATATTTTCATGTGCAGGATAATTCAGCATATATTGGTGAATAGCTAAAAGATAGAACAGCTGATGGGTAATGATAAGAGGGCAGATGGGCAAAGAGGAAGCCGACTAAAGAATAGAGGAAAGGAATGATACTTGAAAGAAAAACTAGAGGGAATGATTGATGGGAAATGACGCAGTAGGTGAAAGGAAACCCGAAAGGAAAAGAGTCAGGAGGAATTAACAAAGAGGTGAGTGGACTTGAAGTACAAAACTGGAGTTTTGATTTTAAAATTCTCCTCCTATAAGTGGGCAAAAGTGAATGGCAGGAGATAATTTATGGACCTTTTAAAAAAAGATTATATTTTTATTTATTTATTAGAGGCAGAGAGAGGGAAAGAGAGGGAGGGAGAGTGAGAATGGGCATGCAAGGGCCTCTAGCCACTGCAAACGAATTCCAGACGCCTGCACCCATTGTGCATCTGGCTTACATGGGACCTGGAGAATTGAACCGGGGTCCTTAGGCTTCACAGGCATGTGCCTTAACCACTAAGCCATCTCTCCAGCCCAATTTATGGACCTTTTTTTTTTTTTTTTGTAGTTCAGTTAAAAGGTGGTCATAGCTGGGTATGGTGGTGCACACCATTAATTCCAGCACTCGAGAGGCAGAGGTAGGAGGATTGCCATGGATTCAAGGCCCTCCCTCCCCAAGAGTACAAGGTGAATTCCAGGTCAGCCTGGGCTGGAGAGAAGCCCTACCTTGAAAAAACAAAAACAAACGAAGAAAAAAACATGGTAATGGATTGTGAAGAGGGCAATGAGCTAGAGGAAGAATTACTTAGGGTGAAAATATTCCGGACTCAATTTGGTATTAATTTGGGAAGATGAGGGGTTGGTAGGCAATTATGCCTATGTTCTATGAGTTACTAAATAGCTCACAGTGACCTTTCAGTCTTCAGAGAATTGCAATGCACTCATTCTCTTTCATCTGTTCTCCTATTGCCTACCACTTCCTTCTCTTCATCTGTCTAAGGTCTTCTATTATTTTGACTCTTTTCTTACTCTCTTTGATTAGTCACTCTAAGAATTTTCATGTTTCATGTTAATGCTAACATTTAAAAATTATTTATTTGAGAGAGATTGAGAGAGAGAGAGAGAAAATGGGTGAGCCAGGGTCTCTAGCCACTGCAAAAGAACTCCAGATGCATGTGTTACCTTGCATAACTGGCTTTCATATGTACTGGGCAATCAAACCTGGGTCCCTAGGCTTCGCAGGCAAGTGACTTAACTGCTAAGCCCCATCTCCAACCTGCTAACATTTTTTTAAAAATATTTTTTTATTTACAAGAGAGAGAGATAAAGGGGAGGGGAGAGTATGAGCATACCAGGATCTCTCATTGCTGCAAATGAATTCCTGATACATGCACCAGATTGTGATCTGGCTTTACATGGATAATGGAGAATTGAACTCTGGGCCAGTAGGCTCTGCAAGCAAACACCTTTAACTTCTGAGCCATCTTCCCAGCCCCTAAAGTTTTCATATTAAAAATTGTAGTAGGTTTTTTTTTTTTTTTTTTTTTTTTTTGTTTTTTGAGGTAGGGTCTCACTCTGGCCCAGGCTGACCTGGAATTAACTATGTAGTCTCAGGGTGGCCTTGAACTCACGGCGATCCTCCTACCTCTGCCTCCCGAGTGCTGGGATTAAAGGCGTGCGCCACTACGCCCGGCTTGTAGTAGGTATTTTTATATTTTCTTGTTATTTTACAAATACATAATGTTATGGATACCTAACATTTTAAAAGTGCCTCTGCCTTCTAGTGTACAATGATTCAGTCATCTGCTACTTGAGAGGGTGGGTTTCTTGAATCCGTGAATACTGCTAGGCAAGATTGTTTTTTATAACTTCAGACAGATTTTATTTCTTTACAAAAAATAAGGGGTTGAACTAAAACTTTTTTAAGACTCCTAATAAATGCTTTAAATCATAGAGAAAAGGGGTAACTAGAAAAAAAATAATGCAAAGTAAATATTCTAGGTGCCTTAACTTTTGTTTATAGTGAGGTAAGGTATAAATAATATGATGGTTTGTACACCTTAGTATAATTGAGTCCTGTTTTTTCCATAGAGTCTCTCTTCCAGCTCCTGTTGGAAATCACTGTTCGGAGTACTGGGATGAATGATAGCACGGGACAGTCCCTGACAGCACTTTCCTGTGCTTGCCTCTTTAGTCTGGTGGCTTCTTGGGGAGAAACAGGAAGGACTCTTCAGGCCATCTCTGCAATCCTAACCAACAATGGTAGCCATGCTTGCCAGACCATCCAGGTATTTCATATTACAGCTGCTTAGAAATTTAGAGGACATCAAGTTGCACTTTTTTTTCAATTTCTATCAGAAGAAATTCTATTTTGTCATTATTGAATAGTGGTCACTTGATCTGTCCAGTAAGGTACAGTATATGATTTAAGCTATATATGTGTTTTAACTTTGTCACACTAAGTATAATAAGATGAATTTTGGCAAAGATTCTGAATCTTTAAACCTGGTTATTGTATTAACACCACAGCTTTGTCATGCTCTCTGCCCTCTCCTCTCTTCTGTTTTGCCCTGAATTTCAAGATAAATATTTCTTTATATTTTAATATGTTTCTCTTGAAAGAGGATCTGCTATATTTTATATTTATATTTGACCAGTGTGTTATATTTTTGAGTGGCTGATTATGGTTTTTCATGAGCTGATTTGTTTCTGATTTATTTCAGCTGTACCTCTTGATTGGAATCCTCTTGTCCCTTTATGGAATTCCTCTATTGTAGTGCTTTTCCAGTTCTAATTTTTGGACTTGCTTTGAGAGTGGTGTTCCAATGTAAAGATAAACAGTTAAGATATATAAATACTTCTTAAATTATAGTAACATTGCAGAAACATTCAGCCATCACACATTAAAATTGAATAGGATAGTATCCACAAATATAAGTGGTTGTTAGGATTGTATGTGATTAAGTTTTGTAGATGGAGGAATGATACTACAGCCCATATCAGTAGTAGCCTCCCAGAGGGCAAGAAGTGAGATCAAAGTAGTAAGTTAAAATTAAGCCTTCCATTGGAAGGAACTGTAGATGATGGTGGCTTGGAGAGATGATGTTCTGTGTATCTCCATGCTAACATATGTAGTTGACAAAAAAGTGGAGTATTTAAGGCCTGAAAGTTTAGTATAGTTAATAGCTTAGAGAGCTAAAAGTAACAGATACAGGCTTGAGTACCTATCTGCCTGACTTTAATAGGCCCAACCTCCAGAATACACAAGCAACTCAATACTTTGACTCAGTGGCTAAGGTTCTCTATAGAACTGCCTTATTACTTCTTCTTTTTACTCCAGGTAGAACACAACAATGATGCCCAATCTTATTACCATTATTATTATTACTGTTATTAATCGTAGTAATTATTATTTTGATATAAAGTACTGCTCTGTAGCATAAGCTGACCACAGATTCACTATTCTCGTTTCACACCCTCCCAAGTGAGAGTGTTAGGATTTCAGGTATATGCCAGTTACCTGGCAGTAGCCCAGTATCTTACAATGGCTCACAGTGTTCTTCACGATTTGGCCTTTATCCATATGCCAAGTTGATTTCATAAAAGTCAGTAGCCTGATTGTGAGTTGAGGGGAAAGTTTCCCCTGAGAATATGTAATTCATCTCAATTTGTGTGGGTTTCAAAATGCATAGTTCTTGTTCCAAAAAGCTTAATAAAGAATTTAAAATCAGGTCAGATGGTAATTCTATGAGATGTCTCATTTAAAACAACAAACAACGAAAACTAAACTCCTTTTTTTAGGGAGGAACTCAAGGTATTAAAGCTTACCTGCAGAGAATCTGTTACTGAACTTGAGCTTCCAAGTGAATTAACAAAAAAAGTGCAAGGAAAAATGGAATCATCATGGAGAGCTTGTAGAAACAAACAGAACAGCTTCAATCATGACATGTCTTAAGATACTGAAATCACTTGCTATATATTGATATGGTTAAAATGATAACATAAGTATCTAAGTTATGATTAAGGAATAAAAATACAAAGAATAGTCACTATTAAAAATTTAATTGAGCTGGGCATGGTGGCACACTCCTTTAATCCCAGCACTTGGGAGGCAGAGGTAGGAGGATTGCTGTGTGTTCAAGGCCAGCCTGAGACTACATAGTGAATTCCAGGTTAGCTTGGGCTAGAGTGAGATCCCACCTCAAAAAAGAAAAAAAAAAAGCCGGGTGCAGTGGTGCATGCCTTTAATCCTAGCACTCGGGAGGCAAAGTTAAGAGGATCACCTGAGTTCAAGAGGATCACCATGAGTTCAAGGCCACCCTGAGATTACATGGTGAATTCCAGGTCAGCCCGGGCTAGAGTGAGACCCTACCTCGAAAAACCAAAAAAATAAATAAAATTTAAAAAATTAATTGAACGTCTAGAAATGAAAAATCAAGTAATTAAAACTAGAAAATTACAAGACAGATTAAACAATGGGTAATATAACAGAAGACAGGAATAGTAAAATGAATGTAAACGAGGAAGCACTTATCTAGGAGGCAGCACCAAGCAATAGAGAAAATATGAAAAATAAAATAATCAAATCATGGGAAGAAAATAAGAAAGCCTCATATATAAATGCATTTTGAGTTCCATAAGGTAATGGTGGGTTTGTGAAGATAGAACTTGAAGTAATAGCCACGATTTTACAGAATTTGGTGAATGATTGGCATACCTCAGATTTTAGAGAAGCCTGGTTTGCTTGAGATTTGCTTCTTATAGATGAATTTTTACTGGGTACATTTGTTTATTTGCCAAACATGATCATTGTAAATAACTTATTTTCTTAGAAATGATGCATTATGGTAACAACTACCTTTACTTTGTGTTTGGACATGTAAAGTGTCTTTTCATTTCTTTCTTCTCTTCTGAATAGGTGCCAACAATACTAAATTCACTACAGAGAAGCGTACAAGCAGTTTTGGTAGGAAAAATTCAAATCCAGGACTGGTTTAGCAATGGCATTAAGAAAGCAGCCTTAATGCACAAGTGGCCATTAAAAGAAATATCTGTTGATGAAGATGACCAGTGTTTGCTTCAGAATGATGGATTTTTTCTTTATCTGTTATGCAAGGATGGATTGTACAAAATAGGCTCTGGATACAGTGGAACAGTTAGGGTAATGTGATTCCTTACATTTTTTTTTTTTTAAGTATTTTCGTATATTGATGTGAAAGACAGAGAGAGTTTAGACATCTTGGGGTCTTTTGCCATTGCAAATGAATTCCACACACATGTGCCATGTTTGTCTGGCTTTACATGGGGACTGAGGAATCAAACCCAGGATGGCAGGCTTTGCAAACAAGCATCTTTAACTGCTGAGCCATCTCTCCAGCCCTTCCTTACAATTCTTTTTTTTTTTTTAAATAATTTATTTATTTGCAAGCAGAGAGAAATAGAGATAGAAGAGAGACATAGAGAGAATGGGCATACCAGGGCCTCTAGCTACTGCAAATGAACTCCAGATGCATGTGTCCCTTGTGTTTCTGGCTTATGTAGGTCCTGGGGAATCGAACTTGGATCCTTTGGCTTCACAGGCAAACACCTCAATCGCTAAGCCCTTTCTCCAGCCCCCTTGTTTACAATTCTTGATCATAGCAAAATAATAATCATAGCTTGATAATGGAGTTTCTAGATTCATTTTTACACTATTAATATTTATGTAAGCTTTTCTTTGAAAATTATAATTAAATGTCATTCATTTGCATTATTTTTACTGGTTATTAATTATTAATCTGTTCATAGACCAACTTTTGTTATTTTGCAGGGTCATATATATAATTCTACATCCCGCATCAGAAACAGGAAAGAAAACAAGTCTTGGTTAGGGTATGCTCAGGTAGGAGAATATTCTCAGTTAAGTTGTTTTTACCTTTCAAAACATGGGGCTCATGCTTATTAACCAAACAAACAAACAAACAAACAAACAAACAAATAAATATCACTCATTTGAATAGAAATGGTGTAGTTTTATTGATGTAATGATAATATCAGTATACAGTTTTAATCTGTTTTTTCAAAATTTTAAAGTATTCATTCAGTTTCAGATTTTGCCTTGCTTTTTAGTAGCTGTGTGTTTTGGGGAACTTGATTAATTTATTTGATCCTCTTACTTACATTTAAAAAAAAAGAATAAAATATGCTTTCTTTGGATCTCTTGTTTCAACAAGCTTTCGGAGAAGATTCACAGGCTACCTCCATCATTAGCAAGTCTGAATTAGGAATGAATACATGACCTGGGGCCAAATTAGGGCTTCTTATTTTTCTTTTTGTCTGTCCTCTCTCTCTCTCTCTCTCTCTCTCTCTGTGTGTGTGTGTGTGTGTGTGTGTGTACACAGATGCATGCATATCATGGGTTTGCCAGTGGAGAATGTCAGATGTCCTCATATGTCACTTCTGCCTTATTTCCTTGAGACAGTTTTTTGCTGAACCTGGAGCTCGCTGTCCTTGTATTGGCTGACCAGTGAGCCTTGGTGTCTCTGCCTACCTCAGTGGGGTTGTAGGCATAAGTGGCCACAACTGACTTTAATGTGGGTGCTGATCATCAAACTTAAGTCCTTATGCTTGTGCACAGTGCTCTTGCCTACTAGAACATTTCCCAGCCCCAGGGCTCGCCACCCATTATTCCATACTAAGTCTGGATCCGTGCCACTAAAGAACACTGTTTGGCTGGCTCATTGGATAGTCACCTGCATGAGAAACATAAAGGATCATAAAAGAAAGAAAAGAGCTAGGCTCTTGGTGCCTTCTGAGTGCTGTGCTCTTACCTGTGACCAACATAGCCAGATGGGTATCAGGCTCTTAGTAGGTCAGCAGATAGGTACAGTGAAGAAAAGTTAAGAAAGATGGACAGAAATGGTCAATAATATTTATTTATTTAGTATTCCTGCCTGTGGGGGAAAAAAGCTCAAGTTCCACTTTTAGAAAAATAAATATTTCCCCATATTTTCTGCTTCCTGAGCTATGATGTCAGCATGAAGTGATAAAAGATACTTTAAATAGTTTTAAAATTAAAGAAATCATTATATGAAGAACCATCATACTATTTCAATTATTGGGGTTATTTTGAAAATAAAATTTAAATCTCAAATTTGTTAACTCCAAAATATCTCAACAATTTTTACTTACATTTTACTAGGAAAAATGTTATGGGGAATATATTACTATAGTAGCATGGTCAGTGGTATTTCACTAGATGTAAAGCCACTACTCTTCATTGTGAAATCTCAGCCTAAATGTTTCACTTATATTTCATTATATTTTTTACTTGGCAAATGACATAGCCATTTTGAACAAAATTACTGTTTTGTTTCTATTTAGAATACTTTACATATGTTTGTGAGATTTAATGTTTGGATTCCCAATAGTGTACATTTCTTTTTCCCATTAAAGTATATTCATATCTTTATATTTTAATCTTTATTAACTTTTAGACAACAATATTGATTTATTCTACATTAAGAATTATAATATGTAACCATATATTTTCTTTTTCTCTGAAGTTGTTAAGGAAAAATATTTTAACACAGTAACATTTTTATCATTCAGGGTTATTTATTATATCGAGATGTGAATAACCACAGTATGACAGCCATAAGAATAAGCCCTGAAACACTGGAACAAGATGGTACTGTAATGTTACCAGGTATGCTTCAACTAGTATTTTTCTTTTCATGTGGTTTTAAAAAATGTGCATGGTAGGCTATATAGAAGGATTAGAACAGAATAGTGCTTACTTATAAATGTTAAAAAAAAATCTTTCCATGCAGAGCATTTTATAGTGTCATAAATGTAATCCACATGAGGACACTACACATCAGATACAAGATAAAAGGTGGTTTAATATTTGTTTTCATATTTTTACTCATCTATGTGGCCCAGTCTCCTCTCCTTGCCTGCCATAACTGTTTCAGATGCTCAGTTACTGAGGGTAATGTTCTTTTGTTCTCTCACTATACCACACTTTTAACTCTTACATTGCTCAGTACAGAGAACCTTCTGGTGTTCTATTGCTGTAACAGTATACTTGGGATTTCCTCTTTTAAAGGACTTCTAGTGATGACATTTAGGGTGGCTAGGAACTTTTAAAAATTCCACTATTTTTACTTTTTAATAATGGTTTGATATAAAGACTTTTTGCACCATTTGTTTTGCCATTGTGCATATACATATGTGCCACTCAAATCACTGCTGTCTCAATTCTGAGGAAGTGGGTCTAAAATTTTGTGAAAATATTCTCCATTGTTAAGCCTTTAAATTTGCTTATTCCATTGAGAGTTTATAAAGTTGTTTATACTGAAATTTGTTCCTGCCCGTGATTTTATGGTAAGCACCAATATTACTTCTGGGCACTTGACCACCTAAATAAAAAATATGAGCTGCTCTGAAAGAAAGAACACATTGAGAAATATAATTGCTCCCTGGTTGCTTGTTAATTTAAAAAAAATTTCTTATAAGTTCATCAGACAGCTATCTAAACTCTACTAGCTCTGCATTTTTTGGAAGTAGTTTATGGGATCATAAAGCACATGAAATGTTTCATGCCTGTGTCAATGATGGCAGCTCTGGGAGGCAAATGGTTTAGCAGAATCATTTTGTGACTGCTTCTTTCACATGTGTACAATTTGTTTCTTTTTTATCATAAGTCTTAACAATTTTAAGATTTTAAATGAATTTTTGTTAGCATAATATATTTATTGCATAATATAGTGGGTTTCATGATGACATTTTCATATATGTTTATCTTGCGGTTTGTATTATTACCCTTAGCTTCCCTGTCTTATCCTCCCTTCCCCATCCCACTCCTCATATAAACACTTCTATGCAAGTTTAAAACAGTCCTATTTATTAGGTAAAGCTCATGTGAGCATATATACCTAGCTGTAAAAAAATTGATCAGCTGGGCATGGTGATGTACATGTTTAATTTCAGCACTCGGGAGACAGAGGTAGGAGAAGTACTGTGAGTTCAAGGCCACTCTGAGACTATATAGTGAATTCCAGGTCAGCCTGGCCTAGAGGGAAACCATGCTTTCAAAATACCCCCCACCCAAAAAAAAAAAAAAAAACCTGATCATATGCCATATACAGCTTTTTTTGAACTGTTTCGTTTGATGTTTTGAATGTATTTCTAGGTCTTTAGTTTTTTACAACATCATTCTGATATTATAAAATGTTCCATTAATTAATACATCAAAATGGGACACTTCCATTTTCTTTTCATAGAAGAAAATTTCTAATAAATCTCATTTCTACCAAACA
Organism: Orientallactaga sibirica; assembly: GCA_036365145.1. NCBI lineage: Eukaryota > Metazoa > Chordata > Mammalia > Rodentia > Dipodidae > Orientallactaga > Orientallactaga sibirica. The sequence continues at coordinate 18,481,011 of JAEOAD010000024.1, read as the reverse complement.
CATAGCTGTCATTCATAGAAACTGAGAGGACTATTTGAAAATATCTGTGTAAATGACTTGTTAATGTCCTCATTCAGTTTAAATCCCTCTGCATTATTTAACTTACAAAATGCAAGTTTTACCAATGCAAGTGTGGCTTTCTGTGTCTCATAAATATGTACTGTATTCATGGTGAAGAGCCAATCAAACATTGGGAGCATAGTCCCATGTTGTGTGTCTTCCGAGCTTGCAGATATTGCTTGATACATTCCTGAAGATACTGATACAGTATAACACGATGGATAAAGAAAGGATCAGGAGAAAATCTTGACATCATGTGGCAGGAAGACTCAGCCCTCAAGCCTGAAGAAGCCTGTTGTAACTTGTTCCTTTCTTTGACCTGGACTGCATTTTCTTCAAGAAACCCTTTTGCTGTCCCCGTGAAGGGACAACTCTGCTCTGTGGCTTTCCCAAGAAGAAAAGGAATAAGTTGTCAGATTTATAGGTAGTAGTGAATACCATGTTTGAAAAGGACATGTCTGTAATTCATTTAGATTCGTGTTCCAACTTGTCTTACAGTCAAGTGTTCTGAAGTTATTTTGACCTAGTGTTGATGAACATAAGCCATACGCTTCCCCTAGTAATTGTCATTTTATTCTTTATGTGTCTTTATGTCATTACTGTCCATGTCTGGTGACAGGCTGCCTCAGATTATGAGGCTGTGTGCTCCTCTTCTTGCGCCGCTTCAGTCCTCACCCCTGCGTTTATCTGAAATTATAATGAGTTTTTCTTCTTTGCTTTTTAGTTTAAAATCTTACTGCTTAGAGCTTGAGAAGCATCTTTCTTGCGCCTCTTTGTATTCTGTACAGTGGACTAGGAACTCTTTCTTTCGATTTCTCCTCTCTTTGATTACCAAGTCTCTTGGGCTACCAGTGGGCCTTGTCTCCCAGTTTCTATTTCCAGTTTGTGATCACTGAATTCTCTATTTGGTAAGGGTATGCCTGTGTTTTGCATATTTATAATAAGGAAGTATGCTAGTATGAAGCTCCTGGGCAAAGATGCAGAGTAATCTAGCTTATTTGGGTGGGCTCTATTACTATTTCCAAAAACAAAAAAACAAAACAAAAAAAAAAAACCCAGAAGATATGCTTTGTTGATTCAGGTGCATCTAGAAGTAAAATTTTTTTTTGTTTTTTTGCATTGTGATTAATGGAGAGATTCATCCTAGTTCTCTACAGTTATTTTAGGAAGTGTGTGTGCTCTGATAATTGCTTGCTGAATATTTGCTTTTCCCAAAAGGATACAATTTATACATAGATGCTGGTTTTGCTTGTAGTTTTGTGTTATTCAGTAGCAATCACTAACACATGTCTCAGTGTCCTTCTGTAACACTGGTATCCCTTGTTACAATTGATCTCTTGTGTTACGTTGATCAAAGTATGCAGTGTACTGCTCTACAGAGATATGTACAGTAGTGACAAAATGTGGTATGAGAGCCAATATATTTGACCATTTTGAAACAAAAAAATGAACATAGTTTTGTTTCCCTTGGAGGACAAATGTTTGGAGAAGCTAAAAACATAATACTGAATAAGCTAGGGTTAGATGTTGACTTTCTCAGTTAGAAATGTGCTACTTGTTTTGAATGTCATCTGTTTCATAAAGCAAGGGATATCTGTAGTTGGACACCATAGACTCCAAATACAGAAGCTTTAGGTCTATCTGTATTTCTCTGTGACACTAATGACTGGGATGTATGTCCAATGGTAGTGTTACCTACCTTGCATGTGACTGTATTGAAATGACTATAACCAACATTGGTAGTTCATCATGGTGCATGTTCAACTTCAGACTGTTTCCAGTACTAATTCATTTTCAAATTAAATGGGCTTTCAGATCCTTGGTCATGCAAGGTTGATAAATGTAGGCACAAAGTATGATCAGTACTACTAGTTGAATTATTTAGCTTTTACTAATTTGTAACTATTGAAAAGAAAACTCTTACTTTGAGTTTAAGTCTACTATTATTGTGTGGAAAGCTCTCATTCTGACTTCAGCAAAGGAACACAGTCATATTGAGTTGCTTAATTATCTAGTAATATAATTACTATTTCATTTTCACAGATTGTCACACTGAAGGTCAAAATATTTTATTCACTGATGGAGAGTATATTAACCAGATTGCTGCTTCAAGAGATGTAAGTATTTTGAATCCTCAGTAGTTGTAAATGGAACCTTTCTCTTAAGTTATGTGGTTTTATTAAATGGGAAAAGAATGATACATGAAATGTAAAACTATGGATTTATTGGTTGATTGATTGATTTTTGTTTTAGGATGGATTTGTTGTCAGAATATTTGCCACAAGCACTGAACCTGTCCTACAACAAGAATTACAACTTAAACTGGCAAGAAAGTGCTTGCATGCCTGTGGGATTTCACTATTTGATCTGGAAAAGGATTTGCATATTATAAGTAAGGAGGCTAAATAAACCTTTTCCCCACATGTTAATTACATATTCTTATTCTTCTTCTTCTTCTTCTTTTTTTTTTTTGGAGAGAGACAGAGAGAGAGGGAGAGGAAGACAGAGATGGGCATACCAGCAGCCTCTCAGCTGCTACGAACACAATCCACATGTGTGCGCCCCCTTGTGGTCAAGTGCAGCATTGCACCCTTGTGTCACTTTGCATCTGGCTAAACATGGGACCTGGAGATTGGAACCACTGGAGATTGGAACCAGCGTTCTTAGGCTTAGGAGGCAGTCACCTTAACCGCTAAGCCATCTCTCCAGCCCTCCTTATTCTTTTAAAGACTGTCACTGTGTTTTTCACTGAATTGAGTTTTAGGTTATATTTTAGTGCCTAATTTATATCTAGTATTATAACAGAAAACTAGTGGAAGGTCATGTTAAGAAAACAATTAATACTAATATTTTTCAATTATTGTTTTGACTAGAACAAAAGAAAATAAAGTTACATTTAGTTAGAATCAACACTCCTGACCTTATTAGTTTATGTCCTATCTTTTCCCAATAAATTTGAAAAGTTCTAATAAATGCTACTACAACATTTATATCATTCTTTTATTAAAACCTTTAAGATTTATTTGATCAGATTTTCAACATCTACATAAAATAACTGTATAGATTTTTAGTAATTGATCTAAAAAGCACATCAATAATCTTTTGTCTGGACATAAAAATGCAGACACCACAAAGTGCTTTTCTTTGGCTTATTGTACATATACTTGCAGTGATGTTATGAGTAATAGGAATTGCTAGTTCCCACAAGAATCTCCACTTTTGTTTGCCAGGCTGCTCAAGGTTTATTAATGTAGTTCTTTAATTTAGACAATTTTTGCAAGACCTGCCTTTCTTGATGTTATCTCATGAAAGTTAATAAATTACATTAGTGTTTTATAGTATTTTTCTATGTCTTCCATAGGAAAATATATTGAATTGAGCTGAATAAAAATTCTATTTTAAAAGCCCTTAAATTAAGGATTTGTATGACTAGGCCAAATAAAAATGTGCTGTTGATGAAATTATTATAATCTAAAATTTGAATATATATTTGTATCTATACATATATGTGTCCTATGTATATACATACTCATATGTATTCAAATTCATTAAGAAGATTTCTTTCAGTTGAAAACATGGGACAGATAGTCTGAAATTCTTTGATCCAAATATCTGTGGATAAACTTAATTAAGCTTTAGATTTGCTCATTTGGACAGTGGTCAGTATAGTTGTGAGGATTAAATAAGATACAAGTTCATAAACTCTATGATGCTTAATTCTTAATGTATACACAATAATTCCTTTTTCATTTTCACCTTGGTGTAAGGAATACTGTTTACATTGAGTTTTTAATTTTTTGCTATATATATATATATTATTTGGTGGTAATTTAGAACATGTTAAGGTTATAACTATTTTTCCTTGGAGAAGTACACCTAGAATTAATTGTTAAATTTGAACATGTGAATATCATTATCTGTGTTGTGGAACAGGGTCTTCCTAGGTAGCTCAGCATAACCTGAAACATAGTCCTCCAGTCTCTGTTTCCCAGATGCTGGGACTGCCATCATGCATCATCATGTCCAGCTCATGTCTTTTGTGTGCTGCCAATTGAATTGGCAAGTTACTTGAGAGTGTGCATGTTGTACTTAAAACTATTCACATCAAAAGTGCAGAAGTGTTCATGGGTGTGTTATATTGAAGGTACAGGATATGATGAGGAGTCCGCAGTCCTTGGTGCAGGACGAGAGTTTGCATTAATGAAAACATCAAATGGAAAGGTAAGTTGCACTCTGGTGAAAATTAATTTTCCAAATTTGAAGAGAGTATGATCAGTTACTTTTTATAATTTCATGTTAAATATAATTCCTTTTTTAACATAGTAAAATTTTATTCATGTCAAAAATAGTACTTTGAAATAGTAGTGATAGTTAAGACTAAAATTTAATATACCTTGTACATTTTGCTACAACCTTAACAAAATTTTTAATTATGGAACTTATTTTGTAAGCCAGTGTAAATTTTTTTATGAGAGAGCAAGAGAGAGAGATTTAGAATTGGCGCACTAGGGCCTCCAGCTACTACAGTCAGACTCCAGAAGCATGCACCTCATTGTGCACATGTGCAACCTTGTGTCCTTGCATTACCTTGTGCATCTGGTTTATATGGGATCTGGAGAGTTGAACATGGGTCCTTAGGCTTCACAGGCAAGTGCCTTAACCACTAAGCCATCTTTCCAACCCCTGCAAATTTTTATATTTATTCTGATAAGTAAGATCTCACAAGTTTCTGTCAATGTGAAAAATTAGTAGAGTATAATTTAGAGGAAGTAGAAGGATATAAACCTATTATAGGTTCTATAGATTAATTTATGTACCTAATTTTTAATCAATAATGTGAAGATAAAGATAATGAAAGGTATTCTAAAAACAGAAATTATTAAGAAGATACACTTAATTATGGCTTATTATAGCTGGAGAAACTAAATTAAGAAATTTATGAATTTACTACTGTTTTGAGTTTGAAATATGTTTATGAAAGCATAAATATGAAACATTATACATATTCAAAATACATATGATTAAAGGGGGCTCAAATTGTGGTCTCTCAATTTCTATCTGCTCATGAAATCTAAATAATATTAAAAATACCCTGGGTTCTTGTCATTATTATGTTTTAATAAAATATGGAGCTTCTTGAAACCTAGTACATTAACTCCAAAAGACACTGTAATTCCTTTTTCTTTCTTAACATATAAGATCTATTACACTGGCAAATACCAGAGTCTTGGAATCAAACAAGGTGGTCCTTCAGCAGGAAAATGGGTTGAGTTACCGATTACAAAGTCTCCAAAGATAGTGCACTTCTCAGTTGGACATGATGGATCCCACGCCCTTTTAGTTGCAGAAGATGGGAGCATATTCTTTACAGGATCTGCTAGTAAAGGAGAGGATGGAGAGTCAAGTAAGTTGACTAGTTAATGGGACACTTATTAAAGATTAGTGTAAAGCTTATCAATTTTAGTAAACTAACCTTATTAAGTAAATATAGAAGTTTATATTGAGGCATATTCAGGAAATGACGGTGATTAAAGAAGTTTGATTGCTGATTTTGTTCTTGAGTTCTTATTCTTGATTTCACTTTGTGAATGCATGGCTATTCCTCTGATATTATGTACTTATTCTGTTATGTCTTTGGATATTACGTTAAAGTTATTTATTCTAGTGGATTACCTTAGAAAATGCAGAACTCCTTGAAGGAATATATATTTCATAATGAAGATGATAAAACTTATGTAACCTTGTTAATAAATGTTAGTTATGTATTACTGTTCTTAGTCATCTTTCTCTATGATAAAATTACTGCACAATAATGAAAAATTAGATAATTTCATCTCCTATATTCTATTTTTCCATGCAGACTTCTTCAAAGTGCTATTTTTATTTATAACTTATATTCTTTTTACATATTAAAAAGTAGCATCTTACAGGGATTAGATTTCATATAATGTGAAAATAAAAGTTACCCTACAACAGTGGCATGCATGGTGGTGCACACCTTTAATCGCAGCACTTGGGAGGCAGAGGTGGTAGGATCGCTGTGAGTTCGAGGCCACCCTGGGACTACAGAGTGAATTCCAGGTCAGCATAGGCTAGAGGGAGACCCTACCTCGGAAAACTAAAAAAAAAAAAAAAAAAAAAAAAGAGTTACCCTAGGGGCTGGAGAGATGGCTTAAAGGTTAACACGCTTGCCGGCAAAGCCAAAGGATTCAGGTTCATTTCCTCACTGCTCAGGTAAATCCAGATGCACAAGGTGGTACGTGTATCTGGAGTTTGTTTGCAGTGGGTAGGAATCCCTGGCACTGCCATTCCCTTTCTATATATACAACCTCCTTTGCCTTTCTTTATCTCTCTCTCTCCCCCACGCCCTCTCTCAAATAAATAAATGAATAAAATATATTTTTAAAAAGTTATCTAAGCTGGGCATGGTGGCACAAGCCTTTAATCCCACTCGAGAGGTAGAGGTAGGAGAATCACTGTGAGTTCAAGGCCACCCTGAGACTACATAGTGAATGCCAGGTCAGCCTGAGCTAGAGTGAGACCCTACCTCAAAAAAAAAAAAAAAAAAAAAAAGTTATCTAAAAAAGTACATACAATAGTCAGAGTGTATTACCATCTCTTAGAAACTTTATCACAGGGTTTTTCTTGCATGAGCCACCAAGTAAAGTAGCTACTGTACACATGTACATGCTCATAGCATATGAAAATACATTGTTATTCTGAAAGGCATGCTAGAAATGAGTTAATAAATGAACAGTCTGTTGATTTTTCCTGTTATCTTCTTATTTCAAGGACATAGATTTTACAATAGTAGCTTCTTGAAGCACTCATATTTAAATTTATTTCTTCTTTTCCATACATGTATCTCCATTCCTTACAATCTCTCCTTGACCTGGTATAGCTATTTAATAAATCTATGTTGAATGAATGAGAAATTCATTTTAGTTTCCAGGATCTAGTATGAAGTACAGCCTGAGAAAAGGAAGTGCATATTACAGAGAACTAGCGGGGATACTGTAAAAGCTAGTCTAACCAGAGTTTGGTGGAAATGAATATTTTCTATTGAGAACTGCAGTGAATCTGCAAAAGTGAATCTGACTGTGAAAGCCTAAATCTTAATTGGCCTGAGGAGACTGCCAAGGTTGACTCATTTTAATTGACATGTGGGTAAGCCTAGGCCTTTGTGAGACTAAATAAAGTATGTCATAGATATAAATAAGATGCTCTTTTCCTTTGTGCTTTATATATGAATTAGGATTATTATGTGTATATAGATACCTTACATTAATTTTATTTGTTGTTTTTCTTTAAGCTAAGAGCAGACGACAGTCAAAACCTTATAAACCTAAAAAGATAATTAAAATGGAAGGAAAGATTGTGGTGTATACAGCCTGCAACAATGGAAGTAGTTCTGTTATTTCTAAAGATGGGGAACTATACATGTTTGGAAAAGATGCTATTTATTCTGATAGTTCAAGTAAGTTTTAAAAGCACCTTAAAATCATTTCACTTTTATGTAAAGAAGATTCTAGCATGAACCATTAGTTTTACAAAGCTGTGTGTAGAAAACTACTGTTTGTAGCATACTTTCTCTGTATTCATTAAATTTTCTTCCAAACATGAAGCATTTGGGAAGAAGTTTTCCATTGTATCTTGTCACATTGCATCTTGTCATGAGGAGCTCTGACCTTAGTTTCACACAGATCTAGAGCTTGGTGAGTAAAACTTTACCTTAGCTCTAACTTTCTCAGGAAAGCTTTTCCTAAGCACTCAAATATCGTGTGACATATCATTGCATGAGTGGTAGTGTATTTTAGGAAATATTTACATAACAGAGCTGATTTATAATCATTGCACTGTTTCCTCTCCTAGGTCATTGGTTGGGATCATTTATCTCTTTCTAACTACTATATTATATCCACAATGCCTTGTGCAAGGTCTGGCACATGGTAGGGTCTCAAGAATTGTCAAGTTACCAGGTGGCCTATAATCTTAAAATTTAAGAAGTGGATGTGAGGGATGGAAGTAGCTAAAACCTTCTTTATTTATAAACTTTGATCTCGAGAACTCTTTGCATTTGCATGCTAGATTTTCTTTCCATCAACTAAAAGTGAGTGTAATGAATGAGTCCTTACATTTGGATAGATTTTAAATATGTTAACTGTATAATGTCTTTGAATTTATAGCCAGAATAAATGAAGTTAATTACTAGAAGTTTAATTTTTTTAAATGATTTATTTGCAAGCAGAGAGGCAGACAGAGAGAGAATGGGCACACCAGGACCTCTAGCCACTGCAAACGAACTTCAGATGCATGTGCCCCTTGTGCATCTGGCTTACATGGGTCCTGGAGAATTGAACTGGGATCCTTTAGGCCATTCCTCCAGCCCATTACTAGAAGTTTAAAGGATAGTCCCAAGGATGGAGAAATGGCACATATGTTCGGAACTTTATAGCAAATAATGATTAACTTGACCTGTACCCAGTGATGTGGGAGCTGGCTCAATGCAATAACATTCAGATTCTCAGTTGTAATAGTGAATTGTCATAATGAATCAGACCTTTGGGGTATCACACATGTAGTTTTAAAGTAATGTTCAGTATGACTGTTGATTTCTAAAGTGTTGATATATTTATTCAGTATTTGTTTTTGAGCTCTTACAGTTTGGTGGATAAGACAGATGTTGTATATCTATCTTTTTGAGGCACTGAGAGAAAGTTGATCATGACAGACTTTTATGTAGATGCTGTTTAGTGGATAAAGACAGTCAGATAATTGCACCAAAATTTTAGCTGGTAAAAGTTTTTTTAACTTTCAGAACATTCTTGTTGTTTCCCCTTCTTCAAGGGGACTAATATTACCTGCTTCTTATGGTTGTTTTGAAGACTATAGAAGATAATGCTTAAGAAGGCTTTGCACAGACCATGGAGTATGTAAGGGCTCAAGATACACCAGTTGTGTTACCAGTGGTCTCTGGGTGTTTGTTTTGAGGTTCTTGGTACTTCATTCAAATAATTGAAAAAAAGAGCTCACAATTACTAAAGTAACAAGAAACTTTTTTTAAAGTGCAAAACCAGCAGCATGAAAGGTTTGAATACACTGCCAAGTGGGCACTGGGCCATACAAGTGGAAAGTTCTCAAGGACCCCAGTTATTGCCCAGGGCTTCATTTTAAGGAGTTCATGAAGAAAGAGCCAGTTGCTAGAATCTACTTAGGAGGAGTTCCAGTTGAATTTCAGCTATATATAATCTTTATTGTATATATCATTGCCCACGATGCATCTGATTTTCATCATATGTATGTTCTGTTATATATAGGCATCAGATTGAAAGTACAAGGTTTCCTTATTGCACATGTACCCAAAACCAGTCCAGGCTGGATGACCCCCTACAGTTTCCAGATCTATCTAATAATATATTGAACAGAAACTGTTTATAAACAGTAAACAATAGGGAGGAGAAACCTATTTCATTGTTTTGAGTGGAGTACATGCAGCTAGGTACAAATAGGGGTTCAAGGTTGCCAACAGGTTGCTCAGGTGGGTTTGTGAGGAAAGGGAGAGGTATGTTTACTGTCTAAACCATGCACTGTCCCAGGGTTGCTGAATTGTTTTTCTGTGCTTGCATGCCTCAGCTGGTACTATTCATCAGAAGTTCTCCTGACACATAATACATACATACATACATACATACATACATACATACATACATACGATGCATACGTCGTTCAAGTTGAAGTTGGGAATTTTTGAAGTATACTTAACAAAAAGTCCTAAACTAGTATAAGGGAAAAGGAATGGCAGCATTAAAGAAATGACATATCAAAATTAATTATATCATTTTCCCAGTTTGTTCACAAATTGATTATTTGCATCTTAAATAAAATAAGTAACTTAATTTTAAAAAGGTTTTTAACATATTCCAGAAAAACATTTTCACAAGTGACAAATATTTAGTTTTACTATTAAAACTTCTTAAGCTTAGATATACTTCTGTTAATTTAAACTAGATACAAAAAATAGTAAATAGAAAATATGAGTAGCACTTGGATATGACAAGTATAATGAAAATAGCATGTGAATAAGGGAGTTTAAGAAATGACAAGTGAGTTGTGAAAGAAAATATTTTAAATTGAAAAAATACTGTTTTGAAAAGAATCTCCCAGGTTACTATAAAAGTACTATCACTTCATTGGACTATGGCAAGTATTTTCCCTGCTTTGCAGTGGCAGGTCCAAGCCAGCCTAGGCCTCTGGGCTCCTTAGTGCCTGTGTAGAAGTGTAGGAACCTCTGGCTCTTCAGAACTATCCACAAGAGTTGGCACTTTAGGCGGGAGATACTAACTTGAGATAATGTAACAGTGTAGATTTTTTTCCCAGTCTGAATATCATTTAATAAAATTCATTGAAACTGTATTAAAAGTTAAAAAAAAAATAGTTGGGCGTGGTGGCTTATGCCTTAATCCCAGCACACAAGAGGCAGGAAGATCACAGTGAGTTTGAGACCAGCCTGAGACTGCATAGTGAATTCCAGGTCAGCCTGGGCCAGAGTGAGAGCCTACCTCAAAAACAAAAACAAAAAAAAGTTTAAAAAAATTAATTTGGTGATACCCTATTGGTGTTTTTTAAATTAATTTTCTGGGCTGGAGAGATGGCTTAGCGGTTAAGGCACCTGCCTCCTAAGCCTAAGAACGCTGGTTCCAATCTCCAGCGGTTCCAATCTCCAGGTCCCATGTTTAGCCAGATGCAAAATGACACAAGGGCGCAATGCCGCACTTGACCACAAGGGGGCGCACACATCACAGCAGCTGCTGGCGCGCCCGTCTCTATCTGTCTTTCTCTCCCTCCCTCTCTCTCTCTCTCTCTCAAAAAAAGTTATTAAATTAATTTCTTGTTTATTTTTTATTTATTTATCTGAGAGCGACAGAGAGAAAGAAGCAGGGAGAGGGTTCACCAGGGCCTCCAGCCACTGCAAACAAACTCCAGATAAATGTTCCACCTTGTGTGTCTGGCTTACGTGGGTATTGGGGAACTGAGCTTTGTACCGGGGTCCTTAGGCTTCACAGGCAAGCACTTAACTGCTAAGCCATCTCTCCAGCCCCCTGTTGGTGTTTTGACTCCACATTTCCCATTTTGGGAAATTGTTGTGCCCCAGAAATTATTTTTTTTTTAATTAAATTCTATCTCTATTGTAGGTTTGGTGAGTGATTTGAAAGGCCATTTTGTAACTCAGGTAGCTATGGGCAAAGCTCACACTTGTGTTTTAATGAAAAATGGAGAAGTTTGGACATTTGGTGTGAATAATAAAGGGCAGTGTGGACGAGATACTGGTGCTATGAACCAAGGAGGGAAAGGTAGGCATTTAATCTTTGTATACTAAAATTATTGTTCATTTTATTCGAGTTTTGGGGGAAACATAGTGAACAATCTTTTCAAAAATGAATGAAACTTTGATTTCTTACTTATAAACTAGGGAAAACCCTGCATATCTTTGTTAATAAATTGTCTTCACTAGAAAAATCAAATCTGCTTTAGAGTTTTAGTTTTTGAGCCAATGATCTGCCTATTTAATGTTTTTAAGTTCTACATAAAATAATGGGACATCTTTGATTTAGCATTTTGTAGGCTAAAGTCAATATTCAAGGAGAGCAAATTTTTCAAACTGTTTGCTATTTGATGTCTTATACCCCATCTTCAATTTTAGCTAAATTTGACAGCAGTCTATCTGCCAAATACTACCTTCTACCTAATAGCATGTGCTGCTGTAGCTTATTTAATATGTCTTATCAGATAAGAATGGTTCTTCTGAGTCCTTTACTGCATGTCACAAAAGGGTGGAATTGTAAATACCTTTTCATGGGTGCCTTGTCCCCACCTCAGGCTGATGAAGGGAAATATTATATCCTTGGATTGCCCTGTGAGTTTTTGTGGTTGTTTATCTTTTTAAAAATAGTATATCTATATTTTTGTTCTCAAGTCTAACTGCCAACTGCTATCAGCATGTCTGTGCCCTTCACTTCTGGCTCTGTTTCCAATTTTGTATTGGTTGGAGAAAAAACACACAGTATGTCCATATCACTAGACCTATACATAGGTCTATTGTGGTAAAGCTCATTGTCATATTTCACTGAGTGTATCAGAGGTGTGTAAATATTAATTTGATGTTTTATATGCTAAGTAGAAATGTAAAGGGTGAGTTAAAAGTGTATTATAGAGCCTAGATTATTTATACTCTGATTTTTTTGCACAGTGATTCCTGTTTGATAAAAAGGAATCCCTGGAGCATATTTAGTATTCAACTAAAAGTAACTTGAACAAAGTATAACACAATTTAGACAGTTGCAGTTTTTCTATAGTAGGTACTTTCTCATTGCTGGGACAAAACAGCTGGCCAAAAGGTGTTTATGGGAGGAAAGGTTTATTTCAGCTTATAGCTTCCAGGGAAAGTTTCATCATGGAAGGAAAGCTTAGAAGAACAGACAACTGTCACATCTTGTCACAGTAGCAGGAAGAACATAGTGAGCTAAGCTCTGAATATCCAATGGACTGAACTAATAAAGCTTAAGATCTGTCCCAGTGACACACCTCCTCCAGTAGGCTATGCCTGACCTCCCAAAGATTCCACTGCTTCCCCATATTGTGACCAGCTGTGGACCAAGTGTTCAACACACATGAGTCTATAAGGGACAGTTTACATTGAAGCTACCACAAGGTATAGAAGACTTTGAGGAGGTAGTGACCAACTCCCTGAAAAAAAGTAGTAAGTACTTTTAGGAGAAATGACTTCTGAGTTGACCTTTTAAGGCTGAAAAGGCATTTCTCTGGTAGTTGAGGTAAGGAGAAACATCTTATAAATGAGAAAGAGTGGAACAGAGGTAGCAAGAATGAGCAAGTCAAAGGACACAAGATGTTAGAAAAGCAGAAGAAAGTTAAATTCAGGTGGAATGTGATTTTCGTGAAGAAATGAGGTTAGAGAAATTAGGGATTCATACTGCTAATCTCTGTCTCTTGTTTGGCTTAGAAATGTTATTCTTCTAAAGGCCTTGGAAGGACATTGGGGATTTGTGAATTGTGTTGTCACACAATCAAATACGTGTTAGAAAGCTGGTTGATGACAGTGTGGTGAGTGCTGTCCAGTGGGGAGCTCCTAGGCTTACAGTACAATTGTCTGTCTTTGGTTAGGAGTGAACCTGCTGGTAGTGATGATGGAAAATAGGGCCTACACAGAAAAGATTTAGAAGTATGATTGAAAGTAAAGAGATGTATTAGATAGTCACCTTCCCTACTTCCTTTTGCCTTGCTTTGTATAATCACTTGGATTAGCAAGATTTCATATATCTTTAAAATTGGAAAATGACAGTTTCAATATGGAAATAATCCACACAAAATTATAAATTGATCTGTCAAATAGGTTTTGGTGTTGAAAATATGGCAACAGCAATGGATGAAGACTTGGAAGAAGAACTAGATGAGAAAGATGAGAAGTCCATGATGTGCCCTCCGGGCATGCATAAGTGGAAGCTGGAGCAATGTATGGTGTGCACTGTTTGTGGAGACTGCACGGGCTATGGAGCCAGCTGTGTCAGCAGCGGGCGTCCAGACAGAGTCCCTGGAGGGTAAGACAAGGACTCCTGTTGCAGAAAATGTGCAGAACTCATTTCTTTTCTCATTACCCCAGAGTATGACCTATTGTGTTCTTTCTTACATGCATAGTAGACGTATTTATGATTTCTTTTTCTTTTGCTAACTGATGATCAAACTCAGGTTGAAACACAATAAGTGCTCTACTACTGAGCCACACACCAGGCCCCATCCTTACCACCATTTTCTGTGATATGAATTTCAAATTTCGCATCTTCTTTAAGTTTGCTTTTCTTTTCATCAAAGCCATTATTTAAAAATAAGGCTGAAAAATATTTTTAAGTATGAGGCTTTATTTGTATTCTTTTTCTGAGCCTACTTAATATCAATATTTGTTAACTTTTCTTGACCATAGTTCTTTTCCAAGTAGAGTTACTCAACACATAAGATGCTTGATTAGACATATGGCATTTTATTTGTTTTTATTTTACTTATTTACTTATTTATTAACAGAAAATACTCTTTTATTCCCTCTCCTCTGTTCCTGTTTCCCTGGGACCCTCCTCTGTGGTGTTATGGGATGGGGCCATTTCTTTTTTATTAAATCATATATTTGTAATTTAAAAGATTTTCAATACTCTAGATCTGAAATTACAGTAAACCTATTTATCTTGGTATATGTATCCTACTACTAAGCCATCTCTTTTCAGGGTTCTGTGTAGATCAGTTTAATGCTGGTGTGTGAATTTTATACAGTAACTATATAGACTTCTTCCTAGACTGTTAGAAGAATTTCAAGTCCAACTTTTATTGGCAATATAACACACAGTAGATGCCCTTTATAAGATTAAGTTTCTGATAGTTGGCTGGTTTGGGTTAGTAGGGGAAATGTTTTAAAGAGAAGCCTGGAGCAAGGAGAGGCACCACCTACATCACTTACCTTCCTATTTGGCGGCTCTAGTAGTCAGGAGTTTCTGACCCCCTGCTATCTGGGTTGCATGTTTCTAGGTTTATGCCTGGCCACTTGTAATTAGAGAGATTATGCATGGTAAGCCTTTTCTTTAGGCTATTGAAATACTGCTTTTGTTTGCTCTGCTTTTTAACGTGTGATCTCCAGTTGCCCAGGCTAGCCAAAAACTCCTGCATCACTTGAATCCTCTTGCTTTTACCTTTATAGGTGGCTGCCATTACAGACTGAACCACTGTGCCACCTGATTTTCTTTTAAAATAAAGTTTTTGTACATTATTACATTGTTGTCATATGTAAAAATCTTCCTATTCTAACAATAGATAATATTTTGCAGAGCTTTTTGCTTGTCTCGTGTGTGTGTGTGTGTGTGTGTGTATGTGTGTGTGTGTAATGTTTACTGTAGCAACAATTTTATTTGCACACAGGGAAAGAGACAAGAGAGATGGGGCGGGGGGGGGAATAATGGCCACACTAGGGCCTCCAGCGACTGCATATGAACTCCAGGTTATGCACCACTTGGTGCATCTGGCTTTATATGGGTACTGGTGAATTGAACCCAGGTCCTTAGGCTTTTAGGCAAGTGCCTTAATCACTTAGCCATCTGTCCAGTCATATATATATTTTTTTGACATAGGTCCATTTTCTGTTTTTAATGCCCTAATTTATACCCTCTCCAATCTCTCTCAGGCTATTTTCATGGAAATTCAATTTCTCCAGACTCTGATCTTGCACTGTTTGGGTGTGTGTGTGTACATACGTATATATTATGTGTATGTGTATACACACACATACACATGCAAACACACACACATATATATATACCATATACATTAATATATACATATACACATAATGCATATATATATATATGTATGTATATATGTATGTATGTATATATATATATATGTGAAATTTCTGAATTCTCTGACTCCTACAATTATCATTCTTCATATTGTCTCCCCAAATTTTTATATGGTTTTCAATAATTATTTATTAAACTACATGGACAATACCTAAGCATAATAATTTCTTTATTTGTGAAACAAAATCAATATATGAAAAAAATTAACTTAGAATTATATGGCAGGATACCAAGAACTTTCATTAAAACTGATAAAATTCTCTCTATCTGCCTTCATGTATGATATAAAATTTCTAATATATAAACTATATTAGAGTAAATTTAGTATTAGATTTTTCTCATTTTTTCTTACAATAATAAAAACATATTAAGTTGACTAATTTTATCATTTATAAATGCATAGTTCAGTTGTTTAAAGTATTTCTTTGTTTTGTTTGTTTCATATTATTATGCAACTATCATAATAATCCAGGTCTGTATCTCTTCATCTTGCAAAATTGTAAAATTTATTAAAGTATAATTCCCAAGCCGGGCGTGGTGCTGCATGCCTTTAATCCCAGCACACGGGAGGCAGAGGTAGGAGGATCACCATGAGTTCAAGGCTACCCTGAGACTACATAGTTAATTCCAGGTCAGCCTGGACCAGAGTGAGACCCTACCTCGGAAAAAAAAAAAAAAAAAAAAAAATAAAGTATAATTCCCTATTTTCCCTGCCTTATTCCTATTGACCATCACTCTTTCCTTTTAAAGATTGAGCAATACACCACTGAGTGTCCATACCACATTCGCTTATCCTTTCATCCATTTAAAGATATTTTATTTATTTATTTATTTGTATTTTTTTTTATGAGAGAGAGAAACACTTGGCACACCAGGGCCTCCAACCTCTGGAATCGAATTCCAGATGTGTGTGCCACCTTGTGCACATGTACGACCTTGCTCTTGTGTCACCTTGTGTGTCTGGATTATGTGGGACCTGGAGAGTCGAACATGGGTTCACAGGCATCTTTCCATGCCTAAAAAAGTTCTTTTATTTGTATGTATGAGAGAGAATGAACCAGAGCCTCCTGTAACTGCAAACAAATCCCAGATACATGTACCACTTTGTGCATTTGGCTTCACATGGGTACTATGGAACTGAACCAGGCTGTCAGCCCTTGGAAGCAAGTGCCTGTAATTGCTGAGCCATGTCTCCATTTAAAAAAATATTTTATTCATTTATTTGACAGAGGGGGTGGGGGAGAATGGGTGTGCCAGGGCCTCTAGCCACTGCAAATGAACTCCAAACACATGTGCTCCCTTGTGCATCTGGCTAACATGAGTCCTGGGGAATCAAACCTGGGTCCTTTGGCTATGCAGGCAAATGCCTTAACCCCTAAACCATTCTTCAGCCCCCTTTTCTTATTATTAGTTATGTCGATAGTGTGTATACAGTCATGCTGGTATCTTTGTTAACCTCCTCCCTGTTGTTCCCCCCTGAAGGGACTCTCTTCGTGGGGGTAGCCATCAATTACGGTGAAGAGGCAATGTCTGTGTGCATAATGTCCCAGTTTGTGGTTCTGTCAATCTTTCTGCCCCTTGTTCTGCCAATTTCCCTGAGCCATGTTGGAATCGTTTTAGGTCTACTTCAGTGATGAAGTCACAGGAGCCTCTGTGTCTCTGGATATCTGGTTTGGTAGGAGTAGAATGTTCTCTGTGTCTATCTCCTTCACCCTTGTGTTGGTACCAGGTTCACCAGCACTCTTGCTCATTTCCCCTATTATTCTCTGGTTTCAGCTGGGGCCCTGGTGAGGTGCAATGGGATGATTCTCTCCTCAGGTTCTGCATCCATCTGAAAAAGAGAAGAAAATTCTGCAATGGAGAGTGAAGTCAGCACCAGATAAATGAGATAACCATTATTATTTTAGAGAGAATTTCATAAGTGTAGGCCCTCTTGTATCCCACTATTGGTGGGAACTTGATTTTGGAGACCAGGCTTGTTTTTTGGATATGGTTCTGACTTGTTTCCCAGTTCCAGCTATGGGTTCCTTTCCACTGAGCGGATCTGTGAGCCAAATCAAGAGCATTTGGTTACCCACCATGGCTGTGTGCCACTATTGCCTTTGTGTGAGCATCACATCAGGTTGTTTGCTGCTGAGTAGCTTAGATCACACATTGCTTGGACAGTTGTTGGTCACTTTTCCCCAGTCACTCATGTAGCACCTCTGGCACTAGACAAGCTAACTGTCTGGGGACTGACTCTCTTCCAGATTTCAGCCAGGTCTCTCCATGTTCTGTGCCAACAGCATATGATGTATTCTGCAGGATGGTCTTACCATTAATCCTTGGTGGGCCATCAAGAACTCTGACAGAAATCTATCTTCTTTTGGGAAACCTTTTGGGTCTCTCTGATCAACAGCTCATTTTGGTTGTTAACCACATGCTGGTACTGGGAGTTACAGGCCAATGCCAAAGGAAAAGAAGGAAGAAAAAGATGGGTAATATAGAAGAAAATGAGAGAAGAGAGAGAAGAGGTACAGAGAGAGAGAGAGAAAAGCAGGAGAAGATTAAGGTTAGTCTTCATCATATACTCTCCAGGGCCCTCTGAATCAGGTGTTCCTTCTAAGGATTTGATGAAGTTTCAACCTTTTAGTGTCTTTCGGGATATAGGATGTTATGGTGCCATTTCCATTCGGTCCAGTTTTGTGTGTCCCGCCCCCCTTACCTTCCCCTTCCACCCCACCCTCCCTATTTGTCTGGTCCTTGAGATGCTTATTAGGTATGTCAGCATCTCAGGCAGATTCAGGTTAGGAGCCACAGATGATGATAATGCTGAGAATGATCTGTTCCAGGTTCAACTATTTTTCTTCACGTTTCATTGTGTCATTCTTCCTTACTGCTGTGTAGAATTCGTGTAGATATACCACATCTTGGTTATCCATTCATCTAATGATGGACATCTGGGTTGATTCCAGTGAATTGAGCAGCTATAAACATGGTTGAACAAATCTCTCTGAACTGAGGCTTGGAGCTTTTAGGGTAAATGCCCAGTAAGGGGATAACTGGGTCTGTTGGTATCTCTATAGTCAACCTTTTTAGGAATCTCCATATTGCTTTCCATCCATCTCTCCATTTTTGACATGAGTTTCAGCTATTGTGAATTATGCTGCTGGGAACTTTGGTGTGCAGATAACTAAGACCCTGCTTAAAGTTCTTTGGGTTATAAACCCAGAAGTGGAGCTTTTAGGTTATGTGGGATAATTATACTTTTACTCTTTTGAGAAACTTTCATCCCGTTTTCTACAATGACTGTCATTTCCACATTCCCAGTTTCTCCATGTCCTCACTCACACTTTTTTTATTTTTTTGACTGTTACTTTGGATCAGTAGCTACCTTGAGGTGTGTAAGGTAATTCTTCATTGTTTTGATTTGAATTTCCCTAATGAGTAGTGATACTAAGCATTTTTTTCATTGTTTCTTGGAAGCTCTTGTTTGGAGAACTGTTAGTTCAAAGCTTTTGCCATTTTTGAATTGAGTTTTTGTTGCTGTTGAATTTTAAGATTTGTCAAATAATTACAGATATTAATCCCTTGTCATATTAATTAAATGAAACAAAGTGTGGCTGTTGGTTGGTTGCCTTTTAACTCTGTTGAACACCTTGTGATTCAAAACAAAGTTCTGATTTTTCTAAAGTCTAGTTTTGTACTACAGTTGCTTCCTATGTCTTTGGTATCTAAATGTCATGTCCAGGAAAGTATTCCCAAGTCATGAATTGTTTTCTTTTATGAATGTTTAGCTTTAGGTCTTACATTTGGATCTTGGACCTATATTGAGTTAATATTTGGTACTCTTATATTAGGTAGAGATCCAGTTTTATCATATTATATGTAACTTAACTGTTCAGTGTTCCCAAAAGGTTTGTTGAAAAAAACTGTCCCATTTAATGGACTTGGCACTATTGTCAAAAAGTTATTTGAACATTTATGTGAGCATTTACTTCTGGATTGCCTACTGTACTCCCTAGGCCTATGAGAGCATATTTTAGATTTTGGTAGTTTTGTATATAAGTTTTCAAATTAGGAAGCAAACTTATTTATCTTTGTCAAGATTGTTTTTCTATTTAAGGTCAGAAAGAGTTCTGTTAATTCTATCAATTTTATAATATGTTTTTCTACTTCTGTAAGAAGTATTGTTGGGATTTTGACAGAAATTTGTAGCTTGTTTTGGGTGGTATTCACATCTTAAAAATAGCAACTCTGGGCTGGAGAGATGGCTTAGCAGTGAGGCACTTGCCTGTAAAGCCGAAGGATCCCAGTTTGACTCTCCAGGACCCACGTAAGCCAGATACACAAGGGGCGCATGCATCTGGAGTTTGTTTGCAGTGGCTGGACGCCCTGGCGTGCCCATTCTCTCTCTCTCTCTCTCCTTCTCATAAATAAATAATATATATATTAAAAAATAACAAGTCTTAGCAGAGTGTGGTGGCATACTCTTTTAATCCCAGCACTCAGGAGGCAGAGGTGGGAGGATCGCCATGAGTTTGAGGCTACCCTGAGACTACATAGTGAATTTGAGGTCAGCCTGGGCTAGAGCGAGACCCTACCTAGAAAAAAAAAGAAGAAGAAGCAAGTCTTGCTGGTACATGCCTTTAATCCTAGGAGGATCGCAGTGAGTTTGAGGTCAGACTGAGACTACATATGAATTCTAGATCAGCCTGGGCTAGAGGTAGACCCTACCTCAAAAAAAAAAAAAAAAAGAGCAATAGCCTCTTCATCCTTGAACTTGGGGTGTGTTTCCATTTTTTCCTGTCTTTAATTTTCTTTTTTGTTTTTGTTTGTTTTTTTTTGTTTGTTTGTTTGTTTGTTTTTGAGGTTAGATTTTACTCTAGCTCAGGCTGGCCTGGAATTCACTATGTCCTGTCATTAATTTGTTTCATCAATTGTTTGTGGTTTAATCCTTTACCTCTTCAGTTAAGTTAAATACTAAATATTTTATTCTTTTAGATACTGCTATAAATGGAATTTTTTTCAGTTTCCTTTACAAATTATTCTTGTCAATGCTAAGAAATGCAATTGCCACCTCACTGAATTATTTATTAGTTCTACCATTTGTAGGGCAGTGTGTGCAGTCTTGAGTTTTCTAAATATGAAACATATGTGAACAGGGGTAATTGTACTTTCCACTTTGTATGCCTTTTACTTCTTTTTCTTGCCTAATTACTATGGCTAGACTTTTGATATTATAAAGAATACCATTATAGTAGGTATCCTTGTTGTCTTAATGATGTTAAAGGTTGTCAGTCTTTCTTCATTGTTAATAATTTTATTGTGTCATTCTTAATTATCTTTTAGTGTATTGAAGAAGTTTCCTTCTAATCTTAGTTTCTTAATTTTTTTCAGTCAGAAATTATGCTGAACCTTTCAAATGCTTTAATGGTATAGATTGAGATGATCATGTATTTTCCCCCTCACTCTTAATGTGGCATATTATATTGATTTTCTTATAGTGCATTCCAGGAATGAATCCTACTTTGTCTTGGTACATTATTTTTTATTTTTGTTATTTATTTGAAAGAGATAAAAGGAGAGAGAACAGAGGCAGAGAGAGAATGGGCACTCAGGGCATCCAGCCACTGCAAATGAATTCCAGATGCATGTGCCCCTTTGTGCATCTGGCTTCTGTGGGTTCTGGAGGATTGAACATTAATGCCTTAACCATTAAGCCATCTCTCCAGCCAGGTACATTATTATTATTATTTTATTATTTGAGAGAGAGAGAGCAAGAGAGAGAGAATGGGTGCGCCACTGGCCTCAGCCACTGAGAACAAACTACAGATGTGCATGCCCCCTTGTGGGCAAGTGCAGCATTGCGCCCTTGTGCCAGCATTTTTTTTTTTTTTTCGAGTTTATTGAGGTAGGGTCTCACTCTAGCTCAGGCTGACCTGGAATTCACTATGTAGTCTCAGGCTGGCCTCAAACTCATGGTGATCCACCTACCTCTGCCTCCCGAGTGCTGGGATTAAAGGCATGCACCACCATGCCTGGCTGGAACCAGCATTCTTAGGCTTCACAGGCAGGTGCCTTTACCACCAAGCCATCTCTCCAGCATATATATATTGAGTTAAGGTCTTACTCTAGCTCAGGCTGACCTGGAATTCACTATGTAGTCTCAGGGTGGCCTCGAAGTCATGGTGATCCTCCTACCTCTGCCTCCCAAGTGCTGGGATTAAAGGCGTGCGCCACCACGCCCGGCTCCAGCCCTTATATTTTAATATGATGTTTAACTCAGGTTGTGAGTATTTAGTTGAGT
Source organism: Orientallactaga sibirica (assembly GCA_036365145.1). Lineage (NCBI taxonomy): Eukaryota > Metazoa > Chordata > Mammalia > Rodentia > Dipodidae > Orientallactaga > Orientallactaga sibirica. The sequence goes on along the minus strand of JAEOAD010000024.1, from coordinate 18,459,252 downwards.
ATTATTGTATCAGTATCATGAAGGATATTCATCTTTAGGGAGTTGTGTTTTATTTATTCCTTGCAGTGTCTTTGTCCAGTTAGGTATAAGAATGATTCTGTTCTCATAAATGAGTTAGGAATTGCTCTGGCTTCCATACTTTTTGGGAAGTTTGAAAAGGATCAGTATTACAAATGTTCTTTTTAAAATAATGTCCATGAAACTGGGGAGGTAGTTCAGCCACTAAAGGCACTGGCTTGCAAAGCCTACTAACCTGGGTTCAATTTCCTGCACCACTCTAAAGCAGATGTAAGAAGTGGCATACACAACTGTTGTCAGTATGCAATGGCAAGAGAGCATGGCATGTTCATCCTGTGCACGCACACACACAAAGAAAAATACACAAGATATATATTGAAAAGTAAATAATGCTCATAGACAAATCAGTGTAGCATATTATATTATTCTTTACTTGTGTAGTATGTGACCCTTCAAATTGTCAAATGCTTGCTTTTAAAAACTGGATGTTTCTGAGAATACCTACCCCTGCCATTTAAATGGTTGCAAGATAAATTTTGCTCTTGTATAAATCCAGGCAACCATGAGCTTGACAAGGCCATTAAAAATTAAGGACTGATCCAGTAAATAATGTTAGTGCTGTGGCTTCTGTGTCTACAAAGCAGGTCACCTAACAAGTTGGTTCTTCACTGACCCTTTCACCAACTTCCAGGAATGTTGTCGTCTTCATTTTGTGATAAATACCTGCTGTGTAGTTTATAATTTATATGAAACTGATACAAAAGAGGGAGAGGATCAGAAAATAAGAGATGATGGCATATTAAGAATGGGGAGGGAAGATGTCCTGTATGACCCTGAGAAGCTGCCTTACCTTGTTGAAGGTTGCCAGCACCCTTCAGCGTCCCCACAGACAGCATAGCTGCTTCATTGTCAGCCACCTGCCGCCAGCCACCCAATCACTCAGTAAAGTTCCTGACACTTTCCTGACAGAAAACTCATAGAAGTATATCATTAATAGTGGTAAGACGATACTAGAATCCATTTGTATTTTCCCTCTTTCTTTCTTTCTTTCTTTCTTTCTTTCTTTCTTTCTTTCTTTCTTTCTTTCTCTCTTCCTCTCTCTCTCTCTCTCTTTCTTTTGGAGAGAGAGAGAGAGAGAGAGACTGGGTGCGCTAGCGGCCTCCAGAACGAACTCCAGATGCATGTGCCCCCTTGTGGGCAAGTGCAGCATTGTGCCCTTGCATCACTTCATGTCTGGCTAAACATGGGACCTGGAGAATCGAACAGGCATTCTTAGGCTTAGCAGACAGGTGCCTTAACTGCTAAGCCATCTCTCCAGCCCCATTTGTATTTTCTGTAGAAATATACCAGTTATGTTCATTAGGAGGTACATAAGCATTTGTTTTTAGTTATTTATTTATTTACACCTTTTCAAAATTAGTGTAATCTCAGAAATGTAAAAGAGACGTTAGATGAATGTTAAGAAAAGATTAGAAGAGTTTCAGTTAAGCCTTTTTCATTGTTTGTTTTAAATAGGATCTGTGGTTGTGGTTCTGGAGAGTCTGGCTGTGCAGTTTGTGGCTGTTGCAAGGCTTGTGCCAGAGAGTTGGATGGTCAGGAAGCAAGACAAAGAGGCATTCTTGATGCAGTGAAAGAAATGATACCTTTAGATCTCCTTTTAGGTAAGCTAATTTATTATTATTGAGTCCCTTGTCCTCAACCCAGCAAATCCAAAAGTTTAAGGAATTTCTATTAGATACGTACTTAAAAATAAGATAATATTTAATATACGTAGTATTGCTGTTTTGCTAACTGTCATAACAAGGGATGGGGTTCTTCTTTCCTTGTTGGTTAAGAATTCTTAAAATGAAAATATTTTTGTTTTAAATTATGTTTTTGCCAATTTTTACTTTCATGATTTTTATGTAGTTATAGCTATTCTTTACATATGCCACATAACATATGTTGTTTTTATTATTTTTGTCTACTTTCCTAGCTGTCCCAGTACCTGGTGTTAATATTGAAGAGCACCTTCAGTTGCGACAAGAAGAAAAACGGCAGCGTGTTATCAGAAGACACAGAATAGAAGAAGGAAGAGGTAAGATGTAACTACAGAAAAGAAGTATAGTCTTATCATGTGCAGAAACAGCTGAAAAAAAATAAATTTGGAGCTTTGTCTTTACATGTTTGTGCTATTGACCTTTCAGATGGCAATTTTCTTTACATTTTTTTAGGTATCACTAGTATTCATTTATAGTTCAGTGGTGTATTGTGATAACTTGCAGTGTTTTTAGATTACCTGGACTTACTTGATACAGGAATCCTCTTGACTCAATGAGTAAGCTGCTTGCTCAGTGGAATTCTGATGTAGAACTCAGTCATCATAACAAATGGATGACCAATTGTATCAGTGATATTTTCTCCATATTCCTTTCAGCATTCTAGTGTAAGGAAAACTAAATGCCAGTAATGCTGGCTACTTGTCCTTTCTTTTTCCCATCAGTGTTAATTCAGTTTCATAATTGTGAACGGTAGATGGGGTAAGGTCATGTATAGTATGCCAGGGGACAATCCTGTTTTATGACTGTACAAGCATAATTTTCAGTAGTGCCTTGCTAATTTTAATATTATCTCAAATGTTCAGCCTTTCTCTTTCTGTACAGACTAAGATCATGGCTTCTGGCATTTGCCTTCGGGACCTCTCCTGACTCCTTTTACCACCTGTATATGATATTGGGAATTTAACTGCCGTGAACCTCATTTTCCTTACCTTTAAGTGGGCTAACAACTCTGCCTATTTTTCTCAGAGTGTTAATATAGGTTAGTAATACGTGTAAGAATGTGTAGCATTATAATAAGCCATCAGTAAATGTCATATGAGTATGGCAGTAGGCTGTTTAGTAGACTGTTTTAAGATTCATTCTTTTGTAGTCCTAACCTTAACATCATTGTTTATGTTAACAACACTTTGATTCCTATTAAGGAAAATTCCCAGCAAATTCTCTAGGATGAAACAGATTTCATTTTGATGCAAAAAAGTCTCTTTATTATTGTCACAAATTAGGATACAAAAATAAATGTATTATTGTCTACAATTCCAAACTGTGCTGATGTTGCTACTAAGTTTTAAGTCTCTGTATCCATTATCTTCTTGATTTGACACATCAGAAATGAAATAAGCTCATACTCAATGCTACATAAATCTTTTAAAATTAAATTGTTATATGGAGCATTTACAAAATAAAAGTTTTTTTAAAAATCAGTATAATTTTTCATGCAAAATACAGCAGAATTTTTATATAATTTAAAAAATTATACATGATTTCCTTAGTTATATGGTATGATTTCATGCTACAATACACATTGGTGTCTTTTTCCTCTTAGTAATATGCCATAATTTTGATGTTTTATTGTATATACAGTAATTGATATAATGTAAGAATGTAAATCATAGATGTTCCACAAACCTACCTTTTTATTCAGTTACTGATATTACTCATTCCATTGTTATCTTCTAATCAAGTTTTATTCACTTTATGTCACTGACTGAGTTTTGTTTCATATATTTACTTGTAAACATTTTTATATTTTGCTAGGGTATTTTTCTGTCTTCTCATCTCCCCACAATGCTTAATAGGGGCCAGTTAATAGATTAAGCCTTAATTTAGTGGCCAAATATGCTGTGGAGTTATTATTCTCTTATTGGGGCTATGTTAAATTTTTGCTACAATTAATAAGGTATAAATTTAATAAACAACTTGGAGCTGAAATATTTTTAAGAATTTTCTTAAGATAACTGTTCCTTGGTTGAGATACCATCCTAAGTCAAAAGAGAAAGAATTTTAAGTTCTTGGTATGTATCACCAATAGATTCCTGTGAGGCTTGTCTTATGTAATGCTATCCTATGTTGGACTCTTTCTTTTTCTTTGCCTGTGCTGTGGATGGGCCCTGACTATTCCCAATTTCTACACATGAAGAGTGAGAGCTGCTAGGTAGATTTAGGTAACTAAATTTCTGTCATTTTCAAGCCTGTTTTATATACTATCTTTCAACTGATTTCAATAAGACAAGTTGTGCTTATTCAGACTTCTTAATTCCTTTTTTTTTTTTTTTTTTTTGGTTTTGTTTTTCGAGGTAGGATTTCACTCTAGCTCAGGCTGACCTGGAATTCACTATGTAATCTCAGGGTGGCCTCAAACTTATGGCGATCCTCCTACCTCTGCCTCCCGAGTGCTGGGATTAAAGGTGTGTGCCACCACGCCTGGCCAGACTTAATTAATTCTTTAATAGACTTTGAATAATTCACCCTTTGCTATATTCTTAGGTCAGGTCACTTCTCTTTGTGCTGGAGTTGTAGCAAAAAGCCCTTTTCACCTGGTTTCCTCTAGTCATGTCTCTTTCTGAGTTATTACTCATTTTATCTGGAATAATTATTCCTGCAGTGAAGTTCCAAGCAGTGGCACTTCTGTATTTCAAATCAGAAGACTCTTCACTGGGGCTACAGAGATGGCTCAGTGGGTAAAAGTGCTTGCTGCATAAGTGTGACAACCTGAAATCCAATATTCAGAGCCCACGTAAAGCTAGTCATAGTAGCACTTCTGTAATCTCAGCATACCTACAGCATGATACGAGATGGAGGCAAGAGAGTCTCCAGAAGCCTAGGGGCCAGCTAGCCTGACAAACTGATGGATAAGAGGAGACCCTGCTTCAAACATGGTGGAAGGCAAAGACTGACATTCAAAGTTGTCCTCTTACTTATACACCCACACCATGGCACATGTACACCTGTACTCCCACACATGAAAACACACAATAATAGAAAAAGAAAGGGGTGCTCATTATCCTTCAAATGAATTCTCATTCTTTTGTCTTCAGCCTTATTTCTTTTGTTTCTTTTTCCTCTTTTCACTTTTCCTCCCTTTCCCTTTAAAAAAAATAGAAATAGAGACAGATTACTAAGAAATAGGAATTCGTGGGGACTGGGTAAATGGCTCAGTTGTTAGAGATGCTTATTTATAAAGCCAAACAACCTGAGTTTGATTCTCCAGTATCCATAAAGCCAGATGCACAAAGTGGTGCATGTGTCTGGAGTTTGAGTGGTATGAGTCCCTGGAAAAGACATACAACCCCCAAAACCTTACCTTCCCTCTTTCTTATCTCTGAACTTTTGTAAGACTTTTTCCTTTTTATAAGGTCTTTCTTTGTATATGTGGTGTTTTCTAGAAAACTCCCTACATTCCCACCCTTAGTTTTTCTGGCTATTCCTTTAATGTGCTTCCTTTTATACCACCCCCATCATTTATTTGGTTGTGTGTTAATCCACCCTTTCCCATTTACATTGTGTGGGCTCATGTTCCCAGTACCTAGCATGGTACCCAAATTGGAAAGTTTTTGTTGGCTGATTGCGAACAGATCCAGGTCTTCTCATGTCTAGAATGAAATATTTTTGTATCACAGAGGGTTTTTGTTTGTTTGTTTTTTTGTTTTTTTTTTCTTTCAGGGTCTCAATATGTATTATAAACTGACCACGAGCTCATGATCCTCTCTAGTGTTGGGATTGTAGATGTTTATCACATGCAGGCACAAAATTACATGTTTATTGTACCTCCCCAAACTAATTCCTGAAATGTCTATAACTTGTTTTCTACTTTGACAATGTTATAATGACAGTTACATCCTTATAGTTTTTTAAGTCTTCTGCCTTTTAACCAGAAAGTTTTGCCTTCCTTCTCTCTCTATGGTTAAGCCCTACATTATTTAAAATTTCTTTGATTCAGCCAAATTGAACTAATCACTTTTCCACCTTAATTATACACAACTTCCTTTATGGTATTTATCAACTTTGCTGCAGTTTTTATCTGATTTCTGTTTTCTCAGTGAATCCTGTGCTGTTATTACTGCATCTGCGATACCCACTATCTGCTGCATAAAAGATAGCAGAACATGTATGGGTAGATGAATGACTGCAGTATATATATATAAGAAAAGCTATTTTGGTTCATAGGATACAATAGTATTTTAGAGCCCTATGCTTTTAGGCATGAGTGCCATGAACATTCTAGGTTTGTACATCAAAAGATCTTAAAATGTTGAATATAGTAAGAAACCAATAAATGAATGTCATGGTTATATTTTTGTAGATAAGTAATATCTCAGATCCAAAAAAATCAAAAAGGGGTTATATATAATGTAGTCTTTTGTTTTGTTTTGGATTTGGTTTTTTAAGGTCAGGTCTTGCCCTAGCCCAGGCTGACCTGGAATTCACTATGTAGTCTCAGGCTGGCCTTGAACTCATAATAATCCTCCTACTTACCTCTGCCTCACAAGTGCTGGGTTAAAGACATGTGCCACCATGCCCAGCTTATAATTTACTATTTTTATTTAAATATTTATAATTCATTTGTGTAGTTGGAAATTACTTTTTAGAGTAAGTAATGTATACTTTGTACTTTAGTAAATCAACTCAAAATAATGCATAGTGAGGAAATAAGACATTTTGTTTGTGTGGAACATATAATGGTCTTTTGGAAATAGAGCTCAACTTATGTAAATTTTGCTAACATTAAGTTAACATGTATCTTGGCTTTTTGTTATATTGGTACTACTTGTGTTTTCTTAAATGTATGTGTATTATGTTTTGTGGCACATGCACTTGTGTGTGCAGTCACGTATACCCTGTGCAGAGGCCAGACGGCATTGGTTGTCTCCCCTCTATCACACTCTGACATTGTTTCCTTGAGATGAAGTCTGACAGTGAACCTAGAGCTGTTGTTTCTCAGTCAGTCTGGCTGACCAGTGTGCCCAGAAATTCTTTTGTCTCCAATCCATCTCTCAGAAATAGAGTTACAAGAATGTGTGACCATGTCCAGCTTTGTGTATAGTTGCTGGGGATTGAACTTAGGTCCTCATGCTTAGGCAGCAAATGATTGTACCTGCAAGCTATCCCCCCAGCCATATTACCTGTGTTTTTATGTCTATGAAAGAATACTATGTATTTAATCTGCTATTTGTCAAATTTATTGTAGGATTATAGTTTTGATTTGTCCATTTTTAGAAAAAATAATCAAAATGAACATCAGCAGAGAGTATGGAAAAATCTTGCTTTATTTAAAATGTTTTGTGATTGTGTGTTATTATAATTCTCTTCAAATACTAATGACATAATTAACTCTCAAATATAGAAAGTTTAAAAAATTTGAAGATTTTGTTAAAGTTGCCAAAATTCAAGGAAATTATACTTCTGTCCTATAAAGAAAAGGCTAAAAACTTGACCTATAAATCAAATTATTTCTTTTCAAGATAAATGTTCACAAAGAATAGTAATTTTTACATTTTACAAAAAGTAATGTGGCTTGGTTATTTTCCTTAAGTACTATACCAATAACAATAACTAATGTATGGTGATGTTACATGTATATATGCTGATGCATAGTGATGCTTCAGAAAGACATGACTTAATGAATGATAGGTAATATCTCTAAAATGTTAGCTACTCCTTTCCACCCATGAATGTGAAGCTCAGCTCAGCTTAGCTCATTACCCTTATCTGCATATGCATGTGTACACACATACATGTACACATATGTCTACCTAATGGGGGAATATTTTGGTTTTACTTTTTAACATCTAGATTTCAAATTCCTTCACATCATGTAGAAAAGCCAGTAACATCTTTATCGTGATGCAGACCTGAATACATCTGGAAGGTCTTGTTATTCATTTAAAAATTAGCTGGGTATTGGCATTTCAAAAGGAAACATACTTAACTTCAATGAATGTATGGTTTTCAAATTTTAATATATGGTATTAAAATATATTATGATAATTTATTTTAATAGAAATTTTTGATTATCTATTTGACAATTAATAACTAACTATCCAGTAATTTTATACTCCTTAAAGATGGGATTTGTACTTTTTAAACTGTGTATATAGGTGATGGTTGGGGGTGGAGCTTGGAGTATGGGAATTGGGAGAAAGGTATAATGTCCAAAATAGTTAAATAATATTCTCATGCATTTTAGCTTGAATTACTTTTGTTCATTATAGTGTTTTCATTTTGTGAGCTTCTCTATGCACATACAAAATGTTTCTCCTCAGGCCCCCTTGTATTTGCTGGTCCTATTTTTATGAACCACCGAGAACAGGCTCTAGCCAGACTCAGATCCCATCCAGCTCAGCTAAAGCATAAACGGGACAAGCACAAAGGTATTTGGTCTTCATTTTCACTTAGGTGGGATGCTTTCCCAGTCTCTTCCACTCATTTGAATTTTGTCTCTTGGAAAATGCACAAACCTGATTCTTCTGCTTTGCTTCTTTCATGGTGCAGCCTGAGGAGAAAGGATGCTGAAAGTGATGCTGTATGTCGTGTCTGCCATGCTTCCCCTTTTGTTTTTGTTACTCTTTTAATAAAGGAGAAGTTTCATAGTATATCTATCTTTTCCAAATATCTTCAAATCTCATAAAATAGGAAGAAGGTGGAAACAATATCGTTGCCTTCTTTTTTATTCTTTATCATCTCTTCTTTGGTGACTATGATGTGGCATCTTAGTTCTTTTTTAATGCTGTTTAATATGAGTTAGCATTAACAAAAGGATTCAGCACAGTGAAGTGATAAGACTGCCACTATGTATTTGTAATGTTAAAGGGTACAGCACACATGAATATACAAATACTTGATTTGATGAGGGCCAAGTAGAGATAGATGTAAGTAGAGGGTGAGTCATGTAGATATGCTTTATTTCTTGGGAAAGGTAAAAGTTCTAACCAACTGTGTTAGGGAGCTGTTCCACATTATTCTTTGGAATCAGAGTTCTAGGTTAATTAAAAATAGTCTTAAGCATATATTTGTTTTAAACCACTGATTAATAAGTAATAACATCAGAAGAAGACTTAATACAGACAGTTTTGAATTTATATATAAATTGTAATGAATTTTTGCATAAGAACAAAGGACTCTTTAAAGCTTAAGGTGCTTGCCTGTGAAACCTAAGAACCCAGGTTTGATTCCCCAGTACCCATGTAAGCCAGATGCATAAGGTGGCGTATGCATCTGTAGTTCATTTGCAGTGGCCACACCCTAGTGTAGCCATTCGCTCTCTCTATATATCTGCTTCTGCCTGTCTCTTTCTCTCTAATAAATAAAATATTTACAAATATATATATTTTGAGGCTGGAGAGATGGCTTAGCAGTTAAGGTGCTTGCATGTTTGATCTCTCTCCAGGTCCAACATAAGCCATATGCATAAAGGTGAGGCAGTCACAAGGTCACACATGCTCACTAGGTGACACAAGGGTTTGAAGTTCGATTGCAGTGGCTGAAGCCCTGCCATGTCAATTTGCTCTCACTCTCTGTAAAAAGATAAAGCAGGCTGGGCATAATGGTGTATGCCTTTAATCCCAGTACTCGGGAGGCAGAGTAAGAGGATCGCCATGAGTTCAAGGCCACCCTGAGACTACATAGGGAATTCCAGGTCAGCCTGGACTAGAGCGAAACCCTTCCTTGAAAAACCAAAAAATAAAAAATAAAAAAAAGATAAAACAATAAAAGCAAAATTTAAAAAATATATATCTTGAATACACAGGTTACCATAATTACTTTAAATTTTTACTTTAAATTTTAACTTATAGTCTAATTTAAAAACGTTTCATTTGCAGTATAATAGAATGAGTTTTATTATTTGCCCTTCTTAACCTGTCATTTCATTATTCAAAAGTAATGTCTAATTTTAGGAAGAACACGAATAGCTCAAAACATAGTATATATGCAGTAGAAATAAAAGTATAATGTAATTAGTGTTGTTTCATTTCTTGAGTAATAGTATCATAAATAATACATCGATAGAACAGTACTTGGAATAAACTAATGTAGAAATAAAAATAAAATAAGGTAAAGTAGAGCCAGAATCATTAGTATCTTGCACTACTGTTAGAACAGATGTTTTCAGTTTTCCCCTCATATATATGAAAGTACAATTTTTGTAAGACTTTACCTGAGCCGGGCATGGTGGTGCACGCCTTTAATCCCAGCATTCGGGTGGCAAAGGTAGGATCACCGTGAGTTCGAGGCCACCCTGAGATTACATAGTGAATTCCAGGTCAGCCTGGGCTAGAGTGAGACCTACCTTGAAAAACCGAAAAATGAAAAAACCAACATATATATATATATTACCTGAAATAAAATAGTCTCTTTTTATGAAATAGTTATAAATGAAGTAGTAAATGAAGGCCCAGGTTTAATCATACTTTTGTCCAGTTTCACATATTAATGAGCTGTAGAAGTTCTAAACAATGGCTAGTCTTACATCCCTTTTGCTGCCATGCTGTTACTCTTTGTATAGTTTTAGCAGTCTCTTTAGAAGGATGTACTTTGTAGTTTTATAGTATAGTTTAGTTATTCATGTATATATCCATTAATTTTATCTTATATCTTTGTAGGATGAGACAGTTTCATCTTGTTACTTCCAAATTGAATATATAATGTTAATAAGTTTGTGCTCAATTTATGAGAACTATTTACCACTTGCTAATTCTTATCTGCCCAATCACTCTTTATATTCACTACTTGGATATTCCTTCTCTCTATTCATTACTTTTATATTTTTGTGTTTTAACTTTTTCCTGTTTTTTAAAATTATTTGCCTTAGCATATCCCTGAGAAGTTCACTAAACTATTATTGTTTAATCTAAAGTTTAATTCTGTTGTTGGTACAAATTGTAGGATAACAATGAAGATTTTCTACGTTGTGACCTTTAGTTCATAAGAACTGTGGATATTATTGTTAACAAAAGTGATTTTGAAGATGGAGCATTGTAGAGCTTCTGGCAGATGGGAAAGAGTTCATAGAAAGGTCATGGAATAGCAAGTTTTGACTAGAGGAAAAACAGGATATATAAGGCTGAATCAATAAGTATAATTCCAGATAACATGATGAGTTATTTGAAAATATGATCATAAACTTAGTTCAAACAGGTGCTTGGACTAATTTTTGTTAGGAACATCTGAATCATTCTAGAAATAGTTTTGAAATTTATTTAGAGTGACTGATGTGTCATTCTGAAAGTATGCCTCTAAACATCTGGGTTTATTTTATACCTCTTTTCTGTTTATAAGTGGTATGGTAACATGAAAATATGACTTTTGTAAGTAGAACTTAGTTTTCAGTATAAATTTTTCATTACTCATACTATATTATTGCTCATAAGTTTACTAGTCTCTGTAGCTTCAAGTTCTTATGTAAAATGTATTATTATAAAGATTAAGACATAGTACAAACACACATATACACACATGCGTACATCTATACACACACACACATATATATATAGCCTTCACATAAAAAGCTTCTATGAATACTAGTTTCATTATTTTACTAGAACTCTTTGGTTTCTCTTTTAGAATCTTTCTGGAGATACAAAATTTCCCATTTCATTAAATATGTACTTAGTTTATATTTGCCAAAGATTTATGATGTCAGTGATTTGATGATGAAAATATAAAAGAACTTATTTATGTTCAAACTTAAAATTTGTTGTACCACTTGTGACTTTGTACTGGTTACTTAATTTAATCACTTAACCCCTTCTTGGTAAAATGGTACAGTAATACCTCTATCATTGGATTACTGTATTGATCCAAGCAAGTGACAATGGTAAAGATTTTTCATACATGATTTTTATTATTCATAAGAATTTGTGGAGTACTGATATTGCTGTTTTATGGGTGAGAAGGTAGGACAGAAGGCCCAGTGTCCGTCCAGGTGACATGCTATTAGGCACTGGTAGAGCAAGACTCCAGTCCAAGCCCTTTGGCTGCAGTGCAGTCAAGCTCTTATCCACTGTGGTATTAAAATGTTTACAGTGTTTAGCAAAGATCCAGTGCTTAGTATGTGTCAGCTGCAACTCTTTTTACTGGTTTGGTTTAGTGATTTTGCTCAGTGTTCAATGTGTTCTGTATGACTAACATTACCTGAAAAAGGACAGCATTAAGTATAACTTTTAGAGTCCCTTAGATGCTTAGTGTTTTTTTTCCTTCTGTATGCATACACAAATATGTATATATAAGGTGTATATATTATTTTAGATACATACCTGTTAAAATGTTGTAGCTGTTTTAGTTTTATTACTACATTAGTGCATAGGAATAGACACTAGATACTTAAAGGGCCATTGTGAAGATTGAGACCAGACTTTTTCCTACAAACCTCAGATTACTTTTTCTTTGTGGTTCATTATCACTCTTCTAAATAATTAGCTTGACTACAATTAATCTTGCTGAATTATACTGGCTTTTGATTTGCATTAAATATTTAGCTGCTTAAGTACTTTTTCTTTCTTTAACAAACTTTTATAAATATCCAAATTATTGGGATTGTAAGGTTTTTTTTTTTACACCAAGTCTCAGATCTGTGTTTATTTATATATTTGTGCATTTTTAAATTCTGTCAGTGCTCAAGAGCTGCATCCTCATTTTTCACTTGTAATGTTTTCACAATATATAATAATTGAAGTGCGGCTTTATATAGACACAGAGTATTTAGATGAACTCTTTAAAAGTATTTCTAGTGGGAAATCTACCTCTACTTATTGGCTGCCATTCTTTTAGCTATTTTGGTTTATTCAGTAAATGTTCTCTGATGCTATGTGTGTGTTGTGTGGGGTTTGTGTCTATGATTAATTTCTAAGTCAATGGAGGGAACAAAATGCTGATTCAAATGTAAAAGCATCTAACCTAGATATCAATATGTTTATATAAAGTGGTAAGATATTTAAAATGTCTTAATCTGTAAATCTTAATCTTAATATGTGAATACACCTTGTTTTTTCATATTAAATCACACTTAGTTTTAATGATAAGGTATTTTTACCAATTGAGAGAAAGTTGTAAAATTTCTTTATATCTGATATTTTATTTAAGTAGTTTCTAGAAGACATGTATTATTTTTTGTGTACACCTTGCATGGATTTAGGCACTCAGCTGCCTTTCCAAGATGAAAAGGCTTAAAACCAAGCATGTTGAGATTTTTTTTAGTTTAGTTTTTTTTTTTTTCTGTTCTAACTGGCAAACCCACTTTAGAAAATTTAGCAGAAGAGGAATCATTCTTTAACCTATTATAGTAAAACCTCTCACTAATTCAGAATTTATGATACTTCAGATGTAGTCATTGTGATCATTTTTGAGTAAAAATTCAAAATAATTTCTTCCTCTGAATTTTCAGGGTCAAACATTTAAGGGGAAACCTGTCTAAAATCACTAGCTTTTCAAACCAAGGGCTCAAGAAATGAAGGATTCCTTCAACGTGCCTTCAGCCTCTGGGTCCAGCAGTTAATTCTTGTATGTTAAAGGACTTTCATGATTATGGTACATTTTAATGTAACATTGGCCTATTTTGAAGTCTAATGTAGGTGAACAAATTTTATTCATTGTAGCACTTAATCTGTAATCTGTACTGCTTGAAGATAACAAAACTGAACTTTTACTTAAATCTTCTATAATTAATACTTTTCAGTAATTTACATAGGCCTATCCATTCTATTTTATTCCGAATTAGTGTGGTTTTACTGTCCTTGTATTATGAAGTGTTGAAAGCTTTTTGAAATAATAGACATTTACTGATGGAACAGGAAGTCATAATTTAAGTCAAGTTTGTAATACCTAAATATTACTGATGATTAAATAAAGAGAAATAAATGGAATGGAAATTAAATGACTATACTATTCCATTTAATATTCTAAAATGGGTAACCAGATACAGAACTAAAAGTGGTTCTATAGATTCACAAATGTATCTGCATGTTAATATACCTGTTTAGACTTGTTACACCACAGGAGAATGGTTTATATTAGTTGGTACTTGAAATTCCTTTGATTTTCATTTATTCTGTGTCCAAGGAATTGTGATTTTGATAATATAAAGGTCATATTTTTGTGCTACAGTGTATAGCATTTGGCTCAAAAAAGCAAATTGTCTGTCTTACACATTCCAAAATTCAAGTTTTTATACTCTGGAATGTGCATATTATGGTTAGAATGCCAGAAATTCAAAATCAAATGCAGAAAACAGTGATGGGAAAGACAATGCAAGCTTAGAGGAAGAAATTATAAACAGGAAGAAAGAAATGAAAGCAGAAAGATATGTTTAGATGTACCAGTTGGTGGCAAGAAGACATTCACAAAACAGAATAGCTGAGGTGTAAGGTGGAACAGGAGACATGATTAAGATTTGGCCATTCCACTGCAATATATTTTAAAGTTCAGTTGAGTTCTATCCTGGTTACTGGACAGTATAGCATTTCTGAGATCTGTTTGAAAAGTCTGTCACTTGTGAGTCTGCTAGGAATTTTTTTAATGGTAAGCACTAACAATATCACTAAGTAAAAATAATTGTTAAATGACTTTGCATGTAAACATTTTTATGCAAACTAAATTTTCCCATGTAAAATTTAAATTTTACATTTAAATTTTTATTTTCATAACTTAATTGTCCATTTTCATTACACAGCTGATTAGCTTCATAGGTTTTATCCATATCTAGATAGTTTTTATTGATTCAGTGATATGCAAACAGAAGTACACTGTTGAGCTGTTCAGATTTACTTCTTTGCAGGTAGCTTCTTGATCTTTCCCTCTAACAACTACAGATTCCTCCTTCTTGTTCTTTTTAACATTTTTCTCTTTTCTTCCATAGTAAACTGATTGAAAATTTTAACTTGAAAATGAATAATGGCATAATTACAAATTATACCATTTACAGATGGAAGTGGAGATAGAGGAGAAAAGGATGCAAGCAAAATCACAACATACCCTCCTGGTTCTGTGCGATTTGACTGTGAGCTCCGAGCAATACAAGTCAGCTGTGGATTTCACCACTCAGGTAGCAGCCCAAACATTAGGGTACAACTGCATTTTTACAATTGCAGCTTGTTTTTACAACTGTGCTAGGTAATTTGTTCAGTTTTGATGAGCTAGCCTATTAACTGTGCACCAGAGTGCAGTATCTCTTGAGTCTGTAAGTGCTTCATCTTTTAAACACTGTAGCATGATGAAACAAGTACTATACTTGTCTATCTGTCTACTGATAAACTTACTTTGTAATTCAAGAAAGTTGCTGAAAATAAAATAATTCCAGAAATCTCTTTCAACTTTGAATTGCTGTGATTTGTTTTTTTGTTTTTTGGGGTTTTTTTTGTTTATTGAGGTAGTGTCTCACTCTAGCCCAGGCTGACCTGGAATTCACTATGTAGTCTCAGGGTGACCTCGAACTCATGGTGATCCTCCTACCTCTGCCTCCTGAGTCCTGGGATTAAAGCTGTGCGCCACTTTGATGTACATCACTGCGGAGAGCAGTCAACTCATCTGTTGTCTATGAACAGCTTACATATTAAAGAACAGTATTTTATATATACTTACCCATTATGAAGATTTTGCAACTAACCTGAACAAATGTGTTATTAATGTACTCAGTAGTATTTATGAAAGTTTAAAAGTATATATTATGAAAAGCATGCAATTTTATGAGTTACAGAATATTTTTCAGAACTAAAATTACATTGATTTTCATTCAATATAGATTTTTCTAGGATTCTACTATCTTTTTAATAACTATAAATTTTAGATAGTGAAAAAATTATACCATTTCAGTATAGTTATAATGGAATTATGAAATGTATATAATGAAAACACAAAATTCTGTGTTTTGATTTCAGTGGTTTTAATGGAAAATGGAGATGTATATACATTTGGATATGGGCAGCATGGACAGCTAGGACATGGAGATGTCAATTCCAGGTACTGGCCATCTTTTCATTTGGATTATCTTAAATACTGGATTAGTTCTCCTCCCCCCAACACTTCTTTTTTTTCTTTTCATCTTTACATATTTATTTGTAGAATTTTATACATATACACAATCACTCATATTTATAAATCATATATTAACTATATATATTTATAGAACTTTATAAATAGCTGTCTTAATATATATGCAGAGCTGAAATACTATACTGCCACTTGGTAAATTATGTTGCACAAATTATTAGTGGTTTCTGATTTTGTGATCAAGTGGATCTGTGGATAATTTTATAGCTTAAGAAAAGTTGTGTACATCTTATGAAGTTTAAATATGAGTACTTGTAACTTTCACAAACTACCACTATATTACTATAATTCTTTTTTAAAGTTATGCAAAACAATAGAGAAGACAGTATTTCCAAATTGTGTTTTTCAAAAATCATTAGTGGGCCTCGATTATAACTCATTAGCACAGTTCGTTCATTGGAAGGCACTGATTTAATCCTTAGCATTACACACATACACACACAAAATGAACAAAAATAAAAATCATAGAAAGTTTAGTCATTTTCCCTGGTGGCGTTATTTTGAAGTATTTGTTTAATAATAACATAAAGTCATTGAAACTTGAATAATGTTGAAATGGAAACTGTTGGTCTGATAGACTATTTTGTATCTTCTGAGTAGTGAATAATCTACAGACTACTAGTAGTCATTTCCCAATAGCCACTCATCATTATTTCAGTTGGTAGAAGAGTTTCATTTGGTGATATGACCATACAGCTGAAGAATGCTTTTCTCAGCCTTTACAGCAGCAGGATGTGACTGTGAACCAAGGTGATCTTTGCACCTTGGGAATCATGTTGTTAAAAGGAAGAGTCATGCTTTCCCACTGCCCTCTCTTTCACAGCATATTAGTTGATAGCATGCTTGCTAGAGGAACTGGACATGTCGTCAGAGCTCATCAGTAGGAAGCTATATTTTGAGAATGATGTTGCTACAAGTTAGAAATAACTGTGGTTCCTGCACCATAAACTGCCATAATGAAAAGGGCATCTGGGCTTCCTCATTTATATTCTTTGGAAGAAAGAAATTCTCTTCTCCTAGACACTAACTAAAATCCAGTTTTCTTTGTCTTGAATTCACCACATTGCTGCACCATTTTTATGATAGAGGATAGTGAAGTATGTGGACAACAGGCAGCTCTTGATACAATTTCTCATGAAGACTGTGACAGGGAAGAAAAAGGTTTATCATCATTTTTGTCATTACCATTATTGTTACTGATATTTAGCTAGTGATTATTTTTGAGTCATAACTGAAAAAGAGGCATTGTCATTACACATAGTGGAGCCTCAGTCATATGTGTAGTGAACAAGGGCACTGCCACACGCAAAAACTTGGCAGACAACTAAGTGCAAAAGGAAATAGTGAAAACCACAACTATACTAAAATTCCAGCCTTCCCTTTATTTTGTCTTACTATGAAGTGTGTATAGCTAATATCCTGCCACATAACATTCAGCTTCAATGTCCCACATAAGCCAGATGCTCATGGTGGCACATGTGTCTGGAGTTAATTTGGAGGTGCTGGGGCCCCTCATGTTCCCATTCTCTTTCTCTGTGTCTTTCTCTCTCTCTCTCTCTCTCTCTCTCTCTCTCTCTCTGTGTGTGTGTGTGTGTGTGTCTCTGAATAAATAAAATAAATAAATAAATAAATAAATCTTTAAAACAATAATTAGGGCTGGAGAGATGGCTTAGCAGTTAAGGTGCTTGCCTACAAAGCCAAAGGACCTCGGTTCTATTCCCCTGAACCCACATAAGCTAGATGCACAAGGGAGTACATGCATCTGCAGTTCATTTGCTATGGCTGGAAGCCATGGCACGCCTTTGCCCTCTCTCTCTCACTCTGCCTCTTTCCCTCTCTCAAATAAATAAATAAAAATAAAATATTAAATGTTCTATATATGATGAAAAGACTGTACACATGGTTTGGGCAGAGCTGAACTGGGTGAGAGTAGTTCACCTGCATGTCATTCCTGGTGGATTGGCATTTCAAGACTGCTTCTGTCTTGAACACTCTACTTATCCTGTCAGTCTGAATTTGTGTGATACTTGCAAGAAAGGGTCCACTGTTCTATTACTAATTTGGAAAGGAGTTTATCACTTAATTTGAAGGAATAATCTCAAGAAATAAAGCACACATATTAATTACTACAAACAAAACGTGGAGATATTTAGTTATACTAACGTATAATGATTCTACTGCCTCAGCTTCTCAAGTGCTGGAAATTTAGGCATGTTCCACCATAACCAGCCACTATAGCTACTTTAAATTTTTTTTAATTTTCATTTATTAGAGAGAAAGAGAGAGCATGGGCACACCAGGACCTCTAGCCACTAAAAATGAACTCGAGATGCATGCACCACCTTGTGTGCATCTGGCTTTTGTGGGTGATGGGGAATTGAACCTGGGTCCTTAGGTTTGCAGGCAAGTGCCTAAACTGCTATGCTATTTCTCCTGCCCTATTTAAAAATTTTTTTTATTTATGTAGCTACTATTTAAAGTCAAATATCAAATAGATTTCATACATTATTTCAAGATATGGGTCAGTCTTTCTATTTTTTCTTTTTGTTCACTATATTTCAAAAATTGCTGAATTCCAAATTACCGTACCATTTTCCATAAATGTAGACCTGTACTGTGAGGAAAAAAGTATAGACTTTTTGAATTGGATAATATGCCAAAATTTCATTTTTCTCTTTTGCTCTTGTCCTTATACACTAATATTCTACATTATCACTGGTTTACATATAGACAAAGTTTATATTTTTGCTTAACCACTACCTATACCTTACATTATTGTAATTTCTTTATACTTTAGTTTTCAGATCCAATCACATGGATATAGAATCACTATATATATATACATACATACATACACACACACATATACATATAACCTGACCAGCACACTTGCACATACATATAATTTTTTTATTGTTCTTCCTCTGCATTCTAAATAGTTTAATAAGTAGACTCAGTTGACATATAGAAACAGTTCAAAGACCTGAATTTGGAGATGAGTAACCAACCAACTTTTAGGGAAATCTTTTAAGTTCTTCATATCTACTTATAGATTTATTTTAAATAAGAATAATCCCAGCACTCGTTCACCAAGAGTTTAACCTAGTTAATTCAGGTCACAAGAGTGAACCCTACTAAAAAAAAAAAAAAAAAAGAATTTTTTAACACTGCTCCTATTTTGCACTCTCCCTTCAATCTGTTTGACTTGAACTTGGATGTACCCATGATGACATTAGTTTACCATGAAACCCTCTGCAGTGGCAGTTGTTTGTTTGGCAAAGCTCCCTGCCATAGTATTGAGACATTCATACCCTTTTTCACTGCTCTTCCCACCCGTATTTCTCCATCCTCAAGGGAGGGGGTCTACTGCTTTTTTGAGGAATGGCCATTATGTTCTACCTTCCTTTTCTTGTTTGCCTGCCTATTAATCTATGAGTCACTTTTCTTCATTGATAATTTTGTATAGCTCACAGTGATGTTGTTTTTTAAATAGTGGGTCTTACTACTGCTGTATCATGCTAATGGTCCCATTTATTTTTCTTATTTTGACACTTGTACAGTATTGAATTTTATTTCTACCTTGATAGAGATCCTTCTCATGACCCCAGACTAGATCTGCACAGTTCCTTTCTGAATCCTTAAGTTTAAACATCTGTAATGCAGTGATAGATTCTTCTTGGTTTATGGCCTTACTTTATTTGACTTGATCACTACTGTATTCTCCCATCCAAGTATTAAGTACTAGCCAGGCCTAACCTGGCTTCTGAGATCAGACCAGATTGGGCATGTTCAAGGTGGTTTGGCCATAGGCACAATACTGTATTCTCTGCAATCTTCCAGTTTTTTGATTTTTTTTTTATCCTTTTCACTTTATTTCCTTCTCAAATTAATAGGTTCTTTAATCTCTTCACTTCTACTCTTGCCAGTATCCTGCATGAATCAGATTGTATATTTTCAGTAGCTCAACTTTCAGACATCTGGAAAGAAATGAATCACTCAACCTATATAGTTTGACATAATTTCCAGTTTCACCCAGTCCTTCCATCATGGGCAATTATCCTACTGTTTTGCACTTTTGAACTATATGTCTTAGGATCTATCGAAACATAATGAAAGATATTGTCTGTCTTTAGGAAAAAATAGGAATAATTTCTATACTGTCCATAGAGCTAATGATCCGAACGTTTGCTTGAAAACTTGAGGGTCTGCAGTTATTCTGAAGCTCAGTCATGGCCTTCTTAGACATCTTTGTATTTAGCTCAAAACCAGTCCTGGGACTGGAGGGATGGCTCAGCATTGAAGGCTCTTGCCTGCAAAGTCTAACAACCCAGGTTTGATTCCCATGTACCCACATAATGCCAGATGCACAAAGTGGTGCATGCATCTGGAGTTCGTTTGCAGTGGTTAGGGGCTCTGATGTGCCCATATTCTAATATTCTCTCCCCAATCTCTGCAAATAAATAAAATAAAATAAATTAAATTAAATTAATAATTTTTTTAAATTTCTACTCTTTCTGAATCTAGGTGTTTATCTGTACCTGTCATCAACAACTGAATAGATGATCTGATCTAGAATATTTCTGTTCAACATTCTTTCTCTCAGTGCAGTATTTGCATTAACAATCACAACACAAATTAAAAAGTATTAGAGAGGGCGGGAGAGACGGCTTAGCAGTTAAGGCGCCTGCCTGCTAAGCCTAAGAACACCGGTTCCAATCTCCAGGTCCCACAGTTTAGCCAGATGCAAAGTGACGCAAGGGCACAATGCTGCACTTGCCCACAAGGTGGCGCACACATCTGGAGTTCCTTTACAGCATCTCCCTCTCCCTCTTTATCTCTCTCAAAAAAAAAAAAAAAAACAAAAAGTAGTAGAGAGGAAATTCCTCAGCCCACCAAACCCACACTATACCTATATCATTTCCACACTCCCTTGCTTATGCCACAGCAAGAGAGAGCTATGCTTTCTTCATACCCAGGAACCTTTTGCCTTTTCTTTAGGATCACCATTTCCCTCAGGGCAGTAGTTCTTTTCCTTTCTCCTCTCTGACCTCCTTAGCTCTTGGTCATTTTGGTGCCTTTAAACTTCCTCAAGTCTCTGTAATCTGAATAACAGCCTCTTCAACTTCAGTTTTGCTTTTCATTGTTGGTTTTCCTTTCTTTTCCTCTTTACTGCTGGATTACCTAAAGGAGTTTTGCCTGTTCTCCAACCTCACCTTTAACTGCATGTCTGCTACAATGTGGTGCCTGCTGCCACCATATATGCTTTTTTGCTGCTAAATGGAGTGGCCACACCCATCCCATTAGAGCATTTGCCATGTGCCTCACTTTTCCATCTTGAAGTCTTCTCTTTAGATAACTCTCCTAATGCCACATTTTCCAGGAATTTTTTTCTTAACTGGTATTTCCTGGTTGTCTGTTAATTCTTCCCCTCTCTATACCAAAAATGTTAGAAAAGACTCTTAAAGAGTAGCACTTGTTTTTTCTCTCTCTAGTAATCTGCCTAGATCCATTCTTCTTCAAGATATAAGTGAATGCTTCCACCATCCACCTCACTGCATAAAATACAAAACTTCCTTGGCTGGCTAGCTTATTAGTTCATCATAAATTACCCACATTTAAATATTTCCAGTTGTTATCTTTTCCCCCTTCCCACTTATTCTTTTGTTGCACTCTGATTTTTAAAAATGTACATTTTAGAATCCAGAATATTGTAATTACAATGTTTCAAACACAAAGCTCTCCTGTGGTATGTGTTCTACTTATATAGTGGTTATCATACTAGTTATATGGAAGAGTTACTAAAATAATTAACAAAATAATTAATAAAAGTACGAAAGGATAGTAGGGTGGTATTTATCATAACAGTTTCCATTTAAGTATTCTCTCTCTGCCAGACACTTATCCAAACACTTCTTTATTGCTTCTAGGAACCATGTGGGATAGATACAGTGTATTATTATTCTCCAAGTTATAGAAGAGAAAATTAAAACACAATAAGTCATAGTGACTTTGTCAGAGTTCTGGCCTCATTGCCATGAATGGAGTAGGAGTCAGTCCTGGACCATCTCCTCTGGAGCTTATAGCCACTGCTGTTATGCCTCTCAGTCTGCTTGTTTTGCATCCTTGCCTGCTTTGATAACATAGAATGTAGCACAGTCATATAAGTTAGCAAAGAAGATTAAAAAATCAATTATTTCATCTAGTTTTTGGACTGAATTTCTATTAAGGCATCACATAGCTTTTATTTTTTCCAAAAAATGTATAAGCGATACCTAAAATGACATTTAGTATACAAGGTTAGCAATTTTTTCCTTTTAATATAAAGGAATCACCAGTATTTATTTGTCCATGATTAGTGTAAATTCCAAAGATCTTTTTGATATCCTCCTTAGCATTAGTGCCTGTGTCATTTTCATCCTTGTTTACCTAGCTCAGAGACAGGCATGTAAATAAGTGATACTGAATGTTTCTCACAGTGCCTTTTACCTTTTCTATTCTTTATTTTACTGTTGATTCATTATTTTATATTCTAGTTGAATCTTGTAAGAAATTGAACTTTTTTTTTTTATACCTAGGGGATGTCCCACTCTTGTTCAAGCCTTGCCAGGCCCTAGTACACAAGTCACTGCCGGCAGCAACCACACGGCAGTCCTTTTACTGGATGGACAGGTCTTCACATTTGGAAGTTTTTCTGTAAGGAATGTTTTAACCATTAATAATATTGTGTTGTGTCATTGTCTTGTACTTTATCTACATTACTGCTTTTTCTGGTTCCAGTAAAATTCTTGTATTATGATAATTGCATATGCTTATTTCTTGCCTCTACCCTAACACATGAAACATGAATGATAGTCTTTCAAATAATCTCTACTTCAGCATTAGAATTCATGGAATTTAACATCTGTGTTAGAATTGGGCATGTTTATTCCAGATCAAAATCCTTTGAGCATTTGATGGAGCTAATTCTGTGATTTTCTCAAATAATTTGTAAAGAATAATTCTCCTTAAGAAGAACAATTTCTATAATGGAACCTTCTCAAAACTTAGGTTTTTATGTAAAATCATCCTTTACTTTTTTCTCTCCTTGTTTCTTTCTCTCATTCTCTCTACCAAAGCTTGAAAGGTATGAAAATGCTCTGAGAGTTTTGTGTAGTTTGGCACAGTGAATGTCAAGGAAATCTCCCTAAGACTGTACTAATAAACCTTCTGCTATCTCTGATATGGGTAACTGTTCAAAATTAAGCCTTTAGGATGTGGTTTACAAGTCTTAACTTTTAAGAAACATAACTGTGGACTTTAAAACTATTTTTTATTTGAAAACAGTTTTAGAAACTTATGGAAAGATTGCAAAAATCATAACTATATCTAGAGAGTGACCATGTATAGCCTTTAACCAGATTCACTATTGTTAATAGCACATTGTACACATTCTGTCTTAACTCTGGGCATTTATGTAGATCATTTCTCTCTGAATCTTTTAAGAATAAGTTGTATACACTCCAGCCATTTACTCATAAACACCATAGTTTTACTCTGTCAGTTGACTTAGTAATTGTTTTTGGAGTCTTTGCCCTCTCATTCTAGGTTCAGGCACTGTCTTTGCCTTGGTATCTCTTTAATGTGTATCAGTTCTTCTGCTTTCCTTGGCTACTATAACACTGACATTTTAAAAAATATGGCATGTTAAAAAATAGATTCTTTAATTTTGTGTTTGTGATGTCATACAAAAATAGTAAACTCAGAGTACACTCCCTTCCTTCCATTTCCTTGGCATCCCTGCTTTTCCATATCCTTCAGTGAATGTTTGTAGATAATGAACAACATTGTACTCAGGTTTGTCCTTCTTGTGATTCGACTCTAAAGAGAAGTAGGTGTGCACATGTGGATACATGTGCCACTTCCACCCAGTACAGATACATGGATAAGTTTATGTATGTGGAAGTGCATACATACTCTATGTGTATTATTCATAGTTATTGCCTCATCCTTACTTTTCAGAAGATAGTATTCTATTTATGCATGTGTACTTTTCTGTTTTCCTGTAATGTATCTCCTAGCAATTACTCCATATCACTTTATACAGATCTTCCTTATCCTTTTTTGATCTCTCCATTGTGTATATACTATATATTCAGTCAGTATATTCAGTATATTCAGTCTGTTTCTTAGGCTTAGACATTTAAGTACTTTTCAACACTTTGAAGTGATAGTGAATATCTTCAAAGGTTTGTTTTGAGGTAAATTACAAGAAGTGAGATTGATGGGTCTAAGGTCAATATCTGGGTAGGTTTGTCAGTTTTAGTAATCCCCCTGTATTTTGCATTCACAAATAATAGTGCCACTTCCCCACAGCTTTGCTAACAGAGGAATGTGCTGGCATGCCTTTTAATTTGTACCAATTTGATAAATGAGAAGGATAGTGCTCACTTTGAAACCCTTTTTCTGTAGCTGGTGCTTTGAACTGTCAAATCCTGGTCCATTTAAAATTTTGGCATTAAGGGTGTGAGTTGGTCTCTTGGAGGATTTTGTCCTATCTGCTCTGTTTTGCTTTGCCTCACTCTGTATGCTTTATATCCACAGGCCTGTGGGGAGAGGGTTTCTGCCTCTGGTTATAGGTAACTGAAAAAATATGAGTTATGCTAACTCCCAGAACTGCTAAAGGTTTAAGTCACGTGTGGGTTTATTTGCTCAGTGTGTTGGCCTTGTTTGTATCTTTTGGAGGGGAATGTGTCATAATATGAAGTTAGTTCATCATTGCTCTCTAGATTCAGAAATTCTAGTTACAGACTTCTGTGAAATTACTGTGTCCATCTCTCTCAATCCCTGTGGGGGTTTAGGCATCTTATAGTTTTAGCTGCTTATCTTCATATTAGTTAGATGGTACAAAGGGAATACATATTTATTTCAATAGTCAAGATGACTTCCTTTTTCTCCCAAAGTGGAATTTATTCTTAAATATTATTTTTCTTTGTCTAAAAATACACATTGACAAGGGATACCAATAAATATGAACTGTTTGGATACATCTGTCTGTCAGGTGCTTGTCACTTTCCATCCCCTGGCTCTCTGCTAAGGACTGGAGGTATAGTTGCTTTTGTCGTCACTTTGTGGTTTTCTATTTGGGACATTGAAGGAATAAATTAAAAAAAAAAAAATCTCATTAGAAACCTGGTAGTTGAATGAGAACTGAATGAGAATGTCTGTAGTACTCTATGCCCCTTGATCCTAAGGTGTTTTGTTTTTGCTGTACTTAGTTGCTCATTCTCATTGGTGACATAGCTTTGAGGATCACTGTAGCCATGATAGATAGGGGTTTCTAGAAGGGATTGATATGGGGAAGAGAGTTCCCGAGTAAATTACCTGATCCAGCTTCAGCATTCTTTATTCTTTTTCAGATACTGGCTTAATAGTAAGTCAATTTGTTTTGTTTTTTTTTGTTGTTTGTTTGTTTTTTTTTGTTTTCAAGCCATGGTCTCACTCTAGCCCAGGCTGGCCTAGAACTTACTCTGTAGATCCAGTAAAGTAAAGTTCTTCCCAACCAGCAACTATTGATACCCATAAAGCCTTAATTATTTTATTTTATTTATTTACTTATTTGAGAGAAAGAGGCAGAGAGAAAGAGAGAGAAAATGGGCACAGCCAGGGCCTTTAGCTACTGCAAATGAACTCCAAACACATGCACCACCTTGTGCATCTGGCTTACATGGGTACTGCAGAATTGAACCTGGGTCTTTGGACTTCACATGTAAGCACCTTAACTACTAAGCCATCTCTTTAGCCATAAAGCCATGATTTTAATGTGAGTTAACTTGTATTTAAGATATCACACCATATCATAAATTTCTCCTCTTTGCTTAAAACATGAATGAGCCCTGTGTGGTGATGCACACCTTTAATCTTAGCACTGGAGAGGCAGAGTTAGGATCACTGTGAATTCAAGGCGAGCCTGGAACTACAGTGTGAGTTCCAAGTCAGCCAGGACTACAGTGAGAGACCTTAACTTAAAAAAAAAAAAAAAACAAGGCTGGGCGTGGTGGTGCACACCTTTAATCCCAGCACTTGGTAGGCAGAGGTAGGAGGATCGCCATGGGTTCAAGGCCACCCTGAGACTACATAGTGAATTCCAGGTCAGCCTGAGCTAGAATGAGACCCTACCTTAGGAAAATAAATAAATAAATGAAATAACTTACTAATAATTTATGTAAGAGCTGCATCATTTTGTAATGGCATTCACAGTTTATTTTTTTTGGACTGCTACCCATTGTACGAGTTTAAAGATGGCTTCTTTTATACTGTCAACTTAAAATACCAAGATGAATTATCTTTTTTTCTTCTTTTTCCAGATAGAGTCTCATTGTAACCCAGGCTGACCTGGAATTCATTATGTAGTCTCAGGGTATCCTTGATCTCACAGAGATTCTCCTACCTCTGCCTCCCAAGTGTTGGGATTAAAGGCATGCGCCACCATGCCCGGCTTCAATGTAATTTTTAAATGAAACATTTGTAATAATAATCTTTAAGCATTGTTTACTTTAATACTGTTATTTTTTAAATTTTACTTATTTATTTGAGAGAAAGAAAGAGGCAGAGAAAAGAAAATGGGCATTCCAGGGCCTCTAACTGCTGCAAACAAACTCCAGATGCATGTGCCATCTTGTGTGTATGGCTTTTTGTGGGTCTTAAGGAATCAAACCTGGGTTCTTTGGCTTTGCAGGCAAGTGCATTAACCACTAAGCCATCTCTCCAGTCTAATACTATTCTTTTAAATGTAGGTCAATTAAAAAGAATGGGGAGCTGGGCGGGGTGGTACACTCGGAGGCAGATAATAATAATTATATAATAATAAGTATATAATAATAAGATAAATAATAATAACGGGGAACATTTTTTGCATTAAAACAAAATATTGGGCTGGAGACATGGCTTAGCAATTAAGGCAGTTACCTGCGAAACCTAACGACTCAGATTCAGTTACCACATAAGCCAGATATACAAGGTGGTGCATACATCTGGAGTTCATTTGTAGTAGCTGGAGGCCCTGGAGCACCCATTCTCTCTATCTGCCTGTTCCTCTCTTCTAAATGAAAGAAAATTTCAACTTTTAAAAAATATTTTGCTTTGCTAGAGACTACCCAGGAATAATAGAAGTTACATTATGCAACCATAGAGTGAGTTCCAGGTCAGTCTGGGCTCGAGTGAGACCATATCTGGAAAACAAAAAAAGAATAATTAGCCAGGTACATTGGTGTACACCTTTAATCCCAGAACTTTAGAGGCAAAGATAGGAGGATCACCATGAGTTTGACGCCAGTATGGAACTACAGAGTGAGTTCCAGGTCAGTCTGGGCTACAGTGAGACCCTACCTCAACAAAACAAAAAAAGAAAATACTCAAAATATATAAAGAATCAGATTGCATATAGCTATTTCATCGATTGTTCTTGACATTATAAAACTTACTGTTATTTATCCAACAATATTTTCAGTTTTATTTATTTAAATTTCCAGAAAGGACAGCTGGGCCGACCCATTTTGGATGTACCATATTGGAATGCAAAGCCAGCCTCCATGCCCAATATTGGATCAAAATATGGAAGAAAAGCTACTTGGATAGGAGCAAGTGGTGACCAGACTTTCTTACGAATTGATGAAGCACTCATTAATTCTCATGTGCTTGCTACCTCGGAAATTTTTGCTAGCAAACACATAATAGGTAAATGGTTTGTCTTTAACCACAGGCGTATAATCTAATAGATTGTTCTATGCTTATATGCTAGAAAAAATGGAAGATCTATAAATTAGAATATTCTTAAAATAGTGATAGAAATTTGAGTTACATTACATATAGAAGACTTATACTAGTGTGAGGAATTTTTTATGTTAAGTAAATAATTGAAATTGATTTTTGTGAGAAGTTATAATGATCAAACTTTGAAATTTAATTAAAGAGGTGTAGGAGCATTCAGTATGGATCTAGACAGCCTGATTTGTTTTTTATTTTTATTTTTTGGTTTTTTGAGGTAGGGTTTTACTCTAGCCCAGGCTGACCTGGAATTCACTATGTAGTCTCAGGGTGGCCTTGAAACTCATAGCGATCTTCCCACCTCTGCCTCCCGAGTCCTGAGATTAAAGGCGTTGGCATGGCTGTTTAATTGTTATTTCTTCCACTTAAAAAAATCATTTACTTAAACTGTTTAAATATATTTGAGTTTTGTCATGTGTGAAATGATGATAATACTACTTTCCTTTTGGGTTTGAGGAAATTAAAAAAAGCAAAATATATGTAAAATGGTATGTAAATGTTTTTCCATTAGGTTTGGTACCTGCTTCTATATCAGAACCTCCTCCATTTAAATGTCTTCTGATAAACAAAGTGGATGGGAGTTGTAAAACTTTCAATGACTCTGAACAAGAGGATCTGCAGGGATTTGGTGTGTGTCTTGATCCTGTGTATGATGTAATTTGGAGGTATGCATATGAATTCATAAAATAAAACAGTGTCAGCAAAACAAAAATAAAATTTAGTAGTATGGAATTTTTTCTGGATACACTCACTGTGTAAAGTAGAATAGTTCTAAGAATAAAAACTTACTTGCACTAGATTCGGGTTATAATATCTAGTTAGTTGGACCGTGTCCTTTCCATACGTGCTGAAAGCAGTGAATGGAACAGATGATCCTATTTCCTTCCCAGTCCTTTATCATATTCTCAGTGTTCCAGAAGAGATGAAAGACAGTCTCCTCCTCTGTTTTTGTAAAAAAGCTGGAGATTATTCTTTAAGTTTGGATCAGAGTTTCTTCCTGTTATCCTGACTTGGCAGCTCTGAGTCCTTGGTATTTCTCCATGAGTCCCATGGGTTTACAGCTGTCACTGACATCACAGAGCTTGTGTCAGCTCATTTGGACTTTGCTTCTCATCTGCATTTGCTTCCTTTGCTAATTCTTCAGGAGCTACTTCTGAATAATTAACAACTTGACATTTGTAAGAAGCAGATTAGCTGTTAAGAAAACCAATTTTATTTCCCTCTCTTAAATTTACACAAATTATACATTTGTGTTTCTCTTTAAAACTAAAATGAAATACATGTAAGACAAAGCATGAATATTCGTCTGATCTTTTGCTTCCCCCATAATAATCCTACTTTCTATATTGATCAAAAGTATTATGATTGGTTTGCATTATTTGACAAACTTTTAAATGCATATATTTAATTCCTTTATAGAGTATAATTATTAAAAAACCTAAAATTGCCGGGCGTGGTGGCGCACGCCTTTAATCCCAGCACTTGGGAGGCAGAGGTAGGAGGATCACAGTGAGTTCAAGGCCACCCTGAGACTACATAGTGAATTCCAGGTCAGCCTGAGCTAGAGTGAGACCCTACCTCAAAAAACTAAAACCAAAAAAAAAAAAAAAAAAAACCCTAAAATTTCTCTCAATAGTAATTTAGAGATATTTTCTAGTTATTAAAGAACTACTTGATTATTTAAACTATAAAGATTTCTTTATTTGGGACATACCACATATACTTAACTGCATGCCCATTAGCAAACATATTTTAGTTTACTTTTTAGTTACAACATTATCTGTGATGCCTCACAGGAAACATGTGGCACATGTGTCTGGAGTTTGTTTGCCATGGCTGGAGATCCTGATACATCTTTTCTCTCTCTTACACACATAAATAAATAAAATATTTTTTAAAAGTGGGCTCTTTAGTAATGTGTGGTGGGGCACACCTTTAATCCCAGCACTCCAGAGGCAGAGGTAGGAGGATTGCTGTGAGGTTGAGGCCACCCTGAGACTACAAAGTGAATTCCAGGTCAACCTGGATTAGAGTGAGACCTTACCTGTAACCCCCCCCAAAAAAAAAAAAAAAAAAAACTTCGAATGTTGATCTAGGCTGTTAATTACCCTCTCCCTAACTGCATGTAAGCATCTCCGTTTCCCCATACTGTCAGCAGCAGTAAGCAGTACTCTTATTGTTTCCTATATTTACCATTTTAATTATTTAATTTATTTGAGAGAGAGGCAAATAGAGAGAATGAGTGTGCCAGGGCCTCCAGCCACTGCAAATGAATTCCAGACGCATGTGCCACCTTGTGTGTCTGGCTTGCTTGGATCCTAGGGAATCAAACCTGGGTCCTCTGGCTTTTCAGGCAAGCAAATTAACCACTATGCCATCTCTCTAGCCTCTGGATTACTTTATTTAATAGATCTTTATTGAGTATTGAATATGTGCTTTTAGGCTTAGAGACTTGGTTAGGTTTTTGAAAACACACACACACACACACACACACACACACACACACACACACACGGACAATTTCCTAGTTTCATTTCCCTCTCTGTTTTTTATTCCCTCCTCTTCCTACCTTCCTTCTGTCTTACTTTTCTTCCCTCCCCCTTCCTCCCTTCTTTAATTCATGCTGAGATCACTTAGAATACGCTCTGCCATTGAACTATGTCCCCAACTCTAGAAAGTTTTCTTAATCGAATGGAGAAATAGATCAGGATTAGAATAGGAGAATGAATTAAACTGGAAGATACAGCAAAGAGCATTAGTCATAATGATACAGACAAAATATGGAAACATGAAAGTGTAGATATTTGAGGATCTTTAGTGAGAAATCTACTAGATATTCAATATGAAACAGATAAAAGATTATAATGGGGCTGGGGAAATGGCTTAGCGGTAAGGTATTTCCCTGTGAAGCCTAAGGACCCCGGTTCGATTCCCCAGGACCCACATAAGCTAGATGCACAAGGGGGAGCATGCGTCTGGAGTTTGTTTGCAGTGGTGTGCCCATTCTCTCTCTCTCTCTGCCTCTTCCTCTCTCTCTCTCAAATAAATAAATAAATAAAATATAATTTTTAAAAAAGATTATAATGTTTACAGGGAAGGCAGCATTGTAATGGTAATGCCTAGGAATTTGCCAACCAAAAAATTTGAATGCTCAAATATTAGAAATTAATTATGTTTCTATTATCTGCAACCAAATGACATTGCATTGATACTATAGGACACTAAGATCAGAACATAATCTTTAAAGCAACCAGTGAGAAAATAATTATTCTTTGCCAAGGGAAAATATTACTAATAATATTATATTACTCATAATGAAAATATTACTAAAATTATTTATATTACTAAGACTTTTCAAAAGCAAAATGCAATAATATTACTGATAATTTCAGAATTTCTATCATAAAATTTGTATTGTGTAAAATACTATTTTATGGCTGGAAAAATGGCTTAGTGGTTAAGGAGTTTACCTGTAAAGCCAAAGGATCCTGGTTCGATTCTCCAGGACCCATGTAAGCCAGGTGCATGAGGGGGCACATGCATCTGGAGTTTGTTTGCAGTGGCTAGAGGCCCTGGCATGCCCATTCTCTCTCTGACTGCCTCTCTTCTATCTTTCTCTCTCTGTTTGCAAAAAAGTAAATAAAATTAAAATACTGTTTTAAACACCTTAAAATATTTATTTATTTACTTATTAGCAAAAAAGAGTGAGAGAGAATGGGTGCTCCAAGGCATCTAGCCACTGCAAATGAACTCCAGATGCATGTGTCAACATGTGCATCTGGTACATGGTTCTGGGGAATTGAACATGGGTCCTTAGGCTTCTCAGGCAACTGCCTTAACCGGTATGCCATTTCTTCAGCCCTTAAATGCATTTAAAAAAAATAGTTTTATTTATTTACTTCCTTGAGAAAGAGAGAGAGAGAGAGAGAGAGAGAGGGAAAAAATAGGTGCACCAAGGCCTCTAGCCATTACAAACGAACTCCAGACACATGCAGTACCTGTGCATGTGGCTTACGTGGATCCTGGGGAATTGAACCTGGGTCCTTTCACTTTGCAGGCAAGTGCCTTAACTGCTAAACCATCTCTTCAGGCCCCTTAAATGGTTTTTTTAAAAAGAGTTTGCATTTTTTAAATTTATTTATGTTATAAGAAGAGATTGAGAAGGAGAATGGCATACCTGGGCTTCTAGCCACTGCAAACAAACTCTAGATACATGTGCTACTTTGTGCATCTGGCTTTATGTGGTCACTGGGGAACCAAATCCAGGTCATTAGGCTTTGCAGACAAGCACCTTAACTGCTCAGCCATCTCTCCAGCCCCTTAAATGCTTTTTGAAAAATAAGTATTGTTAATAAATGTAACATAAAATTTGCCATTAACTTATAAGTAGACAGTCTGTGGTGTCAAATATATTCACATTATTGTGCACAGATTGCCAGAACTTTTTTATCTTGCTAAATGGAAACTCAACAACTATCCATTTACCCTTCCCCAGCCTCTAAAAGAGACCAGGAAATGGAGATAGCTTTTAGAATTTTTAATAATTTTTTTATTTTTTGTTTTTATTTTATTTTTATTTTTTTGGTTTTTCGAGGTAGGGTTTCACTTTGGTCCAGACTGACCTGGAATTAACTATGTATTCTCAGGGTGGCCTCGAACTCACAGCGATCCTCCTACCTCTGCCTCCCGAGTGCTGGGATTAAAGGTGTGCACCAGTGGTAGGAGAACATTATGACTTGACTTTCTTATATTTTTATTCATGTTTTAACTATTTACTAGAAAAGGCATATCCACTCAGAGTCATCTGTATCCATTTTACTTGTTTCTTTCTAAGAATAGCAGTCCATAGCCTTTGCCTATTTTTCTATTAGTTTGATTGTTTCTTATTTTTAAGGGTTGTTACATATTATGGATATCATCGTTTTGTTTCACATGTATGTTTCATATATTTTCTTTCAATTGTCCTTTGTTTTATAAATTATAATGGGTATTATGTTGTACAAAATCTTTGTATTTGTATATGTTCATAAAATTTTAAGTTTATAACTGCTATATTTTTCATAAACTATTATAATTTGCAGTATTCTTGTTTAGGTTATTTTTTTCACTTTTAGAGATTCTTTTAGTTATAAATTTAGTTTAGATATGGAAAATAATGAGCAACATACTTTCCTAATTAAGCTAACCATGTCATTTATTCTTGCACTATTAATTATAACTTCGAAGTTTTGGAAATAAGTGACATGTGAGGTGTTATAATTATTACCTTTCTTGAAAGGTTTCGACCAAATACCAGAGAACTGTGGTGTTACAATGCTGTGGTTGCTGATGCTAGACTTCCCTCTGTAGCAGACATGCAGTCCAGATGTAGTATTCTGAGTCCTGAACTTGCCCTACCTACAGGATCAAGGGCTCTTACCACTCGATCTCATGCAGCCTTGCACATCCTAGGTAGGTTGCTATTTAATACACAGTTAATTTACCCTAATGTATGCTGTGCTAAGGTTTAAGATTTTTGTAGAATATTTAAATTTGTATGTCATTCTGTCATGTTTGTTAAACATGATAACATGTAAGTGCAAAACAAAGTTTTAAAAATATTATTTATTTATTTATTTGATTTGAGAGAGAAAAGAGAGAATGGGCACTCCAGGGCCTCCAGCCACTGCAAATGCACCCCCTTGTGCATCTGGCTTACATGGGTCCTGGAGAGTTGAACCAGGATCCTTTGGCTTTGCAGGCAAACACCTTAACCACTAAGCCATCTCTCTAGCCCTATTTTTTAAAAAATATATTTTATTTAAATCAAATTTAATTACCTAAGAAACTTGTCCTCCATGAAACGATACATGAGATCTCCTCTGTCCATACCATGAAAGAGCAATTGACATATAATTAAATATAAAGCACTCCTGAATATAACATGATTAATAGGAAGCTACTTACTGTTCTTCAACTTGATTATATAAACTTTAGAAACATGGATCAAATAATTTAAATCTGTAGCTATAATATTTACTTTCTGTGCATTATCTTACATTTCATTAAAATATATTTTGTAGGTTTTCTGTCATTTCTTTTATAATAAAGTTGTCTGCAACACAACTTAATCCCCATTTGAGATACAGTATCGATTGCTTTTAAAATCAATTCTTATAAAAGACTCATTAATGTTCATCTAGTATTTTCAACTGTGAAATCATGTTCCTGAGCATAATTAGTTGATTATGTAATTCCATTACATTTTTTCCTCAATATCATTGGTAATTATTTTAATAGTCATCTAAAGCTAACATTAAAGTTATTTCAGACCAGTAACTCTTCTCAGAAAGCACTGTAAAAATTAAACTAATTCAGAAAATTTCATAAAAGGAAGTTTAGCATTTCCAACTTTTGGAGATTTAGTTTGTGAAAAATGCTATCATATAGCATATGGTTAAATATGACTATTTGTGCCAGGGAGAATTTTGACTGTTTGTCCATGAAATAATTAAAGTTTGGAATATGTTTATTGTCCACATTAAAATTTACTTACTCATTTTAATTTTTCCTGTATAGTATTTAATATCAGCAATATTATAGGAAATTTTAATTCCAAAGGTTTGAATTTTACTTTTCTTGCTCTTTTAGGTTGTCTTGATACCTTGGCTGCTATGCAGGACTTAAAAATGGGCATTGCATGTACAGAGGAGGAAACGCAAGCAGTAATGAAAGTTTATTCCAAGGAGGATTATAGTGTAGTGAACAGATTTGAAAGTATGTATACTTGGACTTAGGAATACTACTCCTTAACTGAAATATATGCATATTTCAAAATATTACTCTTCATATCTTTCAGGTCATGGAGGTGGCTGGGGTTACTCTGCCCATTCAGTTGAAGCCATACGTTTCAGTGCTGATACTGATATTTTACTTGGGGGTCTTGGTCTGTTTGGAGGAAGAGGAGAATACACTGCTAAAATAAAGGTAAAGTTCTTTCACAGTGGTGCTCTGTTGTGTTTGAAGATGTTTATTTTGATTTAGTTTATTATCTTAGCATTGCTTCCTTTTTTCTTTTTAATTTTGTCCATTTGCGGTTGTTAATGCCTTCTTTAGAGCTAGAGGAACATTACTAAAATTTTACACAAAGGTATAAAATTAGAGACTTATTAAAAAAATACAGGACATGGTGGCACATGCCTTTATTTCCAACACTATGGAGGTAGAGGTGAGTTTGAGGCCAACCTGAGATGACTTAGGGAATTCCAGATCAGCCTGGAATACAGCAAGACCCTACTTAAAAGACAAAAAAAAAAGTGATTTTTTTTTTGAGAGAGAGACAGAGAGAGAGGGAGAGGAAGACAAATAGAGATGGGCGCGCCAGCAGCCTCTCAGCTGCTGTGATCGAAATCCAGATGCGTGCACCCCCCTGTGGTCAAGTGCAGCATTGCTTAGGCCATCTCTCCAGGTTTGATCTCTGTTCAGATCCCATGTAAGCCAGATACACAAAGGTGACACAGGCACAAAGTCACACATGAACACTAGGTGGTGCACACATCTGGAGTTCAATTTCAGTGGCTGATGCCCTGGCATGCCAATTCTTACTCTCTTACACACACATACTCTCTCTCTTAAAAAAAAATAAGAAGAAAGAGGAAGAGGAAGAAGAAGAAGAAGAAGAAGAAGAAGAAGAAGAAGAAGAAGAAGAATAATTATTATTAGATCTGGGCTCCCTGCCAATTCTCACTCTCTCACACACATTCATCCCCCACACACACTCTCTCTCGCTCTTAAAAAAATAGAATAATAAGAATTAGATCTGGGCTAGAGACAGATTTCCAAGCCACAGCTTATATTTGAAAATTTTAGACTTCCAGCATAGTGCTCACTCAGTAAAGTTAAATGCATAGTGATGTTTTATCTGTTTTTAAAATATTTTTTATATATTTATTTTTATTTATTTATTTATTTGAGGGAGAGAGAGAGAGAAAGAGACAGATAGAGAATGGGCATGCCAGAGCCTCTAGCCTCCACATAAACTCCAGACACATTCACCACCTTGGGCATCTGGCTTATGTGGGTACTGGGGAATTGAACCTGGATCCTTAGGCTTCACAAGCAAGATCCTTAACTGCTAAGCTATCTCTCCAGCCCTTTTATCTGTTTTTCTTGTACTTCACCTGCTAGAATTCTCTAGGAGAAAAAATATTTTTACACGTATTAATTAGTCCACTTTTAAAAAAAGACTTCTTTCCTAATTCATTTTTCCATACCTGGACTGTGCCTTCCTTTTTTGCTATTTTATATTTCATGTTCTTCATCATTCCTTTTCCCACGCTGTAATACTTTAAACTATTTTTTGCTCCTTGTATTTTTTTGTGAATCCTCTCTTTTCTCCATAGCTAATAGTTTTGAGGCCTTTTTTTTTGGTTAGGTATTTTTCTTAAGTGTTCCACATATACCATTTCATTTAGTTTTCATGGTGACTAAGTTGGCCACCATCAATATCCATTTTCTTTTACAGATGAGGAAATTAGATGACAGGTTCTCACTGCTATTAACTAATAGCACAAGAAACTTTGATAAAATCTTTCTTTGAGTTTTATAATCTCCTTTGTATTTATAATTCTTGCTTTATTATATCAAGTACAAAATGTCTAGTATATAGCTGCATATAGAACATTTAATATGATAGATAAGTTAGTAGTCAAAATTAATACAGTCATTGACCATTTTTTTAAATAAAATTTTCTTTATTGTTTATAGGAACATTCAGATCGTCTACTTCATCTTGGTTGAGTTTTGATAGATTTTTTTAATTATTATTTTTCTATTGACAACTTTTATACTTACATACAAAAAAACCACCTGATATTTCCCTCCCCCCATTCCGCTTTAGAAGTCCAATCTCCATCATATCCCCTCCCTCTCTCCATTAGTCTCTCTTTAATTTGATGTCATCAACTTTTTCTTCTGTTTTGAGGGTCTTGCGGAGGTATTGCTAGGCACAGCAAGGTCATGGATATCGAGGCCAATTTCTGTCTGGGCAGTTGCATTGTAAGAGGTCATACCCTTCCTTTGGCTCTTCCATTCTATCCGCCCCCTCTTCCCCAATGTTCCCTGAGCCTTGGAGGGTGTGACAGAGGTGTTTCAGTGCTAGGCACTCCTCCATCCCTTCTCAGCACTATGTTGCCTTTTGGGTCATCCCAGTGGTCATCGCCATCTGTAAAGAGAAGCTTCTCTAACCAGAAGTGAGAGTAGCATTAATATGTGAATATGAACATTAAGTGTAGTGCTTTCAGGGCAGCTTGGTGGGAATAATATATACATTTAGTCAGACAAGAGCAGGCTTTATACCCCTAAGGTTCATAACCTCACCTGCCATAGACTTTTGCTTAGGTTTTTCAGTACCAGGTATGTATTCCCTCCCTTAGAGAGGGCCTTCACTCCAATTATGGAGCAGTTGGTTACCCCAAGAGTAGACATGCCAGTATTGCACCCGTTCAATCATTGGGCCTGTCTGGCCAAACTTTAATATTCAGCGTCCACTGTTTTCACTGCTGATGACTTCTGTCTCCCATACGCTGCGTGCAGTGCAGTTTTTTCCAGCTTTCAGTTGGCTGGTCTACAGGGAGAAGGTTTTCTGCTCCACACCAGCTTGCTTTCTCAGTGACCTTGCCTCTCAGGCAAGAGATGTCTTCAGCAATAGAATCTTACTGTTTCTCAAGGGAAACCAAGGGCTTTGGCAAAAGCCTTTAATGTTTTGGAGGCTACCGGGACCTCCTTGGCCAACAACTCACTGGAAGGTATCCCATCCCAGGTACTGAAAATTTTCTAGTAACAGTCTACAGCTACTAGATGTGCCATTATTCAAAAAAGTAATTTTATATAAGTCTTATTCACAATATCTTGAATTTAGATTGACCCCCCCCCCGCCCTTCTTTTATGGATTCTCTTCCCATGGCCTCGCTTAGGCCATTCCCCTCCCTGTAATCAATTCTTCTACTTACATATGTGCAATACCATACACTTAAGTCCTTTCCTTTCCTCCCTCCCTTATAGCCTTTTACCAGCTTACTGGTTTCTGGTACCTATTTTTGGTTCCAGTTCACACACAAGACTATACATTTGTAGCTTGGATTGACATATGAGAGAACATGTGACGTTTGACTTTCTGAGCCTGGGTTACCTCACTTAGAATAATCCTTTCCAGATCCATCCATTTCCCTGCAAATTCCATAATTTCATTTTTCTTTACCACTGAGTAGAACTCTATTGTGTAAATGTACCACATTTTTGTTATCCATTCATATGTGGAGGGACATCTAGGCTGCTTCCATTTCCTAGCTATTGTGAATAGAGCAGCAATAAACATGGTTGTGCAAGTATCTCTAAGGTAGTGAGAAGAGTCCTCTGGATATATGCCTAGGAGTGCTATAGTTGGATCATATAGTAGATCTATTTCTAGCTGTCTCAAGAACCTCCACACTGATTTCCACAATGGCTGCACCAGCTTACATTCCCACCAACAGTGTAGAAGTGTTCCTGTTTTTCCGCATCCACGCCAACACTTATTGTCATTTGTTTTCTTGATGGTAGCCATTCTGACAGGAGTGAAATGGAATCTCAAAGTGGTTTTAATTTGCATCTCCCTGATAGCTAAGGATGTGGAACACTTTTTTAGATGTTTATATGCCATTTGTATTTCATCTTCTGTGAATTCTCTGTTTAGTTCCATAGCCCATTTTTTAACTGGGTTGTTTGAATTCTTATTGTTCTGTTTTTTGAGTTCTTTGTATATTCTTTGTATATTCTGGATATTAATCCTCTATCAGATGTATAGCTGACAAAAATTTTCTACCATTCTGTAGGTTGTCTTTTTGCTCTATTCACAGTGTCCTTTGCTGTACAAAAGCTTTGTAGTTTCATAAGGTCCCAGTGGTTGATTAGTGGTTTTATTCTCTGAGCAATTGG
Source organism: Orientallactaga sibirica (assembly GCA_036365145.1). Taxonomy (NCBI): domain Eukaryota; kingdom Metazoa; phylum Chordata; class Mammalia; order Rodentia; family Dipodidae; genus Orientallactaga; species Orientallactaga sibirica. Next base: position 18,420,622 of record JAEOAD010000024.1, on the reverse strand, counting down.
AGTTATATTCAGAAAGTCCTTGCCTATGCCAATGTGTTGAAGGGTTTCCCCTACCTTTTCCTCTAGCAGTTTCAGAGTTTTAGGTCTGGTATTAAGGTCCCTGATCCATTTGGACTTGATTCTTGTGCATGGAGAAAGACAAGGATCTATGTTTATCCTTTTACATACAGATGTCCAGTTTTCCCAGCACCACTTGTTAAAGAGGCTATCTTTTCTCCAATGAATATTTTTGGCATTTTTGTCAAAAATCAGGTGGCTGTAGTTGCCTGGATTAATATTTGGGTCTTCTATTCTGTTCCATTGATCTACCTGTCTGTCCTTGTGCCAGTACCATGCTGGTTTTGTTACTATGGCTTTGTAATATAACTTAAAATCGGGTTTGGTAATACCACCAGCCTGATTTTTGTTGCGCAAAATTGTTTTGGCTATTCGAGGTTTTTTTGTGTTTCCAGATGAATTTTAGGATTGTTTTTTCTATTTCTGTGAAGAATGCTATTGGGATTTTAATGGGGATCGCATTAAATGTGTAGATTGTTTTTTGTAATATTGATTCTTCCAATCCAGGAGCATGGGATGTCTTTCCATTTCCTTGTGTCTTCAGCAATTTGTCACTCAAGTTTTTTTAAAGTTCTCTTTGTAGAGATCCTTCACTTCCTTGGTTAAGTTTATTCCAAGGTTTTTTTTGTTTGTTTGTTTGTTTTTTGAGGTAATTGTGAATGGGAGAGATTCTCTGATTTCATCCTCTGCACATTTGTTGTTAGTGTATAGAAAAGCTACTGATTTCTGTGTGTTTATTTTGTATCCTGCTACATTGCTAAAAGTGTTTATCAGCTCTAACAGTTTGCTGGTAGAGTCTTTAGGGTCTGTTATGTACAGAGTCATATCATCTGCAAATAATGATAGTTTGATCTCTTCCCTTCCGATTTGTATCCCTTTTATGAGTGTCTCTTGCCTTATTGCTATGGCTAAGACTTCCAGGACTATATTAAATAGTAGTGGGGAAAGTGGACACCCTTGTCTTGTTCCTGAATTTAGAGGAAAAGCTTCAAGTTTTTCCCCATTTAGTATTATGTTGGCTGTAGGTTTGTCATAAATAGCTTTTATTATGTTGAGATATGTTCCTTCTATTCCCAGTTTCTGTAATACTTTCACCATGAAGGGGTGTTGGATTTTGTCAAATGCCTTTTCTGCATCTATTGAGATGACCACATGATTTTTGTCCTTCAGACCATTTATATGGTGTATTACATTTATGGATTTGCATATGCATCTCTGGGATAAAGCCTACTTGGTCAGGGTGAATAATCTTTCTGATATATTCTTGTATTCTGTTTGCCAGTATTTTGTTGAGAATTTTTGCATCCATGTTTATGAGGGAGATTGGTCTGTAATTTTCTTTTTTTGATCTGTCTTTGTCTGGTTTGGGTATGAGGGTGATGCTGGCTTCATAGAAGGATTTCGGTAGAATTCCTTCCTTTTCTATTTTATGGAAAAGTTTGAGAAGCATTGGTGTTAGATCTTCCAGGAATGTCTGGTAAAATTTAGCAGTGAATCCATCTGGGCCTGGGCTTTTTTTAGTTGGCAGATTTTTTATAACTGCTTGGATCTCTGTGGTTGTTATAGGTCTATTTAAATCGTTTATCTCATCTTGATTTAATTTTGGTAGGTCATATGAATCAAGGAAATCATCCATTTCTTTCAGGTTTTCAAACTTAGAGGCATATATATTCTTAAAGTATGTCCGTATGATTTTCTGAATTTCTTTGGTATCTGTTGTGATGTTGCCTTTTTCATCTCTAATTGTATCAATTTTTGTCTCTTCTGTCTTTCTTTTGGTCAGATTTGCTAAGGGTTTTTCAATTTTGTTTATCCTTTCAAAGAACAACTCTTTGTTTCATTGATTTTTTTGATTGTTTTTTTGGTTTCCATTTCATTAATTTCTACCCTAACCTTTATTATTTCTTCCCATTTACTGATTTTTGGTTTGCCTTGTTCTTCTCTTTCCAAGGCCTTAAGGTGAAGCATTAAATTGTTTAGTTGTGAACTCTCTAATTTCTCAATATAGGCACTTAGAGCTATAAATTTCCCTCGTAGGACTGCCTTCATTGTGTCCCAAAGGTTTTGGTATGTTGTATTCTCATCATCATTTGATTCTATGAATTTCTCAATTTCCTTTTTAATTTCTTCAATGACCCATACATCGTTCAATAATGTACTGTTTAGTCTCCATGAATTTCTGTATGCTCTGTAGTTTTTCTTGTTGCTGATTTGCAGTTTAATCCCATTATGGTCAGATAGCATACAAGGGATTATTTCAATTTTCCTGTATTTGTTAAGATTTGATTTGTGTCCTATTATACGGTCTATTTTAGAGAATGTCCCATGTGTTGCTGAGAAGAATGTATATGCTGCAGCATTTGGATGGAATGTTCTGTATATATTTGTTAGGTCCATTTGTTCCATGATGTCATTTAATACAGATGTCTCTCTGTTTATTTTTTGTTGGGTAGACCTGTCAAGTGATGAGAGCAGGTATTGAAGTCACCCACTACTATTGTGTTAGGAGTTATCTCTGACCTTAAGTCTAATAGTGTTTGTTTGATGAAATTGGGAGCCCCCATGTTGGGAGCATATATGTTTAGGACCATTATCTTGCCTATGTTGAATGTATGTGTTTATATATTTCACTTAATTTTTTCACATTTTTAAAGAGTAGATACTCTGTTGCATATTCTCAATACTTTAGTGTATATTGGACATGAGTGAATTATAAACACACAACTCAAGATTTATACAACTGAATGATTGAAGAACATGTGATTTTCCTTTTTCTCTAGCTGTTTGAATTGGGTCCTGATGGAGGAGATCATGAAACTGATGGAGACCTTCTTGCAGAGACTGATGTCCTGGCTTATGACTGTGCTGCTAGGTAAATGCTTTGCTCATTATTCAGGGTATTCTTTGCATACTGAAAATTAAAAAGTCATTATAAATGAATAAATATAGCTCAGCAAGGATGTATTAGATAGGATCATTATGCTTGAAAATTTTTCTCTATATATACTTACAATTCACTTAGTAATGGGGATACATTCTGAGAAATGTTAGGCAGCTTTATTTTCTTACAAATGTCATGTAGTTTCCTCACACAAACATAGATGATGTTGCCCACTGTACAGCATAGCCACTGAACATTACCTGTTCTTTGGGTTTTACCACAACTTTGTTCTTAATAATAACACACTTAGGGAGGTTGTACTAGGTTTTTTAAAAAACCCTTTCATTGGGCTGGAGAGATGGTTTAGTGGTTAAGTGCTTGCTTGTGAACCCTAAGGACCCTGGTTCGAGGCTGTATTCCCCAGAACCCACGTGAGCCAGATGCACAAGGTGATGCATGCATCTGGAATTCGTTTGCAGTGGTTGGAAGTCCTGGTGCACCCATTCCCCTCTCTCTCTCTGTCTCTGGCTGTTTCTCTCTCTGGATGTCTGTGAAAGTCTTTTCTATATTCAATTAATAAACACTTTTTCTGTAGTCACTGTGTGATAGAACCAGCTCTAAACACTTTTTATTTACCAATTGAATTCTCAGGACAGTTCAGTGAACTAGATGTTATTTTTTCACCCCTTTTCCAAAGGAGGAAAAACTGAGTTACAAATGGTTGTACAAACTCGCCTAAACTGTCCAAACTAGCAGCAGGTGACAAAGGCAGGACTTCACCTCATGACACTTGTCTCTAGAACTGTTTTCCTAATGTGCCACCTCTCAAAGCACATTGAATACCAATAATCCCACTGAGGAGAGCCCTCAGTGAAAAGAGAGTGGGGTTGAGGGATTATAAGAGTATGACCTTTTTTAAAAAAAAATTTATTTCAGGTGGGGGCAGAGAGAAAATGAGCACACCAGGGCCTTTGGCCACTGCAAACAAACTCTAGACAAATGCGTCACCGTGTGCATCTGGCTTACTTGGGTATTGGAGAATCGAACCTGGTCCGTAGGCTTTGCAGGCAAGCACCATAATCACTGAGCATCTCTCTAGCCCTCAGTATAACCTTTAAAAAATAAAGTTTAATTTAAAAAAAGAGTTTAGTTTAGAATTTGGTTGTATTTTAAGTTTTTTTTTTTTTTTTTTCAAGGTAAGGTCTCATTCTAGCTCAGGCTGACCTGGAATTCACTCTGTATTCTCAGGGTGACCTGAAACTCATGGCTATCCTCCTATCTCTGCCTCCCTAGTGCTGGGATTAAAGGCATGCACCACCATGCCTGGCTAATTGTATTCTTTTTGTGTAATTATTATATCACTTTATTCTTGCAATCTCTTTATTTTATAATTTATTCATATATTTTAAAAGGAAAAAAGGTAAGGGGAGGTTATTAACTATGGCCTTTCTCACACTTAAACTGTGTCATTTTGTATGAGTCACTTCAGCAGTGACCCAGCATACTCCATAGGTAATCTAATCCAGTTCCTTCTCACATCCATATTATAAACCTCACTGTTGTAATAATCTTGTAAACATTATTTGTTTATTTATTCATTTGAAAGAGAGGAGCAGATAGAGAATGGGTACACCAGGGCCTCCAGCCACTGCAGATGAACTCCAGACACATGTGCCACCTTGTGCATCTGGCTTATGTGGGTCCTGGGGAATCAAACCTAGGTCCTTTGGCTTTGCCAGTAAGCACCTTAACCGTTAAGCCATTTCTCCAGTCCCACTGTTGTAATCTTTGAAGGAAGGGAAAATGCATAAATAGATTAATGTGATGGCTTATGTAACAATTTCATGGAAATGAATAACCCTTTAAACTTCTACAGCACATTGTAATAAAGGTATTGACTTCAAAAAAGAAATACCTTAGCTGAGTAAAAACTTTAAAACTTCAAATTTTCATTTTATGAAGAATTTTAATGTGTTTTTGTTATAGTGAATATAAGTAAGTATATTTATCATACATATATTTAGAATAATAAATATAATAAATGTATGTGACAGGCAAGTGAAAAGACATTATCTTTGACTCATTGATTTCTCTCAGAGAAAAGTATGCAATGATGTTTGATGAACCAGTTCTCCTTCAAGCCGGATGGTGGTACGTAGCATGGGCTCGAGTGTCAGGACCCAGCAGTGACTGTGGATCTCACGGACAAGCTTCCATTACCACGGATGATGGGTAAGCAGCATGCTTTTCTTATGGAACTTTTAATTTGTTTTGGATGAAAACTCAGTAGACTTTAATATAATTGCTAAAAGTTAAATGTCTGTAACCTTATGTGTCATACAACCAAATCTGCCAAGCTAAGATCTAGACGGCACAAAGAAGAAGTTCATGTCAGATGACATTAGAATATATTTCTGTGTATTATTTAAAAGCTTTATTACCAAATTAGAAACCACATAGAAGAATGGTACAAGGACAGTGAGAAATTTGGAACCATAAAAAAGATTCCTTAACTATCTATACATAATTTAAATTGAAAAGTTTCTGTGACATGAGATGGTATTCATAAAATGTAGAGAAAATTTTACCATTTAAAATATGATATATACACATTTATGCAAAGAGAAAGAGAAAGTAGTTTTCAGCTTATAAACATTCTCAAATGCATTATCTCATTTGATGGACCCCATAACTTTTGAAGCAACTATTAGCCCCATGTCTATTCTCAGGGGAATAGAGAAACAAAATACTGAGATGATTTGTTTATAATCATGTGGTTACTGTGTGCATACCTGTATATGGTCTGGAGTCTGTTGTTGTTGCCAGCCTAATTTAAACATTATTATTCTGGTCCATATGCTTAAAGGACTATCATTTGTAAGGCGAAATTAAGTTTATTTTTGTTACTGTTGAATTGAAATGTGTACAAATTACATAATAGTACATTACATAATAGTATATTTCAGATTAGTTCACCTCATACCAGCTGATCAAGAGACTTATTTATGAGGTGAATTTGTATTGCCAAGTATTCAAGAAAAATCAAATCTATCATTGCATGTATCTCTGAATTGCATTCACCCTGGGCTGTGTGGCTCCCAAATGGTGTTCAGCAAACTTGGAATATAGCATTTTAAAACTAAAGCGTCTACTATATCTAGTCAAGTAGGATTTTAGGCTTTGCAAATATAAATTTCTGTTAAAAGTTTGATTACTAGCCAGGCGTGGTGGCACACGCCTTTGATCAACACTCGGGAGGCAGAGGTAGGAGGATCGCCTTGAGTTCAAGGCCACCCTGAGACTAAGAGTGAATTCCAGGTCGCCTGAGCTAGAATGAGACCCTACCTCGAAAAAACAAAAAACAAACAAACAAACAAAAAGCTTGATTATTGTGGTGAAAGCTGAACTGAAAGATTGAACAGGAGCAAGGGAGCTCCTCACCTAGAAGTCCCCATCATGTTCAGTTCCTATGTGTCACTCGTCCGTTCAGAGTTAACACCAAGAAATTATAGTTAGGCTTTTGTGGGGTTTTCCTCAAAATAAGAATAATTTTTATTACTATGAGATTTGAAAACAATTGCTAAGTTCCATATTCCTTTTATGAATCTTAGAGCTTGTCATTGTTTATATCATGTTATTTTTTTCTCTTCTTAGAGTTGTTTTCCAGTTTAAGAGTTCAAAGAAATCAAATAATGGTACAGATGTTAATGCTGGTCAGATACCTCAACTGTTATACAGGTATTAAACATTTATAATTAGCTAATTTATTCTTTTATTATACTAAATATATTCATTATAAAATATGTAGTATAATAGAGAAATTAAACATTAAGCAAATTGTTCTAGTAGAAATAGTGCTAATTTTACAAACATTTAACTAAGATGGCATTTAGTGTATTTTATTTCTATTTTTGCCTGTGTGTAATGTGCTGTGGGGGGTGTGGTGTGGTGTGTGCATGTGTATGTGCCCTTGGAGCTCCCTGCCCATAGACTGTCAGGTGATCCTCTCCTTTGCTGTCCCTACCCTTTCTTATTTGAGCCAGAGTCTCTTCCTGATACTCTTACTTGCTATTTTTCATGAGCCCAGTTGATTCCCTGGCTTCTGCTCTTCTTTATGGGACTGGGATTATAGGCCCATGTAACCATACCCAGTTGTTTATATGGGATCTAGAGATTCAAATTCAGTCACTTTCATGCTACCTAGGGTTCTCATTCTTGTACAGGAAGTACACTTAACTGCTGAGCTATCTCTGTAGCCCTATGTCTATAGCATTACAGAAATGTCTTAAGAACAAATAGTTCTTGTTATGAAATGCTTGTTTATAATACCTAAATTTCTTCAGTTTTACCTGTTTTATTAAAATTCAGCTAAAATATAACTGAATAGTTTTTAATTTAAAAAAGATTAGAACTATTTTTACTTTATAGTCTCTTTATGTATATATTTGGAATATGTTTTGTTGACATGCTTTGTATTTTGATCATAATTTTCTCCTATTATTTTCTCCTCAACTACTTCTTCTTCCCAGTTAGTCCCTCTTCTACTTTGATTTTTTTTTTTCTTGTGTGTGGGTGTAACCCTCTGATTTAATAAATTGTTGTTATTTGTAGTACTGGCAATTGAAACCTGCCCTCATGCATGCCGGGCATTGCACAACCACTCAACTACATCCCTAACTTTTTAAAACATATTTTTATTCATTTATTGAGAGAGAGAGAATGGGCACACCAGGGCCTCTAGCCACTACAAACTCCATGTGCAAGTGCCCCATGTGCATCTGGCTTTATATGGGTTCTAGGAAATAGAACCTGGGTCCTTAAGCTTCACAGGCAAGCATCTTAAACACTAAGCAATCTCTCCAACCCCATCCCCAACTTTTTATAAATATTTTTTCTATTTTATTTATTTATTTTCGAGAAAGAGAGAGAGAGAGGAAGAGATAGATAGAGAGAAAGAGAGAATGGGCACGCCAGGGCCTCTAGGCAGTGCAAATGAACTCCAGATGCATGCACCCCCTTGTGCATCTGGTTTACATGGGTCCTGGGGGATTGAACCTGGGTCCTCTGGCTTTGCAGGCAAGTGCTAAGCTATTTCCTCAGCCTCACCTTTTAAAAATTGTCCATATTACTATTAATCTTGCACTTTCATAATTACTCAAATTATCTGTATTAAAACAATAATAATATTTTAATAACCTATATTTAATATATTGATTTTCTAAACAATTTCAGGATGCTATAAGCAAACAAAATTTGTCCTTAAAGAAATGAAATTGAAATTGGAGAATACTAGATGTAGACCTAATAATTTATTGTGTGTGTGTGTGTTGTTGCTGAATCAAACCTAGGACCTCAGACACACTAGCTGTGCACTCTACCATTAAGCTATAGTTCCAGCTTTGTAGTCTCATATTACTTACTCATCTTATAAACTAGATTAAATTTGAAAATCCCTTACCACAACTAAATTTATATCTTAAATTGAAATATCAGCAATTGTTCATACTATATTAATTTCATTTTTAACATTGAGAATTTTAATCAGTTCACAGTAATTCAGACATGTGTGGAAACATATGCCAATGTATTTGTTTATTTACTTCTAGATTACAATATTAGAATAAAGAATTCAAATGAATATAAACCCTCATTAAAAACTACATTTTTGGGGTGGGAAAGATAGCTTAGCAGTTAAGGTACTTGCTTGCAAACCCTAACAACCTGAGTTCGATTCTCTGGTACCCACATAAAGCCAGATGCACAGTGCTGCATGCATCTGCAGTCTGTTTGCAGTGGCTGGAGACCCTGGCACTCCCATTCTCTGTCTCTTTCTCTCTCTGCTTGCAAATAAATAAATTAAAATATTTAAAAAATAAATTAAAATTTAACATATATTGTTCTATAAGGTAGAACTCAAAAAGTAGATAAAATAGTTATCTTTCATATCTTTCTTTCAACTGACCACTAAAATAACTTGAATATGCAAATTTTGTTTCACCCAAGAAGGGATTTTTGGTATTAATGTTATCCATTATAGCCATTGTTTCTAATAAGTAGCTCTTTGAACATAACAAAGTCCATTGAACTTCTTGTAAATCTTGGCTGAGTAACTACATTCCTAGAGAACATGGCTTTTTTAGGTTCTTTTATGGAGACTAATGTTCTCTAGTAAAAGGAGAAAGCCTCTACCAAACAGTTTTAAAAAATGAGGCTTGGGCTGGAGAGATGGCTTAGAGGTTAAGGCGCCTGCCTGCTAAGCCTAAGAACGCTGGTTCCAATCTCCAGCGGTTCCAATCTCCAGGTCCCACGTTTAGCCAGATGCAAAGTGATGCAAGAGCGCAATGCCGCACTTGACCACAAGGGGGCGCACACATCTGGATTTCGTTCACAGCAGCTGAGAGACTGCTGGCGCGCCCATCTCTGTCTCCCTCTCCCTCTCTATCTCTCTCTGTGTCTTTCTCCAAAAATAAAAAAAAATAATAAAAAAAATTTTTTAAAGTGACGCTTAAAAAGTATACATGATAAATATTTGGTTAATGTTAGCAAATGTTTCAAGGAATCCCCATATTGGCTTTTTTTTCTGGCAAAAAAAATCAATTATAATTTTTTTGCTATTGTAAAATGTATATTTTAAAAAGAACGTCTGCCTTAGTGTTGGAACTAACATACCTTGCATTCCTATCTGTAGACTTCCGACCAGTGATGGCAGTACTTCCAAAGGCAAGCAGCAGACCAGTGAGCCTGTGCATATTTTAAAGAGGTCTTTTGCAAGAACTGTCTCCGTGGTAAGCCATCTTGATGATGCTCAGCTTTTCCTTTCAGTACTAGGGGTCACTGGTCAGATTCATCTCATCACAGCTTTTTAAACTCAGATTTAATATTTATATCCTAGCCAAAGATAATATGTGGTTTACATAGTAGGAAAGTGAAAGTGGATGCTTCTTGTGATTTCACATGTGCAGCTGACTTGGCCTTAGACTACAGATGAAATATCTGGTGCCTTTTTTTGAATTTTTTTTTTGTTGTTGGTTATTTGAGAACGACAGACACAGAGAGAAAGAGGCAGACAGAGAGAGAGAAGGAATGGGTGCACCAGGGCCTCCAGCCATTGCAAATGAATTCCAGATGCATGCGCCATCTTGTGCATCTGGCTTTACAAGGGTCCTAGGGAATCGAGCCTTGAACCAGGGTCCTTAGGCTTCATAGGCAAGCGCTTAATCGCTAAGCCATCTCTCCAGGCCTTGGTGCCTTTTTTTTTTAAATAGGCCACATTCACTGGTAAAAGATCTTGGTATCTTTTGATTCAGAAAAGATATTTTGACTATTTCAATAACCTATTGCATTTATGTAAGAATGGTTTTGTGGTCATTAGGTAATTGAAGTAATTTATTTAACAATCATTTTTTAAAAGTTGAATTAAAAATTCTTAGTTTTGATATTATTGTCACTAGCTGTCTGGAATTGGTGAGGATAGAGGGATATATTCCACTTGGAAATTCTGTAATATATAATATCTGTTAAACATAAGCATGAGAAAACCTCCAGACCCACTAGATCTGAAGAAAAGTGTACCTCTAAACCCATAGTCTGGAAATTTAAAAATCCAAATAGCACTTTTTTAGTATCTTTAAGGAATTATAGAAATTATCCCTGAAAGTATAGTCCTTAATTTTTTAGTATCTTTAAGTGCATTTATTTTATCTTCTATTAATTTATCAAAACTTGGCTCTACTTTGTATTTTAATTGTAATATGTAGACATCATTTAATTGTTTTATATCTATTTTTCTTTTCAAATAAACATTTAATTATGAGTGTATATTATTTTTCCATGGTTATATGATAAACTATATAGGCTGTTATAAAACAACAAATACTGTTTTTATAAATGTCTGCCTACTTTATCTTTTTGTCAAAATTCAAAGATAATTTTTTAAAACACTTTTATTTAATATTTTATTTATTTTAGAGAGAGAGAAAGATTATGTCAGAGAGAGATAGTATGGGTACATCACAGCCTCCTGCAGACACATATATCACTTCGTGCATCTGGCTTCATATGGGTACTGTGGATTCAAACCCAGGTAGTCAGGCTTTGCAAAAACAAATAAAAATAAAAAAACACTTTTAACCACTGAGTCATGTCCCCAGCCCTCAAAGATTCTTTTAATGGTAAAGCACAAAATGAAGTATGAGTATTATTGGAGTTACCAAAACTCAGTCTAAAATTCTAGTAGTTTGCTGTTGCATGCCATCATCTTCCTTCCTGTTGAATTCAAGGTGTGATAGCATTTGAACTAAGAGTCTGTTTTCCTCCTCGGGGTTAGGAGTGTTTTGAGTCATTGCTGAGCATTCTTCACTGGAGCTGGACTACCTTAGTCTTAGGAGTTGAAGAACTTCGAGGACTAAAAGGATTCCAGTTCACAGCAACACTTCTAGACTTAGAGAGACTGCGCTTTGTGGGGACCTGTTGTCTGAGGTTATTGCGTGTCTATACATGTGAGATTTACCCAGTATCAGGTATGGTGAATTTTTAAAAAATTTTTATTATTTATTGACAACTTCTATTCTTACAGATAATAAGCCATGATATTTCCCTCCCCTCTTCCCTTTCTCCTTCAGAACTCCACTCTCCATCAAATCCCCCCTCTCTCTCCATTAGTCTCTCTTTTAAATTGATGTCATCATCTTTTTCTCTTATTATGAGGGTCTTGTGAAGGTGTTACTAGGCACTGTGTGGTCTGGATATCAAGGCCAATTTCTGTCTGGACAGTTGCATTGTAAGGAGTTGTACCCTTCCTTTGGCTCTTCCGTTCTTTCTGCCACCTCTTCCGCAATGGACTCTAATTGGAGGGTGTGATAGAGATGTTTCAGTGCTGGACACTCCTCTGTCTCTTCTTTTCAGCACTATGTTGCCTTTTAGGTCATCTCAGTCGCATCACCATCTGAAAAGAGAAGCTTCTATTACCAGAAGTGAGAGTAGCATTAATATATGAATATGAAAATTAAGTTTAGCGCTTTCAGGGCAGTTTGGGGGGAATAAGATATACATTTACCAGACAAGAGCAGGCTTTAGGGTGTGATTTTTTTTTTAAATGATTTTTAGAAGAAAACAATTACAACATTGCTAAGGTTTATATAAACATAGCCATAGGTTTAATTAAGATGCTAGTTACTGCTAAAATGCTATTCTAGAATGTCTTTAAGGTACTGCTAAAATGCAATTATAGGATGTCTTTAAGGTACTGCTAAAATGAGATTCTAGGATGTATTTAAGTTGCTCCTAATAATTTTGAAGCATACTTTAACTTTTAACCTTTAAGTTGTTTCACATGGAGGTTATGATCATTTTAATCTATATGGTAAAGGACTGTCTTATCTTGTTTTCACATCTTTAGTACCTAATAAACTATTTTTCAAAGCTACAGGAAAAGCAGTTGTTGAGGAAACCAGCAAACTCGCAGAGTGTATTGGAAAAACCAGAACTTTATTAAGAAAAATTTTATCAGAAGGAGTTGACCACTGTATGGTGAAGTTGGATAATGACCCTCAAGGATACCTCAGCCAGCCCCTGAGCCTCCTAGAGGCTGTCCTTCAGGAGTGTCATAACACATTCACAGCCTGCTTCCATTCTTTCTACCCAACTCCTGCCTTGCAGTGGGCTTGCCTCTGTGATCTGCTGAATTGTTTGGATCAGGTAATGGAAGTTTATAACACATTACTAGAAAATCTAATATATTGCTTAATACACTTCAAGAAAATTGAACTTGCTACTGTCTCTAACTTTTTTAAAAGTCAGTTGGGAAGTTAGTTTGGTATTCATATTATATAATTGAAAAGTTGTTTTGTTCTGTTTATCCTGTTTTTATTATAAAATTGGTAGATTCTTTTAGGTGACTGCTTATTTTTTCTTTCAATTTATTAAGTGAGTAGGGAGAGAATGTTGGAATAGTTACCTTCTTGTTGCTGGACAAAATCCCAACCAAAAGCAGCATATGGAGGAAAAAGTTTATTTCCGGCTTATTTCTCAAGAAAAAGTTTCATCATGACTGCATTTTAAAAGTATGGCTTGGGCTATAACACCCCAACGTCTACCTCAAGTGACACACCTCCTCCAGGAAGGTTCTTCCTCCCAAATTGCCACCAACAGGGGATTGAGTGTGAGCCTATGGGGGACATGTCATATTTAGATCAGTACACAGAGATGGAGTACAGAAGAGTGAGGGTGAGAACAAGGACAGCACCAGATGGCCCTGGTTGTCCATGTCTATAGTTACAGGAAAGAGGAAAAGGGGAAAGAATCTGATAACATCATTTATGAATTTCAAAACAGCTAGAGCAAATATTTGAAAATATGTGAAGACTTCAGTGCTCCTGTTTGAGTAATTAATGAAAGAACTACACAAAAAAAGATCCAGAGTGGAGAGGATTTCAACAAAGATCTAACTGACATAAATAAACTAGAATGTATGATGACAGAATGCATATTCTTTTCAAACATACAGGGAATTAAAAAGATGAAGACCTTAAAAATATAATTTTAGGTCATAAGACAAATAAGACATCAATAAGATATTGAGAAAAGCACCATGTAATCAGAAAACAAACAACACTTTGAAGTAACCAGTGGTTCAGTGAAGAAATAATAAAATAAATCTAAAAATATTTCTATTTGGGCTGGAGAGATGGCTTAGTAGTTAAGTTGCTTGCTTGTGAAGCCTAAGGACCCAGATGCACACAGTGGTGCATGCCTCTCCTTTGTTTGTGGTGGCTAGAGGCTCTGATGCACCTATTCTCTCTAACTGCCCCTCTGTCTCTCCTCTCAAGTAAGTAAATAAAATAGTTTTAAAAATGAAATATTTCTACTTAAAAGATAAAAATTCTAATATTACTTTGATGTAGCTAAAGTGTTATGCAGTGTCCTTACATGTTTATAGTCACAAAAGAGAAGTATAGCAGACAGCTTCAGGTTCACTGAAATAAACTTCCACGCCAGGCACAGTTATGGAGGAAGGGATATTTATTGAAGCTTACAGATCCAGGGGAAGTTCCATAATGGCAGAAGAAGCTGGTCTGCTTTCACAGGACCAAACACACAGAGAGAAAGCCAAAAGCCACACAGCACAGCACACCTCAGGAACTCCTACTAGGCACACTTTGCATATCTTTAGAATGAATTCTCAAACCCACCACCACACTTCCTCCAGCCGGGTGGCTGCAGGTGCAAACTACAGCCTAATAAAACACTGAACATATTGGGGGCCATCTATTCAAATTACCACAAGAAGAAACATTTAAACCTACTGTTTATATTTCCACCTGATAAACCAGAAGGAAAAGCAAGTCAAACTAAAGAAAATAATGGATACCAGACATCAGTGAGCTAGAGAAGAAGGGCAACCGAAGCTAGCAAGGGATCTTTGAAAAAGAAATCTATGAGCTCAAGGATGAGTAAGAGACTCCAAATTAAGTAAGACAGAGCAAAATAGTGATGGAACAGGACACCGGACATTGATGCTGCAGGCGAGCACAAACATGCATACTCCACACATGCATCACACCCTACCATATCACACACAAGTAAGAAGAGATACCTAAGAAAAATCTATAGCAAACTTGCTAATTAATGGTGAAATATTGAATGCTCCTTGAGTTTGGAAACAAAATAATTGTTTTCTCCCCTTGTTTTTAATATTGTAATGGAAATCTTAGCCCCAGGACTCTCCCCTGGCATCACTTCAACCTCTACCTCTATCACCCATAATTCATAATCGTCAGGGCACCCTAGACAATCAGTTCATTTGCTGGAGCAATAACATTGCCAAGACTGCCTGGTGAAGTAATGACCACAGCAGTCTCCCTTTGCTACTCAGACGCAATCATTGGTTCCATGTATGTGTTGTCTTGCTTTCATGCTTGAGTTGTAAGTAGTGTTTGTAGAACTAAGTAAGGTGTGCATGATTGTGATGAATTAGGATTCCCTACGTGGCTATTTTAGTGTTTTGTTTCAAAATTACATAACTGGTATTAAGATGTGATAACAATTTAATTGACAAAAATATCTTCGGTACTTATTGGAAGTGGCTTTTGATAGATTCTAATGGAGACCTTTTTGCCATCTCACATTGAAAATTAGTATTAGAGGGACTGGAGAGATAGCTCACCAGTTAAGTTGCTTCCTGTAATGCCTAAAGACCTGGGTTCCATTTCTAAGTACCCACATAAAGTCAGTTGCATAAGGTGGCACATATGGCTGTTTGCAGTGGCTAGAGATACTGATATGCCCATTTTTTCTCTCTCTCTCTCAAATAAATAAATACTATTTTTATAAGAAAAGAAAAAAATAATAGCAGAGAGAACTTGTGACTGTTAAAATACAGAAACCTAAAGTTGTATTTGCTATAAGAATGGAAATAGAGCCGGTTGTGGTGGCGCTCACCGGTAGGATATTGCTGAAGAGGCGGAGGCAGGAGGATCAAGAATGGAAATAGGTTTTTCTTATCTGCACGATTTTCCCCTATCTACTGGACAGTAACCCAAATAATCACTTTTTAAAATACTGATGTAATGTTACAGCAAAGCAATTTAAATGATTGATAGGTACTTTTGATATGAGTTAGAAAGCTTTCTGTCAATCACACAACTTGGATTATTTTGATGCTTATTTCTTTGGGGGACATTTTCTAAAAGGATATCCAGGAAGCAAACTTTAAGACTTCAAGTAGCCGACTCCTCGCAGCTGTCATGTCAGCCCTGTGTCACACTTCTGTTAAGCTGACCTCGATTTTCCCAATTGCATATGACGGAGAGGTGTTACTGCGATCAATTGTCAAACAAGTCAGCACAGAGAATGACTCAACACTAGTCCATCGTTTTCCACTGTTGGTAGGACATATGGAAAAGCTCAGCCAGGTGGGTCTCTTCTGAATCTTTCATATTGGCACAGTAAATTTATAGATGAGAGCATATTTAGGTTGGTACCTGTTCTTCTGTATTGGCAATTTAATAAATATCTCTTTTATAATAAGGGACAAATTTAAGTTGTCATTTTTACCTATAATGCAGCAACATAATGTTTTATTTTGAATAATCACCTATAAAATTGTGAAAGGTATACAACGAGTACCTTTTTTATATTTTGTTTTGCCCTATCATTTGAAAGTAAGTAGTTTACAGATACCATAAGCAGTATTTTATGTTCTGGAGTAATATTTTAAGTTTCTAACATGAAACCATAAGAAAATGAAAAACTTTTAAATCATCTGTAAAAAGCACTGTAAAATAGCATAAGAAATATTTGGCAACTACTCCTCGTTTATTGGAAAGTTCTATAGAGGGAAAATAATTGAAAGATACCCATAGAGTACTTACTATCCATGATGCTGGCAAGTCTGAAATGAAAGGGAAAGGGAGAGCAGTCTCTGTCCTTGAGATCTCCCCTCCCACCTGCTCGGGACTTTCCCTCATATTTTCATAAATGTATTTTTACTTCCACAAAAACGAAGTGGGAATTGAAGAGATGGCTCAGCAATTAAGGTAAGGTGCTTTTCTACAAAGCCTGACGACCTGGGTTTAATTCCCCTGTACCTATATAAGGCCTGATGCACAGTGGCACGTACATCTGGAGTTTGTTTGCAGCCCTGGCACATCCATTCTCTCTTTATCACTGACGCTCTTCTCTTTCTCTCTCTCTCTCTCTCTCTTTCTTTTGCTTTCAAATAAGTAAAGCTATATTTTAAAGTGAAGTAGAAAATAGAGTAGTTTTTATCCTAATTATTATACAGTAACATTTTATGTTGACAAAAATTATGAAGAAAAATTTAATATGTAGAAATAAGACAAGATTGTATAGCAGAGTTTGCAGTTAATATAATACCTTATGTGGATCATAGTAGAAATTTAAATATATATATATCAGAACCAACATGATAATAGTTCAGCCCTACTACCAACTAAATGAATGAAAGTAATATTGAGATATCAGTTTTTATAAAACTAGGAAAAATTAAGTTCTTTCTTTTATAAAGTAGTAGTCTGATAAGATTACAAAGAGACATACTAACCTTACAGATCACTCATGGAAATCTAAATTAGTCTAAATAGTCCCTTTTTTCAGTGTTTTAGTAAGTATTAATTGTGTACTTATTATTTACTGGAGTTTTAATTAGGTACTATCTGAGCCACAAGTAAATAATTACAGCCTTTGAGTTGTAAACTACCAGATACTGTTAGATGATAAATTTTCAATTTACTCTTGTGTGTGGAGTATTTCTACACCATCCAAATGGATAATTAGAATATTTAAACTATATGTATTTTATTAAAACAAAAAGTTTAAAAAACTTAATTAGATCCTTAAATGTTCTTTACTAAATGAAATATCTGAATTGGGTATGTTAAATTGATAGAAAATGGTTGAGCCATTATAAGTAACTATATTTAAATTTATTATCAAGGCAAATGTTTAAAAAGTAAAAGTGTATGTACACAATGGTGAATATGAGATGTATAGGCAAAAAGCTACATAGCAATAGAATACTGTGAAATAAAAGTAATGTATGGTGATATGGGTGATAAAATTATGAATAATCTGATCTTTAGGAATTCTCATTAGTATTATAATTTTTGAAAAGTAGGTACAATAAATTTGTATAAATGACTAATGTAGTTATTAATATTAACTAATTGTATGTTTATATTAATTGTAGTTGTCTTGGTTAATATATATTCTTCTGCTGTATTTTTAATGGATATTGTACTATTATAATATTTTTAACATTTTGTTATAGTACAATCACACACATATATAAAGAATACTAAGAATACTTCAAATATTTCAGTATTTTAAACATTGTATCATTGCCTACATTTTCATGTATAGTCATGATTATTTTCCTCGTGTAAATTTTTTTAAGTTCAGAATAATTCTTTTTATTGCAGACAGGGTCTTATAAGTCTTTATTAGAAGCAAAATAGGCATATAACTTTTTAATTTTTTTTTAGTTTATTTGACAGAGAAAGAGGGGGAGAAAGAGAGAGACTGGGCACATCAGGGCCACCAGCCATTGAAAACGAACTCCAGATATGTGTGTCCCCTTGTGCATCTGGCTAATGTGGGTCCTGAGGAATTGAACCAGGATCCTTGGGCTTTGCAGGCAAATGCCTTAACCGCTAAGCTACCCCTCCAACCCGGCATATAAATTTTTTCTCTAACTTCCCACAAATGAAGTTCCCCGAGATTCTAGGTTATGGTGTATTAAATATTGACTTGTATTAAAAGCTAACTGAGGGGCTGGATAAATGGCTTAGCGGTTAAGGTATTTGCCTGCAAAGCCAAAGGACCCAGGTTCAATTCCCCAGGAACCACAAAAGTCAGATGCAAAAGTGGCACATGCATCTGCTTACAGTGGCTAGAGACTCTGTTGTGCCCATTCTATCTCTTTCTGTCTCTCTTCTCTCTCTCTCTCTCTCTCTCTCTCTCTCTCTCTCGCTCTCGCTCTCGCTCTCTGCTTGCAAAGGAAGGAGGGAGGGTGGGAGGGAGGGAGGGAGGGAGGGAGGGAGGAAGGAAAAAAGCTAACTGACTTCTAAGATTTTCCTGAAAAAGACCTTTCTGAATAATGGAAAGATGTAAGGGAGAAGAGAACTTGAGTTTTTTGTAAAATCAAAAATTATGTTAAATACAGAAAGACTAACTACCTTAGAGATTTAACCAAAATATTATTGGGATTGTATTCAAATGTTAATAAAAGTAACTTAAATAAGAAGGATATCTTTAAGTAGTGTTGTTTTAGTATAAAATGCACATTAGGAAAAAGTTTAGAATGCCTCAAAGGAGGAGGGCTCATGATATGATTTTAAATGAAAATCACCTGGTTTCCAAATGGATTGTGTTAAGTTTCCTCTTCACCAGAGGTTTCATGTTTTCATTAATCTTTTCATCTATATTATAAAACAATAAGGAATATAATTATTATGGAAGAACTTGCTTTTGGTGCAAGAGGTTTTAGATAATTGATTCTTAGCAAATCATCTGATTTCACAAAGATAAGGCACAGTAAAAAAATTTGAACTATAATAGTGATAAAGTTACACAAACTACAAAAGTGATAAAAATTTTGAAGGACTATAGTGATAAAGACATTATGAAACTGGCACAAAAATAGACATATTAGACCAATGGCACATGATAAAGAACCCAGAAATAAATATACATTGTGTTAGTCACCTAATCTTTGATAAGCCAAAAGTATTCAGTGAAAAAAATGACAGCTTATCAATAAATGGTGCTGGTAGCCAGGTGTGTGGCGCACGCCTTTAATCCCAGCACTCGTGAGGCAAAGGTAGGAGGATTGCCATGAGTTCGAGGACACCCTGAGACTACAAAGTGAGTTCCAGGTCAGCCTGTGATAGAGTGAGACCCTACCTCGAAAAACAAAACAAAATGGTGCTGGCAAAACTGGGTATCCATGTTTGGTAGAATGAAATTAGATCCATATCTCTCACTCATCCTCTACAAAGATCAATTCAAGGGCTGGAGAGATGGCTTAGTGGTTAAGGCACATTCCTGAGAAGCCTAAGGACCCCAGTTCAATTCTCTAGGTCCCATGTAAGCCAGATGCATATGGTGGCGCATGCATCTGGAGTTCGTTTGCAGTGGCTAGAGGCCCTAGTGCATCCATTCTCACTCTCTCTCTCCCCCTCTCTCTGTCTATAATAAATAAATAAATATATAATCTAAATTTTAAAAAAGATCAATTCAAAGTTGAATTAGATCTTAATCTAGAACCTGAAACAGCCAGGCATAGAGGTGTTCACCTTTAATTCCAGCATTCAGGAGGCAGAATGCTGTGAGTTTGAGGCCAGCATGAGAGAGACTACATAATAAATTCCAGGTCAGCCTGGGCTAGAGCAAGACCCTACCTCAAAAAACAAAACAAACAGCCGGGCGTGGTGATGTACACCTTTGAGCCCAGCACTTGGGAGGCAGAGGTGGGAGGATCGCTGTGTGTTCAAGGCCACCCTGAGACTACATCGTTAATTCCAGGTCAGTCTGGGCCAGAGTGAGACCATACCTCAAAAAAAAAAAAAAAAAAAAAAAAAAACCCAAAACAAACAAACAAAAAGAAAAACCCTTGAAGCACAGAAAGTACTGATGGGGAAAAAAGAGAGAATATAAGATAGAGACATAGGCAAAAAAACTTTTTGAACAGGACTCCAGTAACACACATACAAAAAAAAAAATAGCACCAAGAATCAATAAATGGGACTACATGAAATTAAAGTTTCTGCATAGCAGAAGAAGCCATCAATGAATAGACAACTTAAAGAATGGGAGAAAATCATTGCCAACTATACCTATACTTCTGACTCTGGGATAGTAACCAGAATTTAAAAGAACTGCAAAACTGAAACACAAAAAAAAGTACATCTGCCCATCACCAAGTGGGCTAATTAACAGAGAGTTTATGAAAGAAGAAACACAATTACCTAATAAATTCCTTAAAAAGTATCACATTCCCAGCCATCAGAGCAAAGCAATACAACCTTGAGAGTACTATCTTACCCCATTCAGAATGGCTGTTATCAAGAAAATGGTGGATGCTGGGAATAGAGGAACCCTCATCCATTGTTGTTGGGAGTGCTAACTTCTACGGCCATTATGGAAATCAGAAAGGAGATCTGTCAAACACTTAGAAATAGAATTCCCATACAATCCAGCTACAGAACTAGACATATTCCCTAAAGACTCACCACTTGACTACAGATACTTGCACATCAATGTTTATTGTGTCTATATTCGCAATAAATAAGAATTGGAATCAATGTAGCTATAAATGAATGGATGATGACAATGTGAAACATATACACAATGGAATTCTATCAGCAGTATTGAAAAAATGAAATTTTTAGGAAAATGGATGGACTGGGAAAGAATCATGATCCAAACTCAGAAAGACCAAAAGCACATGTTCTCTCTGATATGTGTGTCTTAGCTTGTAATGTGGGTATTAAGGGGGCAAACATAGATAAACTCTATAAAGAGATGAGCTGGGAGAGGGAAGGAGAAAAAGACATATAGTACATGGAAACAGAAGGGGGAGCTGCTGGGGTGGGTTTAGGAGCAGAGGGGATCTGAGCGTAGGAGGGCTGGTAAGAATTAACAAAATAAATTATACTTTAAGATGCCAGAATCAATAGTATCTAAATCTCTATATGGCAGGTAAAAATATAGAAAATGAAGATAAAAAATGGGGGTTGGGAAGATGGCTCAATGGTTAAAGGCTTTTGTTTGCCAAGGCAGTCTGGGTTTGATTTCCCAGTGCCCACATAACGCTAGATATACAAAGTGGTGCATGTGTCTGGAGTTTGTTTTCAGTGGCCGGAGATCCTGGTATACCTATTTTCTCTCTCTGTCTCTCTCTCTCTCTCTCTCTCTCTCTCTCTCTCTCTCTCTCCCTCCCCCCTCCCTCCCTCCCTCCCTCCTTCCCTCCTTCCTTCCCTCCTTCCCTCCCTCCCTCCTTCCTTCCCTCCCTCCCTCCCTCCTTCCCTCCCTCTTTCCCTCCTTCCCTCCCTCCCTCCCCTTGTCTGTCTTTCTGTCTCTATCTCTCAAATAACTAAATAAAATATATTTTTTTAAAAAATGGAACTAGAGCCGGGCGTGGTGGTGCACGCCTTTAATCTCAGCACTTGGGAGGCAGAGGTAGTAGGATCGCCATGAGTTCGAGGCCACCCTGAGATTCCATAGCGAATTCCAGGTCAGTCTGGGCCAGAGTGAGACTCTACCTTGAAAAACAAAACAAAACAAAAAAATGGAACTAGATCCTAAATTCTCTCATTCATCAGTCTATAATAGAACTGAATGGCCAATTTACTATAGCATCCTCTTGAAAGTGATTGCATTTGATTTTCTTTTTACAATGAGTTAAAAGACATAAGAGCATAATAAAGGAGGTAGTTAATTTTTATATTGTCTATCAGTTAAATTAATCTTTTCAATGTTTTTCTGGGAAATATTTTTCCTTTGGGTTTTTAAAGATATTTAATTTATCCTATAATTTTCCAGTAAAATTCCAGAGGTTATAAATTAAATATAGAAGTAATTGTAAAACTACCTATGGATTACATAAATGCTTAAAAGAATTGATTTTCACAGACTATTGAGAGTTGGCTTTACTTCTATGTTTGTCAGAAATTATCTTACATTGAAACATTGTAATGCAAAAAGGTTTTTAAATGGTTTGAATAGTTTCCTGTATGCTATACAGTGTTATAACTGGGAAGTTAAGAGAATATGTGAAATAATACAAAGCTAATAAAATACATACAAGTGTGGGGTATTATTTATGAGTCAAAGAAATAACTCAGGTCTGGATTTTAAGGGTGTTATGTAGAAAGACTAATTCTGCAACCAAATGCCTCAGGTGAAGAAAAGTGTTAGAATAGTAACCTTGGCACTTCCTCTTCTCATGTATCATAGAGTGAAGAGAATATCTCAGGGATGACCAGCTTCCGTGAAGTTCTGGAAAAAATGTTGGTTATTGTTGTGCTTCCAGTCAGGAATAGCCTGAGGAGAGAGAATGAGCTCTTCTCCTCCCACCTGGTCTCAAACACCTGTGGACTGTTGGCTAGCATCGTCAGTGAACTGACAGCATCGGCGCTAGGATCTGAGGTAATGAGTTCTATTTTAAGACTAGGTAAGGAAGCACAATTATTGGGCATGGTGGAAGGAGGATTGTCAATCTGGGCTATGTAGCAAGACTCAGTCTCAAACAATAAATTAAAAAAACAATGAAAAGTTCCACATATTCAAATTTTTCACATTATTTCTTTATTCATACCTTTTGGCTTTTTAAAAACTAATTTCCAAATAAGTAAGGAGTAGATTTCCCCCCCCCTCTTTTTTTTGGAGAGAGACAGAGAGAGGGAGACAGACAGATGGGCGCGCCAGCAGTGTCTCAGCTGCTGAGAATGAAATCCAGATGCGTGCGCCCCCTTGTGGTCAAGTATGGCATTGCACCCTTGCGTCACTTTGCATCTGGCTAAACGTGGGACCTGGAGATCGGAACCGCTGAAGATTGGAACCAGCGTTCTTAGGCTTAGGAGGCAGGCGCCTTAACCGCTAAGCCATCTCTCCAGCCCACATTTTCTCTTTTAAAAAATTTTCTTCAATGTTTTCCCCTTTCTGTGTATCCCTGTTCTGCTCTTGTTTGACTCCTCTCCCTTATCAGTTTACCCTAAATGTCACAAGGATATAAAGCATGTCTTTCCTCTTAGACTAGTTTCTCATTTTACAACTTTCAGAACTCTACCAACATGCACCAATAATAATGAAAATGGTTCCCATTGACAGATTATAAGCAATGTTAGGAAGTCAAAGGGAGAATAGACATGAGGTGTGGAAAAGGCAAAGAGCTACAAATCATTGCTCTGTCCAGACAGTTATCCTGAGACAACTACATGTGGGAAATTGAAATGGGTATTTTGACTTCACCTGTATCATGTTTTTTTTTTATAATTGTGGTAGAATATTCATAAAATACACTTTATCGTTCTAATCATTTTCTGTTTATAGTCTCTGGTGATTACAAGTGTACTTACCTTGTTGTGTAGCCATTGTCATAAAGTTATAGATATATCAGTTGTCTCCTTGCTTTTTGTTTTGTAACTAACCTGAATGTTTTGGTAGAATTTGATGTATCTATTTTTCATTTGTTTATTTTCCCCAAAAAGCAGATTGCAGCTTGGTTATTAAAATTGTGTCTTACTGTGAAATATGTTATATCATTCAAATGAATGTCACCAACATGTAGACAATGACCTGGCTGGCTGTCACATTGCTTGCCAAGGAATTTCTTCTCTTATTTTAGTGGTGTAATTCCAAGTGCTTGTTTTGTGTGTGCATGTGTGTGTTTCCTTTGTTGTAGTTCATTTCTTAGCTTTGCCCAAGGACTAAAGATGTGCCGCCTTTGGCAAAAATGCTCAGTCTTTTTTTTTTTTAACATTCAGTCTACCTGTAATGTTCTTTCCTTTTAAACTGTAGAAGCTGCTGGAAAGTCTCTGACAAATAATCCCCCTTCAAATATTTGTGGAGAGTTAACTTAGCTTTCTAAGAAAAATGAATGTTTAAATTTCAGGGTACTATAGTATACAACCTTGTAATATCCCAAAGGTCCTGGCATTAGATGTTCATGTTCCTTCTTTTTTTCTGAGAGCACTTTGTAAAAATTACTGGTATTATAAATTTCAGCTATTTCTTTCTTAAAACTCCAGATTTTCTCCAATTTAGATTATAAGCAGGTTCTTATTTAAAAGCAATTTCAAACCAGATAAGTTCTCCAATCTTCTCTAATGGAATTCCATAATGGTGATAATATGTATACATATGAGAATATATACCTACAAATACTAAGTGATAAAAATACTGTTGTTTGTCTAGAAAGATAGTCCAATGGTTAAGGACACTTACTGTACAGGCATGAGGGCCTGAGGATGCCTGAGAGACTCTTTGAATTTGATCCCCAGCACCCACATGAACAGCTGGGTGTGGTCTTGCACATCTATAACCTCAGTTCCATAGGAGAACAGAAACCTGAAAGTCGCCAGAGCTTGTGAAAGAAGTACAAGGTCTAGGATCAGTAAAAGACTCTAGGATGTAACGACAAGAGCAGGGCTCCCAGTGTTCTACTCCAGCAAGTGCATCCCCCTACTGTCGAGCACATAGGTTGCTGCATGAGCACATACATGTGCATGAATCACACATACACACACATAGAAACAAGCAAAAAAAATCACTATTATATACATTAATATTACCCAAACTTGGGAAATCAAGTTTTCTTCAAGTAAAATCTTACTTGGAAACAAGATTGCATGTAGATAATGTGGATGAATGTATCTCTTCATAATCCTAGAGCTCTCTGTAGAAGAATTTGAAAAATACTGTTCCATAAAATGTAGACTAAATTTTTGGTATCCTTTTCCCAAGTAACCACTCATTCATATGACAGTGATGACAAACATTTATAAATTTGACAGAAATGAAATATATGATGAAGTGAAGAAAGTACTGTTAAAATGACATTGGTTGTTGGCTTTAGAATGATAAAATTTGGTTTTATTCATGGGTTGTCTTAATAGAATTTACTTTTATTAAGGTTTTATCCACATACTAAATAAAAGTTATTTTATTAGACTTCATAGAAACCTTTGGATTGTTTCATTGCAGGTGTTATTAGTAATACTCAGGTAAAAAAAAAGAAGTACTGATGCAATTGTGGGTGCTGTTCACAGGTTGATGGACTTAATTCTCTTCACTCTGTAAAAGCCAGTGCCAACCGATTCACAAAAACAAGCCAGGGAAGAAGTTGGAACACTGGGAATGGATCCCCTGATGCAATCTGTTTTTCAGTAGACAAACCTGGAATAGTTGTGGTTGGTTTCTCTGTCTATGGAGGAGGTGGGATACATGAATACGAACTAGAGGTGTTGGTTGATGATGTAAGTATCACGCATTTAGCACTGATTCCTGTGGTCTGTGTCTATGTGTCAGCAGACACATAGTATAATTAGACAGACCTTATAGAGTTCAGAAGATCACACTTGTATTGACCTCATTAAACAAAGAGAGTTCCTTTCTCTGATTATTTGAATGCTATTTTAGTTCACCCCTGCTTCATTTTTTTTTTTTTTTGTTGCACTATCAGAATGGGTAATATTTTAAATGAAATTGAAAACTAGAAAATATATAGCTAGGTTTCTGATTACAAGTGTTCTGTTGTTTTATTCTGCTATGATCATTTTTAATGATGCAAGAACAGTGTTTAAATAGATATTATTGAACTCAGTGGTTAAACAGTTTTTTTTTTCAGAGAGCTGATGGAGGATTGTTGCAGTCAGGTTTGCATTGCTGGCAGAAATAACACGACCAACAGCAGCTTGTGGGGAAAAAAGGTTTATTTTGGTTTACAGACTCAAGGGGAAGCTCCCTGATAGCAGGGGAAAACTATGGCATGAGCACCTCCTAGCCAACATCACGTGTACAACAGCAACAGGAGAGTGTGCCAAACACTGACAAGGGGAAGCTGGTTATAACACCCATAAGCCCACCCCAATAATACACTGCCTCCAGGAGGTGTTAATTCCCAAATCTCATCAGCTGGGAACCTAGCATTTAGTAACCCTAAGTTTATGGGGGACACCTGAATCAAACCACCACATTCCTCCTGTGGCCCACATGAACTGAGAACCATATAGGATGTAAAATGTGATGTATTCATCCACCTTTAAAAGTCCCCATAGTTTTTAATCAATCCCAATGATGTTCAAACATCCCCCATAGTCTGAGATGTTTTAACTGAGCCATAATACCAAAATTTTTTTCAAAAAACTTATAATGGCACAGAATAAACATTCACACTGCAAAAGATGGCATTAGGCATAGCAAAGAAATACTCAGCCAATACAAAATTTAAACAGAGAAAACATCAAACTCTGTATCTCCAAGTCCAACAATTCTAGTCAGTGACAAGTCTCCAAGTCTGATAATCCTAACCAGCACCCCTCCAGCTAGGCTACTCACAGTCCCAGAAAACTTCATCCCGGGCTGGCAGCTCTCCTGAGCAGCTGTTTCGTGGTCCTAGCATCTCCACTGGGTCTCCATTGCAACACATGGTCCATCCTCATGGCTCCATCGGGTCTCCATGCAGGCAAACCTGCTACACACTGCCAATGGCCATTTCCAAAACACAAGACCATGTTGCAAATTCAATGACCCTATCTTTTCTGCATTTCTATACCCCATAATACCAAGTGGGGTACAAATTTGTTTTCCAGGGGGGAATAAAGCAGACTTGGAAGTACAGGATACACAGTCAGCATTCAGGCCACTTTAAAAAAGTGTGTTCTTTCTGTGCAAATCACCTAGTCAAATATCAACGGTTGTAATCTCTCATGCAGCTGAACAGCAGCAGTTTTGGCCCAAAGATTTCTTTTTTTTTCTGCACCATATCCCTCTGTTCATAGCAGTCCATTTCTATGCGAAGCAGCCTTGCACAAGTTCTCAGGACACAGGCATAACAGCATGCCTCTCACACAAACTGCTTCTAGCCCAGTCCAGGCAAAGCTCTTTCTCACCCTCACAAGCCCCACCTCACAATCCATAGTTCTTACTGCATTCAGGTCTTTAAACTCTGACCAGAAGAATCCATCAAGCAATACATAAAGTACTGCAAGGCATCTCTTAGGTCAAGGTTTCAAATTTTTCCACAATCTTTCCTCAAAAATTAGTTCCAAAAGGCCAAAAGCTACACATACAAGTGTCTAGCAGTAATGACCCCCACTCTCAGTACCAACTTCACTGTTGCAGTCATGTTCGTAATGCTGTCAGAAATCACCCAACCAAGAGCAGCTTGTGGTTAAAAAAAAAAAAAAAAAACAACAAAAAAAACAAAACATTTATTTTGGCTTATAGACTCGAGGGAAAGCTCCATGATGGCAGAGGGAGACAATGGCATGAACAGAGGTTGGACATCACCTCCTGCCAACATTAGATGGACAACAGCAACAGGAGAGTGTGCCATACACTAGCAAGGGGAAACTGGCTATAATACCCATAAGCCCACCCCAACAATATACTGCCTCCAGGAGGCATTAATTCCCAAATCTCCATCAGCTGAGAACCTAGCATTCAGAACACCCAAGTTTATGGGGGACCCCTAAGTCAAACCACCACAAGGATTCTTATTAAAGGCAGCCTTATTAAAGGTTTCATTAATACGAGACAGCATGAAAATAATTTCGTAATGACAATCTGTTTAACTTTAATGTTTTAAGGAACTAATTTGAATTAATCCTCCCCTTCTTTAGGCTCTATAAGCAGTCTTCCCATGAAGTTAGAATATTTAAGCCCTAAGGTGAAAATAGTCCATTTATGTTACAACTTCAAGAAATAATATTAAAGTGAATATTAAATATTATTATTAAATTATTAAATATCAAATAATATTAAAGTAGAAAAGTCATCCTTTAGTATATTTAAGGAAATACTAGTGACTTCATAAAAGTTTTATTTGTTTATTTGTACTTGGGGGTATAATGCCTTTTCATATCCAAGGAAATAAACTACATAAAGTTTACAATTAGCTATAAATCAGAATTGTTCTGACAATACCATTAAGAGTCTGTTGGATGTTATCTTCATTAGAGTGAACATGCAGGAGATTCAACTCATTCCCACAGATGGACATCTCTAGAATTAGTCAAGGGAACATATACAACAGATGATTCACCCAGTGACATAGCAGAAATCAGACTGGACAAAGTTGTTCCTTTAAAGGTAATTCCAACCATATGTGTCTTTTGTTACTAATATAACGTGGATAAAAATTGTGGAAAGTATTGCATGAATTCCCAGTGCTATTCATTATGTACTGCTTCAAATATCAATGTCCTTAATCACTTTTGGATAATATTCCTGATATTTTACTGCATTATACTCCATTTTTGTGTAGTATCTTTTCAATCCTGGTATAGTATGAAGAATTGTTAGGTTTTAGAGTCAAAAAGAATTATCTTAAGGAACATACACTCCCACATCAGATTTATGATACTGGAATGTCATCATTTTACATTATAAACCTGATCATTAGGTGGGAAAGAATAGTGTCTGCATTTTGGTGGTGTGCAGATTAAATTAAATAATAAATGTAGAGCACCTGGGTTTTTTGTTTTGTTTTGTTTTGTTTTTGTTTTGGAGAGAGACACAGAGAGAGACAGAGAGGGCGAAGAAGACAGATGGAGATGGGCGCGCCAGCAGCCTCTTAGCTGCTGCAAACGAAATCCAGATACATGCGCCCCCCCCCTTGTGGTCAAGTGCGGCATTGCGCCCTTGCATCACTTTGCATCTGGCTAAACGTGGGACCTGGAGATTGGAACCCGCGTTCTTAGGCTTAGGTATTTGGCTTACATTCTTAAGAGGAAGGTCCATGATGGCAGGGAAAAGTGTGGCATAAGCAGAGGCTGGACATCACTTCTGCCACAGCAGGTACAAAACATTACCAGGAAAGTGAGCCAAGCTTAAACACCCCAATGCCTGCCCCTAACAACACACCTCCCCCAGCAAGGCTCCACCTCCAAATTGCTATCATCTGGGGACCAAGCATTCAGAACACAAGTTTATGGGATACATCTAATTCAAACTGCTACATTCTGCCCCGGTCCCCATGAACTGATAACCATCCATGATGTAAAATGCAATACATTCAGCCCATCTTTAAAAGTCCCCATAGTTTTTGTTTGTTTGTTTGTTTGTTTTTAACAGTCAAACATCCCCATAGTCCAAGATCTCTTAACTGTGAGCTTATAAAACCAAAAACACATAATGGCACATAATAAGCATTCACACTGCAAAAAATATCATTGCAAAAAAGATTGAACCAATGCAAAATCTACAACAAACAGGGCAAATCAAATCCTGTGGCTTCAAGTCTAACATCTGTAACCAATGATGAAGTCTCTGGGGTTCTAATTCTACCCTTCTAGATGGGCTGCTGACAGCCCAATCCATTCAGAACAAGTAGCTCTCCTTAGCAGCCATACTACAATCCTGGTATCTCAAAAATTCTGGGGTGAGAGCTGGAGAGATGGCTTAGCACGTAAGGTGCTTGCCTGCAAAGCCGAAGGTCCCAGGTTTGATTCCCCAGGACCCACATAAGCCAATGTACATGGTGGTGCATGTGTCTGGAGTTTGTATGCAGCAGATGGAGGCCCTGGTATGCCCATTCTCTATCTCTGCCTCTGTCTGTCTCTTTCTCTCTCAAATAAATAACTGAAAATGAAAAAAATATTCTGGGGTGAGCCAGGCATGGTAGTGCATGCCTTTAATTCCAGCACTCTGGAGGCAGTAATAGGTGGATCACTGTGAGTGCAAGGCTACCCTGAGACTACATAGTGAATTCCAGGCCAGCCTGGGCTAAAATGGATGCTATCTTGCAAAAAAATTCCTAGGGGTTCCACTGCAACCCACAGTTCATCCTCATGGTTCCAGTGTGCCTCTTCACAGGGATTCCAACAGTCCTGCCTCACATTGCCCAGTGACCATTTCGGAAACACAATGTCACAAATCCAATGACCTTTCTTTCCTGGTTTGTTCTACTCCCTCAGTACCAGATGGGCTATGAAATTTGTTAATACAAGAGGAAATACAGCCAATTTGAAGAGCAGCAAAATGTCTTCAGCATTCTTTCTTCATAATCCTTGCTTTCAAAAAAGTCTGCTTTCTTCCGGCTGCCCCAATTAAGAACAATCTCAGTGGTGGTAATCTCTCAAATAATGCAGCTGAAACAGGCTGCAGTCTCTTGCCCAACTTTCATGTCTGTACCATATTCATCTGCTCATACTAGTCCATTCCTTATAAGCTCAACCCTGCTCTAGTTCTCATGTGAGAGAAAGCCTCTCCCACAGACTGCTTCTATCCAGCCTAGTCTGGACGAAGCTCTTTCCCCTCATAAGCCAATCCTGTGCATTCCATAGTTCTGTATGCATTTAGGTCTTTCAATTCGGACCAGCACTGTAAGGTATCTTTTAGGTCCAAGGCTTCAGAACCTTCCACATTTTTCTTGCAAATCCTTTCCAAAAGTCAAAAGCCACACAGTCAGATTTCTAGCAGCAGCCTCCCACTCCACTGGTACCAATTTTCTGTTGTTTTTTCTTATTATTATTTGCATAAAGCATCCAACCAAAAACAGCTGACAGGAGGAAAGTTTTTATTTTTGCTTACAGTCAAGGAGAAGATTCTGGATGGCTGGGAAAAGCATGGCATGAGCAAAGGTTGATCATTATCCCTGCCACAGCAATTGGAAAATGGCAGCACAAGAGTGAGCCAAGTTCTGGCAAGGGGGAGCTGGCTATAGCGTCCTTAAGCCTGACCCCAACAATACACCTTCTCCAGCAAGGCACTATCTCCAAATTATCACCAGAACACACGAATTTATGGGAGATAGCTTATTCAATACTCCATACATGCCTAGTACAGTAGTTAGGCTAAATAGTAGATATTATTCTTCAACTTTACTTATCATATTCTACCAAAAAGGCTTTAAAAAAATGGGCTAGGAGAAGGCTCAACAATTAAAGGTGCTTGCTTACAGACCCTGTGAACCTGGTTCAATTCCTCCGCACCCATGTAAAGCCAGACCCAAAGTGATACATGCCTCTGGCATTTCCTTGAAGCAACAAGAGGTCCTGCCACACTCATACACACATACACATGCAAGTAAATATATACATAAGTGAAAGAATAATAAGATGCCTTGACACACTCATATACAAATACACATGCCCATACATACATACATACATACATACGTAAATAAATAGCAAGAGACCTGACCCCACTGTACTCATGCATACATAGACATGCAAATACATATGTACATACATATGTAAATAAATAACAAGACACCTGCCACACACACACATACATACGCACACAAATAAATACATATATACACAGGTAAATAACAGGACACCCTGCTGCACTCATGCACCTGTATACATACAAATAAATACATATATAGGTAAATAAGTAAATAAAATAGTTAAAGTAGTCTGAAGAGTTAGTTTTAACTATTAAGGATATTTATGTAACTTAATTTTTAAAAGTATTTGTTCAAATAAATTTTATTATCGTAAAACAATTAGGAATGTTGAACCAGAAATAATTCAATGTTGTTATACTATTAGTAAATTCCATTTCAGAACAGAAGTTAAGATAAAGTTAGGCTCATTAGAGACCTGGTCCTTTATGGTTCTGATTTCAAAAATGTTATTCATGAAATTTGTATCCTGGAGCATGGAACCTGGATGTCTCTGTGTAGCTCTGTGTTCTTGCAGAGCATCACATTTTGGATATCTTCTTAGAGATACTCTTTCTGTTCCCATGTCTCTGCCTCTGAATAAATGTCTCCCAAAATAAAATGGAATCAACTCACAATTATTGTTTTCACACTTAATTTTAAAATTTAAGTTTATCACAGAAAAAATACTAGTTTATATTCTCAAAATAGTTTACTTGGGGGCTGAAGAGATGGCTGAGTGGTTAAGGCATTTGACTGCAAAGCCTAAGGACCTGGGTTTGATTCCCCAGTACCCACGTAAAGCCAGATGTACACGGTGGTTCATGCATCTGGAGTTCCTTTGCAGTGTGGCAAGAGGTTCTCTATATCTGCCCTTCCTTTACTCTCTCAAATAAATAAATAAATAAATAAATAAATAAATAAAAAAATTTTTAAATAGTACATTTTAGCTAATATAGCAGAATAATTAAAGGAATTAGTTGTACATGCTGTTGTGCAAATATGAGATCCATTACTTAATACCTGTGTTACTTTGGGCCTCAGAGTTCTCGCCCATGTAGTAGTGTACTTATCTGGTAACATTTTAAGGATTGGTAAAGTTAACTCATATAAAGTATTCTGGATAGATTGCTACTCAAAAAGTCATTCAGTAAGTGCTAGCTATAAAAGACTCATGTAGCAATCTATAAAGATAGCAAATATTTATTCGCCTAGTTTACTGATAGAGTTCTTTTTATATACTGCTATACATTTTGAATAAATACAAAGATATTTTCTATCTTTATCATGAAGGAAAATATTAAGTATGCTGTGCGCTTGAGGAACTATGGAAGCCGTACAGCAAATGGAGATGGAGGGATGACTACAGTGCAGTGTCCAGATGGTGTGACCTTTACCTTCAGCACGTGCAGCTTGAGCAGTAACGGCACAAACCAAACCCGAGGACAGATTCCACAGATACTCTACTATCGGTGGGTGTGTCTACAGGTCAAAGTGTTATGTGTCCATGATCTAGCATATCTAGCTATGGAAAACATGCTAAGTGATCATTGTAGTTAAATAATTTGGTTTGTCTTCTGAACACATACAAAGTAGAAAGAATCCTTATTTTAAAATAGAAATTCATTGTAAAGGTGAACACTTTTCAATTTTTCTGCCTTTTTAAGTATCATTGAAGCTTTTATACTGGGCATATGTGCTTTTTTCTTTCAGTTTAAGACTTTATTGTAATGGATGAAAATGAGAAGGAGGCAAGAGGGAGAGAAAGAAGAGACCAGGTGGATGTATGTGCCAGGGAAGGAGCCAAAAAGAATGAGAGAGAAGGGAGAAAGAGGAAGATAGTGAAGAAAAGAAAGGGGGCACCCACCATGGAAAGCCAAAGAGCACACATGTGTTTTTAATGTTACTTCCTGATTTCTAGACTACAGGTTAAAATGCAAATGTAATTAATTCATTTCTGTTTATAATTAATTAAAATGGGTGGTCAAACTGACTCAGCCTGTTAATGATGTCGATTTGGTGCTGGATCTAGTCTATAGAATATTGCGTAATTAAAAATCTTTAATCTAGCCGAACGTGGTGGTGCACGGCTTTAATAGGATCACTGTGAGTTTAAGGTCACCCTAAGAATACATAGTGAATTCCAGGTCAGCCTGGGCTAGAGCAAGACCTTATCTCGAAAAAAAAAAAAAAAGTTTATCTACCTAGGAATTCTCTAGAATATATAATAGCAGGGGCTAAAGAGATGGCTTAGTGGTTAAAGCATTTGCCTGCAAAGCCAAAGGATCCCAGTTTGATTCTCCAAGACCCACATAAGCCAGATGCACAAGGGGGCACATGCATTTGGAGTTCGTTTGCAGTGGCTGGAATCCCTGGTGCACCCATTTTCTCTCTCTCTCTCCCTCTTTCTCTCAAATAAATAAATAAATAGAATATATAATAGCATTTAATTTTTTTAATTTTTATTTTTATTTTTTATTTGACAGATAAAGAGGGAGAGAGAGAGAGGGAGGGAGAGAGAATGGGCACACCAGACCTCCAGCCACTGCAAACAAACTCCAGACGTGTGCACCCAGCTAACGTGGGTCCTGGGGAATCAAACCTGGGTCCTTTGGCTTTGCAGGCAAACGCCTTAACCACTAAGCCATCCCTCCAGCCCTATAATAGCATTTTAATATTATCATTAACATAATTTATATGGATACATCATGTGTTGCTACCCTCTTTTCCCTTGTCCCTGCCCCCATTCCTCTGGGGACCCTCCTCAGTGGGGTTTCAGATTTGTAATAAAAACTATTTAGTAGGTAGTAGAAAATAAAAAATGAGTATAAATTTCTCACCGGCTCTGAAGTTTTGTGAAGTACTTATTTGGAATCTTGGGTAGTAACAAGTATGCACCATTAGCCACATTTAACCTCAGCCTAACTTTAATTCAAATCACTAATGTTTCCTATAACTTGCAAAGGCTTGTTGCATCCTCACTTTTCTTCATAAGTACTCTGAAATAATGGCCTAGTAGTCATAGTAGAAAATAATTCCCTAACTAAAAATTTTCTGCTTCCTTCCTCCACATGTAATAGAAGCAGCAGGCAGTAAACATCTCTGTAGCACAATATACTGCTGATATATATAAGCTGTATGATCTTTTTACCTCATTCACCAAATTCTGTTCTGTAAATACTGTAGTAAGTAACACATAATTGTCTTTCTCAGTCACGTTCAAAGCTGTAACATTCATGAAAGAAAATTATAGACTCATTAACAGTGTGTGCTATATAAACTTGTAGGTATGTTTATATTTGCCTCCAAGTTTTAAATATCCTAGCTTTAGAATTTAAAAATAAAGTTAAAAACAGATTAGTCTCGGGTTGGAGAGATGGCTTAGTGTTTAGGGCACTTTCCTTCGAAGCCTGAGGGCTCATGTTCAATTCTCCAGGTCCCACGTAAGCCAGATGTACAAGGTGATGCCTGTGCACAAGGTTACATCTGCACAAGATGGTACACACATCTGGAGTTTGATTGCAGTGGCTGGAGACCCTGGCATGCTAGTTAGTTGTCTGTCTGTCTCTCTGTCTCTTTCTCTCTCTTTATCTCTTAAAAAAACTACAAAAAAAAAACAAAAAAAAAAAAACAGGTTAGTCTCAGCTTTAAATGCCATTTTACTGATGGCTCCAAAATTCATTTCTGTAGCCTGTATATCCTCTTGAGTCTAGACTGAATAATCAAGCCCCTCCTCAACATCATTGTTTGGCTGACACCAGTGGAAATGACACTGGTTAATATGTACTGAGCAGTTATATTGTGTTTCACGCTGCTCTGTGATGCTTACCTGTGGTTGCCTTGGCTAGTCATGAGGTCAGCACTTCCTGTCCCTACTTCACAAAGGAAAGAACTGACGCACAGAGTGATTAAGCATCTTGCCCAAATCACATTTGTAGTGAATTATGGTACAGAATTTCTCTTCCTTTTAAAATACTTTATTATTTATTTGCAAGCAGAGAGAGAAAGAGTGAGAGAGTGTGTGAATGGGTACACCAGGATTCTTGTCACTGCAAATAAACTCCAGACACACGTGCCACTTTGTACATCTGCCTTTACATGGGTACTGGGGAATCAAACCTGCACTTTCAGGCTTTGCAAATAAGTGCCTTTAACCACTGAACTATTTCTCCAGCCCAGTAGGCAGGAAATTGGACTCCAAATGACACATTGTTGAATCATTGTACTACATATCCTCTTGAAGGAGACTTTTTAAAAAGTTGTCTGATAGGTATCTTAGAATGTCCATAGTACCCACTTTTTACCCATAGTTATAGTCAAACACCTTGTCATTCTTGATATCTCTTTTCCTCCATCTAGTTCAACAAATCCTGGCAGCTGTACTTTTTGAATGTTCCAAGTCTGACCTCTTTTTCCCATCTATGTTCTAATTAGGTCCAACTCAGCTTTTATGGGCAGATGAGATTGGGTGTATGGTACAGCTGTATACCTAATTCTGACCTTTTCTTCATTAGCAATCCCATTCAAGCCACATTCTTTCTACCTGAAAACTGGAGTAGTTTCTAAAGGAGTCTCCCTCCTTTCTCCTGCCCTCCTATGATTGTTGTCCTAGTACGGCCAGAATGATGTGAGGAAAAGTTAAATCTTAACCCGTGCTGCCCATGCTCAAAGCCACAGGGCCTCCTCTTCTCATTCCCTGTTTGAAACATGAAGTTATCACTTTGGCCTCTAAAACCCGCAGGATTTGACAACTGTTTTACTCTTCCCTCCCCCATTGGGCCTTCAGTCTTCCTTTCACTGTAGCAGTAGCTCTGTTTATTCTGTTCCTTGAATTTAGTACTCTGTTCCCTTTCTTCTCACATGTTCCCTCAGAGCTTTCATGGATCCTTTTGTCATTTTATTATTATTATTAATTTTGTTTAGAGGTAGGGTCTCGTTCTAGCTCAGGCTGTCTTGGAATTCACCATGGAGTTTCAGGGTGGCCTCGAACTCATGGTGATCCTCTTACCTGTCTCTGGAGTGGTGGGATTAGAGGAGTGTGCCACCACGCCTGATTCATTTGTTGGTTTTTAAACACAATTCAGGTACTCGGGAATCAAACCCAAGCAGTCAGGCTTGTAAGCAAGCACTTTAACCACTGGGCAATATCTCCAGCCCCTCCCCCCCCCCATAGCACTCTTTATACCCTCTTTATACCCTCTTCTTTTTCTTTTTCTTTTTCAGTCAACACAGCCTTTATTAACACAAAAGTTATCATATGCTGCAAGATATACAAATTTGCCTAGTCTCTGTTGCAATTTTAATGTTCTTAAACTTAAAAGTTACTTCTGGGTCTAACACATTAGCAACCCATAAAACTGGTCAAAATTAAATTTGATTTCTAGTTATTGCTTTTGAAATCCATCATTCGGTGGTAAGTGGTAGTAATAGTAGTAGCTGGAGGGAGGGAGGGCTGTGCAGACTCTGACAAGCACCAGCACTGAGCTGTGCCTCCAGTCCCAACATATAATCCTGCACTAATTACAGAATCTTCTAGAGCACATGCCAGTATGTCTTAAGTTACTAAAATTATACAATTTACATTTAACCATGTTCCATATGCTGGAAGTACATGAGGAAATTACTTTTGTTAATAATTTCTTCAGTTTCCAGAAAAACTTAATCCTTGTTCTAAGATACAGTACTAAAACTAACTCAGGGCTTCTTTTCCCACATCAAGCCAGACATGCTATAAAATGTTTGCAATGTTTTTATCTGGTTAATATAAAACTGATGCCTTCCTGATAAATCTGATTTCAAGGACCCACTGATTACAGTATCAATTTATTGGAACATACAGTAATAGGAGATAACTCTGGTACTACATCTAAGTGTACTATATGATGTTCACTGCATCTCTCCACATTGTTCATATTTTATAACATTCCAATTTGATGGAGGAAGACTGGAATAGTTTTAAAAAGTAGCTTTTTATGATGTAGATAAAGCTTATGAAGTGTTTAAAACACATTTAAACAGGTGGAAGTATTATCCCCAGAGGCTATGAAGGTGAGAATGAAAACTGCAAAGGAAGCTTTACAGCCAACACAAGTATGACTTTGAACAACCCAAAATGCACAATGCACAGGAAATCTTAAGTCGTATCATTTACTTGTTGACCATGTGGCTACAATTCAAACAATTACTATTCCAAAACTTGTACCTGGGAATCTTCCAAAATTGCTTTTGAATGAAGTACTTTAAATTGTAGCAATTAACAACACAAGTTACACTTAAACAATACTGTAGTTTATCAAAAAACACATAAGAAATTTCAACTCTTATTCTTTGAGTTTAAAAAAAATCAATGTTTTGGCTAAGTTATAAACATGATTTTCACGTAATTATTTGCATAACTCTAGTAATGCTATAAGTGGCTATAAGATCAGAGCTGGTTTTTAAAAAAAAACACTAAAAACATAAAAATACTTAGCCTAGTATTTACCTGTAGAACATATTCATTTATGCTTACATTTCAGCATTTTCTACATCACTATGATAATTTCAAAAGTCATATCCAAAAGATAAAGCAAAACCAACTACTAATTGGCATATTTGTTTATTTCTCGGTTTGTGAAAACATCCTTCATTTGTTGACATAGCAAACAAATTTCAGCTCTGATTGCTGTGCAAAAGAACAGAAGGTAATCTGCTTTGCAATTAACTTTATAGTTCAATTGCTCACAGGCAACATGCTATATATGAAAAAATTCTAACTGAACTACAAGTATTAAATACTGAAAAATTAACAGTTTGTTATAATTTATTTTATTTAACAATCTAGGAAGTTGGCAGCCATCAGCAGTTCCAGTGCAATTTCAGGTGCAATTGGGAATTTGGGAATCTCGGTGGAGCTGTTAGTGTAGCAAACTTTGTAGGTAAAATACATGCATACTTTTGATAGCACATGTGAAGGGATCTCTCTAAAATTGACCTCATTGGTTTTATTCTCAGCAAACTGACCTGGCCCACTCAACATGGCTTTTATTGTTCTTGATGTTAATGCATGTTCTCTTTTTACAATAAATTCATGACCATCAGAAGATATTAATTTGACATACATGGCATCAGGGCCTTCACAGCCACCATAGGTTTTCTCCTCTCCATCCATTATGCTCTTATGAAATTCTATTTGGATTCCACAGGAACTTTAGTAGTTTCTAGTCAATCCCGCAGCCACCGCAGCCAGCCGTGTCCCCACGCACCGCCACAGCCCTTATTCAGGGCCACCCCCAACCCCCAGCTGCCTACCCCTGTCCTCTTTATTTTTCTTGAGAGCCCTTATCACTTTCTGAACTGACATAGTTCCACATTTATTGTCTTAACTGTAACTGTTCTTCTTCTAAGTTTGAGAAACTCTGATCTGAATGTGATTGCCATGTTCTGTCACCTATGCAAACTACTTTCATGTTTACTCATGTCACAGGAGTGAATTTGATGGAGACTTACAATCCCAGCTTCTGAGTAAAGCCAATGAAGAAGATAAAAACTGTAGTAGAGCTCTCTCTGTGGTAAGCACTGTTGTTCGAGCAGCTAAGGACCTGTTGCACAGAGCTCTTGCTGTGGATGGTAAGATTGTCCTTTTATTTCCTTCTTAATAGTCGTACCTTAGATGCTATAGTTTTTTTCTGTGCACAAAGGTTCAGAAGAGGAATGGAAGTGTTTTGACTAATTTTTGATTTGTATGTACATTGACTTTGGATCACTCTGGTTCTTCATACTCTGATATAAGTTTTTTACAGTGATCTAAAGTATTTACCAGATACTCTGATTTTCTTAGTTAATCTAGAAAGAGAAGAATTTTGTCTAGACTAAACTGGGTCTTTGCTGCATTACTTTTTAGCACTGAATGCTTTTTCTTCTATGTATCTTGTTTTTATTAAGTATCACCATCCACCCAACTGTCATAATAGCCCTGGCATCTCCACAGATTTCACTTGTCTAAATTAATTCCTGTGAGTGCTTCCACTAGAAACTTATCAGTTACTATTCTCCTCTTTCTCTGTTCTCCCAGTACCTAGTTCATGGGCCACAGTACAAACTCATACCCTCTTTTCCACAGATAAAGAGCCACACAGATAGATAAACTGCCACTTTTCTCTCACTTCCTTCTAGTCATCTTGCTATCCTCTACACTGGCAGGAGAGTTATCAGTATAAAATATTCAGTTACCCTCATTCCTTATTATTGATTGAACATTGATTCCTAAGCCTACCTGCCCATCAGAATCACCTAGGATGCTTGCTAAAAATAAGGAATAGCTGGGTGTGGTGGCACACGCCTTTAATCCCAGCACTTGGGAGGCAGAGGTAGGAGGATTGCCATGAGTTTGAGGCCACCCTGAGAATACCTAGTGAATTCCAGGTCAGCTTGAGCCAGAGCAAGACC
Organism: Orientallactaga sibirica; assembly: GCA_036365145.1. Taxonomy (NCBI): domain Eukaryota; kingdom Metazoa; phylum Chordata; class Mammalia; order Rodentia; family Dipodidae; genus Orientallactaga; species Orientallactaga sibirica. The sequence goes on along the minus strand of JAEOAD010000024.1, from coordinate 18,380,906 downwards.
TTACCTTGAAAAACCAATAAAGAAGAAAGAAAAAAGAAGGAAGAAAGAAAAGGAAGGAAGGAAGGAAGGAAGGAAGGAAGGAAGGAAGGAAGGAAGGAAGGAAGGAAGGAAGGAAGGAAGATAAGGAAGGAAGATAAGGAAGGAAGATAAGGAATATTTGGTGTGCCTCAGATTTAGACTAGGCTAAGCAATTATTCTCTGAATAAATGTCCATCTTATTCTGTTGCAACAGATATATTAACTACAGTTTGGGAGAATTGTTGTCTTATGACAGAAATGTCTGTTGAAGCTACACTTAGCTCATTTTCCTGGCATCATGATCTTGTATAAATGACTAAAATGTCCATTAGTTAAATTCTTTCCTTGGGAAAATAGAAAGCAATGTAGCTCAATAATGACAAACATTTTTGGAATGCTTTATATGTGTAGTACAATGGTTCTAAGTATTTTACATGTGCTCATTTGATCTTAAGGCATTCAGTAAGGAAATACTGCCAGTATCCTATTTTGTAGATTAAATGATTTGCGTAGTGTCACTTGTATAGCCATTTTACAAGTGTACTTCAGACACATTGCATATTTGGTGTACAATATATAAACTCTATGTACTTTGGTTTCCCCTTATAAAATGTGGAGATGATAAAAACCAGTCATTAGCATTAATTGAGGTAACTCACATAAGTAAAGCTCTTAGAATAAGTAGTTCCAGGTCCCTTAGTCATAATTTTCTTGATATAACCTGGGTATACAATTAATATAGAATGGATAGAGTACATCAGACTACCTTCTAACTATAGTTTTAATGCCTTTTTTAGCTGATGACATTCCAGAACTGCTTAGTTCTTCCAGTCTGTTTTCCATGCTGCTTCCCCTTATTATAGCCTACATAGGACCAGTAGCTGCCGCTATTCCCAAGGTGTGTAACTTAATTCTATAACTTTGAATCTCTTACAGTATATATCAGTTTTTTGAAGTTGTATCTCCTATCTTGGAAGCTCCAGGTTTATAGGTAATAGGGAGAGATAAAACAAATGAAGTAATTGAAGTCATTAGTTCAACATCTCTGTTCTTAGTATTGTTAACTGAATTCATATGCTTACATATCAATGTGGCTTTACATTTGAAGACTTTGGGAAAATGAAATATATTTTAGAAATATTACATATAAGGAAAGAATAAGTTAACTGAATTTTTTTAATTTAAAAGCTTGATGCCAAATCCTTATCTTAAATAACAATAGCATTGGAAAAATAGGAATTTTATAGTAGTGAAATAGCTAAGATATGGTAGAAATAATCATAAACTATTGATTCATCATCATAATTAAACATCAAGAAAAATAATACTGTGGCTCACAGAACAGCAAAAGTGTTTTAAAATGCATTTTATTTTGCTGTAACATCCAAGATCCACTTTCTGTCCACTTAAAACACATTTTTCTATTAAAAAAACTTTGTAGAAACTCTGTATATAAATTGGTAAGTTGATAAGGGTTGCCAATGATTATACTATATGGTAGTTGATCAGTTATTTTTTCTTTTAAGCATATGTATTGTTTCTGTCTGTTAGGTTGCTGTGGAAGTCTTTGGCCTTGTCCAACAATTGCTTCCCTCTGTTGCCATTTTGAATCAGAAGTATGCACCCCCTGCCTTCAATCCAAATCAATCCACTGATAGCACCACAGGAAACCAGCCTGAGCAAGGACTCTCAGCATGTACCACTTCAAATCACTATGCTGTCATCGAGAGTGAGCACCCATACAAGCCTGCCTGTGTGATGCATTACAAGGTTGGTGCCCATTCTGAGTGAGAGATTAATTTAAAACTTGGTCTGAGATCGCTAGTGATATCTGAAATACTCTGTATGTTACTGTAGTTATTTTCTTTCTTTTTTTTAAATTTTTTTATTGACAACTTCTATACTTACAGACAAAAAAAAAAAAAAACATGAAATTTCTCCCCTCTCCCCACTCCCCTTCAGAATCCATTCTCCATCATATCCCCTCCCTCTCTCCATTAGTCTCTCTTTTAATTTGATGTCATCATCTTTTTCTTCTATTATGAGGGTCTTGCGAAGGTATTGCTAGGCACTGCAAGGTCATGGATGACCCAAAAGGCAACATAGTGCTGAGAAGATGGGACGGAGGAGTATCCAGCACTGAAACATCTCTGTCACACCCTCCAAGGCTCAGGGTCCATTGCAGAAGATGGGGCAGAAAGAATGTAAGAGCCAAAGGAAGGGTATGACTCCTTACAATGCAACTGTCCAGACAGAAATTGGCCTCAATATCCATGACCTTGTAGTTATTTTCTTGTTGCTGGGATAAAGCACTCAACCAAAAGCAGCTGAGGGGAGGAAAGTTTTTTATTTTGGCCTATAGTCTCGAGGGGAAGCTTCATGATGGCTGGGAAATATGGTAGAGCAGAGGCTGGACATCACGTCCTTGCCAGCACATCAAGTGGAAAACAAGCAGGAGAGTTAGCGGAACTATGGTAAGGAGGAACTGGTTATAGCACTCCAAGCCTATTCCCCAAAATACACTTTCTCTAGCAAGGCTACACCTTTCAAAAGAGAATCAAGCATTCAGAACACTTAAGTTTATGGTGACATCTGATTCAAACTACCAGATCTGTGTTCAGAAATGTAACTTTGTCAGAATCTGCAGTTGATTAGGCATTTTGTTGGATATATAAAAGCCTATAAGACAGAATTTTTACCTTATAGATAGAATAAAGTTTGATAGCTTTATGAAAGTTGTGCTCAAATCTTTTACTGTAGTCCAATATATAATGCTAAATCCATGGTGTTACTGCACTTTAAAATGAGTAATTCCTAATATTATCAAATATCTTGCACATTTACTACTACTTGAACTGATGCATGCATTTAGACCTTTTAAATCTTAAATCCTTTAAAACTTACACAATCCCCTCAAGTTTTCTGTATTTTTATTTCCTTGACTTTTATTTGTTGAGGAACCACAGCCCTGTGTCTCTTCTATGCGAGAACCTCATCAGTTTACCCTGCTGTGTCCCTTAGGCAGATGTCCCTTTCGTGCGCAACCTTTGCTTTTCTACCTCTGCTCTGAAACTGTTAAAAATGGGGGGAATGGCTTGGCTTCTTTTACAAATACACACTTATTCACATAGAACACACACACACACACCTATAGACAGATTTGTATTTATGTAATTTTTAAAAGATAAAATACTTCATGAGTTTTGTATTAATAATACTAATTCAGGCTGGAGAGATGGCTTAGTGGTTAAGGCATTTGCTTGCAAAGCCAAAGGACCCCGGTTCAGTTTCCCAGGGACCCATGTAAGCCAGATGCACAAGGGAGCATATGCGTCTGGCATTTGTTTGCAGTGGGTGAAGGCCTTGGCGTACCCATTCTCTCTCTATCCCTCTCCCTTACTCCTTCTCTCCCTCTCTCTTGCAACTAAATTAATTAATTAAAATTTGAAAAATAATAGTAATTCAAAATAAGGACCATAGGAACACCACAATCTGAAGCCGGGAGTGGTGGTGCACACCTTTAATCCCAGCACTTGGGAGGCAGAGGTAGGAGGATTACCATGAGTATGGGGCCACCCTGAGACTACATAGTGAGTTCCGGGTCAGCCTGGGCTAGAGTGAGACCCTACCTCCAAAAACCAAAAAGAGAGAGAGAGGGGAACACCTCAACCTCCTATAATTATCTAGAACCCCTGCTCTCAGTGACACTGGGAATATTAAAATTAAAGTTATTTAATTATTTGTTTTGTGCTAAGTGTAAGGGTGGATGTAATACCCTTTAAATATCTCAAGTACAATATCAGATTTTTAAATGTAAATTAAATTACTTAATTTTGAAGTTGTATAGTCTTGTGTGTGAGTATATACTATTTGTATTATATGCTACGTGGTATCAATTTTTTCATTTTATTTAAAGTTTGTAGGGATAAGGTTAAATTTGGATTTTGTTATTTATTTAAATATTTACATATTCCAACATTAAATTATACAGCAAATTTAGCTTTCATCTTGGTACCTTCATTCTGTCCCTTCTTTTTCTGCATTGTAATTTGTTGGTTTTTGTTTTATCATTCTGTTCTTCAGATACAAGTATGTGCATATGCATTCATGTTCTCTTGCCTATTGCCAGGTGACATTTCCAGAATGTGTTAGGTGGATGACAATTGAATTTGACCCTCAGTGTGGTACTGCACAGTCAGAAGATGTCCTTCGTTTGTTGATTCCTGTTAGAACTTTTCAGAATTCAGGATATGGACCAAAATTGGCATCTGTTCATGAAAATCTTAATTCATGGGTAGAATTAAAGAAATTTTCAGGATCCTCTGGTTGGCCTTCTATGGTATTAGTGTTGCCAGGTAAGTGTTTCCTGTTGTACCGGATGAAATGGATACATGTGTACATTCAGTATGCACTAGTGAAGAGTGTTTATTTGTAAATTATTAAAGAACTATATATCTGGATTGCAGTTGAAGAATACATAAGATTTGATGGTTACAGGGCATGACACGATCTGAATTTTGGAGGAGAGATTGTTTTGAGGATTTTATTTGGTGAAAAGCAGTTAATACTGAGGAGTAGCTTTATGGGTAGTTGGGATCAAAGTATGGAAAAAGTAGAATGCAGATTAGATCATCTATTTTCCTAGTTAGCATTAAATTTTCAGAATTTTCAGAACTAAAGACTCAAGTCATAAGAAGAGAAAATGTATATGTTTGTGTGAGTGTATATGAGTGAGAGAGAAAGAATTAGTATATGCACTTAATTCCAACATTCATGACTTCCTTTAAAGGGAATTTGTTTTGAAAACTCTATAATCTCTATAGTGTCTTCTGTTTTTTAACAAATCAATCATAATTACTTTTTTAATCCTTCAAAATAATGTCCTTAAAAATTTAGAAACTTCTTTGTCTCTGACCTTGATTTGATTGATTGGTTGGTTGGTTGGTTGGTTGTTTGATCCACTAAAGATCAGAAGAAAAAAAAAATGTCAGCGTAGATTATCTAATTTGAAACAGAAAAGGTTAGCTTAGGTCACCTCAGTAATTGATAGATAGATCACCGAAAAATGCACATATATTACTTAAAAATAGGATATTTGATTAAGGAGGGGAATTTGATTATAATGAAAAATAGGAACCATTTACTAGGGAGGATTCTTTTGTTGTTACTTTTAGCATGGTTTACTCAAGTAATTAGAGAACTTTCCTTAAAAAAGAGTTACTTGGGTTTTTGTATATGAATTTTTTAATAATTTTTTTAAGAAACTAGAATTTTTTTCTATACCTATGTTACCATTAAGCATCTTTTTTATTAAACATTTTTTAATTTATTTATGAGCAGAGAGATATAGAGAGGCAAAGGAGAGTATGAACACGTCAGGGCCTCTGCCACCTGGGCAAACGAACTCCCTACACATGCACCACTTTGTGCCTTTGGCTTATATGGGTACTAGAGAACCAAACCCAGGTCACCTAGGCTTTGAGGCAAGAGTCTTAATTGCTGAGCCATCTCTCCAGCTCCCTGTTTTGTTTTTCTTAAATAAATAAATATTTATTTATTTATTTGTTTGTTTGTTTGTTTGTTTGTTTATTTAAGAGAGAGATTGGGCATGCCAGGGCCTCTTGCTATTGCAAACAAACTCCAGATACATATGTTACTCTGGTATCTGGCTTTATATTGGCACTAGGCATTGAAAACCTGGCTGTCAGGTTTTGCAAGCAAGCACATTTAACCAGTGAGCCATCTCCCCAGCCATTAGTATCTGATTTGTATAGGTACATGTTGATATAATAAACACTGATATGATAAAAGATAATTAAGCCAGATGTGGTGGTGCATGTCTTTAATCCCAGCACTCTGGAGGCAGTGGTAGGAGGATCACTGGTTCAAGGTCTGGAACTACAGGGTTCCAGGTCAGCCTGGGCTAGAGTGAGACCCTACCTTGAAAAACACCTAAAATATAAAGATATTTAATATTTTAATTGTTCTTTCAGATTTTTACCTTAATGCTGGGTGTATATGTATGTGTTGTATAATTTGTTTTGTTTTATAGGAAATGAGGCTCTTTTTTCACTAGAAACTGCTTCAGATTATGTGAAAGATGACAAAGCTTCCTTCTATGGTTTTAAGTGTTTTGCAATTGGTTATGAATTTAGCCCTGGGCCTGATGAGGTAAGAATAAATTACCTTTTCATTCTGTTAAGGATAATTGTGCATTTAAGGGCTCCTATTAACATACATTGCCTTGTTGCCTGTATTTAAGAAGTGGCTAGTTCCTTTTAAGTACTGGGCTTATAATTTAAAATATTTTTGTTATTTGTGTACAGCAATCATTTGGTACTTTTAATACATAAAGAAAATTGATGTTATATACAACATGATCAAGTATAAAAGCGTAATTTTTTGAAGTATAATTATGTTATCCCTGAACCTGCTCAAATGGCTATAGTTTCCTGAGTATATTGAACTTGAGATTTTACAAAGGGACTGACTTCATAGATTTAATTTTTAAAAATCATACACTAAAACAAAACCATGAACCATGTGTGGTGGCACACGCCTTTAATCACAGTACTCAGGAAGTAGAGGTAGGAGGTTTGCTGTGAGTTCAAGGCCACCCTGAGACTACATAGTGAATTCCAGGTCAGATGGGCTAGAGTGAGACCCTGCCTCGAAAAACCAAACAAAACAAAAAAACCATGGCCATATGTTTTCTAAATAATAAATGAAACATTGTTTTGACAATAACTCTGTAAACCCAAACTTTCTGACCATCATGTGTCATAACTTTAAATTTGTTTCACTTTCAAGTATTTTCTAATACATGTTTCTTTCTAGTTTCAAAGGTGATGATTAAACTTGAATTACATTTTGGTGATAGTCTCTATTCAAACATTTTTTAAAAAGTGGATTTTATGTAATTCTACAGGGAGTTATTCAGTTGGAAAAAGAATTAGCCAATCTTGGTGGGGTTTGTGCAGCAGCTTTGATGAAAAAGGACCTAGCACTTCCTATTGGTAAGTCTGCTTAAATGCTAGATATTGCTGATGATTCAGAAAAAATTTTGAGATAAAATGCGTTTATTATAGGTTATAAGAAAATAGGTTTTTAAGATGAACTATATAATCACATATGCTCATGAGCAATGACTGTTTAATATACGGATGGTTTGTTTGTTTAAATGGATACTGAAGAGTACCCTAAATTTTTTTGTATTTACTCAAACCCATGCATGTGTAAATCCCCCTTAGGCCAACCATTAGTCTAAACTAAAAGTTTGAATCAGATCTAGATATCCTAAGGTAAATATTACATAGGCAATTCATTGTCTGAAGATAAAGGGACACGACAATTAAAACACCATTTCTATATAGATGTTATTTTACAATAGCCCAGGATTACAACTGGAACTGGAACAATCCAGAGGCAGGCAGATTCAGAAGAAGAGCGATGAGGTGAGCAGCAGTAAGTAGGAGAATAACCAGGACAGCAAACATTCATGGCACTTTGTATGCTGCTGAGACATTAACTACAGTGTATGGATGCATTTAATTAATTGTGTACCCAATAAATTAGACTGAGAAAGAATGGAAAGTGAGGAAGAGGGGCTAGGTTGAATATGGATAGCCCTCTAGATGGATTTTCATATAGAGAAGAGGCAGTGACAGAATGTACTTCACTACAGAGCAAATTTATATCTAGGCAAATTATAATAAAGAGGGTAACAACTTTAGAAATGCTTGATAATCTAATTCTATTATGTTTATATAGTGCTTAACATTGTATTTTTATAGCATTTTGGATTAAAAGATGTAATTATATTTCTCTAATTATCACCCTAAATGTCTATCTATTCTTCCTCTGGTGCCAGTCTTCTTATTCCATCCTTTATTTCTTTCCACTATTTTTCTGTCTTTTTTTTTTTCTCACTCCTCCTTCTCAGTTGACACCTTTGAGTGTTCTCAGTTGCCTTGACCCTTCTTAGTGGTAGTATATTTGTGACACAGTATTCTGTTCTGTCATACTCTTGTTTATGTGATGAAAATTGTCAATGCTCCCTTTGGTGGAACTTTGGTCATAGATGTTAAAAATTTACATGTTTATAACTTTTGCCATATGTTTTAATATATGCACAGATGATCAAAAATATATGTTGAATAAAGGATTGATACAGTAGTGATAAGGACTGCAAAACCTAGCAACAGGGCTGGAGGAATGGCTTAGCTGTTAAGGCATCTGCCTGCAAAGCCAAAGGACCCTGGTTCGATTCCCCAGGACCCACCTTAGCCAGATTCACAAGGGGGCACATGCGTCTGGAGTTCGTTTACAGTGGCTGGAGGCCCTGGCATGCCATTCTCTCTCTCTCCCTCTTTCTCTGTCAAATAAATTAATAAAAATAAAATATTTAAAAAAAAACCTAGCAACAACCAAAGTGTCCTTTAAGCCTGATTAGATAAGCAATGGCATTTCTATACACTGGAAATCTATATGATCTAACAAATAATATTAAATGAGAAAAGCAAGTTGTAGAAGAAGGCACCCTTTAATGTATTATGTTATTTATGTACAAGTGAATGCATGTTTACTTGAATGTATGTTGACATACATACACAGTTAGGATTTGCATGTAGTTTCTAGAAGAATAATACATAGGAAACTACTAAATGGACTGGGAGAGTTGTTTTAATAGTAGAGAGGATGAATTATTTTTTCTCCATTTTTTATTTTATTTGAATATATCTCCAGAACTTCATTAACATTTCATAACTTAAATTATCAAGGAAAAAAACAGTGTCTAAAATATGTTCCTTGTGAAGTAAGAAACAAGCAAATAGCTAAGGGATGAAGTCATTATCTTATGTTCATCTGAGTCATTGAACATATTGTATATTTTAAGGTATAAACTGTTAGTATGTATACAGAATGATAAACCTTTTAAATCTATAGTAGCAGCATTATAAAAGAAAAATGTAATGAATGCAAAAGACAAGAAAAGTTATTAATATATTTCAGTGAAATTTTTCATTTGCATAACAGGTAATGAACTTGAAGAAGATCTTGAAATTCTCGAAGAGGCTGCATTGCAGGTATTGTCTTAAACTTTTTAAGCACAGAATTTGTTCACTAGTCTAAAGGGAGTATTTTCATAACATCAACCTTATTTGTCACAAACGCAAGATTCGGTTGTTAAGTGCTTCATTCTGTTCACTTGAACGGGTAGTCACAAAGCTCAGCCAGATGTGTGCTGGGTTCAGATTCTGGAGTTCTGGCGTTATATTTAAAAAAGAAGAAGAAGAAGAGCAAGACTACAAGGGACACTCTTCAGAGCTTTGACATTTCAGTTGAGCCTTGAAAGAAGCTTTAAAAATATGTATTTTTTTAGAGGTTGGGGATTTAGCTCAGTGGATGAGCGCTTGCCTAGCAAGCGCAAGGCCCTGGGTTTGGTTCTCTGTTGGGGTTTTTTCCCTCCACCACCGGCAGGTAGAGCGGAAGAGAGAGAGAACTGGGCCAGCCGCTTCTCTCGAGGCTGAGCGAGAAGGCGGGTGTCGGCAACTCAAACCCCTCCCCTCCCAAAACACCGGGGAGAAAAACCACATTGAGCCGCGGAGACCGTCTAAGGCGGGAATCTCTCCATTTATTGTCACGGGAAGGTATTTATATATTTTGAGAGAGGGTGGGAAAAAGGATGAGTTAAAGGTGTAAGGGCCAATAGTATTTCACCACCTCAGCAGCAGCTGGGCGGAGGCAGTTTCAGCTTAGGTGCTGAGTCACTTCAAGGACAGGTCGCGAAACTCTAGTCAGGCTCTGGAAGCTCGACTAGGCCTCACCAGGAGTAGGCCAAGACTGGCTGGGCTAACCACTAGGCTCCACACCGGGCAGGGCCCAACATCTCCCCCTTTTGTTTTTGTAAGAACGGTGGACGTCCATGGCCTCTGTCCTAGGTTGTCCCCCTCTGGGAATCTTACCCGTCACTGAGTACCATGCCTCTAGCCCGTTGACCACTCCACGCCCTGTCTTAGGTTGTCTCAGCCTGTCTGAGATCTTACCCGTCGTTGGTTTGATGGAGGGCGGGGGAGGGATGTTAGGTGGATAGCCAGTAAGCGGAAAAGCCATTGTCTTTGAGTCGCAAACCTGTGGTGCCTTGACCTGATGAAGTTTAATTGCCTCAAGCTGTTGGTGAATGAATTGTGTAATCTTATTAATCACACAGGGCCCGAGAGTGAGGATAAGAAGAAGGAGGGGTTCAGGGGGCGGGAGAAGGTAGGGTAAAGAGCAAGAAGAAGGAGGGGTCCAAGGGGAGGGAGAAGGTGGGATAAAAAGCCACATAAGCTCGTCTATAGCAGGCTGTCTTAGAAGTCCCGACTCCTCTTCTGTAAATCTTTCTGGAGCTTTTTTGGCTTCATTTGGGTCTAGTAGCATCCACACCTTCAGTTGTTCCTGGGGAAGAAACAGAGGCATAGTTCTCAGGGGTGGGACACTCCCTGGAGAATTGATTATTATCATCCCCTTGTTGGGGTAAATATTTTAAGTCTCTTGCTGGTACCCAAATAGGTCTTTTTTTCTCTTGAGGAAAGACACATCCAAATCCTCTCCCTGCTGTGAGGAGGGGGTCTGGACCCTTCCAGGCCCCAGTTAATGGGTCCCTCCATTTGACCCAGATGGAGCTGTAGGTGACAGCTGAGGTCCAATGTTTTTGAAAAGGGGACAAGTGTCTATCTTCTTTAGAAAAATTTAAAATATTTAGGGTTAATAATGCCTTTTTTAGTTGGTCATGTGGGGGTAGGGATTCCCCCTTTTGTTTTTGTAATTGAGACTTGAGAGTTTGATGATATCTTTTTACAATGGCCTGGCCCCGCGGATTATATGGGATGCCTGTGGAAAGTGAGATTTTCCAGGTTTGGAGGAAATTTATAAAAGTCCTGCTTACGAAGCAGGGACCATTATTGGTTTTGATTTGATCTGGCAATCCAAGGGTGGCAAAGCATTGAAGCATATGGCTAATAGCATGTTTAGTTTTTTTTCCAGCATGTGCTGATGTCCAGTAAGTATAGGAGAAAGTATCAACTGAGAGAAAAATATATTTAAGTTTTCCAAATGGAGAATAGTATGTAACATCAATCTGCCAAAGGTGATTAGGGCATAGTCCTCGAGGATTGGCTCCTGTAGTTTGAAGAGGAGGTACCTGGAGGAAAGGCTGACAGGATTTGTAAGTTCGGACAATTTTTTTAAGGTCCTTGACTGGCACATGGGGATATTTATGTTTAAGTCCCCTCCAATTTATATGAGTTAATAAGTGGAAGTGTGTAGCTTTTGAGATTGTATTACATTGAGGCTGAGAGGCCAGTTTGTCAGCCAAATCGTTTTTTTTAGAGAGGAATCCTGGTAAATTTTGATGGCCTCTGAGATGTTGAAGAAAAATGGGGTTAATTTTTTTGTTTAAGTAGGGAGCGGGCTTGAATCATCAATGGGGTTATAATATTGGAGTCCAGTTTAATATGGGCCTCAATTAGGTTGGGTAATACATTAACAACATAAAGGCTTTCAGAAAATAAGTTAAATGGCTCCTGAATAGTGTCCAAATTCAAAACAACAGCAAATAGTTTTTTGAATTGTGTTGATCCTGTGACCTCATGGGAGATTGACTTTATGGGCATAGGCTTTTTTCCCCTCCTTAGGGGAGGGTAAACAACTAGGGAAGCTTCCAAGCGCCCCCCTTCAGTGAATACGGTAAGAAAATCAGGGTTGGGTTTAGATAAAAAAAAAGTCTGGGGGGTCTCCATTTTAACCTAGAGAAGGAGCTCATCTATTTATAAGGACCATAGTGACAATCAATTATACCCAGAAACCCCTCAAGGGCCATCTTGGAGATCAGATGGGTTGGAATGACCTAAAATAATAATAAAACATTAGGATGATTAATTAAGGAAGAAAAGATATGAGACATGTATTGTTAGGGTCAATCCAGGGCTGACAGTTAGTAGTTTTTTATGATGTTGAAGCTTATAGATCTAGGGGAAGTTTTATATTGGCAGAAGAAGTTGGTCTGTTTTTATAGGGCCAAGCAAAAGAGAAGAAAGAGAGAAGAAAAAAAAAAGTTAAATAGGCACATAGAGTAAAATTATTGTAGTTAAGCCACAGCAAGCTTTAGGAACTCCTGTTAGGCACATTTTGTATATTTTTATAATGGAATTTTAAATTATCATCACACCTTAAAATTGGCCCCCAGTGACATTGTCTCTAGCAAGGTGATTGTAGATGTAAACTATAAACTAATAAAATATTGAATATATTGGGGGACATATATTTAAATTATTTTATTTTGTCCCTGGCTTTTAATAGATTTATAATAACAGTAACAATAATAATAAAATTAAACAAGTTAATTGGTATAAGGCATAGTAAGGAGAGACTAGAACAATTTAAATTTAACCACCATTAGTTGTCATAAAACTTTTGTAGTAACCAGAGACTGACAGTTTTTAGGTTTTTTTTAATTTTGTCCCTCTAGCTGGGCAGAGTTGTCAGGGAAAACTTTAATCCCAGGCCAACATGGTATTACCGATTGAGTTAGTTGGGCTTAGTCTTATGTTTTATGAATTGAGTTAGGCAGGCAGAGAGAGAGAGAATGGGCGTGTCAGGCCTCCAGCCACTGTTTACATGGGTACTGGAGAATTGAGCCTCGAATCGGGGTCCTTAGGCTTTACAGGCAAGCGCTTAACAATTAAGCCATCTCTTTACCTTTATGTTAATGGGAAGGCAGCGAAGGGTGGGATAATGGTGTGTAGGATATAGCCATATAGACTTGAAAAATAGGTTTGTTTTTTGTTTTTTGTTTTTTTTTACCTCTAGCAGGGCAATATGAATGTTGATAGCCGTTGTTTTTATTTATTATTTTTTTTTTTTAAAGTAAACGCTTTGGGCCCCGCGGGACATTTAGTTAAGAGCATAGAGGGGGCGCCCAGAGGCAAAAGGGGCGGGGACGGCAGCGGTTTGCCTCATGGTGGAATGCCTGTTTGTTTTTAAGATATTTTTAAAGTAAGTTAGGAATCTGTCCATTTGTCTCCTCGCCACCGTTTGGTCAAAAGTGACGCCTGGAGGTGCGGGCGAGGCGCAGCCAGTGAGGCTCGGGGCAGTGCTCAGGCCCGGGCCAGAGTCGCTGCTTAGGACCGTCCCACTCTGCCCGCTCCCCGCAGGGATGTCGGCGGAGCCTGGCTGTTGTCCCTCCGCTCGAAGTGCACAAGTTTTGTTTTGCGGACCAGTGACTTGTGTTTCATGCCTGCTAGGAAAGTTAACCTTTGTTTGGGACGTTTGGGGAACTCGAGCTTGTATTTGATCAGAGTTTACATCCACAGAAAGCTACACGGAGGAGCTGTATGAGGAAAGAAGTTTACCGAAGAATGTTAGTGTGGAAGAATTTTGATATGCCCGCATTCCCCACCAGGGATTTGAGCACATTTGTCTTAGGTAGCAGTTACAGTTAAAAAACAGCAGGGCCGGTGGCAGCTTGGGTGGCGGTCTTGGAAGAAAGGAGATTTTAAAAGTTAGTTTTAGCTTTTTTTACAGTTTTTAAGGGCAAAAATGAACTTTTCCCTGGAAAAGCCTTTAAGGCTGGCAATTAAGGCAAGAAGGATTAAATTAATCTATGGGGCTAAAACAAAAGTTTTGTCCCAAGAGCCACACTGTAGGAGGAGTAGGGCAGTAGTAATATATATGAGTACAACATAAGCATAAAGGCCCAAAAAATAGTTAAGCATGTTGTAGAATTGAGTTTAGATTTAGATTTATGATGGCCAGTGAGCCTGTGTCCCTATGGGATGGCTCGATGAAATTAAACACAGTGTAGCTGGGAGCAGATCTCCCCATTAGGTTTGTTTTGTCTTTTGGGACGGAGTTTTTATTTAAATAAGGAGGCAAAATGTTTAAAGTCTCCTTTAGGTCTGTCCACGTGGTGTGTCCGCCATGAACTGGCGTTTCTAAGATGGCGCCCCCACTCAAATGAGGGGGCAGGACAAAAATGGCGGCACCGCAGAAGCGGTCTGTCGGAAACCCGGAAATGAGAGGAAAGAGAAAGGAACAAGAGATGTTGAAGTTTGGGACAGAGTTTTCATTTAAATGAGGAGGCAAAACGTTTAAAGTTTCCTCTAGGTTTACCCATGTGGTGCGTCCGCCATGAACTGGCATTTAGAAATGGTGGCACTGCAGAACCCGGAAATGAAAGCAAAGAGAAAGTGGTGAGTTTTTTCTAGGTCTGCCCACGTGGTGCGTCCGCCATGAACGTACCCGGTTAGAAATGGCGGTGCCACAGAAGTGGTTTGTCGGCAAACTGGAAATGAAAGGAAAGAGAAAGGAAGTTGAAGCAAGTACAGATTACAGAAGCAAAGGTTAGAATATTAAATATGAAGATTACCTCATAACTTATGAGGATACACCCATCAGCAGTACGTTTAGCCCGTCAGCTTAATTTTGAATTTTTTTTTTGTTACGTCGGCATTCCGTAGTTTGTTTTGAATCTTTACACGTCCTCACATGGGGCACCAGTTGTTGTGCCCCACGTTTGGGCGCCAGTTGTTGGGGTTTTTTCCCTCCACCACCTGCAGGTAGAGCGGAAGAGAGAGAGAGCCGGGCCAGCCGCTTCTCTCGAGGCTGAGCGAGAAGGCGGGTGTCGGCGACTCAAACCCCTCCCCCCCCAAAACACCGGGGAGAAAAACCACATTGAGCCACAGAGACCGTCTAAGGCGGGAATCTCTCCGTTTATTGTCACGGGAAGGTATTTATATATTTTGAGAGAGGGTGGGAAAAAGGATGAGGTAAAGGTGTAAGGTCCAATAGTATTTCACCACGTCAACAGCAGCTGGGCGGAGACAGTTTCAGCTTAGGTGCTGAGTCACTTCAAGGACAGGTCGCGAAACTACTTAGGCTCTGGAAGCTCGACTAGGCCTCACCGGGAGTAGGCCAAGACTGGCTGGGCTAACCACTAGGCTTCACACCGGGCAGGGCCCAACAGTCCTCAGCACCAAAAAAAAAAAAAAAAAAAGACAAAAATATGTTTATTTTATTTGAGAGAGAGATGTAGAAAGAGAAATTGAGAATGGGTGGTGCACCAGAGGCTTCCTGCCACTGCAGATAAATTCCAAATGCATGCACTATTTTGTGCATCTGGCTTTACGTGGGTACTGGAGAATTGAACCCAGATCGTAAGGCTTTGCAAGCAAGTGCTTTTAACCACTTAACCACTTATCAAGCCCCATTAAAAGAAGCTTATTTTGCCAACTAGCAGAAGGAAAAAGGCATTTCACAAACAAACCTATAGGTATATGGTTATATTATACATACAAATAAATATATATAAATATTATATATTTGTGTATACAGTTGGCAAGTTCAGACTATGATAGACTTATATTTCATAGTGTTGTAGAGCCAACTGGCTGTAGGAAATTAGAGCCATCAATTTGTTACTATTTTTTGTTTGTGTAGACATTATTTAAGAGGTACCTTTGACAATGGAATGGAAATGCATGAATACTGGATTTCAGATAAAGTTCTGATTTGGATCTGTTGTGACAATCTATAATATTTTGTTACTTAAGATTATTAAGAGACTTACATTCTTAGCTTGAAAAATCTGAACTTATCTAGCTAGCAGTAACTAACAGGATGGAAGGAGCATCAGATCCTTTAAGCACAAAATAATAATATTTACTTCTAATGTGGTAATTGAATATCAATGTAGCTGCTAACAAGACATCAATGGCAGGATAATTTTGCATAATGAAACAGCATAAAGGTAAAAGATGGTCTGATACTAATTCATTTGGAGTCATGATGTGAAGACCGTAGGATTGCATGGATTTATGAGATTGTTTTTTATTAGATAAAAACACTCAAAAATATGTTTTTAAAATTAGCAATGTCTCCTGAAGCACATTTTTTGAGCCCAAAATAGGTTATGTTTTTAGAATAAAGGACTCATTCTTTGTTTAGTTTTGCCATGTACCAAAGAATACTGAGCCCACATGAGTGAAGTTATTGGTTTAATTTGCCTCTTTATTCTGTGCTTGGTATGTATAGTAGGAATAGTACTAATTTACATAACTCCTAAACAGCACTTAATAATATTTCCCTTTTCACACTTACAGATTGAAGTCAGTGTTGTTTTTGTATCTTGCTATATTTGAAGTTCAGAGACGTTAAATGCATTATCTAGGCACTTGGTTAGTTGAGAAATACAGACTTATAGTCAGGTCTTCTGAATCTAAGGGGATTGGGTTTTGTATTGATTTCCTGAAGGGAGGTTGTTTCATTTTAACTTGTCCAGCATTACTTCAAACATTTCATTTGTCTTTACCTTATTTAATTGCCCAAGATTCTTCTCTACTGTAAAGAAAACTGAAGCACTGAGTACTTAGATAACTAGCCCAGGATCACACAGTTGGAATTTAACCTCTGGCAATTTGCTTGATCATAGATAGCTGTGGTATTTTTACTATTATAAAAAATGTTGGGATTTTATAAAGACACCAGCTTGTGTGTATGAGTGTGTTTGTGTATGTGTGTATTCAATGTTAATTCTTTGTTCTTCAGAATACAAAAATAAACATTTCATAAACATTATGTCAGACAGTATTCATATTTAGTGCAGCCATTGGAGAACCTCATACATTATCATTTCAAAGATTTAGGCTAGTTAGAAAGAAATCATTATTACCTACTATTTCAGAAAAACTGTTGTCATAAATTCACTACCATTTTAATATATAGTTTTGTGACATAACAGGTATAAATGCCTTATACTTGTCAAACAGTGTAGCAGGTGTTTTACATATGTTTTTTAACTTAAAACTTTATAGTGGCCAAGTAAAAGAGGTTATTTGATTATTTGATCACCAGTCAATATATTTTGCTAATTCAGGGATGGTAAGTTGTTAGTTCACAAACATACAGCAACATAACTAGCTCAGAGCCAGGATTTCCACTCAAATCTGTTCGGCCCATAAGATGACACTTTTGTGGTTTTGCATAGCTTATTGAATGCATAAGGTACTATTGTTTAAACTTTATAGCTTTGGAAAGTGTAACACTTTTTAGGAAAGGCTCAATTTTTTTTCTGGGGTTTTAGCATTTAGAGCAGAGCCTTGCAAAAACATAAGGTTTGGGCTGGAGGGATGGCTTAGTGGTTAAGGCACTTGCCTGCAAAGCCAAAGGACCCAGGTTCAGCTGCCCATGACCCACGTAAGTCAGCTCCACAAGGTGGCACCTGTGTCTGGAGTTTGTTTGCAGCTGCTGGAGGCCCTGGCATTCTCGCTCGCTCTCGCTCTCTCTCCCCCTGCCTCTCTTTCTCTGTGAAATAAATAAATAAGATTTGCCTAACAGATACGTAAAAACTAAGATTTCCATTTTATCTATTTTGTTTAATAAGATTATGTATAGACATAATCAGTCTTTCAGCCACTTTGACCCAAGTAGAGAGCTACCCAAGATAGCAGGCTTGACTTACCAGTCAAGAAGGTGTACTTAAAAATTAGGAGATTTCCACTGCTGATAAAAGAGGTGTAACGCAGGGTATGGGAGGAAGCACACCATTTCATGTAGCATGAAAATCTGTGATAGGTGGATGGTTTTTAAGGAGGTCAAAAAGATGAACTATTACCTTGTATTTCCCACCTAGAATTTCTATTGTATGAGCTAAAGAAAGGAAAAAGGAACACTGATACATGGGAGAAAATAATTTCACTAATAAGGTATACCAAAAAGGTATGCATAGTGAAAAACTCATTTAAGGTCTTATATCGTAAATATGTATGACATGGGTAGTAAAAAAATATAAATATATAAATATCTCAAGAGGCAGAGGCAGGAAGTCAGCCTGGACAACATAGTAAACTGAGTAAGTGATTAAGTAAGATACATAATTTCACCTTTTTTGTAATCCAACAGGTATGCAAAACACATTCTGGTATTCTTGGAAAGGGATTGGCCCTTTCCCACTCTCCAACTATATTAGAGGCACTTGAAGGAAACTTACCACTTCAAATCCAAAGCAACGAGCAGTCCTTTCTGGATGACTTCATTGCTTGTGTCCCAGGATCCAGTGGGGGAAGACTGGCAAGGTACCTTTAATACTGCCATTGCCTGCTTATAAGGGCACACGTGTAGGAGAAGTGAAAGGAGAAAGGGCCATCATGCTGGTAATGCTGCCCACAATAATTTGGCTGATGTGATTTGAACTTGGTTAAGTATAAGATAATACTTTGAAGCATTTGACAGTTGCTAATTAGTTGTAGTTGTGCCATTTGCTATTTTAGAATGGAAAGAAAATATGCTAGCTTGTGTTATTTTACTAACTAATGAAAAATAAAAAAACTTCTTTCTTTTTTTAATATATTTTTTATTAGTTATGTATATAGTAAAAAATGTAACTTCTTTCTGATTTTAATTTTAAACTTTCAGAGATTACTCTTTAGTGTTTAAAGTTCAGGGGAATAATAGGCCTTAACTGTTAGGTTTGTAGTTATCTGTATAGTGTATGATAGAATTTCTTATGACTCATCTCATAGGACAACTTGAATGTAAGTTGTCCTATGAATGAATGGAATGAATTCAGGAATGGATATTATAAATAGTAGGAAATTGGCAATTTTTACAGGGGAAGTACTAAGGGAGAATCTGTATAAGGAAAGGATAGACTTAGGTAGCTGGCCCTGTTTTCATGCCGAAGCTGTTCTTCTCAAGGCTCTCAGGTTGATATGGAAAGTGGGGCTCTCTCAACAAGAATGGAAGGACTTAGGGCTTCAAGTTAGGTAAAATATCCAAAAATTTTACTATATTGTACATAAACATCAGAAGTTTCACGGTTTTTTGTTTTAATGAAGTTTTCAGTAAGTGTTTCCCAGGAAACACTTGTGCTTATCACTGAGTCATGAGTAAATATATTGTTTTACTATTTTGTTCAATACAAATTTGCATATTTGGCTTAATTCTATGTTATCATTGAAAAAGCTGGTGAATTTTTGTTTTGTTTTGTTTTCCACTACATGTAGATGGCTGCAGCCAGATTCCTATGCTGATCCTCAGAAAACATCACTGATCTTGAATAAGGATGATATTCGGTGTGGGTGGCCTACCATCATAACTGTTCAAACAAAAGACCAGTATGGAGACGTGGTACATGTTCCCAATATGAAGGTAATCCTCTTTGTATTAAGTTAAGAGATGTCTATACATTGATGCTATAAGTGGTAAGAGTTTAGGGAAGACGAGCTCAGAGCCCATTTGTTCTTTCCTCTGTGTCTGTAATAGAAGACACTGAAAAGCTGTTTAAATGGCTGGCTTATATTAATTAGTCCCTTGTTTCCAGATCATATACTGGATGCTACAAAGATCTCAAAGGAAGTATAAGAAAGTGTCTTATAGAGTTGCTAGGCAAAAGAATAGTAGATTGGAATTCAGTTAGCAAGTGAAAGATACAGTTTTAATTATTGTGTATATTTATTTAAAGACACAAGTATATTCTTCACTTGATATTACTGAAATCTTGTTCTTAAAAGAATATTGATACTTATTAAATGAATCAGAAATATGTGGATTTGGGTTATAAAAGAATAAGGAAAGGGGCTAGAGAGATGGCTCAGCAAGTAAGTGCACTTCCCGGGCAAGCTTAAAATGCTTGAGAGGCCCACACAAAACATCTGGGCATGGAGGTGTACCTTTAAACCTCATCCCGCAGCTGCAGGGAAGCAGAGATCTGAGAATCTTGGGAGTCCCCAAACTCTGGAATTAGTAAAAAGGAACTTTGGCTCAAAAAAACAATATCATGTGGAAGAGCAGATAGAGCAGTTTGGTTCTCTGGGCATTCCACTCCTATCTCCTACACACACACACACCCCCACACACACAAGCAAAAATTTAAAAATAAATAAATAAAGGATATAGTTGTCTGCAGTATTGATTCTTTATATACAGCTTACATGAGACCTTATTAAGAATATTCATATCATAATGCATAGAGTAAATGCTTAATGATATCTGTTGATACAAATATCTTGTTTGAACTATTTAAACCATTTTTTATATTTCTGAAAAAGTTGATGTTGAACGAAAATTTGCATAGACAGTCCTCAATCCTCTTCCCTCCAAAGTTGAATTATAAGATGATTTGGCTTTTTGACACAGAGTGTCTTAAGATACATTATCCTTTTTTTGCACAGAGGAGCTAAATTTTCTTTAATATTATTGTAATAAAATCATTTCAGCTGCTTCATACTTTCTTTAATAATGTAGCATAAATAAGAAAAATGCCAGTGTAATCTCTTGCCAGAGTTAGTAAAAAATGGTAAGAACACATTCTTCATACCAGTTAAGATCAAATAATAAAAGTGTATGGAAAACCATTAACCATGATACTAAGTAAAATCCTGTCTTTCCAGTGTCTTTTAAATTTTGACCCTGACTCACAATTAAAATTAATATCACTGGGCTGAAGAGATGGCTTAGCCATTAATGCCCTTGCCTGCAAAGCCTAACAACCCAAGTTTGATTCCTCAGTTCCCACATAAAGCCAAATACACAAAGTGGCACATATATCTAGAGTCCATTTGCAGTGGCAGGAGGCCCTGTTTTTCTTGTCTCTCTCTGCTTGAAAATAAATAAATAATGTCATAACCTGAGCAAATGATGAAATACCATAGTCATATGTTATATAATCCACACACTTTGATATGTTCCCATCTTTTTTTACTTTTTATTTTTATGTGACAGTCACCCAGGCTAACTGGCACTGAACTCATGACCCGTTCTGTTGCACTAGCCTCCCAAGTGTGGATTATAGGCATTTACCACCATCCCTGGCTCATCTATTCTACTTTTTCAGACAGATTATACCTTCACCCAAACAATTTTCTGTCTACTCAGAATTACTCTACAGAACATGAAGACTTCAGAAATTATAAGTAAAATAAAATGCTAAACATAGTAACTCAAGTTTATAATCTCAGTACTTGGGAGGCCAAGGCTAAAGGATCACCATGAGTTCTAGGCCAGCCTGGACTACTTAGCAAGTATCAATCCAACCAAGAATTTATTCCAAGTGAAACATTTATAAGAGAAAAAAAAAAAAAAACAGTTGAATGGAGAACACAATGATCCTACCAATATGAAAAATAAATAAATAAATCACTATACCTAAGGACAGATCACTATAGTAGACAGTAATATATTGAGAGGCTTTGCATATATATTATGAATTTCTCACTTGAGGTCTGTAGTTATTAAATCCAGTTTTTAGGGACTGGAGAAATGGCTTAGTGGTTAAAGTGCTTGCCTGCAAAGCCAAAGGACCCAGGCTCGATTCCCAGGACCCATGTAAGCCAGATGTACAAGGGGGCACACACTTCTGGAGTTTGTTTTCAGCGGCTGGAGGCCCTGGCTTTCCCATTCCCTCTGTCTTTCTCTCTCTCTCTTTCTCTGTCCCCCTGCCTGTTTCTGTGATTCTCTCAAATAAATAAAGAAAAATTAAAAAATTTAAGTTTTATGTTCTTTATGTGGCAGCACTATAATACTGTTTTCCAGGCTAACATAGCATTCCATTTATTTTTAATATTCACAGTTGTACTTATAGTATTTCTTCTGTTGTATTTTCTTTCTTGTTTGCTCATCCTTTTGTCTTTGTTCTGATATGTGGGTTGTTTTATGTCGTGAACTGTCTAAAGGGAATGGTCAAGTAGACCAATGGTAACCAAACTGACATCATTGAGTTTAAAATTTTAAGTTGGTTCTTTGGATGTGTCAACAATAATTATGTAATAATATTTGCTTTTTATAATACCATGATTAGGTGGAAGTGAAAGCTGTACCTGTTTCTCAGAAAAAAACATCCTTACAACAAGAGCAAGTAAAGAAATCTCAAAGGATTCCCAGCAGTCCTTCAGTAACAGCAGCATCTTCTAATACTGACATGACTTTTGGCGGGCTAGCATCACCAAAGCTGGATGTTTCCTATGAACCCATGATCGTGAAGGAGGCTCGATATATTGCCATAACAATGATGAAGGTAACTTATTTCTGTTCACCAGAAAAAAAGTTTCCATCGATTTGTTGAACAAACATTTCAGTTCCTCAAATACCAACACAAAATGACAAGTCTAGACAGATGTTAAACTTGCAACATATTTTTTAAGATAAGTTTTTTAAGTTCCTTCATCCAGAAGGATTTTTCATTGGAGAAATTTTAATTGCTTTTTCCATGTGTGTATGTGTGTGTTGTGTTTGTGTGTAGTGCACTTGCATGTGTATATGAATAGTGTGTGTGTGTGCGCACATATGCATGGGTGTATGTATGGTATGTGTGTGCATATGCATGTGCATGTGGAGGCCAGAAGTCAACAACAGATATATTCTTTGACAGCTCTCCACCCTATTGCTTGAGCCTAGGTCTCTGGCTGAGCCTAGAACTCACTCATTTGGCTAGCCAGTGAGCCTCAGGAATTCTCTATCATCACCTCCCCACTGCTGGGATTACAAGTGCATACCACCATGCCCAGCACTTCATGTGGGTGCTAGAGATCTGAACTCAGGTTCCCATGTTTATGTGGCAAGCACTTTTCCCACCTAGTGGTCTCCAGCCCCAAATTAAAATTTTTAATTTATCCAAAAGATATTATCAGTGCTTTCCTTGTCTGGGTCTTTAGGATACCTAGAATTTATTTTTGAGTGTTCTTGCCATTTTCCTTTTTTTCTTATATAGATAAACAGTTACCTCAGCACCATTATTGGTTGTTTTATCATTCCACTAACAGAATGCTTATAATCGTGTTTCAAATGTTCCTGTTCTCTATCTTAAAGGTGTATGAAAATTACTCCTTTGAAGAACTGCGTTTTGCATCACCAACCCCTAAAAGGTAAAAATAATTATATCAAAGCATAGCTAAATATGTGTTGTCAACTATTTGAATTAAAATCATTCTGAATTCCATAGTACATGCTACATAGATAAACAATTTGTGAGATGTTCATATAAGAAATCTTACCTAGCCATGAAAACTGATGGTATACATGTATAAATTCTGCGATAAACTTTGAAAACATTGTAATTTAAAGAAGACAGACATGAAGGGCCTTGCTTTATATAATCCCATTATATGAAATGTCAACAATAGGAAAATCCATGGGAAAATAAAGTAGAATAAGTGATTGACAGAATCTAAGGGAGGAAATAGATTTCTTTCTGAGTTGATGAAAATGTTCTAGAACTAAATAGTAGTACTAATTGTACAATTAAGTGACTGCTCAGAAAACCATGGAATTGTATATCTTAAACGAAGGAACTTTATGCTTTATGGCATGTAAATTATATTAATGACTTGTTTTAAAAGGTTGCTAATACCTTTTCTTATAAGCAGATTTTTTAAAAAGTTATTTTACTTATTTGAATGAGAAACAGAGAGAGTGGGTGCTCCAGGACCTCTAGCCACTGCAAACAAACTCTAGATGTACTTGCCACCTTGTGCAACTGGCTTTATATGGGTACTGGGGAATTGAACTCCAATCCTTAGGCTTTGCAGGCAAGTGCCTTAGCTACTAAGCCATCTCTCCAGCCCATAAGCTAATATTTTTGAGTTGTATTTTATTTGTAGAAGTTTTTTTTCTGTTAGAATTTATTTTGTTTTATTTTTGAAACAAAGTAGTATAATATAGCCCAGGCTGACCTTGAACTCATGATCCCGTGCTACAGCCTCACAAAACAAGTACTTGGACAAAACACATGCATACTTTCAAGAGATTACTTTCATTGGCTGTAGCAAAGGCTTGGAAGTGAATCTGGGCAACATTTGTTGCAAATCCCAAAACCTTACTAGAAAACTAAGTTTACTTTGACTTTACTCTGGTTTATATGCAAATCAGAGTTAAAATATACAATCTAGGAAGTTTTATGTCAATTTTACAAAGGATTGAAAATATGTCTTTGAGAATAAGAAAGTAGCATTTTGCTTTTGGTTTAATTGCAGACCCTCCAGTATAGTAGAAACATTGAGCATTACTAAATAAAAGTATTCGGTATAAATGTATAGCATGGTAAGTAAGAACAAATCACCTGGTGTGGTAGCCGCACCTGTCTACCACTTGGGAAGATGAAGCAGGAGGGTCACATAAATAGTTACAGACGATAAGGTGACTTGTACCTGGACTCTGGCCAGACCTCACTGTATAGCACTAATGCCTCCAGACTTGGCTTCATAGGAAGTCCACAGGTAGCCTAGGCTACATACTAGGACCTTGTCTCAAAAAACAAAGAGAGAAAGGGTAAAATAGAGGCAAAGTACAAAGGAGGAAGAGAAGGATGAGGGAGACAAAAGAATGGGAGAAAAACATTTGCTAGTAAATAGATTTTCATATATATAAGGCATTACACCTAATTGAAATAGCCTCTTGTCTGAGCAGATTAGTATATTCATTAACAATCATTGACCAGCTGTAATGTGGATAGTATTATTAGAAGTCACATGTACATTTTCAAACAGACATAGTGCTGATTTTCATGATATTTAAGTTACTATGAAGAAATAAACTATGAATAAACTTGTAATAATACATAAAGTTATTTAATAAGGCAGTGTTAGAAATGAGACAGATTTCCAAAGTATTTTGGATTGGAAGTGGTTATTTGAGAAGCATTAGTGAACTGGACAGCAGATTTGAACTACAGGGGTTAAATTAAATGGTTGTAACAAAGATTGTTGGCCTAATAGATAAAAATATTGATAAAGTATTTCTGGTCCTGATTGTAGATTGTCATAATTTTTAGGAGGCTCATGAAGTCCTAGGCTTTAGCAGAGGTTTTTCTATACTGTGTTGTTTTGTGAATTATGTGGGTGAGTGGGAGTTCCAGTTTTCCTTGGATATATTGAAGTTGAGAATTCAAGTTGCCTTTTGAGGATATAACTGGAAATAGTTTGAACCTCATGGTTAATTTGGAAGTTGTTTATATAAAAATGCTCCTGAGGGCTGGAGAGATGTCTCAGCAGTTAAGGCGCCTGCCTGCTAAGCCTAAGAACCTGGTTCCAATCTCCAGATCCCACGTTTAGCCAGATGCAAAGTGACACAAGGGCGCAATGCCACACTTGCCCACAAGGGGGTGCACACATCTGGATTTCATTCACAGCAGCTGAGAGACTGATGGCGCGCCCATTCTCTGTCTCCCTCTCTCTCTGTCTGTCTCTCTCTGTGTAGCAGACAGCTTCAGGTTCGCTGAGATGAACTTTCAGACCAGGCACAGTTATGGAGGAAGGGATATTATTTATTGAAGCTTACAGATCCAGGGGAAGTTCCATAAGGGCAGGAGAAACGGCCTGCTCTCATAGGACCAAGCAGAGAGAGCAAAAGCCAACCAGCCACCACAGCACACAGAGCAAAAACTACTGCCAAAAGGTCACACAGCACACTTCAGGAACTCCTGCTAGGCACATTTGCATATCTTTACAATGGAATCTCAAATCCACCATTAACATCTTAAGACCGGCCCCCAGTGACATTGGCTCTAGCAAGGTGATTGCAGATGCAAACTTTAACTAATAAAACACTGAATATATTGGGGGACATATATTCAAACTACCACATTCCGCCCCTGGCCCCCAATATATTTAGCTCCTGGCCCCCAATAGATTTGTAACTATCACACATTGTAAATTGTACTCAGTCCAATTTCAAAGGTTCTCACTGTCTTGATCAACTTAAGATAGTGAGTCCTGTAAAATCAAACAAGTTAAATACTTTCAACATGTAAAGGCACAGAGTAAACATTTTTTAACTGGTATAAGGCATAGCAAGGAGAAACTAAAACAATGCAAACTCAACCACCATCAACAGTCATCAAACTTCTGCAGTTCAAGTTCAATATAACCAGAGACTGACAGTCTCCAGGTTTTCCAATTCTGCCCCTCCAGCTGGGCAGAGTCGCCAGGGAAAACTTTCATCCCATGCCAACACTGTACTCCATGGTAGCCCTTTTGCACAGTCCTGGTATATCCAAAACATCTTCAGGTCTCCATGCAAACCACAGTCCATCTTCCAAAAGGCTCTTCCAGCCTATTCCTCAGAGACTTCATGCCCTGACTCATGCCGCATCTCAGCAGCGACTCCTGGAACCGTGTGCAACTCATGACAACTCCATGCATTTTCATGCTTCCAAAACTAATACCAGGTGTGCAGGACACAGCCATATTCTTAATCCAGGGACAAAATAAACCATAGCCTTGAAAAGCAGGTTCCTTCTCCAGTTAGCTCTTTCCAAGAATTTGCATTTTTAACAGTCTTTCCTCAGGCATCTTCTCCATTGTTTTAATGTAAATCAAGTCAGGCCACCTTCCTTCCACCTTCCTTAAGATTGCTAATGCGTTGACAATAGCAGCTCCAGTAACCTAAAACTGGTCTCAGTGCCTCTGCTTTTAACTTGCTTGAGGTTTTCCAACTTAAAATCTTAAAATCTCAGTCCATATCTTCAGCCAAGCATATCAGTCCATTACAAATTTAACCTTGATCAAACTTTCTGGGCCTCGATAGCAGAACGTAGCCATCCTTTATGCCAGTAGCTCAGTTCCAACAAAGTCCTCTGCCATCTTTCCTTCCCCTTAGAAAGCTCATAAGCCAAGCCTCGAAGTTCAATACTATCTGCACTTAGCATTCTCAAACTCTCATCAGAATAGTCTATAAAACTTGGCTTACCACTCCAGAAGGCATCTTCAGTTGCAAGCACCAAGTCCATGCCCATTCCTCCAAAACAAAGGTTCCAAAAAACGAATATCCACACGGTCAGGTTCATCTCACCCCACACTCCTCGGTACCACTTTACTGTTGCAGACAGCTTCAGGTTCGCTGAGATGAACTTTCAGACCAGGCACAGTTATGGAGGAAGGGATATTATTTATTGAAGCTTACAGATCCAGGGGAAGTTCCATAAGGGCAGGAGAAACGGCCTGCTCTCATAGGACCAAGCAGAGAGAGCAAAAGCCAACCAGCCACCACAGCACACAGAGCAAAAACTACTGCCAAAAGGTCACACAGCACACTTCAGGAACTCCTGCTAGGCACATTTGCATATCTTTACAATGGAATCTCAAACCCACCATTAACATCTTAAGACCGGCCCCCAGTGACATTGGCTCTAGCAAGGTGATTGCAGATGCAAACTTTAACTAATAAAACACTGAATATATTGGGGGACATATATTCAAACTACCACACTCTGTGTCTCTCTCCAAAAATAAAAAATAAATAAATAATGCTCCTGAACACTGAGATATGGACAAATGATCAACTACAAAGATGCTTTGGGAAAATGAATCCTGGGCCCAAATCCTGAGGAATTTAATAAGTTAAAGGGCAAGCAGACTAGGAAGAGCAAACCAAACAATAAAACAGATTAGGGGCAAGGAAGGTGGCTTTGTGATTTAAGGTGACTGCTTGCACGAAGAATGCCCAGTAAAGTAAAAGCAAAACCAGGAGAAAGCCATAGAAAGAAGCAGACAAACTTTCAAGAAAGTAAGACTTGCCAGATATCACGTGCCACTGAGAGATTGCTAAGGAGAGTTGGACAGTACAGTTGAAGATGCAATGGTCATTGATAACCCTACATCAGCAATTACTATGAATTTGGGGGTAAAAGCCTTACTGGAGTTAGTTGAGAAGAGAAATTGAATAAAGAACATGGAAAGAATGAGTGGGCAGTTCATTAGATAAGTTTTGGTGCAAAAGGGAAAAGAAATATAAGACCTTATTGGAGGGAATTATAGTATTAGAGATACTGTAATATCAATGTTAAGATAGCACATGCTAAAGTTTGTGTGCTAATGGAAAAGGTCCAATAGAGTGGGAGAAGTGATATATGAGAGAGTGATGTGAACAAGAACTGAAGTGTTGTGGGACTCAGATTCAGACCTGAAGCAGAAAATGATTCTGTATAAAATCATACCCTGTTATTGTAACAGGAGAGAAGGTTGAGAAGAGTAGGCTTAGCAGTGTGGTTATAACATGGAGGCTGTATCTGCTTGTTTCCATTTCTTCAATGAAGAAAAAAGAAGAAAGCATGATCCTCTGAGAATAAGAAGTGGTGGTGTTCTATGGTGAAGGAGGACTGAAAGTCAGTTGTTACAAAGTAGAAAAAAGTATCCTATGATAGCAATAGGAATACCAGATGGTGTTATAATACAAACTGATCAAATATGTGGTGAAATATACTGATCTTAACTGCTTAATCAAAAATAGGTTTTTCTAGTATTCATCTGTTTCTTTCCAGGCCCAGTGAAAATATGCTGATCCGTGTCAACAATGATGGGACTTATTGTGCCAACTGGACTCCAGGGGCTATTGGGCTCTATACTATTCATGTGACTATTGATGGCATTGAAATAGGTATATATGATTCTAAGTAGTAAGAATCTGCAAAGAACTAGAATTAAAATCATCCTTCTGTTGTAGTTTTGCCCCTTGTGTTATACACATGGATAGGTTTCACAACTTCATTTTGGCTTCATTATGTCCTTAATAATGAATATTTAGTACATTGTTAATTCATAGTGTCTGCTCATGCCTTACAACTATCATGAGTTCTTCCTTCCCTTTCTCAATGTGCCAGTGTGATGTCCTCCTTACTGCCTGTATTACCCTGTGCATGTCCCCCATCTGTCCTCTCTTCCAACTAGAATTAGAGACAATATTGCTCATCTCTGTGACCTCACTGCTAGCCTGGCATGGAAGGGCTGCTCAGTACATAGAGCTGAATTAATGAATTTCCTTTTTCTCCCATTAAATTTGAAAATATATTGCTTATATTTTGAATGTTAATTCCTTTCTTTATTTTTAAAATATGTGTAATAGTATAACAATATTATGGAAAATGAATTTCTTATAACACCATCCCTTAGTAATACATCTCAAGAATTGAAATGTCTATAATCATGTATTTAGAAAACATCAAATATTATGCTCTCAGATTAACCATTTATGAAGTTTACATTAACATTTTCAGGATTTTGAGACATTTTGTCTTTAAGAATCTTGTTTTTGTTTAAACCTTATGCTGAGACCTCTTGCTCATGGAAGACATAGCAGGTAGACATAAGAGTCAGTTCTGTTCTACATCCATGGATTTAATCAAATACTGATCAAAATTAAAAAAAAAAAAAAAAGGTCTTGGCTGGAGAGATGACGCAGCAGTTAAAGTGCTTGCCCACAAAGCTTAATGACCTACGTTCGATTCCCCAGTACCCACGTAAAGCCAAATGCACAAGAAGGTGCATGCATCTGGAGTTCGTTTGCAATGGCTAGAGACCCTGGCATGCCCATTCTCTTTGTCTGTCTGTCTCTCTCTAAAATAAATAATTTTCTTAAATGGTTCTGCAGTGAACATGCACAGACTATTTCTCTTGCCATGGTTCACTTAAAAATACTAGTTAGTGTATTGACTACTATAAGTTAGTAAAGATGATTTAAAGTACATAAGAAGTTGTACTTAGATAAAATGCAAACACTATGCTATTTTATATGAGAAATTGCTCCTAGAACCAGGGCCCCCTCAGTAACCAAGGGGAGTCTGTAATATCGATTATCATTCCACCATAATATACTATGAGAAAATTTTTAAGTTTTAAGTACATTGTTATTGTAGTAGATATACAGATGTTCTTTACATTTAGATATATAGAGTATATAATTATATGATCAATAAATGAAATTATTATAACACACTTTTATTTGCCACCTTGTCACAATCTCCTTCATTTCAGCATATCCATAGAACCTTTAGATCAGCAAATTTTTATTTGATTTTGATCAAAAACTGTTTGAGATAAGATAATTTTCTCAACTGTTAAAAACTCATGAGTACTGCTGAGATAAGACAGGCAAACAAAGGCCATTTGAAATATACATAGTGGTAGACAAGGAATACAATTACAGCAGGAATCTATAAGCACTGGTAGCCAAGTATGACTTGTGGAACATTTAATCATCTAGCCATGGAGTGAACAGAATCAATGTGTATTGAACAGTTAATATATGCATGTAGTTCTGCACATACTTTAGGTATATGATATCATTTCCTTCTCTTAATGGCTCAGGGAGGCAGTATTGTGATCATTCCCATCTCAGGCATAAAACAGTGAGGCAACAAGTTTCATCTTTAGTGACAGATTACAAGATCTTCCTCCTCTTTTTTTTTTTTTTTTTTTTTTTGGACTAATATCATAATTCTCTGACTTTTATTACAGATGCTGGCCTGGAAGTAAAAGTAAAAGACCCACCAAAAGGGATGATTCCTCCAGGGACTCAGCTTGTCAAACCAAAGGCTGAACCTCAGCCAAATAAGGTCAGGATAGAATGAAGTCAAAACTTGAATTGAAGAAAGATGTTTACATTTTTTCATTTGTGTTTAAAAACTGGCCATCAAACATCTAATAATTTTCCTAGATTAATTTTAGTATTTGGGTTCTAAATATTCCTGAATTAATTGATAGGGTAATGCATAGGAATCTTAATCATTTCAAGTTATGCACCCTATACTTTTTGGGTTCTTTATGTGAGTATGTATTCATTTATAGGTGTGTACTTTTTGTAGTTAAAAGTTCATAATTCACATTAAAGTCTATTGAAATTAAATGAAAAATTATTCAAGATAAAATATTGTGTTCCATTAAAATAAAAATAAATTCCCTGACATCTGAATACTAATTACAGGGGTTCTGATAAACTTATTTTTTAAAACAGGTTATGCAGTTGCTTATTTATTATTTATTTATTTGAGAGAAAGAGGAGAGAGAGGATGGGCATAGTTGCTTATTCATTTATTTATTTAGGAGAGAGAGAAAAAAGAGAAAGAGAAAGAGAGAGGAAGAGGTAGATAGAGAGAGAATGGCATACCAGGACCTCTAGCCACTGCAGAGGAATTCCAGAGGCATGCACCACCTGGTGCATCTGATTTATGTGGGTACTGGTGAATTGAACCTGGATCCTTAAGCTTCACAGGCCAACACCTTAACTACTAAACCATTTCTCCAGCCCTAAACTCTTTATTAAAAAGAAAACAATGAAAATAAAATTTCCGTCATCTTTTTATAGACTTCCTTAATATCTTTTTGTCATATCTTCAAATTTTAGAAAGTATATACAATTTTCTCTTTTCTCCAGTATACTTCAATATTTAGAAAAATTTTGTTTTTGTGATTGTTATAAATAGTTATTTGCAGAGGGAGATCAGCTACAAATGATTTTAGAAGGTTACTTAGAAGTATGGTGCTTTCGGATCTGTTTGGTTTTATCACTTACTCCTTATGAGATTTGTTATATATGTTTATGCCATTTTCTTTGCCATTCTCAGGTTCGAAAATTTGTTGCCAAGGACAGTGCCGGGCTCCGCATCAGGAGTCACCCTTCCCTTCAGAGTGAGCAGATAGGCATAGTTAAGGTCAATGGAACTATCACATTCATTGATGAGGTAATATATAAAGAAACTTGGTAATGCACTTTGAACAGAACTTTTTTGTATTAGTTGTACAGTAATAACTATAATTATTATCAAATTTTAAAATTACTAGGTTTTAAGCAGTTTGGGAAATCTTTTGAAAATTATTTATCAAGATTTCTTCATGGAGTTTCAGACATTTCATTTCTTTTCCTTCAGCAATAAACCATGAAAAAATGTACTTTGGTTTTTTTTTGAAAAAATGTACTTTGAATATCAAGAAACCTCAGTTAAACATAATAATCAGATCCTATAGAAATAGCTAATGAAAATAGGCATATTTGCTTTAAATAAAAAAATTTTTTTTGGAGAGAGACACAGAGAGAGAGGGGGAGAGGAAGACAGGTAGAGATGGGTGCACCAGAAGCCTCTCAGCTGCTGCGAACAAAATCCAGATGCGTGCGCCCCCTTGTGATCAAGTGCAGCATTGCGCCCTTGCGTCACTTTGCATCTGGCTAAACGTGGGACCTGGAGATTGGAACCAGCATTCTTAGGCTTAGGAGGCAGGCGCTTCCTAAGCCATCTCTCCAGCCCTAACTAAAAATTAAAAAAAAATTTTTTTGCTTTAACTTTAGACAGCTCATAGTGTATTTTTATAGTAATAACCAAATAGCTTTTGGTTATTGAATCTAAATTTAGGGGAAGGAAGACTTGTGTTCTTTTGAGAAACATCTAGTTTTACTGTTTAAGCTATTTATCTTAAGTGTGATTTGTCTGTACTGTTAAGTCCTAAGAGAAATTGTTACATTCTTATACTGTGAATTGCCATATTGCTTATATTGATTTGGCATTCCTTGCTGCATTTTTGCTTAGAGATTCTCTCAAAATTACTTTCTCCCAAACCTAGATGCTTAATTATCATTTCCACCATTATTTGTCTGCTTTTTCAGTTTCAACCCTCACTGACCCCATGGGAGTTAACAGGAGGGCAAGGCTTGTTTTTTTGTTGTTTCTTCCTTCAGATCCACAATGATGATGGAGTATGGCTGAGACTGAATGATGACACAATTAAGAAGTACGTCCCCAACATGAATGGTTACACTGAAGCCTGGTGCCTCTCTTTTAATCAGCATCTTGGCAAGAGCCTTCTGGTCCCTGTTGATGTAAGTAAAAGCTGATTTCAAGACATCATGATTGCACTCAGTCTTCATTGTAGGACTTTCTTTAATTAAGGCTTTTCAGATCCGAGGTAACTCACATCTAAGTCACTTTTTAAGTGCTGTGTAATGAGTGGAATTTGGCAAAGTTAAAGCCCTTAAATGCTTATTTTGATAAGTCACTAGCAGGAAGTAGTAAATTAAAACTATGGAATGAGAGCAGTTACATTGTTTTCTTTCTTATTTGCACTACTGCTTGGAATGCTTCCAAACTAAAATTAAGAATTACTATGCAGTTAAAAACATATATAAATGTTTGTCATGTTGATATTTTGAAGTTAATTCTGTTTTGTCTAAGTCTAAACTTTTCCTGTCTTGCCTTATGTTACTAGAAAATTGGATTTTTAGATTTACCTATCTATATAATATTCTATTGATACTAAATCCTACACTGAAAAAGTTTTTTGGGTCTCCTTGATATTGCATTAGTGGCTACAGCCTGTGTGTACTGAGTCACTATATAATGAAATGTGGTAGTAGCCACACCTCTTTTTAAATTTAACAACCAAGTATCATTTGCTTTCTTTTATTTTCTATGTACTCCTTATGACACTGCCAATTCATCGCACTGCTAAAATTAAAAAAAAAAAATTTCAACTAGTTAATAGTTGACTTTCTTTAAAATTCAAGTATAAGCTGGGCATGGTAATATATGCCTTTAATACCAGCACTTGGGAGGCAGAGGTAGGAGGATTGCCATGAGTTCAAGGCCACCCTGAGACTACATAGTAAATTCCAGGTCAGCCTGAGCTAGAGTGAGACCCTACCTCGAAAAACCAAAAAAAAAAAAAAAAATTCAAGTATATATTATATCATACCATTTCCTGTGTTGTATTTGTTTTTTTCCTTGCTAGTCAAGAGTAATGTTCTATAAAATAGTGGATATATAAGATGATGCTTTGGGAAAGAAGATATTAGAACTTTATATTCTTTTATATATGTTTTATAATAGTTCAGTGGAGATACATATACTGATAGGTGTAAGATCAAAAATATTTGGGCTGGGTCTGGCAGCACAGGCCTAAAATTCCAGCTTCTCAAGAGCTGAAACAGGAGTATTACAAGCTTAAGCTCCAGAGCCAGTTAAAGGCCAGCCTCGTCAATTCAGTGAGACCTGTCTCAAAATAAAAAGTTTATAAAATGGCTTATGGTTGATTACCTGAGTAGTAGAGCACTTGCCTGGCAGACATGAGGCCTGTGGTTCAATCTCTAGACCCTTAGAAAGAAAAAAAGCAACACTGGGAATGTCGGCCTAATGCTTACTGAATTTAGGTTCAACAGACAAATCTATAATTACAATATTAAATTTTAAATCAGATCTTGAATTTACCTTAGATTTGTAAGTATAGTTTAAGATTAGAATTTCAACCCTCTGAAAAAGTGATAAAAATGATTCACTAGGCCTAGAAAGATGGCTTAGCGTTTAAAGCACTTGCCTGTGAAGCCTAAGGACCCAGGTTTGATTCCCCAGTACCCACATAAACCTTATATACAGGGCAACCCATGTGTCTAGAGTTCATTTGTAGAAGCCTGGGCATGCCCATTCTCTCCTTCACTACCCCCCCCTTCTTCCTCCTTCTCGTGTGTGCTCTCTCTCTCTCATAAACAAACAAACAAACAAACTCAGGCTAGTCACAAAATCACTGTGCAGCCAGAAATAACCTTGAACTTCTGATCCTCCTGCCTTTACCTCCTGAGTGCTCAGAGAAGCAACTTAGATACCTAAAACTTTGCATGCAGTTACACAAATAGCTTCCTATTTAGGCTAAATAGTGCTCATCTTAAAAAAAAAAAAAAATGTAGTAGCAATAGAGAAGCGGGGGGAGGGAAACAAAAAACAAAATTTGTTTGGAAAACACCTGATGAAACCTAATTAATTCGTTGTATTCTAATAAAAAATAATTTTATAAAAAAAGTGTGCTGAGGACTGGAGATATGGCTTACCAGTAAAGACACTTGCCTGCAAAGCCATAGGACCCAGGTTCAATTCCTCAGTGCCCACGTAAGCCAGACGCACAAGGTAGCAACGTGTATCTGGAATTCATTTGCAGCAGCTAGAATCCCTGACATGCCCATATTCTCTCTCTCTCTCCCTCCCCATATCTCTTTCTCTCCCTCTTTCTTGTTCTTTTTCAAATAAACAAATAAAATAAAATATTAAAAAATATTCTGATATTTCTAAATTAGGGACATTAAATATTTGGGCATTAGAAGTAAAGGGAAAATGTCATCTTGTGATACCTCTTATAGCATCACCAAGGGTAGTTGACAAAATTAGCAAATGTTTCTTCCATTTTATGGACATTCTTTTGAAATGCCTGATAATTACTTAGCAGTACATATTTACCATACTTCAAGTTTCCTCGTTTTATTTTGCTAATAGTTTGCACATATGTGCACAGCCTGTATTTAATCTTAATATCATTAAGTTTTTGCTTAATGCAGCAATAGAAATATTTTATCCTTGGATTATTATATGATGTTTCATTTTATTCTTACTACTCCAGTTTCTTAATCAGATTGAGAATAAGAGACAAATTAAAACTAGATTAGTTTATATAAATATATGCTATATTTAATTTTCCCATGCTATATATTTTCACTTTAAAATTGAAAACTCTTTACTCTGTGGTTTTATATGATTGAAGGGCATTTTATATATATAGTTATATATTTTCACTATGATAGTTATTCATTTAGTGTCTTCTGACATGAGAAACTGATCTGATATCTTTAATTTTATAATTATCCTCCCATGAGTTTTTTGTCTTTAAAATATTATTTGTGAATAAAATGATTTAAACTATTAAGCATGTCTCTGTGTGGTAACATAATATTCTATAAAATTATACAATATGAAAGCTAACTCATCTAATGTAATAATGAAAGAATGAGACCTCAGAGAAATTAATATTTTCATGAACGTTCAAACCATTAGGCTAAAACATGCCTAAATTTTCCAAAGAAAACTAAGTATTTTCTTTTTAAATTTCACATTTCTATTTTGGTGAATTTTTTGTACTTGATAAATGCATTTTAAAATGATTGTAAACAAATATTGCCTAAGAATTTTCTACAGCTATAGGAACTAGAGTAAAAGTATAAAAGTTCTATTCATACATAATTAACAGACAAAATTGATTTTATTGCTAATTTATTATTACCATAGCTAATAGTTATGTCAGTTGTGAATTTGCTTTCTATTATTGACTCATCAGGCACTTAAATATACACATTGAAAGTAAAGAGAGGTATAAACTTTAAATAGTCACCACATTACTTTTTAGTGCTAAATTCATACGCATTATTTTAACAGTTGCTTTTAGTATTCAAATAATGTATGAAAAAGTAGAAGTTACTAAGAAAACAATAGTCTTGATGATGTTTTATGTCAAAGGTCTGCATCAGTGTTTTGTTGTGAGGGAGCACAACCCTGAACAAACCCTACAGAAATTGTTACCTATGTTGATGAGCCTGTCAGGACATTGTTTACCCCCAAAGGAACATCTCAGTAAACTTGGCAAAGTTTCCACCTTACATAAAGCCTACCCATTTTCACTTATTTATTTTTAATTTTTTAATTTCTGTTTATTTATTTGAGAGACAGAGACAGAAAGACAATGGGTATGCCAGGGCCTCCAGCCACTGCAAACAAACTCCAGGTGCATATGCCACCTTGTGCTTACATGGGTCCTGGGGAATCGAACCCGGGTCCTTTGGCTTTGCAGGCAAGCACCTTAGCTGCTAAGCCATCTTCTCTCCACCCTGCCTACCCATTTTTAAATTGGAGGGTGATGGCATTAGTCTTAGTTTTATTTGGCATTACTAGGAATTTATTGTTTTCTTTTTATATGTTTTGTATTATGTAGTTCATAAATATATGTATTTACTTGGATATATATACATATATCTATATATACATATATATGTGTGTGTTTATATATATGTATTTCTATATCCATTCATCCATATCTGAAGAAGATAAATAGCTAGTGAGGAGGAAATATATTTTCATTGTCTAAAAGGACCCATAAATTCCTACAGCCGAATATGAGTTTTCGGGTTACTTTCACTAAAGTCTAGGTGATATTTTTCACTAACATTTGAATGCTGCTCTCTTTTGGGTCATACAGAATAGTCATTTATCACTATATTTGCATTAGTGATAAAATGTTTAATTGCTCACTGAAAAAACTTGAATTTTAGGTGATAGAAATATAGATTGATGGTATATATTTAGTAAATTGCCATAAAGATGTTCTGTGAAAATATTTTTTCTAGAATTGTGTTGCTGAGAACTGACTGTTCTTTAACAATATTTTGGGGCTTGGACATAGAGATCTTGAATGTCTTATATTTCCTAAACTTTGAGTAGACTTACAAGAGTAGACTTGTCTTTTGAGAAAATACTCAGAATTTGTCATTCTTTATGCTTTTCTTAACAAATATACTAATAGCTTTCAGAAACATTTCTAAATGGGGAAAAATTTCAAAAATGATTATTTTTGTTGGGTTTAACTTTTTACTGTTTTATTTTTGATATTGTGAAAGTGTTCATTAGCATGCCATTATCACTTACAATAATAGTTGCATTTTCTGTGCAGTCTCCATTGTTCACAAATTCTTTATCAAACAGAAGATGTTTCCTGTCAAGAAATAAATTTGCCATGTACTAGAAAATATACATCCACCTTTCAGGAGTTTTCAAGTTTCCTTCTTGTATTGACTGTTGTAAGCTTTGTAACAAAGTCTGGCTCTGGATGCTAGCAAATGGCATGACACACTATATCCCTGGAGAGCTTTTGACTAAAATTGTTCAGAACTTCTTCGGAGTGTGGTTGATTCAGGTGGCTTCCACCTCATTTGAATGTAATACTATTTCCATGTTGGTGCTAGGCTACAGAAACTGTAACTGTGAACGCATCTTCTGCAGATGAAATTTTGTTCCCTTTCTTTGTTGATATTTTTCTTTCTTAAACTTTGTCGCTCAGAATATCTTTAATGCTAGCCAAGGAGTCAGGGATTTGGACGTATTTTCATGGACTTCCAAAACTTTTTTTCCCCAGGTGAGTTAACTGTAAGGAACAGTCATATATTTATCCAGGTATTTCAGCATGTACAGCAAATTTTATATTCTATATTTTTGACTTTTGCTTAGGATGTATAAATTATCTTACAAAAACTAATCTATACAAAGAACAGATATTGAGATTTTCCCCTTTGTTTTTACCAAAGAATGCATGAGTTGAGATGCAGTGAAAGTTGTCCGTGACAGCTGAGAGTTTTCTGACTAGCTTCTGCTGCAGTGGCAACTCAGGCCCCATTTCAGAATTGAGTGAGTGGCAGTAGTGCAGCCTATGCCTGCTCTGTTTGGTTGCTGTTCTCATATGTCCCTCAGTAGTCATGGGAATGGAAGAAGAAGAGCGATAATGACATTGATGTTTACCAATTTCTATGCTGGTGCCATGTCTCCCATTTCTATAATTAAACAGTATGTGCACTCTGGAATTGCTTGAAAATTACATACACAGTTCTGGGATTCTCTGTCTACCAGTTTCTTTGTTACTGCTTAATGCAAATGAAACCTTCTGTCTTTGACAAAAATTAACTTTTTTCAGTTTATCTTATAAACTTTCATTGATATTGAATAAAATATTGACTAAAAGCTCTCATATTGGGTTTCAGTGAATAGATTATAAGTTTTACCAAGATTTACCTTCCAGTGTTACTCTGAAGTTACAATTACTGTTATGGCAAATTAAATTATATAGAAATATCTTCAACACTGAAATTGCTTTTCTTCTAAGTCATGTGTATTTTGGGTTACTGTTAATGTCATCATATAATTTTTAAAAATCACTTTAAACAAGACTAAAACCTGCATCTCCCAACTATGCAGTAGTACAATGTGTTCCTATAGTGAATCCTTCACAAAGAAGAATGAGATGCCCACTAACATTTGAAACTGTCCTGATACTGTTCCCAGAGAGGTGTCTACTGACCATTGTGAATATACTAACACGAGTTCACAGACGAGTGAGATGTCCACTAGATCTTGTGATTATACTAGCACTATTCACAAAAAGGAGTAGGATGCCCAGTATGCCTTTTGACTATACTAGCACTGTTCAAAAGAGATGTGAGGTGCTCACCTAGCCTTGTATAAACACTATTCAAAGTCCACATCACATACCTTATTTTTAGTTTTCTCTTTATATTCACATAGTTGTGTATTTACATGCATGGTATGAATTCCTATTGTAAGTTTATTTTTACTTATAAGTCTAGTATATTTTCTGAGTCATTAAAATTCTTATTTTAAAATTTCTAATATATAATTAACAAATATTGAGTAGATGCAGCATAATAATTATAATAAACATAAATGATTGTCTATAGGGTATATCCAAGAAAAGATTTTTATTTATTACCACCATGAGATTTATAAAATACTTTGTAGGCCTGTAATCCTAGCACTTGGGAGGCTGAGGCAGGAGTACCATTAGTTCCTGGCCAAAATGTGCTATATAGCAAGACACTGCAAAGCTGGACACACTTAGCGCACATGTCTATTATTCCAGTATACCCACAGCAATGGGAGGAAGATCCGGGAGATTCTACAGTTCACAGGCCTGATAGTCTGGCCTACTTAGCAGCAGGAGAGAGAGAAAGAGGGAGAGGGGGAGGGGGAGACAGAGAAGAACCTCTCAGAAGGTTAGAAGGCAAGGACCAACATCTCAAGGTTGTCCTCTGATCTTCATGTTCATTCCTATTTATATAGACCATACACACAGGGGGACACCAAAAAGTGTATATGTAAGACAACTAATAATGGATTTTAAATTTTGTGGGACCAAACTATATACTGAGTTAACAAAATGTATAAAAATTCTTCAATATATATGGTTAAACATAAATTTAGTTTTAATATTCTGTCATATATCTGGACATGTGTTTCATAATATGAAAATACTTGTAGTAATAAACTGTTCTCTAAAATGTTATTTTGTAATGGTAGTTTATTTATATTTATAACAAAATATTTTAAGCTAGTTTAGTATGAGTATTCCAATTTAGTTATCTTTTTTAAATATAATTTATAAATGTTGTACTACCATATTTAAAAATGCCATTTTAAATTTGTTTTAAAGTAATGATAATGGTAAACAGAGGTTGTAGTTCAGTTGCACAGTACTCACTTAACATTCTCAAGGCCATTCAATCCCCAGCATCCTCAATGTAAAACTTTGATTTACAGTTAGTTGGGATAAAGAGAAAATAAGTTTAGATTAATATTTCCTTATTATATGAAATGGAAACAATTTATTATGGCATTGAAATCCAACAGAGAATATAGATCAGGCTCTTTGCATTTAGAAGTGACTTTTTATTATATAAATTCAAGTACATTTCACTTATGTCAAAATGCACCTTTAATGCTAATCTCTCCTCTCTACTAAAACAGAATCTCTTTTTTTCTGTTAATAACATTATTGTGTTACTTAGTAATACGTGTCTAGCTAATTTAAAAAGATATTTTAATTTTTAGTTTATTAAAAGTGTGATGGCTAAACTCTTGGATGCATTTTTATTTCATTCATAACCATCAAATTTTGAGATGTGCTATATTTTACCTGTATTTTCTATCATTATTATCTCCATTTATAGATGTATCTAGAATCATCATATCTATTTTCTCTATTTACAAATAATTGCTACAAAGTGGAAACAAACAAACATCGAGACATTTTGCCCTCACCAATATGTAATAATAACTCAAAACAATTCATTTGAGGTTTGCAGAATGCTCCTCCTTTTAATACTACACTAAAAGATTTTTTTTTAAATCATTGACAGTAGTACTAGATTCATTTGTTCTCCTGCTTATTTTTTCCTCTTCAGATTTATTTTAATAGCATCTAATGTTTAAAAAACTGAAAGATTCTTTAGTAGTGGTATTAATATTTCAGTTATATATTCTCTGTTTTAATTGCCAATATGAAAATTATAAAAGGATTTTCAAAGTGATAGTAGATTATTTTTGTT
Source organism: Orientallactaga sibirica (assembly GCA_036365145.1). Taxonomy (NCBI): domain Eukaryota; kingdom Metazoa; phylum Chordata; class Mammalia; order Rodentia; family Dipodidae; genus Orientallactaga; species Orientallactaga sibirica. The sequence goes on along the minus strand of JAEOAD010000024.1, from coordinate 18,340,178 downwards.
TATTTTTCTTTTCCTATTCAAATTTTCAGGAGCCTAAAACTAATGCTGATGACTTTTTCAAAGACATAAACTCCTGCTGTCCACAGGAAGCAACAATGCAAGAACAAGACATGCCATTCTTAAGAGGAGGGCCAGGCATGTACAAGGTAGTGAAGACAGGACCTTCAGGTCACAACATCCGAAGCTGCCCTAACCTTAGAGGTATCCCAATTGGAATGTTAGTTCTGGGAAACAAAGTCAAAGCAGTGGGAGAGGTATGGATTCTTGTAGCTTCATGACTTTTATGATGTTCATTTTAATGTAATTTAACCAAGCAGTGCTCTTTTCCAGAGATTGCTGTTTTCATCCTATCATATTCTTGATCTTTACTTGTAGTAAAAATGTTCATATGATTTATTTGCTTTTTTTCAAAAAAATCTTTTTCTCATAATTACCTGGTAAAGTCAATATTTCTATTGTTTATATTACCTTAACACATAACTTGGACTGTATAAATAAATGTTAAGTATTTGTATATTTTTGTTAATATAACTGCACTGTTTTGGATTTATCAGCATTTTACTGTAAATTGGTATGGGAATGTGATCATATACAAGGTTTCACTTTTTTTGTTCCTGTTCACAGGTCTCCCTGAAGTCCTGAGCAAATAACATTATTATTTAGGTCACTGTGGCATTTGCCTCAGCTGATAAGCTTCAATGAAGATGTAGTGTGTCATGCTATTTCTCAGAGTCAGGGTCATTTTCAAATTATATTGTGGATATTGTCAATGAAAATAATAATAAATATGCTGTTAAAACATTTTAGATGCAAAAGAACCATGTGTTTTAGGTTGACACTTAAAATCACTTAGGGATGTTCTCTGTACTTTAAAAATATTTTAACTAAAGGCTTAAGTACTTTTTATTAATTTTTGTCTTACCTCAGGCTGTGGTCTTAATTTCAGAAATGAAAATCACAGTAGAAATGTGTGGGAATGATTACACTGCTCAAAAACACTTAAGATTTTTGCTGGTTTTCAGCTCAGGGGCCTGAAAGAAGCCAATCAATCATGCCTTTTGTTATGTACCAGGTGACCAATTCTGAAGGTACGTGGGTGCAGCTGGATAAGAACAGCATGGTAGAGTTCTGTGAGAGTGATGAAGGAGAGGCATGGTCCTTAGCTAGAGACAGAGGCGGAAACCAGTACCTCCGGCATGAAGATGGCAAGTTGGCTTCAATTTGTGATTTATTTTGATTAACCTTTGAAATACATAAGTTTCATGTTTTTTGCATTATTTTTGTCCTTAAGAGGTTTTTGTGTGTGAGTTTCTTAATAAAAGAAAAACTAAAGACCTTATAGTTGTCCCATTTGATTAGTAAAATAATATAGTTAATGAATGGCTGTGAAAGAAGAAAATTACAAGAAAATTTAAAACAGAGATATATGTCCATATTTTTTAAAAAGGCTTTTTATTTATACTAGCATGAATTTGTATTCCATATTCTGTGCAAGTCCAGGACTAGATTTTTCCCCCTTCTGTCCTGAGTTGGAAGTTTAGCTTTCAAACTCCATATGTAGTAGTACTTGTCACAGGCAAGGTTAGTGGATGCCACTTCATCTCAGAGAGAGCATGTGTGGATGTTTACTGGTTTGTTATTAGACTTTAGCTTTCAGCTTTATTTTTCAAGTTGATCTCACTAAGATTTCCCCTCCCCCCTTTTGTTTATTCCTTCAGTGGCAAAACTTTATTTTTCAAAATTCAGACAATGTCATCACTTGATAAGGCTTTAGTATAGCCTCACAATGCCAAGAATGTCCTTTATTCCCAAAGAACTGTAGTTATTGTTAGAACAAAACCGATTATACTAAAGCTAATTTCTGATTTTTTTTTAATACCTAGATTGTGAGTCTCTTGTGAAGGCATAAGGGCTTTTTATCTTTTCATTCCTAGTGGTTTTTTTTTTTTTTTCATTTCTAGTTTTTAAGCAATTCTAACACATACTAACTAGTTGATTACAAAGCTTGGAAAATACAAGTTGAATTATAGATACCAGAGCTAAGATATCAAAGTAAGTAGATAAATAAGCCACAGACTTCCTGTCAATCAAATCCAAAATTTATAGGATAAGATTGATAAGTAAGGAATATGATTCTAAAATATGTTACAAGTGAAATTTTTTTTTATTTTTTTTCTTTTTTTTGTGGGGGGAGGGGTTCAAGGTAGGATCTCACTTTGTAATCTCAGGGTGGCCGTGAACTCAGGGCAACCCTCCTACCTCTGCCTCCCAAGTGCAGGGATTAAAGGTGTTTGCCACTATGCTCACCTAAGACTTACTTTTCTATTTGAGTATATATACACAACATTATTTTGATATCCAGTTTTGTTTTGTAAAACTCTCCTTATATAAATAAGATTTACTCATCTAGAAATACAAGTATATATTCAATAGTATAGCCTGTCATAAGTAAAATGACTATTAAGAACATATGTCTAATTTCTAAAATTTAGTCTGTTTTAATGAAAAAGACCAGAGATTTGTCACATGCTCTGAAGTGTGAAGCTGACATGATTGGGATCTAGACTTAGATTACATCCGTGAGGTTATTTAAATCAAGCTATTATAACTCTCTTACAGTTTTTTGTTACATGAGTACGGAGTAAGAAATTAACGTTAGAGCTGTGACTTTTATTGTAGAACAAGTTCTTCTGGATCAGAATTCCCAAACACCTCCTCCAAGCCCTTTCTCGATGCAAGCTTTTAACAAAGGGGCAAGCTGCAGTGCACAAGGATTTGACTATGGCCTTGGCAATAATAAAGGTAGGTGTTCCAGTCCTCCCTGTGCTGGTGTCAGTAAGCTACTGTTACCTTTTTCCCGCTTGCCCACAAGTCCTTATTAACTTAAAAGTTTATTCATACTAAGCAGCACCCAACCTGGTAATAAGATGCTCTTCCTCACAATAGTGTTTTATACAAAATTCAACTGCCCCTTATGGGACTGATTGCTTATCTTCTGTTTTAAAGGTACTCACTGTAAATGTATATCCTGAAGACACTGAATCATGACACCTGTAATAGGAGAGTACTGTAAATGAGCAACAGTCCATTTAAGATCAGAATATTCCCCTTAAGTAACATTACACGTGAACTTTATTTAATATATATTTGGTTTAAAATCTGTAACCTAGTTATCTTAGTTAATTTAGAATTATATGAAATGTTACATAATGAAACCAGAAAACTATAAAAAGAAAAAGACTGATCATTTAAGATTTATACAGCTATATTGTATGCATTAATTGAAGAGACCAGCATTATGGGGAGTCTAAATAATTCTTTTGGGAAATATATATGTATCTACATGATCTTAAACTTGCCATTAGGATTAAATTCTGACATGCTCTTGTTTTTCATTCTGGACTTTTTGAACAAGTGCCATATTGTCAAATGGTAACTACAGTTCAGTGATTGATAGGAGGGAGAAGGTAACCCACCTAGAAGTTAGCCCACTTAAAATTTTATTTAAGCAAGGTTTAGTGGCTTATTCCTATAATTCTAGGATTATATGAGTGATCCTGTGATCTGAGTGATCTGAGCAAAAGGAGGCCAGAAGGACCACAAGTTTCAGGACAGCCTCAGCTACATAGTTTGTTCAAGGCCAACTTGAGCTGTATAGTGAGACCCTATTTCAAAAAACATATTTTTCGGGCTGGAGAGATGGCTTAGGGGTTAAGGCACCTTCCTCCTAAGCCTAAGAACACTGGTTCCAATCTCCAGCGGTTCCAATCTCCAGGTCCCATGTTTAGCCAGATGCAAAGTGACGCAAGGGTGCAATGCTGCACTTGACCACAAGGGGGTGCACGCATCTGGATTTCATTCTCAGCAGCTGAGATACTGCTGACACGCCCATCTCTGTCTTCCTCTCCGTCTCTATCGCTCTCTCTCTGTGTCTCTCTCCAAAAAAAAAAAAAAAAAAATTTTAAAAAAACATTTTTCAATTTATTTAAACTAATTCACTGGGCTTGATTTTGGGGACCAAATACAGTAAAAGCCTACCTGACTTGCAGAACAACTGAAGAAATGATACAATTAAAAAAAAAAAATCATCAATCCATGAATTTAAAATAAAGCCACTCTCTGTAGGACATCTTCATGACATTTTACAAGCTTTCTTTTTCTTTTTTTCAAGTTTTTTTTTGAGGTAGGGTCTCACCCTGGCACAAATTGACCTGGATCTCACTCTGTAGTCCTAGGTTAGCCTTGAACTCACAGCAGTCCTCCTACCTGTGTGCTGGGATTCAAGGCATCTACCACCACACCTGGAAAGCTTCTTTTTACTATCTTGGTTTCGATTCTTGGATAAGCATAAGTTTCCCTGCTTGCTTACTTCTGGTAGCTCTGACTTCCATTAACTTAATGTAGCTCTTCATACAGAGAAAATGCTTGGTGGTGCTTTCTTCATTTCCTTTTTCTCTGTTATCATTTCTTAAATTAAAATCACAGTGTTTACATACAGCCATTATACTTCTGTATGCTTTCACTCAGGGTCTCAGCCATTGTACTATCACTGTAAGTCAGCCTTAAATATAATTCATTAAGCACAAACACTGTTGAGAATTGTTACTAAATAGAAATAAAGATATTTTATATGGTATTATAAATATTGTTCAAAAACAGCCTAAGTATTTTTGATATTCAGATTAAGCTAAGAAAATTAAGAAACTTAAGTTTGAAAAAATATCTTAACCACTTTTTATTATCTTTAATAGAAGTTCTCATTTTCATTTACTCTTAATAATGTCCAACATTAAGAACTTAGCTTGAGACGGGCGTGGTGGTGCACGCCTTTAATCCCAGCGCTCGTGAGGCAGAAGTAGGAGGATTGCCATGAATTCAGAGCCACCCTGAGACTACATGGTGAATTCCAGGTCAACCTGAGCTAGAGTGAGACCCTACCTTGAAAAACCAAAAGAAAAAGAAAAAAAAGGAAATAGTTTGCATAAGTGTTTAACAGTATTTTATAAAAACCTTCATGATCTCTAAAATTCTTCAATATATGGTATTTATTTACTTAAAAATAAGTACATATGTGTACATAGTTCTTTCAATAAAATTCTTTGCCTTTTTTGGTGTTTCAATTGAAAATTTAACCACAAATCTATTATGATTAGGAAATATGGCTGGAAAGATACTGTTCTAGTTTCTGACCAACTGGTCTGAAATGGGCCTTTTTCCCTTTTAGTGTCATCTAAAAATTACTTGGGGTATATTCTTACAGATAAGTAGTTACTCACCTGTTAATATCATTTCTAACTTTAAAATGTTTGTATTTTTAAGAAATAAATTGATTTATAAATATGATGCAGATATATTGCTGAACTAATAATATATACTTTTCCCTACCAACTTGACATTTTAAATTAATGTTATGATTACTTATTTTTTACATAAACTCTGCAAGTGAGGCAGGATGGCATTGGTCATTGTTGAGTGTCTTGAACAAAACATCATTTTCATACTTCATTCTTCATATGGACATATGTATGTGTACATACAGCTGCACAAAATTGAAGGAACTTATCATACATTCTTCACAGATTCTTTATTAATCTTATAAATAATGGGAAATACAATGGAATTTATGATCATTTATTTTTGAGGTAGACTACTGTATATGACTGGTAGAGTGCATGCATTGAAAACATCAAAGCTAAACAGCATATAAATTTTGGTCCCTAATTTTAGTGTAGCATTAACTTCCCTACTTTTTGAATCAGCATAATTATATTTAGTGCTTAATTTACCTGAATATCATGAAGCACCATTTGCTTTGCCATTTTGGATGTTATGAGTAACAAGTTGTAGTTATGACTGTTTTGCCCACTGCAGGTGACCAACTGAGTGCCATATTGAATTCCATTCAGTCACGGCCCAATCTCCCAGCTCCTTCCATCTTTGATCAAGCTGCAAAACCTCCCTCTTCCCTAGTCCACAGCCCATTTGTGTTCGGACAGCCCCTTTCCTTCCAGCAGCCTCAGCTTCAGAGTAAGTCTGTCAGCCTTACTTGCCTCATCAAGCATTTCTGAAGCTTTTTTCCTGAATTATTGCACAGTCTAATTAATAAACAGCTCACTTAACTGCTTTTATTAGGATGTTATCCCTCCCATATTTTGAAGTATTTAAGTGATTCAGAACTAAGATATTCTATAGCTAAGACTTTTTTTTAATCAGACGTTTTAAATTATAGTTATTAAAAAGACTATTCTTTCTATTCTCATTGTAGTATAAGCAAATGCCTACTATGAAACATGTTAAGACATGTTATTTCAAGTTTTTTTAATACACATGACTATAGTCAACATTAGTTATAACATAACTTTCATTGCTTTACTATGAATTTTTATTATATGAAGTGTGCCCTTAAAGAATAAACCAATTTTCACTATGCCAGTGAAAAGGGAATGTACATGTTAGTCAGGTTTGTTTCTAAGTGAATTTGATCTCCATTCACTGTATAGCAATTTGTATTTACAAACTTTCTCAAGATGTCCTTTCTTCATTACCATTACATTTTTTTCCTAGTACATTGCACTGATTACTTTAATGCAATTCATCCTTCTATGATTGGGCTAGCCTTTTATGCATAATAGCAACTCACATTTGTTTGGAAAATCAAAACAAATTGCACCTAGCTTAGTGCCTTTTTATCTCACTATTTCTTGAAGCTACCATATAAACAGCTCTTTGCAGTAAGACAACAATATGCTGTGTTGGCATTCAACTGCTCTTGTCTATATAAACACACTGAATGAAATAGTTTATGAAAGCCTCACTTTATGGGTTTGGTTTATTGCTTTGTTTTGTTTGTGAGGTGCTGGGGATAAAACTCAGAATGTTTTATGAGCTAGGCAAGTATCCTACCACTGAACTAATACATGGCCCCTAAACCTCAGTTTATAGAACCATTATTTGAATTTAAATGCATGATCTGTCTTAAGTACAGTATATCCACATGTAAGCATTAAGTTATTTTTCTATGAAAAGAATGGTAACTGTTGTTGGGGGTTACTTAAGGAAATACTGGTTGATTTTAGATATCAAATAATGTTATTCATTGTTGCATTGTTATCTAAGTGAGGTAAATAGTATATAATACAATAGTATGTAGTTTTCTAGGTTTACATTGTACAGTGGCATGCTTAATATTATAATAGTTTGCACATTAAAGTTTTATCACTTTATCATACTATCAACTTCCAACTTACTGTCATGACTATTCACATACAATATTCATTTGAATGTCTTGAGCATTTATTTAGAAAAAAGTTATCATGATTTCATTAATTTAAATGTTAAGGTGGTAGGGAAACATATACTAAAAATTTTACTCCAATTATGTTTAGTAGAGTATCATTTTCTTTGTGTGTGGGGGTCTGTTGTATACATGTATGTGTGCTTGTTTGTATGCTTATGGACCCATGTGTGTGCTCATGCATGTGCATGCCAGAAGTTGACAGTGGGTATCCTCTTTGACTGTTCTCCACTTTATTTAATGGGGCAGGGACTCTCACTTGAACCAGAGTTTGCTGACCTGAGAGAGCAGAGTCTAAAATATTGGTTGCCCTTTTAGCTCTGATGTCTCCAGTTGGCTTTGGCTTCTACATATAGGTATTTAGCACTCATAAAGACAATTACACAGATGCAAAGCATAGATTTCTAAATGCAGGTAAAACATGATAACAGCCCTGGAGGTCATCCTTGCCAATAATTTAACACACCTGGAAATGATTTTGGTTTAAAAACAACCAAAGCAGAGTAAAGTCAATGTAGCAAATTTTTAAATTATTGTTTGGAAAGGCTATATAGAATTAAAGATTCCTTCTATCTTAAGAAATAAATATATGTGTATAAAGTAGACAAGCAGCCCTAATTAAAATTTGAACACTATCATAAGACTTTTTTAAAGCACTGAGTTACAGTGTCAAGACTAAGACCTAAACTACATGAAAAGCCAAATTACATGCTAAGATTATCTGGGCCTGTTATTTGCAATCCCAGCACCAGCCACCACAGCATCCCAATAGAATATTCCTTGAAAAACTCCTATCAATATTATTTCCGCTTTACTGAGTATTGCTGATAGTGATACACATGCAGTGTGATTCAACACCTCCCTTCTGAGTATACTCATTAGCATAATCATTTGCATAATTTTGTCCTTTTAATATCATGTTTCCAGTTCTTTGAGCATTGCCTAACAGTAACTTTCTCAAGTCAGTCACAACTTCACAGCTTGGCAATAGCCCATAAGAAGAAATAAGAAAACTAAATACTAAAGTGAATTTAATGCTAAAATTAGCCTTTATCAGTGCTGAACCTGATTTATACTTCATATATTTGTGATGATGTTGAACTTTAACACTTGTGGGATTTTCTGCAGGAATCTGTGAAGACTAAATTCTGTAATTATAGCCCTCTGGTGTATTACTGGTTTCTGTCATGAAATTTGATATTGCTTAATTATTGGCTCAACTTTCAACAGTAGTTCCAAGATCCAGTAATTTCTAGTTTATGGTCTCAGCAATACTGTTAGGGTCTGTATATTCATAGCAAAAGCTTTTTTGTTAAAATAGGAAAGTTTTCCTTATTAAAATATGAATTAAGGCTGGAGAGATGGCTCAGCAATTAAGGTGCTTGCCTACAAAGCTTAACAGCCCAAGTTCAGTTCCCCAGTACCTATGTTAAGCCAGATGTACAAAGTAGCACATGCACTTGCAGTTTGTTTGCAGTGGCTGGAGGCCCTGGTGTGCCCATTCTCTGTCTGTCTGTCTGTCTGTCTGTCTGTCTGCCTGCCTGTCTGTCTCTGCTTCCAAATAAATAAAAATTTTAAAATATGAATTAAACTATTTCATTGTCTTCAGTAACCATATAATAATTTTTGATGTACAATAATTGTGGCAGAAAACAATGAAGTAGCCCAGGAAATTTTATACTCAGGGCTTAAAACAAAGAACATGAAAAAATAATGACATCAAACAATGACATTATTTCTAAAGGGAAATTTTATATTAAACAAATAACATGGATTTCACTAGGTACTAGAGAAAAGTCCTGATTGTTTTTACTACTTTTAATATTATTCTCATAAGTTAAATATATGATTCCCCAAACTTGATGCTATGACTATAGTCTGAATAAATAATTGGCTCTTGATGACTTCTCCCCCAGCAATATGCGTAACACTTTGTAGCATACTAGCAGAGAAGGGGCTTCCAACTCAGTTCCAGCTTAAATAATTGGTTCTTTCATCTGTAGAACTGAAATTTTTAAAAAGGCATGATTATTTAATCCATATGAAGGAGTTTTTTAAAGTTGGTTAACTTTTTCTCTTTCACACACAGAATCTATTAGTGTGTCTCATACAGATTGCTTCCATTTTTAAGTTGAAATACATAATTTTTTAAGTTAACAAATAAAATTTTATACTTTAGAAACAAGCCTTTTTTTTTTTTTTTTTTTTTTTTTTTTTTTTTTTTTTTGTTTTTGACTTAGGGTCTCACTCTAGCCCTGGAATTCACTATGTAGTTGCAGGGAGGCCTTGAACTCTCAGTGATCCTACTACCTCTGCCTCCGGAGTGCTGGAATTAAAAGTGTGTGCCACCACACCCAGCATGAGCAAACTTTATAAAAATTAAATGTATAGAACAAGAGTTGTTTCTAGTCACAGATTCATTTCTTTAGTCATTTAACAGTAATATTTTTTACTTTATTTCACAAAATGTTTGTTCTCATTCATTCTGAATGATACATAGGAATCCAGCCTAAGTTTGTAACATCTGGAAAATACTTCGAGACCATTTCCATGAGTTTGTCCTTACATTTCTTATTTATTTATTTATTTATTTATTTATTTATTTATTTATTTATTTATTTATTTGAAGGGGGCAGATAGAGAACGGGCACACCAGGGCTTAGCCATGGCAAAAGAACTCCATATGCATGCACCACCTTGTACCTCTGGCTTACGTGGGTCCTGGGGAATGGAACATGGGTCCTTTGGCTTTTCAGGCAAGTTCCTTAACTGCTAAGCTTTCTCTCTAGCTCTGTCCTTAAATTCCTAACATCTTATCTTACAAGTGTCCTTGTAAGTTGTTCAGGTTCACCTTTTACCATCAGTTAAGATGGCATCCTTTGCATTTCCTTTCTCCTGTCTTCCTGCTAAAACCTGGAACGCAAAGATTTTAGCAGGCAAGACAGGAAGGAGTCTGCATCCTGACACTGAGAAGCTGCTACCTTTCTAGCTTGTCTCTTCTTTTGTGTGTCATGGTAGGAATTCAATCCATGGCCTCCAGCAAACTAGGCAGGCATTCTACCACTATGCTACATTCAGTTTGTAGTTTGTCTCTTAAAAAAGAAAAATACGGAGAGCTGCCTGCAAGTGGTGCCGTGAGCTCCAGAGACGCAGCTTCTGAGTCATATCCTTCGCGGAGGTGGGCTTTCTGGTGCTACAACTGCCTTCTGTGATGCAGCCATGGGGAAGTCTTCATCCAGGATGGGATGAGACTTCTCCTGGTGAGTCATGTATTGCTCCTGTAAGCAGCCTCTTACCATGTAAGTAACCCCAGTAAATTCATTGATTCACCAAAAAAAAAAAAAAAAGAAAAATACATCACCTTCTAACTTATATTTTCAACACCGGCTACAAACTATGTAGTGTATAAAATTTAAATTGTATAATTTTTCCTTTGAAGCACCTTACACCTTTTGAGTTTTACAGAGCTGTGTAAAGAGAATTTTCAAAAACATTTCAAATGTAATTTTTTTTTTTTTTTTTTTTTTGGTTTTCTGAGGTAGGGTCTTACTCTAGCTTCAAATATAATTTTTAACTTAGTTTATGATGATTTTACTATACAGTCTCTCTGTCCACTCCTGTTCTCTCTTGATTCCACTGCATTTGTGAACTTTCTTTCTGATTCGTAGAAATTGCTCTTATCTGTTTTTGGCTTTTGCCTTGACAAATTCCATTGTCAGTTCCAAGGTGTCATTTTACTTTTTCAATATGCAGTATTTGACAGATCTCTATTCCAACTCTTCCTAGAAACATGTTGATTTGCCTGTTGAATATGTCCTGTTCCATTGCTCTTTGTAATAGTCTTTCTGTTTTCTTATCTAAACTTGTTTTTGCATGTGTATGTGTGTGTGGTGGGTGGATATGTGAGTGCAGGTGCACATGTATGTATGTGTGGAGGCCAGCAGTCAACATGTGTCTGAAATCTCTCTTCACTTTATTTTTTGAAGTGGAGTTTCTCACTGAACCAAGAACTCACTGATTCTGCTAGACTGGCTGGCCAGCAAGCCCCACAGATCCTCTTATTTCTCCTTCCTCAGTGCTGGAATTATAGGTGCATACCACAGTGCCCAACTTTTCTGTGGGTGCTGTGGTATGAATAGAGATATCTTCATGCTTGCATGGCAATAATTTTACCAACTGAATCATTTCCACAGATCCTTCCTTGTCTCTTCCTCATTCCCAGGATGTCCATATGTGCTCATCCTGCCTCTGTTTTCACCCAGATGTGTCACAAGATCAGGGACTTGGGTTTGAGGGTGTTTTTTTTTGTTTTTGGTTTGGTTTGGTTTGGTTTTTCGAGGTAGGGTCTCACTCTGGCCCAGGCTGACCTGGAATTCACTATGTAGTCTCACGGTGACCTTGAACTCACTGCGATCCTCCTACCTCTGCCTCCCGAGTGCTGGGATTAAAGGATTAAAGGCATTTGTTTGGCATGAGGTTTGTTTTTTTAATGTTTTATTTTTATTTATTTATGTGAAGGAGAGCAATAGGCAGGAAGAGAAAGAGAGAATGAGAATGGGTGCGCCATGGCCTCCAGCCACTGCAAACGAACTCCAGATTCATGTGTCCCCCGGTGCATCTGGCTTACATGGGTCCTGGGGAATTGAACCTGGATCCTTTGACTTTGCAGGCAAGCACCTTAACCATCTTAAGCCATCTCTTCAGCCTGGGTTTGAGTTTTTTAATCGCTGTCTCCAGTGCCAAGAACAATCCCTGACAGTACTAAATATCTTACACTGAATGTATTTAAATTTGTAAATCATGCATCTGTAATATAGGCCATAAGAATGAAATCAGTCAAAAATAGTACTTTTCCTATACTAACAGAATTGTATAGTCTCTTATTTCAGTAATATTTAGAAAGTTATGTCATCAAACTCATTTATTAATTTTAAGTGTCATGTCTTAAAGACAGAATTGGGTTTTTGTAAATTCAAATATTTTTAACTTTTTAAAAAAGACTAAGCTTTCAAATGTCTATTAATTATTTAATGTTAAGTACTTCATTTTCTGCATGGAAATCATTAACATGTCTGACATTCCAGTGAGTTATAAGTTTTCTTTGCTTTGTTTGTGCTGTGAGACTTTTTACTAACAAAATTCAGTATCTCAGATATATGATAAATAAAGCAAAGTCTAAATACTAGAGTTGGCTTTAAGTCAAAGAGATAAACATAAATGTCATCTTAGAGCCATTCTGAGGTACATATTGGAAAATCATAATAAATGGTCTAATCAGAAAACTAGGAAGATAAGTTATAAGTAATATTTCTTTTTTCTTCTCCAGTATTTATATGTAGATAAGAATTTACCTATAAATCTTTACTTACAAGTAACTACTAAATTAAAGAAAACTGAGCTAAAGTAGAATTACTCAAATTTGATTTATCACATCTATAAGACTTAGTGAGTTTAACGTTTATACATGTAGACATACTAATAGATATAATTATCTAAATTAATTAATTGAACCTTATTTGAGCTTTAATTTTATATGAACTCTGAAAAATTGAGCAGAATATAAACTATTTTAAATAACAGTTGTAGTTGCATACCATTTGAAATGCTTTGTTTTTGCTTGTGTTCTCTGCTAAGTTTTTGTTCCATTGAATCTGTGCTGCTTCTTTGCTGATGTTTTCCACTGTAGACTCTCCATCTCGCAGCCCTGCTTCTCGTGAGCGCATTTACAAAACTTTCGGTGTAGCTGGGCCTACCTCTGCTCTCCCATCTCTGTCTCACAAACTGAAGGGTGGGTATGCGAGCATCCACACACGGGCCATCCTTAATGAATGGAGGAAGGGTCAGGAAAGCTGTTCACCTCAGCCATGTTCATCCCATTCCATTGTTTTAATGCAAGCTCATTATTTTATTTAGAACTTTATGTGTTTGATGTAATTTATAATATACCTATTCATATTATATTATAAACGATCATAATTGTTAAATATATTTATTATATCTGTAGGTTAAAATATTATTCTTGTTACTTTTTAAGTTTTATGAGATTTTAAAAAGCAAAGTAGGTATGTAGAATGAAATTTTGGGCCTAATTTGAGGTTTTTAAAAATCATTATTTTCAGAATAAAATGAAGTACATAAGTCAGGAAGTACACGATGATCTATATAAACATAATGTCATATTTAAGAGTTTAATTTTAAACTTATTTTATTGCATGTAATACAAAAATCATCTTAACACTTTAATTTGGGAAATATTTTGAAGTTTAAAAGTTAACATACATGTACACATGCCATGTCTGGTCTGACATGAATGTTGTCTATAGTATTTTCTTAGTGACATAGTTTTAATATTTTAAATTTAGAAATGACAAATAACTGGATATTAACATATATTTAGAAAATTTAAAAATATACCTTTGGTCCTTTAAAATACTATAGGCAGCTACTCAAATATTTTTATCTTAGGATAGTACTTAATTAAAAGTTTTAGATCTTGTATTTTAAAATAGTTTTTATAAAAGTATTATAACACTGGCTAACATAATTACTAATTTTTTAAGATGAGTAAAAGGTTTTACATTTCTCCTTTGTACAATTGAGAGCGATGCTATTATAAATAAATTTGAAATATAAGGTACAATAAATAGGATTATACAGTCCGCTCTGCATATGATCTAGTATATAGCACACTGTATCATGTCACCTTATACATGCTACACATTATGACATATACTATAATATCACATGTGAGATATACTAATATGATATCATGTAACCTGTTTATGACAGGTATTAAAAGATCATGCAAGGGCTGGAAAAATGGCTTAGCAGTTAAGTACTTGCCTGTGAAGCCTAAGGACCCCAGTTCGAGGCTCACTTCCCCAGTACCCACGTAAGCCACATGCACAAGGTGGCGCATGCATCTGGAGTTCGTTTGCAGTGGCTGGAGGCCCTAGCGCTCCCATTCTCTCTCCCCCCTTTCTCTCTCTCAAATAAATAAATGAAAATAAAATATTTTTTAAAAAGATCATGCAAGTGATTTAGTGAATTAGTCCTTACTATTTATCATTTTTAATAACATTTAATTTGTTGGACGATACAAATTTCTATCCTGTCTTTTCTTTAAGATCCTTTGAGGCCAGAAAATGTTTACCTATTAAGTTTACATATTATAATCATCAAAGCTGAGCATGTTGGATTATGGTAATAACCCCACTACAAGGGAGGCTGAAGGAAGATCAATGTTATCTTGAAGTCACCCTGGGGCTATCAAATAAGTTCCAGTTCACCCTTGGGTAGAGTGAGACCCTGCCTCCAACAAGGAATATGTAAATAAAATTATGAAACTAAGTAATGAGTGTGAAAATATTATCTTTGGTCTAAAAATATTTATTGTTATTTGAGAGCTACAATATGACAGTTTTACTAAAATTTAATAATGCTACAAAACATTTGAAAGCTATATAAAGGAAATAAACAAAAAGTAGCATATGGGCTTACCTCAATTAACATTGTTTTTTAAAAATATATAAAGACAACATGTTTTCAAAAGGGCTTAGTTATAATTTTAAAAGTGCATCTTAGGACAGTATACTCTGTCATTACTTATGCACCTCAATCCCAATGGATTTGTAAATTGTTATCACTCACAAATCGTAGGAAAACATTCGCCTTTGCTAAAGTCATAAACATAGAGCATAACACAACCACTTTTTATGACATGAATTGTTCTTCTGTAAAGTATAAAATGCCAGCTGAATAGTCTAAGGTATTAGTAAACGTTTCAGTGAGTTCATAGTTACAATGGAAATAAAACTGCTTTGGTAAAATCGGAACACTCTTTCTTGCCATAGGCTTGGCATTGTTTGGGTCATCTTTTTTTTTTTTTTTTTTTTTTTTTTTTGGTTTTTCGAAGTAGGGTCTCACTCTGGTCCAGGATGACCTGGAATTAACTATGTAATCTCAGGGTGGCCTCAAACTCTCAGCGATCCTCCTACCTCTGCCTCCCAAGTGCTGGGATTAAAGGCGTGTGCCACCATGCCCGGCTTTGGGTCATCTTTTTAAATACGAAAATCAGGTTTTTCCAAGTGTCTTAAAGCTTAGGTGTCCCAGCCTATCAATCTAAGAGCCACATGCCTGGGTCAAAAACAAAATGCATTGACTAATTTTAATTTCTTATGAAGAAAAAACATCGCTACAAGTGTCTGACCTTTCTAATCCTGTCCATATAGCACCAATAGAACATGTGATGTTCCCAGTATTTGACAGATTCTATTGCTCAGTCAACCCCAGAGATATATTCGTTGCAAGGAAATCCCAATATTGTGAGTTCACACACTCCTAGTATTAAATACACACCAGTATTTATTTATCATTCCATAAAGCAGGTATGCAGGTCAGCTCTAAAGACACAACTGAGACAACCAGTGTATAAACTTTGTCAAGAATCCTTCTCATTAAGTTCAGAACTCTAAGATAAACTATCCTTTTTCTTTATAAATTAGAAAACTCAGTTAAAATTGATTTTTTTAAGAAAGAGAAAATGAAGTATGAGATGTGCTACTTTCTTGTCTTGATTCCTTGTTATATGTATTATAGTT
Source organism: Orientallactaga sibirica (assembly GCA_036365145.1). Classification (NCBI taxonomy): domain Eukaryota; kingdom Metazoa; phylum Chordata; class Mammalia; order Rodentia; family Dipodidae; genus Orientallactaga; species Orientallactaga sibirica. The sequence continues at coordinate 18,324,284 of JAEOAD010000024.1, read as the reverse complement.
TCTAGCACAAATGTGATGATAAAAGTAATAAAAATGTTTCCAGCCAAGCATGCTAGTGCACACATTTAATCCCAGCACTCACGAGGCAGAGGTAGGAGGATCACCAAGAGTTTGAGGCCACCCTGAGACTACATACTGAATTCCAGGTCAGCCTGAGCTAGAGTGAGACCCTATCTTGGAAAACTAAAACAACAACAAAAAGTTTCCAGCTCTTAAATTAATAACAAAAAACTTAACACACCATACAACAAACTTAAAATTAGTGGCCACGGCTGGAGGTATGGCTTAGCAGTTAAGGCATTTGCCTGCAAAGCCAGAGGACCCAGATTTGATTCCCCAGGACCCACATAAGCCAGATGCACAAGGGGACGCATGCATCTGGAGTTCGTTTGCAGAGGCTGGAGGCCCTGGTGCGTCCATTCTCTCCTTCTCTCTCTCTCCCTCTTTCTCTGTCAAATAAATAAAAATTTTTAAATTTTTAAAAATAAAAAAACAGTAAATTTTTTTTAAAAAAATTAGTGGCCAGGACTAAACTAATGTTCAAGTCTACAAAATATAAATTTGATATATTTATAAAATTCGTTTTATATTGTTATTAGTTTGGTAAGATGAAATGAGCAATAGTTGCTTCTACTACTTTTGTCTAATGTATTTTATTTATTTGAGAGATAGAGCAAGAAAATGGGCATGATAGGGCCTCCAGCCACTGCAAATGAACTCCAGATGCATGTGCTCTCCTGTGCATCTGTCCTACGTGAGTCCTACAGAATCAAACTGGGATTCCTTGGTTTTGCAGGCAAATGCCCTAACCACTAAACCATCTCTCCAGCCTACTTCTACTACTTTTGAACTATTTGAGAATACATATTTATCAAGATTATATCTGGTTTTCTGTGTTCTCCCAGATAGCATAAATGCTTGGAAGTTTTCATGATTTTGTTTACCAGTTTCCCCCAAGTTCATTCTAATCTCAAAATATTTATAAAATGAGGGCTACAGAGATGGCTTAGTGGTTAAGGTACTTGCCTGAGAAGCTAAGGACCCAGATTTGATTTCCCAGTACCCACATAAGCCAGATGCACATGGTGGCACATGCATCTGGAGTTCATTTGCAGTGGCTAGAGGCCCTAGTGTGCCCATTCTCTCTCTCCCATATAAATAGATAAAAATATTTATAAAATGAGCACATAAGGCTTAATATCCATCCCAGCACCTTAATGAAAATAATTAATAATAAAATAAAAATGATATGTATGAGAAAGGAAATTCATGATAGAGTAAAAAAGGTTTTCCAAGAAGGTAAAGGTCATGTTCAGAATTACTACTTTGATTAGGTGGCATGGTGGTGCACACCTTTAATCCTAGCACTCTGGAAGCAAAAGGATCACCATGAGTTCAAGGCCACCCTGAGAATACATAGTGAATTCAGGTCAGCCTGAGCTAGAGACCCTACCTTGAAAAACCAACAACAACAGCAAAAGAAAAAAGAACCAGAACCATTTGATAAACATTGTCATGTTGTAATTAAAAGTCAGTCAGTCTCAGTCTCTCTGTCTCTGTCTGTCTCTCTCTCTCTCTCTCTCTCTCTCTGACTCTCTCCAAAATAAATTTTAAAATAAAACTTAAAACTAAATATTCAGTTCATCACTGCACCCTACACAGGCTATTTACTACAGGTTTTTCAACTTGTTTCTGACACACAATATCATCATCACTTACACAACATCACCATTACCATTTGGTCTTTGGAGTGATAATTGTCAAAGGTAAATTCTCCAAGAATCTGAACATTTGGGAATAATAGAATAACACAGAATTGAAATAATATCATAGAAGACTAACATAAAAACTTGCCTATAAGACGTCAAAGAAGAAAACAAATTATACCAAACTACTACCCTGACCTATGGATAACCAATGTGTTTGACTACATGCACACATACACATAAGCAAATAAGACATTTTCTTACATTATCCAAATTTGTTCCTATTCCGTTTTCCAATAGCAAGAGAAAGAACATGTGGAATTTATAACCAGGTACTCCTAAAAACACCTAAATGCATTTAATAAGTTTTATAGGTTTTCAGTTTCTCATATCATGTGAATCACAAGTCAGATTGCTTTCCTTAACACAGTTAACGACTTGTTCTAGGAACAAGAGTTTTTGTTTCAAGAAGGAAGGGTAATGATAAAGGTTGTGCCACTTACTGGGGACAAACACAACCTGGCTGTAATGTTTTAAAAGAAAGCATAAAATTGGAGGAAGTTGTAAAATACACAGGAGTGAAGCCCAGCATATGGGATCTAAGTAGAATCATCTAGTGCTTTGTCTCAGGAGAGACTATGCTTCCTTTTTGTGGGCGGGGGGGAGTTTTTTTGTTTTTTTTTTCGAGGTAAGGTCTCATGGTAGCCGAGGCTAACCTGGAATTCACTATGTAGTCTCAGGGTGGCCTTGAACTCACAGTGATCCTCCTACCCTCTGCCTCCTGAGTGCTGGAATTAAAGGTGTGTGCCACTATGCCCAGCAAGACTATGTTTCTTTATGTTATTTGCTAGAGTATCTCATGAGTGCACAATTCAGATGTATACTACTCATTCTAAGATCTTGTTCTTCCTGTTCTCCACAAAGCCCATTCATTTGAGTGTTAATTACCCAAGCTTACTAAAGTTTTAGAATGCAACCTGTTTTTAATTAATGAAGTGCCTGAGGGAGAGGGATTGCTTAGTGGTTAGGCATTTGCCCTCAAAACCAAAGGACCCAGGTTCAATTCCCCAGGACCCACGTTAGCCAGATGCACAAGGGACGTACATATCTAAAGTTCATTTGCAGTGGCTAGAGGCCCTGCACACTCATTCTCCCCATTTTCTCTCCCTCTTTCTCTGTCAAATAAATTAAATAAAAATAAAATAAAAATTCCTTTTAAAAAAAGTAGCTGAATTACAATGCACTTAAGTAATAGCACTCAAGTTATTATAAATCATTCTAATCCAAACATTGATAAGGTACCCCTAAATAGCTATTTATTAGTCTAATTGTATTTATTTATACAATTGCATATAATAAATGTATAAATCCAATCTCATTATGAACAATAAATACCATTCTTAAGAATGTTAGGTTTCACTCTACTGAAAATTTAGTTTGATTATTTCATATGAAAAATATATATAAATTCATGAGTCATTAATTAAAAATGACACTTTTTTCACCTTTTGGTCCTTCGCTGAATTTAGATTCTAATTTGCTGTACTAGGGCTGAAGATTATGTATCACTAATAAACATAGTAGTGCATACTTGATTCACTCTGCTTTGTATCCATAACATTTGTAGTAGTGAAAGTTGTATAATATAGTAAGAATTTTATAAGAAGTATTTTCCCCTTTGTCTTTTATATTATGGCAATCTAAATTTTGTAGCTTTTTAAAAATTTTAATGTTTAGTGGCTAAATAATCAGTAAGTTATAATTTACTAACAATTTTCACTATGAAATGAATCATACAGGTGATCGAGGAAATGTCTCAACATCTTCTAGACCAGTCTCTACATCAGGAAAATCAGAACTGGCCTCTAAACACAGCAGATCACTTAAACCTGATGGGCGTATGAGCCGGACGACTGCTGACCAGAAGAAGCCTAGGGGGACAGAAGGTTTATCTGCTAGTGAATCCCTCATGTTGAAATCTGATGCTGCAAAGCTGAGGTCAGATTCCCATAGTAGGTCATTGTCCCCCAACCATAACACCTTGCAAACAATGAAGTCTGATGGGAGGATGTCTTCTAGCTTCAGAGCTGAATCCCCAGGACCAGGTTCTCGGTCATCATCTCCTAAGCCAAAGACTCTCCCAGCTAACAGGTCTAGCCCATCTGGTACTAGTTCTCCACGCTCCTCCTCACCACAAGATAAAAATCTACCTCAGAAAAGTACAGCTCCTGTTAAAACCAAACTTGATCCTCCTCGAGAACGTTCCAAGTCAGACTCATATACACTCGATCCAGATACCCTCCGTAAGAAGAAAATGCCTCTCACAGAACCATTAAGGGGGCGATCCACATCACCCAAACCAAAACCAGTACCAAAGGATTCTAAAGACTCCCCTGGATCTGAAAATCGAGCCCCCTCTCCCCATGTGGTACAAGAAAACCTTCACAGTGAGGTGGTTGAAGTGTGTACTTCAAGTACTTTGAAAACAAATAGTGTAACGGATAGCACTTGTGAGGAAAGCAGTGAATTTAAGAGTGTGGATGAAACTTCAAACAAAGTGCATTTCAGCATAGGAAAAGCTCCTCTGAAAGATGAACAAGACATGAGAGCATCTCCCAAAATAAGTCGAAAGTGTGCTAATCGACACACCAGACCCAAAAAAGAAAAATCTAGTTTTCTTTTCAAAGGAGATGGTTCCAAACCTTTAGAGCCAGCCAAGCAAGCCATGTCTCCCTCTGTAGCGGAATGTGCCAGAGCCGTGTTTGCCTCATTCCTGTGGCACGAGGGCATAGTGCATGATGCGATGGCTTGTTCTTCTTTCCTGAAATTTAATCCTGAACTTTCCAAAGAACATGCTCCTATAAGGAGTAGTTTGAATAGCCAACAGCCCACAGAGGAAAAGGAAATAAAGTTAAAAAATAGGCATTCACTGGAAATATCATCTGCTCTGAATATGTTTAATATTTCACCACATGGGCCAGACATTTCTAAGATGGGCAGCATCAACAAAAATAAGGTGTTGTCTATGCTCAAGGAGCCTCCCCTGCATGAAAAATGTGAGGATGGAAAAAGTGAAGCCACTTTTGAAATGTCCGTGCATCAGACAATGAAGTCTAAGTCTCCTCTTCCCTTGACACTACAACATTTAGTGGCTTTTTGGGAAGATATTTCTTTGGCTACAATCAAAGCTGCTTCCCAGAATATGATTTTTCCAAGTCCTGGTTCCTGTGCAGTACTTAAAAAGAAAGAGTGTGAGAAAGAGAATAAGAAAGCAAAAAAGGAAAAAAAGAAAAAAGAAAAGACAGAAGTTAGACCAAGGGGCAATTTGTTTGGTGAAATGGCCCAGCTGGCAGTAGGAGGGCCAGAGAAAGATACCATCTGTGAGCTGTGTGGAGAGTCCCATCCATACCCAGTGACCTATCACATGAGGCAAGCTCATCCAGGTAAGTGATGCTGTGCAGTGAAATAATGTGTCCAAAATACACAGGGCAGATGCATCAACTTCATTTGTTAATAAAACCAGCTGGATCATTTTTTAAAGATTGTCTTGAACTGTTTTACAAGTCATATCAAAGCAAGGGAAAATGGCTGAAAAAAAAAAAAAAAAACTCAACAGAACTTACAGAATTATAAAAGGTATCATTACATCAAATATTCCCTGAATTGACAGCTTTAAAATAGCAAACCAGGTTCTTTTGAGGACTTACTTACAGGAACATGGATGATTAGAAAAAAGCTGCATCTGCAGAAACTTTGATTCCATTGAGCATAGGTGACATCTCAGGTTATACTGCATAAATATCTCAGAAAAATAGGTGACTTCATAAATTGCCAGAGCCTCCTTCCTGAAGAAATTTTAATAGTACAGTGATCAGGCAGTTCAGTATTCTTTCATTTTAATGTAGCTCACTTGGAAATATTATGTTTTATAAATGTACTTTTTACTTTATTTTTCTATATCAAGCAGAGAAAGAAGAATTCTGTCTTTTATAACAAGAAAGGTCCTCTGCTCTCCATACAAAATTACCTGAGTTTATAGGCATACATTGCATCTGGAAATTAAACTTTATACTGGGGAATTCAGCCTTTGAAGGCCTTGCAGCTTGTGCAATCAAGTCCTAAATTGGGCCATCTTCAGCCCCCATTATTTTTTAATAATTTAATTTAAAAAATTTACCACATATGGTACTAAAGTCTTGTGCAGTGGAAATTTCCCTGGCTAAATTAGGCACACAGACAACAAACCAAAGGACATCTGGCTCTATGTCACCAGTTTAGATAATTGAAAATGTTTTATTGGGGACCCCAAAGCAGCCTTGAGAAGTCTGATGTCATATTATTTTATTGGAAGATTGTCTCCCCTAGAGTAAATATTTGCATAACAAAAACAAAAATACAAATATGCCTTAACTACTTAAGCCATTCCTCTGTTCAGCCAGGAAAAAAATTAGATTCAGCTGAATTTTTTTAACATAAAGCTGCATCTCAGGCTGGTGGCACAACCTGCAGACAGCATGGAACAATGTTCCCTTTATGTGTTTCTTGAGGTGGCCAGGTTGAAAAACAAAAAACAAATCAAGAAAAGTGTTATTGACCAATGCAAAATTGCCAAAATTTTAAATGACTCCAACTTGGAGGAACATGCCTTGGAATGCATGATGAATGTGCTGTTGAGGTGCTCCCACCATGGGCCACAGGGACATGCACACCAGGTGATCAAATCCAATGCCCTTCTTATTGTGCTGTCCCCAATAGTGCAGTTTTCTGCATTCCATTGAGCTCTGCTCCTGCAGGTTATAGAGATCCAAGTATCCTGTGCTATCATCCTACAAAGCCATTCCAGTCTCAGCTGCCCAGTGTGAAAGAGGGCATTTCTGAAAGACTCACACAAGAATCTCATTCCTCAGGTCCCAGTTTGATTGCCCAGAGATTCTGGGGCAGACCCATTCTCATGGAGTCTGTCTTCCTTTTCTCCTCTCTCTCTCCCCCTCTCTCAAATCCTGAAAATGCCCTCCTTCCTTAATACCTCTGCAGCAAACCAAGACCATTCCTACAGGCCAGTTAATCTCCCAGGTAAGAAAAGACCTTCCAGCTCCCAGAAAATGCCTTTTTTTAAAATACTCCACCATAGGGCTTAAGAAATTAAAAACCAAAAATTTTTGCACGCTTTTTAATGCAACACATGCCTTCATGGATTCATATCAGGCATTATAAAGTTTGCTGTGAATACTCACACTGTTTGAGAGACTATCTATATACAGTGAAGCAATCTCCAATTTATATTCTCAGTTGCCTTGGCTGACATGACAGAGAGGGGCGCATATTTTATTCTAGTGGGTATTTCATGTAGCTACTTTGTCAGTATGTATTATAGTTGTTAATACAAACTTTGTCTTCGACTAGTTGTTGTTTTTTTTTATTATTATTCTCTAATTGGCTGAATTTAGTCTGCTAATAGTGGGAGATGATAAAATGGAAAGAAACTGATGATTCCTATGCCAATCCTTCTTTGAATTATTCTTTCTATTTGCATTTAAAGAAATGCCACTGGAGACTATCTTTGTAGTAGGCCCCCAAAACACCAAACTGAAATGTGATAAAATTCTAGCTTCTGTAACTCACACTGTGGGAAGACATTTGTGTCACTGAAGTCTTATATTGTGTTATGTTAGGAGTAGAACATGAAAGCTAGAGAATTCTTGAATCTCCTTGAGCAAATCAGCGAATGCTTCCCAGTGGGCCTGGCTCTTTAGTAGAGTCTCAAAACAGATAAATATCCCTCAGGCAGGTTGTGGGAGAGAAGCATTTTCTGACAGTCCACGCAAACGAAATCTCATTACACAGTGGAGGAATCATAAGCTTTGTTAAAACATTAGCATCTGGGGGCAAGTGAAATGCTTCAAGAGGTGACTCAGCTAACATGAGACTCTATATAACACATGCTGACTGGATATTAGCCTATGGGCAAAGGAAAGGAAGAATCCTAAGCTGAAGTATACAACCTGGTTTGTAATTAAAATGTCAAGCTATGAAATGTGGAAACACAGAAACTGGACAGAGGGGCTTCACTGAAGATGGAGAGAAGCATGTTAACAGTGGTCCTGTATCTTATACTGAACTTGGATGGTGTGACCTAAACTCTCTCACAATATATACTGACACTCCAAAACAATATTTCATACTCTAAGTTTGGATTTTTTTCATCAGCTGATAAATGAAGATTTCTAGATATTGCCTGTTGTCATAACTTGCTAGTCATTCATTCTTGTTTGGAAAGTGCTATCCTTGTGATTTTAAAAAATGATTTTACTTATTATTGAAACAGAACAAATAAAACAGTGAAACGTGAAATCTTTTGACATTTAAGTTTCAGTCACACTGTTCACAGTACTTGCACTTAAGTTAGCGGACTTTTGTTGCAGTTTGAAAAAGGATGAATCAAATTGTAAAGCATGTGAAAAAAATAAAGTACCATTGGCATTCTGACAAACAGACTCTCTCCAACCCATAGAATATATCATATTTCTAATATTTGTCTAATATTTAGTTTAAATATGTTCCCACCCAAAAAGTGACTGCCTATATTTCAACATTCCATGTAAGAAATGAGAGGGGCCTGCATTATGGGAGCCGTGACAGGAATGAGAAGAAAGCATAGGCATGAGAGGAAGCCTGGTACCTAACTATAGGCCTGAGTGACTACTGATGGTTGGGAGCCAAGTGTGCTCCAACACCAATATTCTGGTCTAAGCACCTATATAGTAATGGGAGCACTCACTAGGCACTGGAAGATGAAAATGTTCTTGAAAGAAAAGAATGAGTTCATCTTTAGATTTGAAATGCATCTTACACTTGGAATGTCTGTGTGTACAATCATCAGACTTGTATTTCTCCCACCTAGATCTGATTATTGTAATACTTCATCTTATAGTGTAGATTTGCAAGGGCCACTATGCCTTGTACAGAGGAAATTGAAATGAGAGGAGCTACACTGCCACTTACTCTTAAGTTCTTGAATTTGATCTAATACAGGCATCATCATGAAAACTTTGTGGGCTATCAAGATGACAATCTGTTCCAGGATGAAATGAGATATCTGCGTTCAACATCTGTCCCTGCCCCATACATATCAGTAACTCCTGATGCAAGTCCTAATGTATTTGAAGAGCCAGAGAGCAATATGAAGTCTATGCCACCAAGGTATTTTAGTTCTCTCCTCTCTGTTGAATTACCAATGTTTGGTGGAAGAAAAAGAACTAGAAAAGAATGTCTCACGCTTCTTTAATACAACACTGAGTCAGTTGTGCTAACTACTGGAGCAGAATGAAAAAGCTTACATATATGAATAAAGTTTTTGATGGGAAAGGCAGACTACTTAGAGGAAAAAAGATAACTATTGATACAATAAAAGACTGCATTATATATCATTTGGTACTGCTTTTAGTCAAGTACAGAAAATTGGCCTTGAGGCATATAATGGGAAAACTGATACAGAGAGTAATATTAAACTTTTCGGATTATTGTTTACAATGCCTTCTCCACAGCTAGGTGTGTGGAAATGGAGTATATGGGCAACTGTTAGGAAAGATATAAATAAAGGAAATATTTATATTTATATAAAGGAAATAAGAGAAATTAACGTGACTTAGTGACTTAAATAAATGAGAAAGGTAAGTTTAAGATGACATTAAGATTTCAGGCCTGAATAAGTGAATATAAAGTCACTGAAAAGAAAGACTTTTATTGAAAGAAGAAAGAACATGCTAGTTAAGGTATACCACTGTGCTAATACTACACACACAGTTGCACTAAACTAAAATAATAGACACTTTAATAAGCATAAAATAGAACTCACATGCTCAAATAAGTATTTTTCCATTTAAAATGTTTGCAGTTATTCCCTTCATCTTTGTGGAGTGAACCTATTTAAATTACGTCACCAGAGCTTTTGGAACTGCTCTTGATGTGTGGCCCTTTTTATATTTAAAGGTGTTACGAGTATCTCTGAAGAAGGAAGCTACACCCTTTAAGAAGAATTAGGAATCATTTCTAGATTAGTCTAATGAGTGTAATTTACTGGTCAATTATTACCTTCTAGCATTAACGTCAACATGAACTTCTGGTTCAAGATAGCAAAGAGAAGCTGATCAGAGAATTTTCCATTGCAAATACCCAGTGATTTTTTAAAAATTTTTCTTTAAAATAAAAAAAAAGAAATGTTCACGTGCTCCAGCTTAGACAGTTTGTCATAAATTTCTAAGGTTGGCCATTGAAGGAAACAAAAGATACATTCCAGCAGACACAGGGCAAGGCAGACTGTTCTGGTGGATAAGCCCAGTATCTGTCATCTTCACATTCCCAACAGAAGTGGGAAGTCTGGGTATTGATACTTTTCACAGTTATATGCTGATAAGGTTTCTAGGGAAAGCTACCATAAAGACTGCCTTTAGAAGATTACATAAAATCTTAGCTATCTCTGGGAGAGGAATAAAACAATTGTCGAGTATGGTTGGGAAAGGAAGTGCACAATATATTATCAGAGCAAGCTGGAGAACTAGGCAGAGCTGCCTTTTTGAAGCATTAGTAAAATGAAAATAAGTAGTATGTCAAATGAAAAAAATACTCAGTCTGGAAAAAAACTTAACCTTAAGGAAAAGAAGGCAGTTCCTGTCAGTTTACTATGATAGTAAGAAACTTGGTAATCATATAAATGTAGTGAATAAAAGTTTGATTGGAGTGAAAGATACAATATGGAACTAATATGACAGATTAAAGGCTAAATCAATATGTTATAAATCTAAGAAATCAATTAAAGATATTCAGAACAATAAGATCAATTGTTGATATAAAGATTTGAGATAATTACAATAAGAAAAAAAATCCCAAAATAAAGCAGTAGTGAATTAAACTAGGAAACTTTTAGAAGAAATAACCTAAGTTACTGAAACTCAGAAAAACTAAACAGCAACAAAACAGAATTTTTAAAGTATCTGAGCAAAGAAAAAACATCTTGCAAAAAGGAAAGTCATCCAGAATTTAGGCTTGTATTATACCTGGGCTTTAGTAAAAAAAGAAAACTGTTTCTAAAGCTTCAAAAGAAGTGGATAATTGATCACCCTTACAGGTGTTTCTGATATCAGAACACTGTTCATATATTTGAATCAGTTTCATTGAATCAATTGGAAATACTTCAATTAAAAAACAACTTGGGAGCTGGGCGTGGTGGCGCACGCCTTTAATCCCAGCACTTGGGAGGCAGAGGTAGGAGGATCGCCGAGAGTTCAAGGCCACCCTGAGACTACATAGTTAATTCCAGGTCAGCCTGGACCAGAGTGAGACCCTACCTCGCAAAACCAAAAAAAAAAACAACTTGGGGGCTGGAGAGGTGGCTTAGTGGTTAAGAAGTTTGCCTGTGAAGCCTAAGGACCCAGGTTTGATTTCCCAGTACCCACGTAAGTCAGGTGCACAGGGTGATCCATGCGTCTGGATGTTTCTTTGCAGTGTCTGGAGGCCCTGGCACACTTATTCCCTCTATCTACCTCTTTCTCTGTCTTTCAAATAAATAAATACTTTTTTAATAAATTAACTTGGGGGATGAGGAGATGGCTCAGCAGTTAAGGTGCTTTCCTGCAAAGCCTAACGACTTCAGTTCAGTTTCCCCAGTGCCCACATAAATCCAGATGCAAAAGGTGGTGTGTGCATATAGAGTTAGTTTACAGTGACTGGAGGCCCTTGGGCTCCCATTCTGTCTGTCTGTCTCTCTTCTCTCTCTCTCTCTTTTGCTTAAAAATAAATAAATGTTTAAAAAACTTGGAATCATTAGTACATATTTGACCATATTATATGTTTAAGAATGCTATCTACCAGAAGACTCATAATTATAGATTAATCAAATCCATCAAATAATAAATGGCAAGCATATTTAAAGACTATAAGAGTGTTAGTGAAAATGCAGTGGTACCAGTGTAAACAGGTGTAGTGTTCACAAAATCCTAAAGAATATTTATATTCAGGTGGGTGGAAACATTCTCATCATACAGTGATTTGGGGAATATAGCACCTTTGAGCTATTTTTGGAAAAAAAAAACTCAACAATTCAAGCCTTTGTGAAAGATAAATGATGGATACTAAATCAGTGGTTCTCAGCTGGGAGTAATTTTTGCCCCTAACTGTTATCCAGTAGTGTTACAAAAAGAGCTTTCTATACCACAGCTGAGCTAATTCATCTGGCATCCTAGTGGAGAGGGCCTGGCTGCCAAGCAGCAAGACAATTGTCATAGGGGAGCCTGTGGCCTTGGGTTGCCATGGTTGACAAAAGGTGGTCATCTTTGCCTCCTAATTCCCTCACACTTACCCTTGTGTGGCTTAAATGGTTTTCACATGCATTATCATTTTTATAAGAACAAACCGTCTCTTTAAAATTGTGAAATGAAAAAGATGATAGAAAACACCCCATAAAAACAGAATAAAGCCAGGCATGGTAGCATATGCCCATAGTCACAGAACTTGGGAGATAGAGGCTGAAGGACAGGAGTTCAAGGTCATCTTCAACCTCAAAGTGAGTTCAGAGCAAGCCTGGGTTACCTGTGTCAAAAAAAAAGGAAGAAAGGAAGGAGAGAGGGAAAGGGAGAGGGGAGGGGAAGAAAGAGAAGGAAAAGAAAGAAAAGAGTGAGCCAGAACAAGTAATAACATTTGTAAAATGAATTAGTTAATTTAGCAAAATAATCATTCTGGACCCAAAATATCCATGCTTTCCCAACACAAAGCATTCATTTGCACAGCATTTATACTCAGATAAAAGTGTACATAAGCTTCGAGAAGCAGCAGATAGAAGCCATTCAGGAAGTGAGCCTCTCTGAGAAAGTACATAAGCTTTACTGGGTTTCACAGCTGGCTTGAAAACATGAGATTACTCTAAAATCCTTGAAGTGACAGGACAGAAAAAAGAGCATGAAAAGAACAGCTTGCAGATAAGTATTGGTAAAATCAGAACAGTAAATTATTTGTCTTTTCCATAAAATATCACAATAAAGGAAGGTATCCAAACATCTTAATTTTTCTTTTCAAGGTAACTTTTCACTATAGCCCAGGCTGACCTGGAATTCACTCTATAGTCACAGGGTGGCCTCAAACTCATGGCGATTCTCCTAACCTCTGCCTCCTAAGTGCTGGTATTAAAGGCATACACCACTATACCTGGCTTCAGTAGTCTTTTAATGTTACCATAATGAATAGAAAAGCTATTAGTTTTTTTTTAACTCTGAATAAAAATTGAGTTCTATAGAATTTAAGTATAATACTGATACTGAAGTGAGTTTGTTACCTCTAATCACACTTTGATATAGCCTTGATCTAAAAAGGGCTTTCAACAGCACTTCCCAAGAATAAGAAACCTAATAGAAAACTCAAGTACCAAAGAAAAATGAACACTTTATTTTTTAATTAGGACTCTGTGTCTAGGTATCTATTTTCTTTCAATATGGTACACTTACAATTATGTCTGCCTGAGTGTCTTTGCACTTAGAGTTCCATCCAAGTGTTTTTGATTATGACAGGAGTTTAGAACATTTAGTGCCATTTTTATTTTCCACTTAAAATACAAAGGATTGAAGAAATCCAAAAGTTTTAATATATAGTTCTCAGAATCAAAATATCATTTTATTTGAAATGGTTAGATGATTACTTAAAGAGAAATTGTCAAGTTAACAACTTAAAATTGCCAACATTTGCTTCACTGTCACATCAGTTGTACTTCATCCCATTTCTCTAAGTTGTTATGTGTATTCTTGTTCTATGTACAGTTTGGAGACTAGTCCAATAACTGATACTGATTTGGCCAAGAGAACTGTCTTCCAGAGGTCATACTCTGTTGTTGCTTCTGAATATGATAAGCAGCACTCCATTCTACCCGCACGAGTTAAAGCCATCCCTAGAAGAAGAGTTAACAGTGGAGACACTGGTAAGTGTCCAAAGGAAAAGCAAGATGGAGTGATAAGGCTGCTGAAATGAAAAATGAAAAGTACTTTCTTTGTAGATAATGTTTCATATCTAAACCTGAAGGGAAAGCATGAGTCAGTCTTTAATTTGTGATAGACAGTACTTGTATATGACCAGAATTTTGCATCTCAACCAGGAGAGCTATCTAGAGATACACAGTGAATATTCAAGAGTAAGGAAAGACCTAAACTATCATTTCTTTTTTAAGATTTATTGTTATTTATTTATTAGAGAAAGGGAGAGAGAGAGAGAGAATGGGTGTGCCAGGGCCTCCAGCCACTGTAGACGAACTCCAGACACATGCGCCACCATGTGCTTCTGACTTATGTGAGACCTGGAAAATCAAACCTGGATCCTTAGGCTTTGCAGGCATAGGCCTTAACTGCTAAGCCATCTCTCCAGTCCTAAACTGTCATTTCTTTCTTTCTTTCTTTCTTTCTTTTTTTTTTTTTTTTTTTTTTTTTTTTTTTTGAGGTAGGGTCTCAGGCTGACCTGGAATTAACTATGTAGTCTCAGGGTAACCTCAAACTCACAGCAGTCCTCCTACCTCTGCCTCCCGAGTGCTGGGATTAAAGCCCTAAACTGTCATTTCTTATGAAGTATAATTAGAAATCTTCCTGGGCCAAAGGAAAAGAAGCCTTTTAAGAGACAGAGGCACAGCTCTTTTGAAGGCATTTTTCTACAACAGATATAACAGAAGCATGAAGTTCAGAGAAAATTTCCTAAAAATACAACTTGTTACAAACTAAAAACTCTATTAGAACGTATCCTTTCTGGAAAGTGCTAAGCAGGGGAAGTGTAACTTTATTTTTACACTGTGAATAGCATTCTTACATCATCAGGGTCTTAGGCATGAGTAGAAACTGTCATAGTGGCCAGTTAGCTGTGGAAAGAAAAGAGGAAAATGCAGCCAGCCTTCAGGGTAAGAAAATATGGTTCAGCTACCTTGTAAATTTGTTAAATCATCTTTTGTCTAATCTGCTGGAATTATTCAGTGAATGTGTTTTTAGAATTCAAGAAAATAATAAGTTGACCTTTATGCTCTTTCTTGTTAAACCAGCTATTGTCCCTTCCCCTAAGCTTTAAGAACCAGCAAGTCCAAAAGCATACTCATTCCTGAAGCTTATAGCTAACAGCTACAATCACTGCAAATAGACACAACACTTAAGAATAGATATGAGTAACTCATCAACTCCCCGCCTCTTAGCTAAGATCAAGCGTGAAGATAGGAATAACTTTCAATGAATTAAAAAACATTCTATAATCTTGATGTCTTTATATTTATGTATTTTGGAGGTTTTTTTTCCTTTTTTTTTTTTTTCTTTCTTTCTTGAGACAAGTCTTGCTGTTTTGCCCAGGCTTACCTCAAATTTGTAGTTCCTGCCTCAGCCTCCTCATGGCTTAGATTATAAGAGCATATCACATCAGTTTATATTAATATTGAAGATAACCAGAAAGAATATTGTTGAACACCTTGTAACAATTTGTAGTTTCCTTGAACAAATCTTTTGGCACTCTTATTGAGATACCTTTGTTATTAATCAGTCTTTTAGAAAATGATAGAGATGAGATGTAGATTTAATTATAGGTATAATATGAATCACTTAGCTTTTAAAATGTTTTGGAAAGTATGAACTTTAGATTCATCCTTCACTTCAAAAGCCACCTGTTCAACAGAATAGCTGTGTGACTCTAATAGAGTAGGATACTTCAGATACTTATATTCTTCTGAACCTTGATTTCTTCTTCACTACAAGTTGAAATTGTTAAGAATTGTGTCATGTGGCAAGAAGATTCTATAGTATTGCTTAAATATGTTAATTATTTACTATTTATGAAAATTATTAATTTCTGTTTGATTTAATAGAAGTCGGGTCTTCCCTCTTGAGACATCCATCACCTGAGCTTTCCCGGCTAATCTCAGCCCACAGCTCTCTTTCCAAAGGAGAAAGAAATTTCCAGTGGCCAGTTTTAGCTTTCGTTATACAACATCATGATCTGGAGGGTCTTGAAATAGCCATGAAACAGGCCTTGAGGAAATCTGCCTGCCGGGTGTTTGCTATGGAGGTATGACTGCATTTATGGAGTTGCAACTTAGTTGTACAAATGCATGATGATCCTATTGAATAGTGTCACATTTTTACTAACTTGCAGCAAACTCAGCTCTGAGAGATGACTCAATCTATAAAGCACTTGATATTCAAGGAACCAGAGTTCATATTGCCAGAGCCCACATAAATCCAAATGCTATAGTAGGCATCTGTAATCTCAGCCACCTTTAGTGAAAAGAGAGGCAGAGAGAGGTGAATCACAGGTCAGCTACTCTGGCAGACGCAGCAATGAACAATGAGAACCCTACTTCAAATGGGGTAGAAGACAGGGACCGACACCCAAAAGTTGTCCTTTGACCTCCATATGTATGTTATCGCACTCACACACACGTATGCAATACATGCACACACACACCAAAATGAATTGCCCCAAATTTTAACAAAGACATTAATGTATTAAAAATATCAAGTAGTGACACCAGAATTAAATTCTAAACTTTATTAGTAAATTAATTTAGAATTTTATATTTAAGTACACTAAAAATTTTTTAATTCTGCATGACTTGATTACTTGAATCCTGAGATTATCTTTTGGGAGGGGGGAGGTAGGGTTTCAAGGTGCGGTCTCACTCTAGCCCAGGCTGACCTGGAATTCACTATGTAGTCTCAGGGTGGCCTTGAACTCACGGTGATCCTCCTGCCTCTACCTCGTGAGTGCTGGGATTAAAGGTGTGCATCACCATGCCTGGCTCTGAGATTATCTTTTTTTTTAACCCTTTGGTTTCAGAATATTTCAGTAGAATAAAATGAAATAACTGCAAAAAAAGACGAGTATAAATGAGTTACAACAGCTTATCCAGGCCTCCATTTTCTGGAGTGATAGGATTGCTGTATGTCACAGGCCTATCCGTATGCAGTGTATGCATATACCATGAGTGTGATAAGAAACATCATTTCATTGATGGAACTGATACAAGATCTTTAAGTAAATGGTAGCTTGTATAGAACTTGGCTAACGTTTCTATGTTTTAGATGCAGGTTGGGAAAAAAATGTACTTATGTAATTTGAAGAATTTTCATTATATTTCATAAATATTATTTCCCTGTTACTTTCTTTTTTTTTTGAAGTAAGTTCTCATTCTAACCCAGGCTGACCTAGAATTTACTATGTAGTCTCAGGCTGGCCTTGAACTCACAGCAATCTTCCTACCTCTGCCTCCTGAGTGCTGGAATTAAAGCTATGCGCCGCCATGCCCAGTTCTTTTTTTTAAATTAAGACCAAACTTACTGGATATTTCAAATTTAGTCTGCATTCAGTGACACGAAGGTCAATGATATCTTTCCTTAAAACATAAAGCCAATGATGGGGCTTCATTTCCAAATTAAAAAAAAAAGACTTACATTTTAAACTCATGTATTTTCTTTTTGTCTTGGACTTGTTGACCACTGTTTATTCAGGCATTCAACTGGCTTCTGTGTAATGTCATTCAAACCACTTCTCTCCATGACATTCTGTGGCATTTTGTGGCATCACTGACTCCTGCTCCAGCAGAACCAGAGGAAGAGGAGGATGAAGAAAATAAAACAAATAAAGAAAATATAGAACAAGTAAGTTCTTTACTTTATGTAGAAACAAAGTAGCACACTTTCACGTAGTATAATAATTTACATGAACTCATTCACAAATTATATGACCCCCCCAAAAAAGAATAATACTTCTAGATATATATACTACTTGATATAATACTACTTGATTTTACTTAGTGAAAGTTTCCTGTCTAACAAAGATGCCAAGAGTCATACCTGATTTTTCTCACTACCACCACTGTCTTTAAGCAATCAAATGGAAGATGTGTGTATATACATTATTGTAATATGACAGGTAGGCAGAGCAACACAACTACATAGAGGATGAAGAGCAGTGAGATTCATGTTCTAGCATGCATGCAAGAAGGGGGTATCCAAAGTCAAGGGCAAAACTAAATAACCCTAGTCTAACCAAGCTGAAAGCCAGACTTGACAGATTCTAGGATGGCTGCTATCTCCCTGACAGAGCCAGACACAACATGCTTTAGAAATAGATCATATAAACTAGAACTTCTGTGATACTCTTACTTCAGTAGACATGCAATGAGAGAAGCAAAAACATTTCCAGTTTTACTCAGCTTATTTAGCATAGTTCAAAAGGGTCGGTGTGCATACATTAGCAACAAGGTAGAGAAATAAGGGTGGTCATAGTTTCTGTGTAGTAGCAACCTCTTGGAAATGTTTAGCAAAATCTGTATATACTCACATTTGAAGTGATATAGTCATTTCTTCTGTGAGTTTCTCCTATAATGTATAAATGTATGAAATAGCAAATATCCATGTTCTTCAATGAAAAGAAAGACAATTTTTTTTAAGTTGCTTGGGTGGATCTGGAAATTTACAATCAAAATCTAAACAAGATGGCCGGGCGTGGTGGCGCACTCCTTTAATCCCAGCACTCGGGAGGCAGAGGTAGGAGGATCGCCAAGAGTTCAAGGCCACCCTAAGACTACATAGTTAATTCCAGGTCAGCCTGGACCAGAGTGAGACCCTACCTTGCAAAACCAAAAAAAAAAAAAAATCTAAACAAGACGTTTTTTAATAATAATTTTTTTATTTTGTTAAGTTTTTTATATACAACTTCCATAATTATAGATAATAAACCATGGTAATTACCCTCCACACACTTTCCCCTTTGCAGCTCCACTCTCCATCATACACCTTCCGCCTCTCAATCAGTCTCTCTTTTATTTTGATGTCATCATCTTTTCCAAGTATTATGATGGTCTTGAATAGGTAGTGTCAAGCACTGTGAGGTCATGGATATCCAGGCTATTTTGTGTCTGGAAGACTGCTTTGTATGGAGTCCTACCCTTCCTTTGGCTCTTACATTCTTTCTACCACCTCTTCCATAGTGAACCCTGAGCCTTGGAAGGTGTGATAGAGATGTTTCAGTGCTGAGCACTCCTTTTTTTTAATAATAATTCTTATAGATAACTTTAAAATGTGAACATACTAAAGTTGGTAATATTCCCATCATGTTATCCTCTTAGAAGGAAGATAAGATTTTTTTTTTTTTTACTAAATGGTAATTTTTCTGCATGATCAAAATTTGGCAAATTTCTGAGTAAGAAACTGCCAGATCTAGTAAAACAAGAAAAAAAAAAAAAAAAGAGCTGAGCCAGGGAAATGACTCAAGCATGAAGACCTGTGATGAAGGCCTGTGTCTTCAGTATGCTTTAAGTATATATAAATTCAAAGCAATAAACTTGTCTTCAATTTCTGTCTAGGAGAGAGATACACGAGTATGTGAACATCCACTGTCAGATATAGTGATTGCAGGTGAAGCTGCTCATCCTCTGCCACACACATTTCACCGTTTACTTCAGACCATCTCTGATCTGATGATGTCTCTGCCCAGTGGTAGTTCATTGCAGCAAATGGCACTTAGGTAATTTTGCATCAAGGTATCTAAGGTTCTGGTGAAAAACAGATTTTATGGAATATGCAAAAGACTAAATGCTTGAAAATTGGGTGTGATACAAATTATAGAAATGGTGCCTCCCTCACTCCTTGACCTGAGTTAAAATGCTTTTCTTTTATCACATAACTGTTGACCCATTTATAAAATGTGGGTAATATATCTTGGTTCCTATGTGACTGCAGTGGCGCTCTGCCCCTTTTTCCTACCTCATAGCATTTCAGTGTCAAAACAAAGAGGGAAAATGAAATCTCAGAAAACAAACGAAATTTGAAGGAAAAAAAAAAAAAAACTAAAGAAATATGGATCCCAGTTTCATGTAGTCAATTTTAAAACTACCCAAAGCAACATCATATAATTTTAAATTGGAGTTGAGAATTTGGTATTACTTCTGCATTATGAACCTTAATATTAGATCTCTAATGTGGAATGTAAATATAAATAAGGCCTCTATTGATTTATATAAAACATAATTGATGGGATAGTTGTACTTCCTACATCCCAAATGTTAAAGTCAAAAGGAGTTTTTTGTTGTCTTCGTAAGATTTTTTGAAGTACAAGATACAATATTCCTTAAGGGATTATTGTGGAATTATCACACAGATAAATTGAGAAGCTATTACCATTGATGGAATGCCAGCTTACACAACAGATTGATTATCTTTTTTGCTTCAGTAACCTTGCTCTTCACTTCTTTTTTTTATTTTCTGTATTAAAAGTCAGTGGATTTTCCTTAGAAAATGTGTGGGTTTTTTTATTATTATTATTATTGCTTCTTAAAAGTTACCCTTGGCCAGGTGTAGTGGCACACACCTTTAATCCCAGAACACTTGAAAGGCGGTGGTAGCAGGATCTCTATGAGTTCAGGGCCTGTGTGGGACTACGTAGTAAATTCCACCTCACCCTGTGCTAGAGTAAGACCCTATCTTGAAAGAAAAAAAAAGTTACCTTTATTTCTAAAAAAAAAAAGAGAGAGAGAGAGAGAGAACTAATACCAATGGTTTTATTTCTTGAAAAAGTTTAATGTCAAGCCGGGCGTGGTGGCGCACACCTTTAATCCCAGCTCTCGGGAGGCAGAGGTAGGAGGATCGCCGTGAGTTCAAGGCCACTCTGAGATTGCATAGTTAATTCCAGGTCAGCCTGGGCCAGAGTGAGACCCTACCTTGAAAAACCAAAAAAATAAAAAATAATAATAAATAAAAAAATAAAAAACAGAAAAAGTTTAATGTCTATATTTTCCTAGAGCATTAGAATTTCTTTTGTAAGTATATTTTATTTATATTCATTTAAGAGAGAGAGGTTGGGGGGAGGCAGATATATAGACAGAGAACGGGCATGCCATGGCCTCTAGCCACTGCAAATGAACTCCAGACACATGCACCAACTTGTGTGCATCTGCCTTCTGTGGGTACTAGGGGATTGAACCTGGGTCCTTGGGCTTTGCAGACAAGTGCCTTAGCCACTAAGCCATCTCTATAGCCCCAAGAGCCTTAGAATTTCATAAGATATTTGCTACAAAGAAAGAGAAGCTGCTCTAGGACTTCCTTGGATATTTCTGGGAAATAATTATCTTATGAATTGGTTATTATATTCCCTTCTTAGGTGCTGGAGTCTCAAATTCAAGCAATCTGATCATCAGTTCCTTCATCAGAGCAATGTCTTTCATCACATTAACAATATTTTGTCAAAATCAGATGATGGAGATAGTGAAGAGAGCTTCAGTATCAGTATACAGTCTGGCTTTGAAGCTATGAGTCAGGTCAGTCACAATAATTGCTTTATGCTTATAGTTCTAAAAGTTATTAGTCAACAGTGCATTAAGAAAAAATTATAGGTTACCCATAAATAATATGATTCTGCCTTATACTATTTATTATCAAATGCCTATTTTCTCATCATGAAAAAAAATTTTTTTAATATTTGGATGCTTATATTTGTTTCTGTTAGGAGTTATGCATAGTTATGTGCTTAAAGGACTTAACCACCATTGTTGACATAAAAACTTCAAGTCGTCCTGCCATGATTGGGAGTCTGACAGATGGTTCCACAGAAACCTTTTGGGAATCAGGAGATGAAGATAAAAACAAAACTAAGAATATCACTATCAACTGTGTAAAAGGAATTAATGCCCGTTACGTATCTGTTCATGTGGACAATTCTCGGGACCTTGGGGTAAGAAATGGAACTGAATTTGTTCATTAGTTCTTTTTAGACCACTCATAATCATTTCTCATTTCTGAGTTTTTAAAAGAAGCTTAGGGCTGGGAGATGGCTTAGTGGTTAAGGTGCTTGCCTGCAAAATCAAAGGACCAAGATTTGATTGCCCTGGACCCAAATAAACCAGATGCATAAAAGAGGCTTATCTTTTGGGACTTGTCCAATCAAATAGCATTTTTCTATTTCTCAAATAGCTTTTGTCTATTTCTCAAATATACCTCAAACCCAAAAACATATTAATATGATTAGAAACTATGGAATATAAATTCTAGAAATAGGTCTGATTACAAATATACCATAACTACTACTAAATAAAAATCTCTATCATTTTCTACTTCTAAGCAGTTCTGTGGGCCTGGAAATATTCCCCTTAAAACTGCTTATCAGATGTTCTCAAGATCTCTAAATCTTGGGAAAAAATTCTCTGGGTATCTCCTTTGTAAAAATCACTCTTGAGCTTGGTGGCACACACCTTTAATCCCAGTACTCGGGAGGCAGAGGTGGGAGGATCTCTGTGAATTCAAGGCCTGCCTGAGACTACATAGTGAATTCCAGGTCAGCCTGGGCTAGACGGAGACCCTACCTCAAAAAAAAAAAAAAAACAATTTACTCTTTTCTCCATTGTGCTTAATCTTCTTGGACCTACATTACGATCAGTTGCAGGTTTCTACTTCCTCACCCTCAGGCCTCCTAGGAGATGAGAATTCCTGAACTAACTTAAATTTTGATTTATAATCTTCCTGGCCCTGTCTGCCTAATCTACTTCAACTAAATAAGCAGTCTTTCATAAAAGGCACTGGACAAAGCAAGAGTCCGACCTACCTGAACCAAGAGAAATAGCCTCCGCTAACAAACTGTTTCTTTTTACCCTCAGTCTTGGAGAATGGTACTTCTTGGAATTTTTTGCCTCAAATGTGGCTTGCTAGTAGACGTAATTTTAATGAATTCCCTTCAGCCTTTGCTAAACTGCACTCATCCATTTGAAGATTTTCTCTCCTAGAAGAAGGAGAATGGTGTTTTGTCTCAGATGTCCTGAATGTAGGCCAACCACATCCATCCTCGCTGCAGACCTGAGTGTCTTTTCACCCACAGCAAGCCTCCAGCTGCTGTGCCTCAAAGGCCATTCATTCAGTTCTTCCTGGTAGTGCATGAGAAAGGGCCTTTACAAGGGGATGTTGTGGCTCACATAGGAGGATATGAATTCTAGGCCAGCTTGGGCTAAAGTGAAACTTGCCTCAAAAATGATAAAGAAACAAGAAAAAAAGAAAGGAAAGTAGACCTAGCTAACATATCATGAGCTTATTTTCTCTTTAGAACTAGAAATGTTAATGTGTACAACTACTTTATCTTGTAAAAAAATCAAATTTAATAAGTCAAAAAACTTCTGGCTAGAATGCACCGCTTGATATAGTTGTCTTTGACTCCACATACATTTTATAACATGACATATTCTCCCTCAAAACAATGATTATAATCATATTGTCATTTTTGTCTTTATAAAGAGGAGATAATCTTAACTTAAAATCATGTGGTAAACTGTCATCTTCTTGCCTTTCAAGAGACATCTGTGTTCTGAATATTCTCCTTGATGCTGCAAATTTCAGTGTCTTCCAAACTTTCTACCAAAGTATCTTATCCACAGCATTTGCTGAGTTACACCAGCCTATAGCATTCACAGAGTGTAGTTCTACAAGGAATTAATATCAAGCTACTTTTTATATACTTTTCATAAAACATACTCAACTCATAGAGCTTTGGCTCTCGTGCCAACACAACTAATTTCCAGTACTTAGATATGGCACTTATAATGATGGATATTGATTTTCTAGTTCCCTAGTTTTTTTTTTTTTTTTTTTTTTTTCCGGTGCTGAGGACTGAACCCAGGGCCTTGTGCTTGCTAGGCAAGTGCTCATCCACTAAGCTAAATCCCCAACCCCGATATTGATTTTCTATGTGAGTGTTGCCTTCCCTTGTTTGGATAGCATCTTGAGTGAATAGAACATGTTGTCACATATCCTTCTCCAAGGCTGTAGGGCAGTCATTGTGATACCTGTAAGTATCTGTTAGCTTAAGTAGCAACGTTCCCTTCTTTTGCTTTAAGATGAAGATATAAATTTGAATGCTTAGAATTAGGATAAAAAGAAGAGTATCAAACTGAGCTACACATAAAGAAATACTGAAAACTGATGAAGATTTGTAAGAATAAGACATCTAGAATTATAGAAATTGAGGTTGGATGGATGGAGTGGGGCCAATTAGGATGGTAGGTTAAGATATCATTACAATCTCTGAGCAGGAATATGGCATAACTACTTTGAATTGTCTGTTACAGAATAAAGTTACCTCCATGACCTTCTTAACTGGCAAAGCAGTAGAAGATTTATGCAGAATAAAGCAGGTAATGGAAATTCTGTCATTAGATATTTTGCTCCCTAGAAAGAAGTATTTCTTCTCATCCTTCACTGTTCAGTTTCAGTTTGGGCATACTGCCAGAATCTCATCAGCAATCATCTATTTAAGAAGCAGTAAATTAACAGCTAGTCTGTGTGTGGGAGTGATAATAACCATCCCTTGCTAGGCAGCTCATGATTATTTCCTTACCCATTCTTCTTCAGTCATGGATCTACAGTGTGTGGTGTGCCCAGAGCCTGCAACCCCCATTTCTCTGCAGAGAGTCAGGCACCTTAAAGTTGATTACAGATCTGATTCAAGGTCAACATCTTAATTTACCTATGTCTTAGGCTAAAATTGATATGCTATACCTTTAAAATATGTCCCGATTGCAAATCAGTTTACAAAACAACTCCAGAAACAAGCTAAACCTTATCTGGGCATGAGCCTGAGATTGTACATAAACTCCAGTATTTATGTAAATGATACTTTGCCTAAGCTGTTCTTCTAGGATTACTCTATCTTGATTTGGTTTTTCTATTTTTTTATCATTTGTTTTCTCAAATCAGATTGAGATTTTGTGATGAAACAAATAATCAATGTTAAGAAACAATCCAGTCAGTGAGATACTTGTCCACTTAATACCCTTTTAGAAAATTGATCACTTAGTGGTTAAGGTGCTTGCCTGCAAAGCCTAAGGACCCTGGTTCGATTCCCCAGTACCCACATAAGCCAGGTGCACAAGGAGGCTCATGCATCTGGAGTTTGTTTGCAGTGTCTGGAGGCCCTGCCATACCCATTTTCTCTCCATATTTGCCTCTTTCTCTCTCTCAAGTAAATAAATGAAAATAAA
Organism: Orientallactaga sibirica; assembly: GCA_036365145.1. Taxonomy (NCBI): domain Eukaryota; kingdom Metazoa; phylum Chordata; class Mammalia; order Rodentia; family Dipodidae; genus Orientallactaga; species Orientallactaga sibirica. The sequence goes on along the minus strand of JAEOAD010000024.1, from coordinate 18,299,561 downwards.
ACATTTTTTAAAAAGAAAAAAGAAAATTGATGTTATCAATTTAAATGTCTACATAAATCATCTAGACATCCCAAGATCACTTCTTGGTTACCAAGTACAATGAGAATAATTTTCATTTAATGGAATAATGTTAGAACCAATTTCACAGTATGTCAATGTTTAGTCCTTGAATAAAATGTGTGTGTTACATATTTTATAATTTGTCTTCAAAAATAAAAAATATAGGGCTAGCTTAGTGGTTACACTGCTTGTCCCCTCTCCTCCCTCTCTCTCGCTCATTCACTCTTGCTCTCTTGTGTAAAAGAAAAGGCCAGTCTATTGGGCTTGCCTCAGAAAAATAAAATAATATAAAGAGATGCACATTTAGATGATATAGATCATTGGTACAGTTTTTAACCTAGCAAGCAGGAAGGAGGGCCTGGGTTTAATATCCAATATCACATAAACCTGGCATGGTGATGCATGCCTGTATTCCTAGCACTTAAGCAGTAGATGCATAAGCATCAGGAGTTTAGTGCCAGCTTGGACTACATGAGATTTTGTCCCCAAAAAAATTTTTTACAAAAGGTGAGAGACCTATCTTTTAGTAGTACTTTAATGTAAGGATGCAAAAAGCAGGGCCTCATTGTGTTTCTAAGGACCATGTAGGTGAAATAAGAGCATGTCTTATTGGCAAGGATTTCACTCATGTAACTTGTACAGGGAAGCCATATGGTAGTTAGTCCTGGGGTTTATTTATTTATTTATTTTTGGTGGTGGGGGGGTTGTTTGGTTTTCTTTTGTTTTTTTGTTTTTCAAGATAGGGTTTCACTCTAGCCCAGGCTGACCTGGAATTCACTATGTGGTCTCAGGGTGGCCTTGAACTCATGGTGATCCTCCTACCTCTGCCTCCCCAGTGCTAGGATTAAAGGTGTGTGCCTCCATGCCCAGCTAGGGCCTGGGTTTTAACTCTCAAATTGTTCATTTTCTGTTTTTCATATATATATAATAATAATTATTATTATTATTATTTAAGAGAGAGAATGGGCGTGCCAGGTCCTCCTGCCCCTGCAAACAAAGTCCTAACACATGTGCCAACTTGCACATCTGGCTTATGTGGGTTCTGGAGAATCGAACCTAGGTCCTTAGGCTTCACAGACAAACACCTTACCCACAGAACCATCTCTCCAGCCCCTTAGATCCTTCATTTTCTGAGAGTCCTTCAACTGTGTTAACTTCAATTTCTTCTTTATTATACCTCATATAAGTAATATTAGTTTGCCTCACCAGGTTTAAATAAAGTAAAATAACCTAACATCTTGACTCTGTGCAGTTAGTAGTTTGTTCTTTGAGCTTGTTGGTGCCAAGCCAGCACTGTGACAAAGTGATCCAGTGCGATCATGCTCCTGTCCTTTTTCTACTCCACCAGATCGATTTGGATTCCAGGCATATTGGCTGGGTAACAAGTGAACTTCCAGGGGGGGATAATCACATCATCAAAATTGAATTAAAGGGCCCAGAAAATACACTAAGAGTTCGACAAGTGAAAGTTCTGGGCTGGAAAGAAGGTGAAAGCACAAAAATCGCCGGCCAGGTTTCAGCCAGTGTGGCCCAGCAGAGAAACTGTGAGGCCGAGACTCTCCGAGTGTTCAGACTTATTACATCTCAGGTGAGTGGCCTTACAGGATAAATTGCCATCATACATTTTGAGAGTATAACAAAATATTTTATAAAACTTGTTAAATTTTCTAGCTCTAAATGTAACTCGTTTATACTTCTGTTAGCCCTTCATCTATAGCTAAAGTTGTAGTCATCATTTAGAAAAGGAATGGTTATGTAAACAAATATCGTATAAAACCTGAAGAATCAGAACTGAACGTGATCATTCATCAGTGAGGCGGGGAGATTGCCAAGAATTTCAGGCCAGACTAGGCCTGCAGAGTGACACTGCCTCAAAAATAAAATAAAATAAATAAAATAAAATAAAATAAAACAAAATAAAAATCCTGCAGAATGAAATTCCTCTAGGTTTCACTTATCTTATGTACCTACCTTCTTTGCCAGGTATTTGGAAAGCTCATCTCTGGAGATGCTGAGCCTACACCAGAGCAAGAGGAAAAGGCACTCTTGTCGTCACCCGAAGGAGAGGAAAAAGTATACAATGTATTTATTTGTAGCCTAAAAATTTATTTCTCTTTCATCTTCTTACTTTTTGGTCAGAGAATGAATCCATGTGTTGTTTTATATAAGTTTTTGTTTTATATTTTAATGGGTATATGACAATAGTTTATATGCAATTTATAGCATAATCACACGTACATTCTTATTGAAATAACTACTTTATATAATGTTTTTGAAATTTCTTCTGAAGCAGTTTCTTGACTACTTTTTCTCACTCTCCCATTACTACACTGACGAAGCCCTGCAATATAGCATGCTGAGTAGAGGTGACAGGATGCTTTGTCTTGTTGTGGACCCTAAAAGAAAGCACTCAACCTTTTGTCATTTCACATGATGCTATCTAAAAGATTTTGTCTAAATGCTGTTAGTCAAATTAAGGGTGCTTTTTTCTGTTCCTAGTTTGCTATATGTTTCTCATTTTTTATTTTAATTGCTATTCAGTAGAATAATTGATGTTACACATTTTAATATATGATATTGGCTTCTAGGTAGTTTGTTTTTCTTTAATGAAAAAGATGAACTAGAGGAAGATAGCTATCTAGTACAGTGTTTCTTTTGTACATGATAAAAATGTTTTCAAATTGACCCTGAAGATAGTTGCACTGTGAATATACCAAAAATTATTGAAATTATACCTCAACGAGGTGAAATAATATGGTATATAAACTATATGTTGATAAATCTGTGTTTAGAAATCAAAAATTAGTGAGGAAAGAAGTATATAAAACTAGGATAAAAAGAACTATCTAAAGAGATTTCTGCATAATCTAGCTAATACACTTTAAAAATACTCATACAAATTCACATTCTTTAGTAGGTACAGGGATGTTTTGGTTATCTGTTTCTTGAGTGAGCTTTGATATTCTATCAATAAATTTGTTTCATCTAAGTTGCTGAATGTATCACTATAAGTTATATACAATACACTTTTATACACATAAACCCTTTAAATATCTGTAAAATCTGTGATGATACCTCTTATTCCTTATGTTGGCAATGTTTGCCTTGATTCTATATTTCATAGATGGTATAGTGAAAAATACAGTTCAGTCTTTTTAAGGAGTTACCTTTTAGTTTTATTGTTCTTCTGTGCTATGATTTTTGTCTCCATCTTCATTTCTTTCCATCTATTTTCTTTGGGTTTGATTGGTTACTTTTTCTGATTTATGAAGGAACATAATTAATCATAGAATTGAAACCTTTTTTTTTCAAATTGTGTTCATCTTATAATCATTTTGGCCAATGATTTCTCAAACTTTATCCCTTGTCATAGTGTTATGCCTCAGCTTAAAATAAATTCATCTTAAATATATCTGCTATTATTTCTCAAGATCTTTTCAAATGTCAATATACAAATTTTCTTTAAGTAACCTACTTCTTTTTTTAAATTTTTATATGTAAAGGCAACATCAGATGCTGACCTGAAGGAACATATGGTTGGAATCATATTCAGCAGGAGTAAACTCACTAACTTACAAAAACAGGTCAGTTAGTAGTTATTGAGTTGTCTTTGTCCACTTTTGTATATTTATTTTTTTAGACTATAAAATATCTTCCAAAATTATGAAGGCTTATTTTTTTTTTTTTTCTGGGTGTACTGTGCATGCATGTGGATGCCAGAGGGAGATGTGTGGTGTCTTTCTTAGTCATTCTCCATTTTTATTCTTTGAGACAAGGTTTCTCACTGAACCTAAAGGTCACTGATTCAACTACCCCAGGAATTCTCTGTGTCCACCCTCCCTATCCCCCCACTCCCAATGTTGGGATTACAGGTGTGTACCAAGACACTCAGCATTTTACGTGGGTTTCAGGGATAGAACTCAGCTCTTCATGTCTACTTGGCAAGCATTTCACCCACTGAGCCATCTCTTCATCCCTCAAGGTTTATTTTTTAATGCTGCCTTTTCTGTCTCTCCTGTGGAATGTGTCTCACATTTTCTGAAAACATTACTCTTACATTTACTGTGTTTTCCCCCTCTTTTTGGGGGGGATGTGGGGGAGAAGTCTACTGAGCAGATAGTAGTGCTAACTACACCAATATTAGCATTTTTAAATATAAATAGTAAAGGATTGTACTAAATTGTTCTTATAAAGTTGTGCTAGATAACAGAAAAAAAGTACTTCAAAAGTACTTAGGCTTAGTGCTTAGGAGGTAGAAATGGGAGGATCTTGAGTTTAAGGTAGACCTAGACATAGAGAGACTCCAGTGCAAAAAAAGATTCATAGCCGGGTGTGGTGGTGCACGCCTTTAATCCCAGCAGAGAGATAGGAGGATCGCCATGAATTCAAGGCCACCCTGAGACTACAGAATGAATTCCAGGTCAGCCTGAGCTAGAGTGGGACCCTACTTCAAAAAACAACCAAAAGAAAGACTCAAAATTTTGATTTCTTTTAACTCTGCCTATTATTTTAACTTTCCATAATATTAAATATTTTTTAAAATAAGTAACATGAATTTGTGTTTTATCTTTCTGTTTCATTAATTTAGATGCTAATCAAATTCAAAAATAAAAAAATTCTACCAATTATATTGATAATCACCGTCAATGTTGGTGATTGGCTTTTGTTATGCTAGCACACCAAGTCATGGTTAACTTACAAATTCAATGTGTTCCTACCTATTTGGTAACTCAAGTACTATTGAAGTTTTTTTCTTTTTTAATAGTTTCCCCTAGTTTACTTCATTGTTTCTAGGATGAGTTAAGAAAATGATATAATGGAAAATTAACTGGGAAGAAGAGTATTAAATCAAGCAATAGCATGTATTATTATTCTCTTTTTGCTTTTTTAGTAATGGTAGTAAATGAGACTTACAAATGTATTTTAACGTTTTCCATGTTGCCTTCACATAGGTGTGTGCTCACATTGTCCAAGCCATTCGCATGGAAGCCACGAGAGTTCGTGAAGAATGGGAACATGCCATATCCAGCAAGGAAAATGCTAATTCTCAGCCCAATGATGAAGATGCGTCCTCTGATGCCTACTGCTTTGAGCTGCTCTCCATGGTGTTAGCTTTGAGTGGCTCCAATGTCGGCCGGCAGTATCTGGCTCAGCAACTAACTCTGCTTCAGGATCTCTTTTCCCTGCTTCACACAGCTTCTCCCAGGGTCCAGAGACAGGTAACCCTTCATGCCACTTACCTGTGCTATTTTATTACTTGAAATTTATTCAAAATCATAAGACAAAGATGATTGATTATCTAAGGGCCTTCAATGTGGATTTCTATTTTTTTAATTTCATGTTTTGTTTGAGGCCTGTATTGTAACTCTGTGTTCTCTATCATTGACTCTTGATAATGAGGATGTAGCAAAGAAAACTGTTTCATTTACTGTTGTGATAAGGAATGTTCAAGTTATATTCTTTCCTTTCAAAAATTAAAAATAGATGGTTTATGAAACTACAGAATAAGAGCTTGGTATCTTTAAAAAATTGAAAGCTTCTGTAAATGGATTCTTTCATTTTCCTTTCCAGGTGACCTCCTTATTAAGACGAGTTTTACCTGAAGTGACCCCCAGTCGCTTGGCCAGTATCATTGGTGTGAAGTCTCTTCCCCCAGCAGACATCAGTGATATCATTCACTCAACTGAGAAGGGAGATTGGAATAAGCTGGGTATCTTGGACATGTTTCTGGGCTGCATTGCCAAAGCACTCACTGTACAACTCAAAGCCAAAGGAACTACCATCACGGGAACTGCGGGTACCACTGTGGGCAAAGGTGTTACAACAGTCACCCTGCCAATGATTTTCAACTCCAGGTTGGCCATTGCCTATGTTTTAATACCAAAGAATTAAAATATTATTTCAAATTTCATTTATTGGTGTATTCACCAGATAGTATCCATAAACAATTAGCTATATATTATAAAAGGAATGTCATATATAATAAAGCTATCATTTGCAATTAGCAAAGAATAGATTTACACATGATGAAAATGATTATAGATCCCTACCTCATCATATAGAAAAATAAACTTCAGGTTTATGTTAATATATTTTACCACAATAAATAGATAAATAAATAGTAAAAAGTAAATAGATAAATAAAAAACATGCAAAGGGAGTAAACTTCAGATCATTTAAAGCTTTCTGTATGTATATTCCTTTTAAAACTCTACTAGGGGAAATGACAGAGGAATGTTTTTCTAGTCTTCAGTTTGGGAATATTTTCCTAAATGAAACACAAAACCCAAAATTTTTATAGAAAAAGATTTACAGATGACACATAAAACATGAAAATAATTAAAAGATACACTATTAAAAAGCTTTTAAATATAAATGACTAACTTTGGATCTGGGGAGATGGCTCCATGGAAAGTTCCTGCCATGACAGTATGAGAATGTGAGTTCAGGTCCCAGCAGCCGTGTAAAAACCATGCCTGTGAGGATGTGAGTTCACATTCCAGCAGCCGTGTAAAAACCATGCCTGTGAGGATGTGAGTTCAGATCCCAATAGCCATATAAAAACCATGACAGTGTGAGGATGTGAGTTCAGATCCCAGCAGCCGTGTAAAAACCATGACTGTGAGGATGTGAGTTCAGGTCCCAGCAGCCGTGTAAACACCATGCCTGTGAGGATGTGAGTTCAGATCCCAATAGCCATATAAAAACCATGACAAGTATGAGGATGTGAGTTCAGGTCCAGGCAGCCATGTAGAAACCATGACTGTGAGGATGTGTGTGAGTTCAGGTCCCAGCAGCCGTGTAAAAACCATGACAGTGTGAGGATGTGAGTTCGGATTCCAGCAGCCATGTTAAAACCATGACAGTGTGAGGATGTGAGTTTAGATTCCAACAGCCGTGTAAAAACCATGACAGTGTGAGGATGTGAGTTCAGATTCCAACAGCCGTGTAAAAACCACGACAGTGTGAGGATGTGAGTTCAGATTCCAGCTGCCATGTAAAAACCATGACAGTGTGAGGATGTGAGTTCAGATTCCAGCTGCCATGTAAAAACCATGACAGTGTGAGGATGTGAGTTCAGATTCCAACAGCCGTGTAAAAACCATGACAGTGTGAGGATGTGAGTGCAGATTCCAACAGCCGTGTAAAAACCATGACAGTGTGAGGATGTGAGTGCAGATTCCAACAGCCGTATAAAAACCATGACTGTGAGGATGTGAGTTCAGGTCCCAGCAGCTGTGTAAAAACCATGACAGTGAGGATGTGAGTTCAGATTCCAGCTGCCGTGTAAAAACCATGACAGTGTGAGGATGTGAGTTCAGGTCCCAGCAGCTGTGTAAAAACCATGACAGTGTGAGGATGTGAGTTCAGATTACAGCAGCCGTGTAAAAACCATGACAGTGTGAGGATGTGAGTTCAGATTCCAGCTACCATGTTAAAACCATGACAGTGTGAGGATGTGAGTTCAGATTCCAGCTGCCATGTTAAAACCATGACTGTGAGGATGTGAGTTCAGATTCCAGCTGCTGTGTAAAAACCATGACAGTGTGAGGATGTGAGTTCAGATTCCAGCTGCCGTGTAAAAACCATGACAGTGTGAGGATGTGAGTTCAGATTCCAGCTGCCGTGTAAAAACCATGACAGTGTGAGGATGTGAGTTCAGATTACAGCTACCATGTTAAAACCATGACTGTGAGGATGTGAGTTCAGATTCCAGCTGCTGTGTAAAAACCATGACAGTGTGAGGATGTGAGTTCAGATTCCAGCTGCCGTGTAAAAACCATGACAGTGTGAGGATGTGAGTTCAGGTCCCAGCAGCCGTGTAAAAACCATGACTGTGTGAGGATGTGAGTTCAGATTCCAGCTGCCGTGTAAAAACCATGATTGTGTGAGGATGTGAGTTCAGGTCCCAGCACCTGTGTAAAAACCAGACACACTTGTTTCTGCTTGTAATCCCGGTGCTGGGGAAGCAGAGACAAGGAAGGTCCCTGTTACTATGTAGCTGATAGTCTAGCTGAACCTCTGAGTTCTAGGTTCAGTGACTTTTCTCTATACAAATAGCAAGTATGGACGACACACAGTGTTCACTTCTGGCTTACACACACATGTACATGCACCTGTACTCCCACACTAGCACACATATATATACATGCAAAAATAAATAAACTTGGAAAAATACCTAAACCTGTATAATACACAATGACTTATTTGCCATAATACTAAAATAATACTTATGAAAAAGCAAACTGATAAATATCAAGAGTGGTTCACAGACTACATTATCAATGTCAATTTAACAACTGCAAAATATCTTTGATGTTTAGGAATATTATGAAAAATTGAGCATTTTCCTCTACTGTAAATTTTTGCAGCATTTTTGGATAGCAGTTTCCTAATATCTTACTATATTTTAAAAACACATATCCTTTGGCCCCCCAGTTCTACTTCTAAAACTTTAGTATATATGCACAAAGGTAAATATGAAAGGTTCTTCTAGGCTTGCACAGAAGAGTAGAAAATGAGAGACATCTCAGTAATGTAATAATAGAGTATAAGTCAGTGAGTACATAGCTTCCTTCATGCATAACCTTCCTAGGCAAAAAGGATGTCAGCTCAGCTGAGCAATAGTGGGCTTGTTGACGTAGTTGCCTCACATTCTGGCACCAGTTCTCTGTTATCTCCTTGTGCATGGGAAAGTCTGTGCTCCATGGACTGGACTTTGAATAGTAGTGTTCTAGAGACAAGGTGCAAACAGAATATGAAAGAGAACAGAAATCAGAAGAGCCACTCTTTAGAGATTAAAGAAATGAATTCAGGGTAATATTTTAACTTTCTTTTAAATTGTTTGATTGGATGGTACACTTATAATCCCAACACTCAGGAGAATGAGGCTAGACAACTGCAAGTTGAAGGCCACCCTAGGCTACATAGCAAGACCTTGTCTCAAAAAAGGAAAAATGTTGTAATTGATTTAGTTAAACGAAATGCTATTGTGCTGAAGTAAGATTTTTTTTATTTTTTTTTATTGACAACTTCCATAATTGTAGACAATAACGCATGGTAATTTCCTCCCTCCTCCCAAGATTTTTTTTTCATTTATAATAACAAATGCCAAATGGTGTGCTAATTGATCAATGCTGATTTTTTTTTTCTCTGTAGTTATCTCCGACGAGGCGAAAGTCACTGGTGGATGAAGGGCTCCACTCCAACTCAGATCTCAGAGATCATCATTAAACTTATCAAGGATATGGCTGCAGTAAGTATGAATGTGATGGATGTCAGGCAGCAGCCTGGTTAACACAACAAACAACTGGTTCTGCTATATTGATAGAAGTACATCATACTCTATTACTTTACTTAGAGATGATGTTTAATATGCTAACTATTGTGTCCTTAGTCTTGTCAATTAATAATAAATTTGCCAGTAAAGAATGTTCATTTTAAACATCCAATTAATTTACTTGAGAACTGTTAAGTAAGTTTTCCAGCACTTTAAAACATAATGAAATAAAATATTGTCTTCCTGACCTGTGAAACAGCCTGTGTCCAAAAACCAAAAGAAATTAAAAACTTCCTAGAACTGAAAGTTTCTCATCCTCTTCAATCCTCTCAGTTTATAAAGCTTCCATACTTCTTTGCTGAGATCCTAGATGGTGTTGGCCTTGGGTTGGGGGAGCACGGGAGAATCTGGGATGTGGCAGGTGGAGATTACTAAATAGAGTTCCTGGCTCCACAATGTCAGTTTCTTATCATTGTACTGCATTGCTAGGATGCAGCCTGAGGAGGACAGCCATGGTGGAATGCAGATCCCCAAGAAAATAGAGGAGGAAGGCATCTTAGATGAGGAGGAACTGAGCTGCCCTGAGCAGATTGATACCATATGGATATAAGAATCGGGGGGGTGGGGTGGTAGTTGGGGGAAACTGTATCCAACTTTCTCAGAGTGCTTATTGGATGAAATGTTAAGAAGAAGGTTATAAACGCCTAAGTTCTAGAAGAACTGAGTGTTGTGTTTTAAAAGTCAATGTAGGGGGCTAGAGAGATGGCTTAGTGGTTAAGGCCTGTGAAGCCTATGGACCCAAGTTCAATTCCCCAGTACCCACATAAGCCAGATGCACAAAGTGGTGCATGCATCTGGAGTGTTTACAGTGGCTACAGGCCCTGGCATGCCCATTCTGTGTCTGTCTCTGTCTCTCCCCCCTCCCCTTTCTCTTGCTGTTTCTCTCTCAAATAAATAAATAAATAATTTTTTTAAAAAGTCAATGTAACCGTGTACAAAGCCCTGGGTATGACTCCCAGGATTAAAAAGAAAACCATCATAGCAAATGAACATTATAGATTGAACCTACTTATGTTCTTGGGTTCTAGGAATACCTTCTAAAGTAATTAACTTAGGTGTATATGTTCATATTAAATAAAAAGGTTTCACAAGCACAATTTCTCAAATACAAATACCTTAGTATCTTCGTTTTTATCCAAATATAAAAGGGGGCCTGGAGAGGTGGCTCAGCAGTTAATAGTGCTTGCTTGCAAAGCCTGGCAGCACGGGTTCGATTCCCAAATACCCACAGAAAGCCAAATTTATGAGGAAATGCCTTTGAACTTTTGAGAAAAAGGACACTAAGACCTTAACTTTTTATTTACTTTTAAATCATAATAGTAATTAGAAATTGAAGTTTTTCTAAAATACTGGAAGAGTTTTAGTTCAGAAATTTGTGCCACTCAATCTATTAACATGCTCTTAGTAAAAATAATCTTTCCTACTTGTAGAAGATGGTATTTTAGAGAAAAGAATCAACTATAATAAATCTTATTTTAGTCTTTATAAAATAAAATGGAACTTATTTTCATTCTCAGAAGCCTTAAAAAGGAAGAGAATTATTTCTTAGGGCAAAGTAATCTAGTTCTGATGACTTATTAAAATATTTTGCTATACTCAATAGGGTCATCTGTCAGAGGCTTGGTCCCGAGTGACAAAAAATGCCATTGCAGAAACCATCATTGCCTTGACAAAGATGGAAGAAGAGTTTAGGTCTCCAGTGAGGTGTATTGCAACAACCAGAGTAAGTCTTTGTCTGTTGGCTGTTGGCCTGTATCATCGAGAAATGTTCTTTCTTAGTAATAGGCTGGAATACATTGTGTTGAATAGGTCAACTTGATCCACATTTTTAATTAAATAATGTATGTATTGGAAAATAAAAATGGCTTTTATAATTTAGGAACTAAATGATAGTTAATCCTGTTCACTGTTACTTGTTCTGTACCACTTGTATTTGCTATTATTAAGAAAATAAGGATATATATTAGTTGGAAAAGATTAAATTACATTGTGTATAAATATTATCTTTTCCATGACCTATTTACTGTAGCTTACTCAGTAAGTTGAGTAGTGTCATGCTATGACAGACTGATGATCCTTCGAAGGCAAAGCTCCTTTCTCCTCCTTTGCCTGTGGCCTGGTTGTTTCTAATGAGAAACTCTGTGGCTTACCCCACTGAGTCTGTATGTTTTATTTTTAAAAAGCAAAGTATACATGTCAAAAGTAAGTAGCCAGAATCGTTGAGGAAGTGGCATTTTATTCTTCAGGTGAGATACTTGGGGTAAGTTTTAACCTACCAGATTTTGTGTACCATTTAATTTCAGAAGAGATTGGAGATTTTGTAGAAGCAGGTCACTGTGACTACATTAGAAAGAAATGAACGCTAGGAAAAATGCTTATTTTACTTCTCAGAAGCCTGAAAAGGAAGAGAATTATTTCCTTAGGGCAAAAAATCTAGTGCATCCTATCTTGCTAGTGAAATGTGACACCTGAAGAAAGTTTTTGATAATACTCCTTTTCTGCCACTTCTTTCATTCTATACTCCCTTTTGCCCTGCATGCTTTTTCTATTTCCCCATTCCAATTTTGCCATCTCTTGTTCTCCATCTCCAGTGGTATTCACACACACTTCTTAGAGTTGAACGAACTAAGTAAATTTTGACCTTTCATTAGTGAATGGATCTACCATTCTATGTAACGTTCTAAAGTTTATAAGACATTTATTTATGACAAAGTGTGCCAGGTATAATGGTAGGCCCTTTGAGGTAATAGGAACTTCTAAGGAACTATCATTATACAGAATAATTTAATATAAATCCAACTATTCAAGGGACTGTGTGAAACTAAGTAGGCATTGTTCCAACTCCTTGGAAATTCAATACCTCAGGCAGATAATATTAGATAGGAAAGTACACAATAGGCAAATAAATATTAATACATAATAATAGTGATACTAATACAAAAATTCACTTATTCTAATAAATGAATTGATTTACTTGTAGTATATTAATAAAGGACAGTTTCATGTCAGATAGAAAACAGGGTGGTTCATGATAGAAACAGTCATCTACCTGTTCAGTGGACGCCTACTGTATGTATGTATGGTAGTGAGTGACCTTGTATGCCAGGCACCTACATCCTTCTAAATATCTGCATATTTTCTAATTCATCCAGCTGAGCTATTTACATATGTCAAACAGCCACTTTTGTAGATATCTCCCAGGAGTTTAGTGGTAATGCAGCCTTTGTTTTCCACAGCTCTGGCTTGCTCTGGCCTCACTGTGTGTATTGGACCAGGACCACGTAGACCGCCTCTCCTCAGGGAGATGGATGGGAAAGGATGGACAACAAAAACAAATGGTAAGGTCATGATTGTTCTACCACAATTTTCTTTTATTCAGTGACAAGTTGGTTTCATCTCACAAATCTGTTTCACTTAGTAGAAACTTTAGAAGGTTTAATTTAATTATATAAAGAGCTTTCTCCTTCTCTGACTCATTATGCATATCAAGTATGTAGCCTGATTCTATGTCTAGATTTTATAATTAAATACAGTTATTATTTTGACAAAAAGGATGTAAAGCAGTAAGAGAATCAATGTGACATACCCTCTTCACAGATATGATTCAAGTAGGCTCATTGGAATGGAAGATATCATATAGTCCCTTTCCACATTTTCATATTAGTGGTCAAATTTTTTATTTATTTATTTATTTTTTTTTGGTTTTTCGAGGTAGGGTCTCACTCTGGCCCAGGCTGACCTGGAATTCACTATGTAGTCTCAGGGTGGCCTTGAACTCACGGCGATCCTCCTACCTCTGCCTCCTGAGTGCTGGGATTAAAGGCGTGCGCCACCACGCCCGGCTTCAGTGGTCAAATTTTTAAAATGAACTTTTTGTTCCTTTAGCATACAGAGTATTGGGATGTAAAATTCAGAAAATATGAAGTCACTAAACCAAGTATAATGCTCATGCCATTAATCATTGAACCTGCATCAGTTGATCAATTGTTGAATAGTTTTGAGAGCTTTTATAGTACAGTATAATTACTATAATTATTTCTAATATCCAGGTTCTAAAATTCTTAATAAACTTTAAAACAAGTCTGTTAATATCATAAGCCCACTAGCTACATTCAATTTGAGGCTTTCTTGTCAGTCTAATGTACCATGTGGAACTGTCTGATTCCCAGCCCATGTGTGATAACCATGATGATGGTGAAACTGCAGCTATCATTTTATGTAACATCTGTGGAAATCTCTGTACTGACTGTGACAGATTCCTTCATCTTCATCGGCGAACTAAAACTCATCAAAGACAGGTGAGGGTTCCTGCCTTCATATCCAGGTCAGAGTCTACAGTATGAAGTTTATTAAAAGAAGTCTGAACAAAATAATGTGAGAAAGAATGGAGGGGGAAATGGACTTGGGAGTTAATGACCATGATTAAGTTCCCACCATCTCACTTATCTGCTATAAATTGAACAGATTGCTTAACTTTTCCAAGTCTCAAGTTCCACAATTATATAAGAAGAGCTGTTAGGAAGATTAAAGAGAACATTTGGAAATATTAGGAACATTTTACAGTGCAATCTAAAGAAGTGGTTGTTATTTAATAACCAAATTTATACTTCTACACAGCAATATCAACACATGTATTTTCCTTTTTCCTTAATGAATCAATAGGTCTTCAAAGAAGAAGAAGAAGCTATAAAGGTTGACCTTCATGAAGGTTGTGGTAGAACCAAATTGTTTTGGTTGATGGCATTGGCTGATTCTAAAACAATGAAGGCAATGGTGGAATTCCGAGAACACACAGGTAAGAGGATTAAAGACTGAGTCATACCTTAAGAAAGAGTGAAGTGGAATCATGCCTACAAAACTGTGACCAAATTAGATATTAGTCCACTAATGTGATTAATTTTGAGTGATATTCTGATGCTTAATGGTGGAATTTGACTACTGTCTAAATTATGTTTACTTGACATATTTTGACACAGTTCTATGTCAGAAAGAGTATGAGACTAAAAGGAAACTTGATGTGCCACTCTGTGACCTTAAGCCATTTAACCTCTCTGGATCCCAATGTCCTCATTTGTAAAGTGAGGCAGTTTACTAATTCTATTATAATATGTATCAACCCACACAAATGAGTGAGGCATAGTTGTGACACAGTGCTGCTGATGAACTTCTGCTGTACGTGACCATGAAGACGTCTGTTACTGTCAGGCTGCATGTGATATTTTCAGGGCATTTTATGGACATAGCGCTTCTCATGATTTCCTGCATGCTTTCATTCCATTGATTATAATAATTAGCAAAGATGAATAGGGACTACTTTCAAAAGTAAATTATTGCAGGGCATGGTGGCACACATCTTTAATCCCAGCATTCAGGAGGCTAGGGTTGGAGAATTACTGTGAGTTTGAGGCCAGCCTCAGACTAATCCCAGGTCAGCCTAGGCTAGAGGAAGACCCTATCTCAAAAAACCTTAAAAAATGTAAATTATAAATATCTAGGGAGCATTTCTCCATAAAACAGTTTTTATTTAACTTTATTTTAAAAGCTGATTTGTCTTTCTTCTGTATTGCCTTACTGTGGTATGTTGAACCATCCTTGAATTGATAATATAAACTCTTTTCTAAAAAACATTCTTCTGTAATGATTTCCGAATTTAATCTATTGATATTAGAATTAGAATCAATTAGAATTTGGTTTTAAAAGTAACCTTGGTTTGTTATTTTCAAGTCTTGTCCTTCTTCCTCTTATTCTACTCTTATTTTATGGATTTGGTTCCATATTTAACTTCCTTTAAAATTGCATACTTCCTGAGATAGAGACTTCTGTTTCTCAACAAAATTAATCAAAATTTGCCCTTTATTCTGTGTATTTTGGCTTAATTTCTTAATTAATATGCCTGTCTGATGTTAATGCATTTGGAGTGAAGGATTTGCCATATCTGCTCGATCTGTTAGTTTGACTACTTTTCAAAAAAAAAAAAAAAAAAAAAAAAAAAAAAGGGCCCAGCGTGATCATGCACCCTTTAATCCCAGCACTCAGGAGGCAGAGGTAGGAGGATTACTATGAGTTTGAGGCCACCCTGAGACTACATAGTGAATTCCAGGTCAGCCTGGACTAGCATGAAATCCTAGCTCAAAAAAAAAAAAAGAAAGAAAGAAATATAAACCAGTTAAGTTTATTTGGAATTAGATATGTCTTTAGTTTCTTATCCATTTTGTTATTATTTACTTTCTAATTAGGACAGCATACAGCCCTTGGCAACTTACACAAATATCATTGGGCTTTATCAAAAGTTACTGTATCACAATATACAGAATTCATGCCCTTAAGCAGGATTTTTTTCTTCTGCTTGAACTTAGGCAAACCCACCACAAGCAGTTCCGAAGCATGCCGCTTCTGTGGGTCCAGGAGTGGAACAGAGCTGTCTGCTGTTGGCAGTGTTTGTTCGGATGCAGACTGTCAGGTGGGTGAACAGTTAAAACCAGGCTCTCCCTGGGAGAAAACACCTATTCCCACAGAATACCTGGTCTTCATTTAAGTAGTAAGAGTTGTGGCTGTGCCTCAGCCCAGTTTCCCTTTGTCAAGTGAGAAATGCTTTATCACAGCTGGGGATGGAGCACGTAAAGCGTGCAAACCCACTGTGGTTCCGGGTGTTTCTTATTTTCCATGATATAGGTATTACGTTTCTAGTTTTGTACTAGAAGCAGCTAAGATAGCTGACCACAGTGCCATTATCTTTATTCATTTATGTGCCTGAAGTAAATTTCTAGTATATGAGACTTTCTGAATCATAAACATGTAGATGCCTATTTCAAGCTACTGTTAGGATGAGGTACTTGGGGTTTTCTTTGTGTTTGACCCTTGTTTTGTCAAGGGGGCTGGTGATTGGGACATTCTGCATCAGAAAGATGTTTCACGACAGTGCATGACAACAGATAGATTCAGATTAACATTCACTGTTCATCAATGAAGCATTTCATCTTTGTGCAATGAAATTTTTAAATTAAATTAAAAGAAAAACAAACTCTGATAATTCTATGGGAAAGTAGTTTGAGTTAAACAATATAATAAGTATAGTTACCTGGAAATGTGCCCATTTGATCATTGTGTATCCTTGTAATTCATCTTTCCTAGGAATATGCTAAGATAGCCTGTAGTAAGACACATCCTTGTGGCCATCCGTGTGGAGGTGTTAAAAATGAAGAACATTGTTTGCCATGCCTGCATGGCTGTGATAAAAATGCCACAGCACTCAAACAAGACGCCGACGACATGTGCATGATCTGCTTCACCGAAGCACTCTCTGCGGCTCCAGCCATTCAGGTTGCCTCAGCTTTTAAATGTGTCTCCATTTTAACATGGGGAAACAGATGTCACTGAGCAAAATAATGTCCTATGAGCATATATGAATATATTAATAAGCAAATTCTATTACATCATTTTCTTTTTCTCATTCTGTGTGCCCAACTTTTAATCTGTGATTTTTGTAATCCTACATATAAAATTTAGGACATGTTTAGATTATCCAGTAGCTAGTCTCTTCTTAATTTTAAATGCAGAATATTTTATAGGCTGTAAGTGATCTCTATACAGAGCAATACATGCATCAGTACATAATAGAAGTTGCTACTATATTTAATAAACTAGATTTTAAACTTTTGACATTTATTTATATGTGTATTTTCAGTCCTTGGAATTGACTCTAGGATAATATTCTCCAAAAATGTATTCTTAAGCCGGGCGTGGTGGCGCACGCCTTTAATCCCAGCACTCGGGAGGCAGAGGTAGGAGGATCACCATGAGTTCGAGGCCACCCTGAGACTACAGAGTGAATTCCAGGTCAGCCTGAGCTAGAGTGAGACCCTACTTCAAAAAACCAAAAAAAAAAAAAAAAATGTATTCTTTTTAATACTTCTTTCTATCTGATATCTAATTGTATAAGTTCATATTTCTCTGTAACCTGGCTTGCATTCAGTAGGTTGTTTTTATATAGGTGTCGTTAATACATGATCAGTGAAAGTAGGAGAAATTGAAAACCTAGTTAATAGTGTCTCGGGAATAAAAAGAAGCACTAAAATTGCATCATACTAAATGGCTTGGTTCTTCTCTTGCCTGCTATAGTAGTTCCTACATTGAGTAGACAGTCTCAAGCTGCTCCAATGTTCATCATGACCGCATGTGCTCATGTTCTTCTCGTTTCTCTCTTTAAGCTGGACTGTAGCCACGTATTCCACTTGCAGTGCTGTCGGCGTGTTTTGGAAAACAGATGGCTTGGTCCAAGGATAACTTTTGGATTTATATCTTGTCCCATTTGCAAGGTGTGGAATGAATCTGAAATTGGCCTTTTTATTTCTTTTACATCTTTATTTTCTCTCTCTTTAAATACAGTCACCAGCACCTCTTGGTATCCTTCCCTGTCTGCTCTTCACCATCAGCTCCCCATAGTTCCTGCCTTCTCATCAAGTGGTATCTGAAACTAGTATAGTCTACCTAGATGCTGCAGTACAGTTCAAAAACACTTAGAATAGTCAACCTTGGTAACTGATGCCTTTAATCCCAGCACTCTGGAGGCTGAGACAGAAAGATTACTGTGAGTTCAAGGACAGCCTGGGCTACAGAGTGAGTTCCGGTCAGCCTACACTTGAGTGAGACCTGCCTCAGTTATTGCTGGGTTAGAGGTCTAGCTCAGTGCTTCAGTGCTCGCCTATTATTAGACAAAAGATATTGTCAATTAAAAGCTGGCTAAATTAGCCGGGCGTGGTGGCGCATTCCTTTAATCCCAGCACTTGGGAGGCAGAGGTAGGAGGATCACCAGGAGTTCAAGGCTACCCTGAGACTACATAGTGAATCCCAGGTCAGCCTGGGCTAGCATGAGACCCCACCTCAAAAAACCCAAAAAAAAAAAAAAAAAGAAAAGAAAAAGTTAGCTAAATTGAATTATATATACAGCACAAAAGTTCATTTAGGGCTGGAAAGATGGCTTAGCGGTCAAGGCATTTATCTGCAAAGCTTAAGGACCCAGATGCACAAGGGGCACCAAAGTTTGTACTGGCTAGAAGCCCTGGTGTGCCCATTTTCTCTCTCTTTCTTTCTCTCTCTCTTTTCCTTCCTCCCCCTTTCCCTCTCCCTCTCAATTAAATAAAATATTTTTAAATGCATTTAAACATCATTATTAATGATGTGTCGCTATTGTCAGAATCCCTAAGAGAATCACATGGCATGACCAAGAGTGACTACCCAAGACGAAAAGGACCCTCTGGTGCTTGTAGGTCTTGAGACCTGCTATTTAAGAGTGTAATCTTGACCTGAAGTGACACAGGATTCTTAAAAGAAGGGGAAAATTCTTGGCATTTTGACACATTTCTACAAAGTTAGGAAGCAAAGTAGGGAGCTGTTTTGAAAGCTAATAATGTTTTATAAATTATCTTTGTTGGGCTAGGGACGTGGTTCATCTGGTAAAGTGCTTTCCTTACAAGCTTGAGGGCCCATGTTCAATCTCCAGAACCCACACAAAAATGCTAGACATGGGCTGGGCTAAAGAAATAGCTTAGCAGTTAAGGCGCTTGCCTGCAAAGTCAGAAGACCATGGTTTGATTCTCCAAGACCCACAAGAGCCAGATGCAAAAGGTGGCATATGCATCTGGAGTTCGTTTGCAGTGGCTGGAGGCCCTGGGGTGCTCATTCTCTCATTCTTTCTATCTCTATCTGTCTCTCTCTCTCTCTCTCTCTCTCTCTCTCTCTCTCAAATAAATAATAAAATATTTAAAATGGATAAAATAAAGTATTTCCTTTATGTCACATTAAAAATAAATGCTGGACATGTACTCCAGTGCAAGAGGTGTAGACAGGAGGATCCCTGCAGCTTCCTGATCACCCCATCTAGCCTGATTGGTAATCTCCAGGCCAGTCAGAGACCCTGTCCCAAAAGGAGGTAGATGGCTGGTGTTCCTGAGGATGGCTTCCACATGCATGTGTGCACACAAAGCACGCACGCACACACACTTTTGTTAAGGCTGTCCTCCCTATTAATTATTCCTTTTTGTTCTGTTACCTTCTCCCTGTTTTTGTTTTTCTTTGTTTTGTTTTTGAGGCAGAGTCTCACTTTATCCCAGGCTGACCTGGAATTCACTCTGTAGCCCAGACTGGCTTCAAACTCATGGCAATTCCCTCAGCCTCCCAAAGGCTGGGATCCAGATGTGAGACACCATGCCTAGCTTTCTTTCTGGTTTATTCTTCCTATTCGCAGGCTGATGAAAAGGGTTTAACATGGAAGGGCTCAGCATAGGCCTTGCTTATTTAGACTAAGGAATAATCAAATCTATGACAGGATTTTATTCTCGCTTGTCATATGGCACACAGAAAATTCACTTTTAGAACCTGGACGTAGGTACATTAAGATGATATAGAAAACACTATGTGCTCATCTCTATCACCTGACAGTCTACCTCCTTGCGAAGGAGCCAGAACACACGCATGGCCTCTCACACAGAGTGTGTCTGTCACATGTGTGGCACCAAGGTGACCTTTACTCCCAGAATGGCTCACATGGAGAGAGATGTGTTTCAGACTCAGCAAATATGAAGACAAAAAATGGAAATTTTGTGCACTGGGTTACATGTCTCCTATTTTTCCTGTTTTTGGCCAAAGAGGTTTATGAGGACTTTGCAATATTTTATTTTTTATTTATTTATGAGAGAGAGGGAGAGAATGGGTGCTCCAGGGCCTCTAGTCACTGCAAATGAACTCTAGGCATATGTACCACCACATGCATCTGGCTTACGTAGGTTCTAGAAAATCAAACCTGGGTCCTTAGGCTTTGCAGGCAAGTATCTTAACTAGTAAACCATCTCTCCAGCCTCTTTGCAATTATTTTTAAATAGTGATTTGTAGAAAATGTATTTTTTTGACTAGTTATCTTCTGGCACCATGTTTGACTTTTGAGCGTATACTAATGTCTGTTGAATTCATTAACAAGTGCTTCTTGTAAAGAGTATTCTTTTATTTCAGAACAAAATTAATCACATTGTATTAAAAGACCTGCTTGATCCAATAAAAGAACTGTATGAGGATGTCAGAAGAAAAGCCTTAATGAGACTGGAATATGAAGGTCTGCATAAGAGTGAAGCTATCACAACTCCTGGTGTGAGGTTTTATAATGACCCAGCTGGCTATGCCATGAACAGATACGCATATTATGTTTGCTACAAATGTAGAAAGGTATGCTACAAGTTAGACTAAGCAGTCTTAAGAACTGGAGTTAAGTCAAAAATGAGAAAATTTAGTGCAGTGTTTCATTTTGAGCTCATTTCTTTAATTGAAGGGAATACTTTTTCCTAAATAAACCTCTGAAACTTGCAGTATTTCCATACAAAGGATACTTCCCATCAATAATAAGCGCCTATCTGTCCAGTGTAGTTGGTTCTTATGTAAACTTCTCTCTAACACTCTGTTCCCACCCCATGTTTTCCCAGTTATACCTCCTTATACCTCTGGTACATCTGTTTCTTTGCCGGCCACTTACACTGTTAAGACCTTTCAAACTTTTTGAGATTTAGTTAAAAATATCCCAGGTCCTCTTACAAGATATTTGGATTTCTCTCTGGAAATGTATCTCAACTTTGACTCCCCGAGTCTATAATCTACAATATAACTTTCTGAAAATCTGAGTCTTTATTTCCTATTACATATTGAGCAACTCTAATTATTTTCTTCTGTAATTATTTTAGATTTCATACTGAACTGTTAGTTATGTAGAGTTCCTAAACTCCCACTCCCTATCCCTTGCACTTGCACTAGTAGAAGAATATTTCTGTATCTCAAGTGTGATTGGTTGTTCTGTTTATAATCTTACAGTCCTGTCTACCTCCCCAGGCTCTCGCAATAGAATACCATTTGCACTGTGTGCTTTAACATACACTTCCCCAAACTTAGCCATGTTTGTTTACCCACTGATGCCTCAAGCTAGTTCATAGTCTTCATGGACCATCCTCTACCTCCTGCTACACAATTTACTCTCACTGTCCTCCGTACCTCTGTACACACACACTCCCATGTGTGGCCAAATCTACTTTACCTCACTCACTTCAGGATTTAACTCCAGTTGTACTTGCTCTGTAATGTGTGCATGAGCCCATACCTCCCACCAGTACCTCTGTCATAGAAGTGTGTTATCTTTTCATACATCTCTGGTAGCCCCTGGCCTGGTCTGCATCATTTTTACTGGCTCAGTTTTTTCTCTGCCCCATTTGACAAGCTCATGAAGACAAAGAATATGTATGTGTTTGTTTTATTTCTGTGTCTTCACTACTTGCCCATTAAATGCTAACTTGAGAATGAATAACTGAGTGAATGAGTGACCAAATTAAAGGTATATAGTCCTGCAATGCAGTAAAAAAGAAAATAAAGACAATGAAAGGAAGGCTAAATAGATGGTAGCAGACAGGCAGACAAATATGCTTTCATTCACCCAACACAAGACCCAAGAGTGAACATTTGTAAAACTTGCATTGTTACAAATAATGAAATATCTCCATCAATGGAATCTGTATTTGGACCTGCTTTTCAGCTCAGATAATAGATTTATATTTACCCAGCTTGTGTATTGCCAGTTTTGACTTAGCTTTTTCATTATGGATGTGATGTGCATGCTAATTGTCCCAATTTCTTGACCTCATTTATTCTGTGCCCAGAAAAATATAAATCAATCATCCATTTTGATAATTTATTAATGTGTCTATATTGGGCATAATTTAAGGTTCTGAATATAATGTAGTTTTATGAACAGTAGAGTATATAAGATTACTACATTTGCCTTTCTTTGTAAAAATTGTGTGATACATTTTCATTAAGCTTGGAATTAATAATTCTGTACTAATCATTTATATTGCACATATTTAAGTAATAAAAGTAAATATGTTTTGGTATTTAAAAATAATAGTAAGTACTCTAAGTTTACCTTATAAAAGCAGAGTTTCTATTTACTATACAATGCTTATTCTTGATGTTTGCTTGGAATGGGATACATTTTGTCATCATTTTCCTTTGACGCATAATGTGTGAATTCCCTCCTGATGGCATGAATCCACTCCAGAATTGAAATAGCTTTATTTCTTACTGTCATTCACCCTCTAGTGAGCAGTAAAGGCACATGTCCACTTGGTATTTTGGGAAAGTGGCTGACAGGTGACAGTATTCCTGAACTTTCTTGGTCTTCTTCTACTATACATATCCTGTGTCTCTGGTGCCAGGGCTTTCATCTATGTGTGGTCTCTCCACAGGCATATTTTGGTGGTGAAGCTCGCTGTGATGCTGAGGCTGGACAAGGGGATGATTATGACCCCCGAGAGCTCATCTGTGGAGCCTGCTCTGATGTATCCAGGGCTCAGGTGGGCAGAAAAAGACACTTTCAAAAAGTGAAAGTTCTCTTTTTAAAATAATAGTATGAGCTGGGCGTGGTGGCGCACGCCTTTAATCCCAGCACTTGGGAGGCAGAGGTAGGAGGATCACCATGAGTTCAAGGCCACCCTGAGACTACATTGTGAATTCCAGGTCAGCCTGAGCTAGAGTGAGCCCCTACCTTGAAAAACCAAAAAAATTAATTAATTAATTAATTAAAATAAAATAATAGTATAACCATGTATCCAGGATTCTCATTTTTTTAAATTTTTATTTATTTGCAAGCAGAGAGATAGAAGAGAGACAGAGAGAGAATGGGCACACCAGGACCTCCAGCCACTGCAAACAAACTCCAGACATGTGTGTCCCTTGTGCATCTGGCTTATGTGGGTCCTGGGGAATTGAACGTGGCTTCTCAGGCAAACTCCTTAACCACTAAGCCATCTCTCCAGCCCTCCCTCAATTTTTTTTCTGATATTTGTCAGCATAGTTGTTTCATATGTTTTATTTCTTTTGGATGATATTTTCATTTTAAAGTTTTTCTTCCATGTAATTACTACCATAATTAAAGGAATAAAGTTACTTATTTCATTTTCTTAAACCTATAGTCAAATGTTTAGGTTTTCCCACCTCTAATAACATCGTTACAGTGCATCTGAGATTGGGACATGTATAAAATACTGGTAACTTGTCAGACTAGTAAACATTCACAAGGAAATTAAGTAGTTCGTTAAGTCAGGTACATCATACAGAAGAACTTGAACCTTTGACCAGATTTTTATTCATTAATTTTTAGCCTATATTTCATTGGTTGTTCAGTCATCTTTCAGAGCTTACTATACTCTTAAAATATTAATTACTGAGCTCTGCATGTGACTCCCTTCAGTGGAGGTGAAGTAGTCGTACTCTGATCATGTGCCTCTCTCTTCTCTTGCTGTAGATGTGCCCCAAACATGGAACAGACTTTTTGGAATATAAATGCCGCTACTGCTGTTCAGTGGCTGTCTTTTTCTGCTTTGGAACAACACATTTCTGTAATGCTTGTCATGACGATTTTCAAAGAATGACCAGCATTCCTAAGGAAGAACTCCCACACTGTCCTGCGGGTATGCTCTTGAAATTTTAAATTCATAATTATGATCTGTGGAGTATCTAGTTCATTTAAAGGATATTTGATGGAAAACCAACTCGTGCTAGCCTAAAGTACCAGGGAAAATAAATTCCTTCACCATTGTCAGTTTACAACCTTTTGAATGAAATAGAAAGTTTAAGCCATCATCATGAGTTAGGAACAACTATACCATGAACCAGTAAAGTGGTTGTTACTTAGCACAGAAGTGCCATGTGAGAGTTGTTATTCTAAATTAATGGCAGAACCTGTGGGAAAGGATATTGTGATTTATTTTGTAATAGTAGGAGTGCTGGAAATTGAATCCAGGACCTTACACAGGCTACAAAAAGTTCTGTACCACCGACTCCCAGCCTTTTGTGTTTTGCATTTTGAGACAAGGTCTCAGTAATTTGCCTAGGCAAACGTTAGCTCATTCTAGCCCAGGCAGACCTTGAACCTGTAGTACTCATGTTTAGCCTCCCAAATGGCTGGGATTACAAGATTGTGATTTTTTCCTTAAGAAGACTAAGAGCATCATATAAAGTGGACAGTGACTTAATCTGAATACCAGGATTGGCAGCACAGTGAGCACCAGAAAGCCAAGGGATTAGAGAGCCTTGTGAATACAGGAGAGATGCTCGACTAAGGAGGTCTAGCTAAGGAGAAGGAACATGAAAACCCACCCCCCCGCAAAAAAAAAGGAACATGAAAAACTTGAAAGATATTAACAGGCTCATTTCCAAAAGTGACCATGTATGGAGACACAGATGTACCTGAGAGGAGAATTTTCCATGAGCTGTGCCTGTAAGTAGTGAAAATACAAGAACACAACACATACATACACTCACCCCTTTGTGAGAGCGCAAAAGCATACCTCCAACCCACAGCTTGTCAAAGTGTGAATGTAGGCCCATCAACAGCAGTGTTATAGCGCCCTGCAGCAGTGTACCCAGTAGGGGGGGGGGGATTAATACCAAATACTATGTATCAAAAAAAAATGGAGTTTTGTTTTTTGTTTTTATTATTATATTTTTGAGAGAGAGAGAGCGAGAAAGAATGGGCATGTCAGGACTTTTCAGCCACTTTAAACAAACTCCAGAGAGTGTGCCCCTTGTGCACATATGTGACGTTGCTTGCTTGCATCACTTTTGTGTCTGACTATACGTAGGACCTGGAGATTCGAACAAGCAGTCTTAGGCTTCGCAGGCAAGAGCCTTAACTGTTAAGCCATCTCTCCAGCCCTGTTTTTTTTTGTTGTTGTTGTTGTTGTTTTGTTTTTTAATGATGGGACTAGATCTTTAGGAACATAGTATAAATGAAAAAAATCAAAATCAAAGTAAGGATTAGTTATAAACTACACTGCCTTTTAGAAGAAAGGGGATAATGAGAATATATGCTTATCATTATATTTGCAGAAGGAAACATTAGAAAATACACAATAAAATATAAAATGATTAAATATTAAGAAAAATGAAGGTAATATAGTAAGATAGAGATGGGAGGGTCAGGTGGTAATTTCTAATTATAAAAATTCTTCAAAATTTTGGTTTTAAAATTATGTGACATATATTGCCATTGTTCCTGTGTCAAATAAAAACTTTTATACTGATCCCTCTCCAAAAAAAAAATCAACCATTAAGTAGTAGCAGACTTTGAAAGAAGCAAATTTGGAATGATGAGTGTTGTGGGCAGAGTAGAGATGGGACATGATTAGGAGGAGGAGTGGGCTAAGATCAGCAAATGAAGGGGTCAAATAGCAGGCATTTCTGGAGATAATCTGAGCTCTGGGAAAAAGAATATTCAGTGAAAGTTGTAGGTCATGGTCTAGAAGTAAATGGGAACATGGAGAAAGTCCATCTTGCTTCCTGGCTTTATGACCTGGGAGGAGATGAGGTTTGAGACAAGCAGTGTCATCAGGAAAATCCAAATTTTGCTAATGAAAAGTTTCTTCTCTTAAAACAATACTGGAAATGAGGAAGCTAGAAAGAATGTTGTACTGGAATAGTGGCTGAGAGAGGGGGTCAAACGAAGGCAAAGCATCCATGTGCATGCACATGACTGAGTCAGACAAAAAGGACCTTGTCCTTTAAATGGTTATGAATCACAGGAGTGAGCAAGAAGAAGAGTTAGGGAGTAGGCAGAAGGAAGGAACTAATTACTATTCATTTGGGGTATTTTTTTCATGTATATTTTCTTATGTAGATTTTGTAACCTCCAAGACAGTATTATCTCCTTCACAAATGGAAATTGAGGCCTAGAGAAAATTGGGGCACTGACCTAGGCTGATACATTTATAGTAAGATTTGCTTCTCTGTCATCCATTCATTAGAGGAACTGGAGCAGAAACAGTTCCGAAGGCTAGAAAGTCTAATATCAAAGTGTTGGCAGACATAGAGTCTGGTGAAGGCCCACTATGGTTCATAGTGCTTTCCCGCTGTGTCCTTACATGGGAAAAGGTACAAGGACCTATCAGGTTGAATTTTTATTTACAAGGACACCAGTCCACCCTCACAACCTAGTCTCTTCCCAAAGCCCCACCTCCTAACACATTTCAGTATATGAATGTTAGGGCCATAAGAATATTCAAGCTGTTACATAATCTGTCCATTTCTAAAATTTTTACTGACCATCTTGGTGCCAGGATGCCTAATCGTCACACCATATTGTTGTGATTATCTTATAGATGAGCAATCTAAGAATCAGAAAAATTAGATTAATTTTACTACAATTACTTTATCCATTTTGTGGATAATGTTTAGATTTCTGTGATCATTAGAGAATTTAAAATTTGAAGGGCTGAGAGGATGGCTCAGTCAGTAACATGCTTGCCATGTGGATAGAGAGAGAATGGGCTCTTGCCACTGCAAGTACACTCCAAGACACATGCGCCACTTTGTGCATCTGGCTTTATGTGGGTACTGGGGACTTGAACCCAGGCCATTGGGCTTTGCATGCAAGCACCTTTAACTGCTGAACCATCTCTCCAGCCCCTAACATGGCTAATTTATACTAAAATTTGCTTTTTCTTATAGGAAGATATCATACAAAAACCTCCTGTTTTTTCCCCTGCAGAATAATATTCTACTAAATTGAAAAGTGCCCATAGCTCCATTGCTCTCTAGGCAGGATGCTAGATATCTGTTAGGTTGAAATTTGTACCGTGAACTTTTTTTATATATTTTTTAAATTTTTATTTATTTATTTGAGAGATAGAGAGAGAAATGGGCAGAGAAACAGACAGAGAGTATGGGCATGCCAGGGCCTCCAGCCACTGCAAACAAACTCCAGACATGTGTGTCCCTTGTGCATCTGGCTTATGTGGGTCCTGGGAATTGAACGTGGCTTCTCAGGCAAACCCTTAACCACTAAGCCATCTCTCCAGCCCTCCCTCAATTTTTTTTCTGATATTTGTCAGCATAGTTGTTTCATATGTTTTATTTCTTTTGGATGATATTTTCATTTTAAAGTTTTTCTTCCATGTAATTACTACCATAATTAAAGGAATAAAGTTACTTATTTCATTTTCTTAAACCTATAGTCAAATGTTTAGGTTTTCCCACCTCTAATAACATCGTTACAGTGCATCTGAGATTGGGACATGTATAAAATACTGGTAACTTGTCAGACTAGTAAACATTCACAAGGAAATTAAGTAGTTCGTTA
The DNA here is from genome assembly GCA_036365145.1 of Orientallactaga sibirica. Lineage (NCBI taxonomy): Eukaryota > Metazoa > Chordata > Mammalia > Rodentia > Dipodidae > Orientallactaga > Orientallactaga sibirica. The sequence continues at coordinate 18,271,995 of JAEOAD010000024.1, read as the reverse complement.
AGTCAGGTACATCATACAGAAGAACTTGAACCTTTGACCAGATTTTTATTCATTAATTTTTAGCCTATATTTCATTGGTTGTTCAGTCATCTTTCAGAGCTTACTATACTCTTAAAATATTAATTACTGAGCTCTGCATGTGACTCCCTTCAGTGGAGGTGAAGTAGTCGTACTCTGATCATGTGCCTCTCTCTTCTCTTGCTGTAGATGTGCCCCAAACATGGAACAGACTTTTTGGAATATAAATGCCGCTACTGCTGTTCAGTGGCTGTCTTTTTCTGCTTTGGAACAACACATTTCTGTAATGCTTGTCATGACGATTTTCAAAGAATGACCAGCATTCCTAAGGAAGAACTCCCACACTGTCCTCAAGGGTATGCTCTTGAAATTTTAAATTCATAATTATGATCTGTGGAGTATCTAGTTCATTTAAAGGATATTTGATGGAAAACCAACTCGTGCTAGCCTAAAGTACCAGGGAAAATAAATTCCTTCACCATTGTCAGTTTACAACCTTTTGAATGAAATAGAAAGTTTAAGCCATCATCATGAGTTAGGAACAACTATACCATGAACCAGTAAAGTGGTTGTTACTTAGCACAGAAGTGCCATGTGAGAGTTGTTATTCTAAATTAATGGCAGAACCTGTGGGAAAGGATATTGTGATTTATTTTGTAATAGTAGGAGTGCTGGAAATTGAATCCAGGACCTTACACAGGCTACAAAAGTTCTGTACCACCGACTCCCAGCCTTTTGTGTTTTGCATTTTTGAGACAAGGTCTCAGTAATTTGCCTAGGCAAACGTTAGCTCATTCTAGCCCAGGCAGACCTTGAACCTGTAGTACTCATGTTTAGCCTCCCAAATGGCTGGGATTACAAGATTGTGATTTTTTCCTTAAGAAGACTAAGAGCATCATATAAAGTGGACAGTGACTTAATCTGAATACCAGGATTGGCAGCACAGTGAGCACCAGAAAGCCAAGGGATTAGAGAGCCTTGTGAATACAGGAGAGATGCTCGACTAAGGAGGTCTAGCTAAGGAGAAGGAACATGAAAACCCACCCCCCCCCAAAAAAAAAGGAACATGAAAAACTTGAAAGATATTAACAGGCTCATTTCCAAAAGTGACCATGTATGGAGACACAGATGTACCTGAGAGGAGAATTTTCCATGAGCTGTGCCTGTAAGTAGTGAAAATACAAGAACACAACACATACATACACTCACCCTTTGTGAGAGCGCAAAGCATACCTCCAACCCACAGCTTGTCAAAGTGTGAATGTAGGCCCATCAACAGCAGTGTTATAGCGCCCTGCAGCAGTGTACCCAGTAGGGGATTAATACCAAATACTATGTATCAAAAAAAAAAATGGAGTTTTGTTTTTGTTTTTATTATTATATTTTTGAGAGAGAGAGAGCGAAAAGAATGGGCATGTCAGGACTTTTCAGCCACTTTAAACAAACTCCAGAGAGTGTGCCCCTTGTGCACATATGTGACGTTGCTTGCTTGCATCACTTTGTGTCTGACTATACGTAGGACCTGGAGATTCGAACAAGCAGTCTTAGGCTTCGCAGGCAAGAGCCTTAACTGTTAAGCCATCTCTCCAGCCCTGTTTTTTTTGTTGTTGTTGTTGTTGTTTTGTTTTTTAATGATGGGACTAGATCTTTAGGAACATAGTATAAATGAAAAAAATCAAAATCAAAGTAAGGATTAGTTATAAACTACACTGCCTTTTAGAAGAAAGGGGATAATGAGAATATATGCTTATCATTATATTTGCAGAAGGAAACATTAGAAAATACACAATAAAATATAAAATTGATTAAATATTAAGAAAAATGAAGGTAATATAGTAAGATAGAGATGGGAGGGTCAGGTGGTAATTTCTAATTATAAAAAATTCTTCAAAATTTTGGTTTTAAAATTATGTGACATATATTGCCATTGTTCCTGTGTCAAATAAAAACTTTTATACTGATCCCTCTCCAAAAAAAGAAAAATCAACCATTAAGTAGTAGCAGACTTTGAAAGAAGCAAATTTGGAATGATGAGTGTTGTGGGCAGAGTAGAGATGGGACATGATTAGGAGGAGGAGTGGGCTAAGATCAGCAAATGAAGGGGTCAAATAGCAGGCATTTCTGGAGATAATCTGAGCTCTGGGGAAAAAGAATATTCAGTGAAAGTTGTAGGTCATGGTCTAGAAGTAAATGGGAACATGGAGAAAGTCCATCTTGCTTCCTGGCTTTATGACCTGGGAGGAGATGAGGTTTCGAGACAAGCAGTGTCATCAGGAAAAATCCAAATTTTGCTAATGAAAAGTTTCTTCTCTTAAAACAATACTGGAAATGAGGAAGCTAGAAAGAATGTTGTACTGGAATAGTGGCTGAGAGAGGGGGTCAAACGAAGGCAAAGCATCCATGTGCATGCACATGACTGAGTCAGACAAAAAGGACCTTGTCCTTTAAATGGTTATGAATCACAGGAGTGAGCAAGAAGAAGAGTTAGGGAGTAGGCAGAAGGAAGGAACTAATTACTATTCATTTGGGGTATTTTTTCATGTATATTTTCTTATGTAGATTTTGTAACCTCCAAGACAGTATTATCTCCTTCACAAATGGAAATTGAGGCCTAGAGAAAATTGGGGCACTGACCTAGGCTGATACATTTATAGTAAGATTTGCTTCTCTGTCATCCATTCATTAGAGGAACTGGAGCAGAAACAGTTCCGAAGGCTAGAAAGTCTAATATCAAAGTGTTGGCAGACATAGAGTCTGGTGAAGGCCCACTATGGTTCATAGTGCTTTCCCGCTGTGTCCTTACATGGGAAAAGGTACAAGGACCTATCAGGTTGAATTTTTATTTACAAGGACACCAGTCCACCCTCACAACCTAGTCTCTTCCCAAAGCCCCACCTCCTAACACATTTCAGTATATGAATGTTAGGGCCATAAGAATATTCAAGCTGTTACATAATCTGTCCATTTCTAAAATTTTTACTGACCATCTTGGTGCCAGGATGCCTAATCGTCACACCATATTGTTGTGATTATCTTATAGATGAGCAATCTAAGAATCAGAAAAATTAGATTAATTTTACTACAATTACTTTATCCATTTTGTGGATAATGTTTAGATTTCTGTGATCATTAGAGAATTTAAAATTTGAAGGGCTGAGAGGATGGCTCAGTCAGTAACATGCTTGCCATGTGGATAGAGAGAGAATGGGTCTCTTGCCACTGCAAGTACACTCCAAGACACATGCGCCACTTTGTGCATCTGGCTTTATGTGGGTACTGGGGACTTGAACCCAGGCCATTGGGCTTTGCATGCAAGCACCTTTAACTGCTGAACCATCTCTCCAGCCCCTAACATGGCTAATTTATACTAAAATTTGCTTTTTCTTATAGGAAGATATCATACAAAAACCTCCTGTTTTTTCCCCTGCAGAATAATATTCTACTAAATTGAAAAGTGCCCATAGCTCCATTGCTCTCTAGGCAGGATGCTAGATATCTGTTAGGTTGAAATTTGTACCGTGAACTTTTTTTATATATTTTTTAAATTTTTATTTATTTATTTGAGAGATAGAGAGAGAAATGGGCAGAGAAACAGACAGAGAGTATGGGCATGCCAGGGCCTCCAGCCACTGCAAACGAACTGTGGATGTGTGTGCCCCTTATGCATCTGGCTTACTTGGGTCCTGGGGAATTGAACCTGGGTCCTTTGGCTTTGCAGGCAAGCACCTTAACTACTAAGCCCATCTCTCCAGCCCAACATTTTTGCTTTTGAAATAAGAAAAAATTATTTAAGTTTATGTATCCACAGACATGTTATTTCTTTGAGTTACTGATAGTGATTTTGATTTAAATGAGGTTTATGTGTATGTTTTAAGATAATATTCCTTTGCCTTCTTCAAAATGTATACAGGTCCCAAAGGCAAACAATTAGAAGGAACTGAATGTCCACTCCATGTTGTTCATCCACCCACCGGGGAAGAGTTTGCTCTGGGGTGTGGAGTGTGCAGAAATGCTCACACTTTTTAGAACACTCAGATCCTTTGTCTACAGAGAAAAAAGTTGCCTTCATCCATGAAAAGAATGCAGTAAAGTTTTAACTCTGCTCAGGATACAGATGGGACCATTTGTACATCCATGAAAATGAAGCATCCACAGTGCAGGATGATGCCAAGTACCAGGCCCATCGCTCTGGCTATGGAAAGCTTCCCCATTGTTTTGGTTTTTCTTCTTATGAGCCAAAACATCAACCTTGTGAGGTGTTTGCATGTGGCCATTACCGTCACTGGCCTGTGAAGCATTGGACATTTATAGATAACTGATATAAAAGAATCACCATACTCATGGACTAAGAATGATGCTGGCTTTCAAGCAAAAAAGAAAAATAATCATTGTTTATTGTATACTGCCTTTTTGTAATCCTGTACAATTGCATCACGGATGGGGATAAAAAGGAATATTCTGGTTTATTTCCTAGACTGTTATTTAAAAAAATTGTGTTAGGATGGCATATAAATGTAATAAGCATCAAAATGTATATAAAGATATCAATGTTTGTCCTGTATAAGAATTACTAAATTACAAATGCAATTTCATTTAAACTTCTAGGTTAAGTTTGAGCCTGAAATTTTAATGAAGTGCAATACTGAGTGTGCCTCATTATCTTGCAGATGTAAACATATTGGAATGTACATGTCAATAAAACCACTGTACATTTTTATACAGTGATAAAGTCTAACATTTGTGTAACGTGATTTTTTTAATTTATTTATGAGCAGAAAGAGTACATATGGACACACCAAGGCCTCTTGTCACTGCAGATGAACTACAGATGCACATGCCACTTTATGCATCTGGCTTTACATGAGTACTGAGAAATCAAACCCAGTCTAGCAGTCTTTACAAACAAGCACCTTTAACCAGTAAGCCATCTCCCCAACCCCAATACAAGGTGTTTTTTAAGAAACAAAATTTAAATAACTTTTAAAGTCTAAACACCCATCCAAGGTTCTTTGGTAATAAATTTACTGAGGACAAAATCATGATGTTCATTACTGTGGGAAAATAAGAGTAGTTATGAAGTACATTAAACACTGGGTTGAAAATTATGAAAATATATATCCATAAATACATCTTGCCAAAGACAGAAGAAAGCCTTCAGGTAGTAAATCTGTTTGTATCTTCTTAACCAAAATCCTTTTGAGCACTCAGAACAGGTGAATGGCACAATGTGTTTGGGACCTGTGTACTCAGTCCCAGGGAGGATTACCGGCATGTGTGGGGCCTGTTCTGGGGTGGGTGATGAAGTGATGACTGCAGGCATGTTTGGGACTCCATTTGGGAAGGTCCCAACAACTTCTCCAAGCTTGGAGACAACACATTAAACTGGAATAACCAAACTACCAAGACTGTGGCTGCAGCCCTAGGGCCAACACTCTTGGGGCTGCAAGGACCAGCTGTGACGCAAGCCAAGCATATTCTCTGTATGCACTCATCATGTGTTGGTACCTTCATTTTCCTCCTCCCTGCCCCCTTCTACTGAGGGCCCTCCTCAGTGGGGTTCCTTGTAGTCCCCATGGGGTTATGAGTTATAAATTGTGAGAGCAGCAATCAGTCACTGGGGAGAGGGGAAATGCCTCTGGATATTCCCACCCTACTGCTCTTACAATCTTTCTGCCCCCTCTTCCACAAAATTCCCTGAGTTCGTGGTGGGTGTTTTAAGATTACTTCAGTGAAAAGCTCTCAGGAGCTTCTGGGTTTCTGCTTTGAGTATCCTCAGTGTCGGTCTCCTCTACCCTAGCACAGGTTATCAGGATTACCATGGAAACAGCACTCTTGCTCATCTCACCAATTCCTCTGTGGTTTCACCTGGGCCTTGGATGAAGTGCAAGGGGTGGTTCATCTCCTCAGGTCTCCCTACCTTCTGAGAAAGAAAATCAGATTCTCCAATAGAGAATGACTTTAGCAAGAGAAACACTTCAGGAGGTACCACCATTCCTGACTTCAAATTATACTACAAAGCCATAGTAATAAAAACAGCAGGGTACAAAAACAGACATATAGATCAATGTAACAGAATAGAATATCCAGGCTTTAGTTCAAGTAACTACAGCTACCTAATCTTTATCAAAGGAACCAACAATGTACACTGGAGAAATGACAGCCTCTTCAACAAACGGTGTTAGAGAAATTGGACATCCACATGTAGAAAAATGAAACTAGACCCACTACTTTCACCATGCACAACAATCAACTCCATATGGATTAAGAACTTCAATATAAGACCTGAAACTCTAAAACAAATGAGGTAAAATAGGAAGAACTTTCTAAGATATAGGAGTGGGGAAAGACTTCCTGAAGAGGACCCCAATAGCTCAGGAAATTAAACACTCAACTAGTGAGATCTCATGAAGCTCAAAAGGTTTGTACAGACAAGCATACCATAAACAGCCAACAGACAACTTACAGAATGGGAGAAAATTCGCCAGCTCCAACAGAAGCCATAGTGTCAGCTGATCTGCACTGGGACAACAGGAAGAATGCAGACTTTTGAAAGGGCTTGAATGCTGGAGGATCCTGCTCTTCAAAGTTGACTTAATTCCCCCATAGATTAACAATTTGGTAGGCCACCTGGTACTATGGAATACATCAAATGCAGGAAAGAGAGGGTTGTTGAATTTATAAAACAGTTTTGTATTTGGAAATGGCCATGGGCATTGTGAAGCAGGCTTGTTGGATTACCTGTGTAGAGGCCCAATGGAGCCATGGGGATGAACCATTGGTTGCAGTGGAGACCCAGTAGAGATGCCAGGATATGGGATGGCTGCCAAGGACAGCTGCTGGCACCAGATGAGGTATACCTGGGCTATGAGCAGCCAAGGTGGAGGTACGGTATTGGAGCCCCAGAGATTCATCACTGGTTAGAGTTGTAGGAGTTGGAGCTAGAGTTTGATGTTTGCCCTGTATGTTTTAAATCTTGTATTGGTTGAATATTTCCTTGTGATGCCCAGTGCCATCTTTGGCAGTGTGAATATTTATTCTGTGCCATTTGGGGGTGGGAGTATTATGGCTCAGTTAAAAGACCCTGGACGATGGGGATGTTTGAACATCACTGTGATTGATAAAAACTACAGTGACTTTTTTAAATTGGACTGAATGCATTGCATTTTATAACATGTATGGTTATCAGTTTATGGGGATCAGGGGTAGAATGTAGTGGTTTGATTCAGGTGTTTCCCCCATAAACATATGTTCTGAAATCTAGATCTCCAGTTGGTGGCAGTCAGAGAATTGGAGCCTCCTGGAGGTAGTGTATTGTTGGAGATGGTCTTATGGATGTTATAGCCAGCTTCCCATTACTAGTATTTGGCTCACTCTCCTGTTGCTATTGTCCACCTAATGTTGGCCTGGAGGTGATGTCCACCTTCTGCTCTTGCCATCATTTTCCCCTGCCATCATGGAGCTTCCCCTGAGTCTATAAGCCAAAATAACTCCTTTCCTCCCAAAAGCTGCTCTTAATCAGTTGTCTTCTGCCAGCAACATGAAGCTGACTTCAAAAATTCCTGTATTTCATTCTTAAAAAAAAAAAGAAAGAAACAACAACAGCAACATTTTATTGGGGCTGGAAAGATGGCTTAGCATTTAAGGAGCTTGCCTGCAAAGCCTAAGGAACCAGGTTTGGCTCTCCAGATCACACGTAAGCCAGACGCACAAGATGGCACATGTATCTGTAGTTCTGATGCAGTGGATAGAGGCCCTAGTGTGCAAATTCTCTCTCTCTTTTTCCCTCTCACTCACTCTCTAATAAATATTTATTTATTTGCAAGCAGAAACATACAGACACAGAGAGAGAGATGGGCACACCAGGGCCTCTAGCCACTACAAAGGAACTCCAGATGTATGTGCCGCTTTGTGCAACTGGCTTCATGTGGGTACTGGCAAATCAAACTGGAGTTGTTAGGCTTTTCAGGCAAGCACCTTAATCACTGAGCCATTTCTCCAGACCCCCATATTTTATTCATTATAGTTCATCCACACATAAAGGACAGAAGCTATAAACCCAGGTAGCTACAAAAATGCTTACTTGAAGAAAGACAGCCTTTTTAACAAATGGTGCTAGAAAAACTGGATATTGTAGAAGAATGAAACTGGATCCTTATCATCTCCCTCCATGCACAAGATTCAACTCCAAATGGATCAAAGACCTCAACATAAAACCTAAGACTCTGAAACCACAGAAGAAAAAGTAAAGGAAACACTTCAAGAACTGGGCATAGGCAAAGAATTTCTAAATAGGACTTCACCCAGGAAATAAGGCCAATAACCAACAAATGAGAATTCATGAAATTAAAAAGCTTTTCTACAAAAAAAAAAATACTGTTAATTGAGCAAAGAAGCAGTCTACAGAATGAGAAAAACTCTTTGCCAGTTATACATCTGAGAAAATTAATATCTAGGATGTGCAGTGAACTCAAAAAAGTAAACAATAAGAAATAAGACAACCCAATTAAAAAAATAGGCAATGGAACTAAACAGGGAGTTCTCAAAAGAAGAGATGCAAATGGCCAATACACATTTTTAAAAGCAGTCAACACTTTTAGCCATCAGGTAAATGCAAATTAAAAGAAATTTGAGAATTCCATCTCACTCCAGTCACAATGGCTATTATCAAGAAATCAACCACACATGGTGGTGCACGCCTTTAATCCCAGCACTCGGGAGGCAGAGGTAGGAGGATTGCTGTGAGTTCAAGGCCACCTTGAGACTACATAGTGAATTCCAGGTCAGCCTGGGCTAGAGTGAGACCCTACCTCAAAAAAACAAAAAAGAATATATTAGATTAAATTATAGTGTATGAGTTGAGCAGTCCAACAATGGCTGTCTCTAGGCTGGAGAGTTGGGGAACCCAGTGGCTGCTCAGTCCATGAGGCTGGATGTCTCAGCAGTCCCAGGTTGTATTCCACATTGGAAGACGGATGAAGCTTGGTTCCTATATCTGCAAAGGATCGGCAACAGCATAGCCTCCCTCACCAGTGAGTAGTACAGGCAGCCAGGCAAAGGTCCTGTGATCTCTTGGAGTTTCCTGTATATAGTTAACCACTGGAAGGGCTGTCCACTCTGAGGGAAGACTTCTTCCTTCCATTAATCCTTTCTGGAAATGCTGTCAAGCCTTGCCAAAGTAGATCTCTTTGATTCCTAATCTGATCAAGTTGACATCAAATTTAACCCTCACAAGTCCACCCCTTATCAACTGGACACCAAACCACATCTCCTGTCATACTTAGTTTACAAATAAAGATAATAACAAGATCATAAACCTACCTAACATGATATAACTATCCCACATACAACTAGAAACAAGATTCTTCCCCCAAAAATAATACATAGCAAAGGCTCTTGAGGAATGCTATATGTCTCTAATATCCAATAATTTAAACATGGGTTTAATAACCCTTAAGTGCTGACAGTATCTCAGTCAGGATCTATTACACAGTACAGAAACAGAGGAAGGAAAAGCAAAAGCATCTTAATATTTGTATATATATATATATATATACACACACACAAATGCTCATAACAAAAAAGGACAGAAACACTCATGGCAATTACAATCCTGGTTTCTGTAGCTAGACACGTGGCCTTACCTGGTATTTGAAACTACCTGTTCTACTACCCATTCTGTATTGCTTCTTCCTTCAGCAAGCACCTAAGAGGTCATGGTTCTTTACTTGGACAGGTGACTCACAACTTCATTTCTGAAGGGTCTTGCCACTTACCACCTTGCCTTGATTGAGTTGTTGATATTTCCCATTGACCTTGATCACAGGGTAAAATGCACTCTAATTATATATATATTTAGAGAGACATAATTGACATGCCAGGGCCTCAGCAATTGAACTCCAGACACTTGCACCACCTAGTGGGCATATGGGACATTGTGCCTGCCTCACCTTTTGCATGTCTGGCTTACATAAGATCTGGAGACTTGAACATGGTCATTAGGCTTCACAGGCAACCACCTTAACCACTAAGCCATCTCTCCATCCCAAGAGACACTCCTTACTTCCCTTGTGAAAGAGCAGTTCATTTTCTCCCTAGTAGTCTGGATCAATCTCCACTGTGAGCACTGCCACTTCTTTCTTAGCCTGTTGACTCAAGGGTATCAGGAGCCCAAAGTGGCCAGGGAGGCGTCTCAGCAGTTCAATGGAATGTTTTATCCATCTCCTGGCAGAAGCACACTCCCCTCTGGAGTCAAGTCTTTTAGGCCAACAGAAAATAAGGCTTGAAATAGAAATAAAAAATGTTGCTAGTGGATGCTTAGGGTTGATCAAGTGAGTGGTACCAATTCCTATTTCCACCCCTTGATTGGTCAGAATGGCAATCATTAAGGGAACAAATAACAAATGATGGTAAGGGTGTGGTCAGTGAGGCACCCTGTCATTATTGGTTAGAGTGTAAACTGATGAAGCCACTATAGAAATCACTGTGGAAGTATCTCAAAAAACTAAAAGTATAAATACCATATGATCCAGTTTTACCACTTCTAGGCATATACCTTAAAGATTTTACATTATATTGCACAAATATGTGCTCATGCTTATTGCTGCTCTACTAATAGCAAGGAAACAGACTCAGCCTAGACATCTATGGTGGTTTAAATGTGAATGTGTATCCCCCATAGCCTCAGGGATTTTTGATTAAGGTTCAACTTCCTACTTAATTCTCCAGAAGCCTGTTGGAGGAGGTGTTACTGGGCACCAGATCTTGTAGTCCAGCCCTAAGGTGTGTTCAGAGCCAGTTTGAGCTCTGGCTGTTTGTTTTTGCTGGCTATTTGGTGGTTTCTCTCTGGTATGGATCTATGCAATTGAGCCAGCTTCTTCCACCATCCATGATGCTATTTTCCCTGGATTCTGTAAGCCTGAAGTAAACCTATTCCTCCCATAAGCTGCTTCTGGTTGGGTGTTTGTCCAGCAGTGAAAAGTAAATGCAACAATCTCCATCAACTGATGAATGGATAATGAAGATGTAGAACATATACACAGTGGAATTCTAATTAGCTGTAAAAAAAAAAAAAAAAAGATGAAACTAGGGAACTTGGAGGAAAATTGGTAGATCTGGATAATATTATACTAAGTGAGATAAACCAGTCTCAGCTGTAGAGGGACTGAGGGGAAGAATAGTAGAGGGGGGGGTTAACCAAAACAAAAGAATTTAAAAAAGTCATATCAAAACCTATTTCCTTGGTATATAATTAAAAATACATTTTTAAAAAGGAGTTTAAGCAGAATTACCTTGCATAGGTAGATAAGGTTCCCAGAAGCCATCGGTTGTTATAGTTTTCCTATAACAACCCAGTATCTGGAGTGGAATATTGCCTTGTGAATTATTAGTCAGAGAGACCCTTGAAGCCCCCAAACAATATAGGGTATTGCCAGTGCTCTTGGTTGACCACAGAACTAGATGATAAGACCCTATTGCTGAAGATCTCACACTCTCTGGTAGAAGGATGCTGAAAAACCAAGCTAGAAATGAGTTGGAAAACTCTCTGCTGGCTAGGTTCCACAGTGCTAGGAAATGCTATGCAGCCTGGTTGGGGAGAAAGCTCAAGTTCATCAACACTTAGCCAGTGGTGGACCCTGCAAGCTACCCAACCCACTAGCCAAGCAAGATGTGTCCACTGGTGCAAGAGTGGCATGACTGATATGGGTGTAGCCAACTGTTCTCATAGTTTGAGGCCTACTCCACAGGAGGAAACTCATGTCTGATACTGAAAACCTAATAAAAAGCCTGTGGTCAGGGAGGTCATAAGCCCTAGAAGGGAAGCTACTATTGTTATTTGGCTAAATTGATGTGTTGTGACAATCAAATCACCCTCTATGTTTGTGCCCATAAAATAGTGCTGCTATCAGCTTTGGTCAGAGAAGCATCTTTTTGATGTGGGTGGTAACTACTGCAGAGGGTCAAACTCATCAGAGTGCTGTAGCCTCTGGATCTCTGCTTTGATAGGTTTTGAATGAGCCCTGTATCTGTTACCATCACCCTCAAGTTGGCTGTCAGACTGGCAGGAAGAGCAGTCTTCATGTTGCCCCTTCCTTTACAATTTCTCTTGGGCCCTAGCAGATGTGTTAGGGTGGCATGTCTCATGGTGGGAGTCGGCCACCTTCTTGTGTTATTAATGGATCTTAGCTCTCCTCTGTTTTTCTGCCAACTGTAAAATAAAACAGATTCTCCAACCAAAAGTGAAAGATATTTGGGTTAAAGAGAGTATGCAAAGTTATTTGAGAGTGAAGTATGCAAGCCCACTCTTCTTCTCCAGAGCCCAGTGTAGGCTTCTCTCTGAAGTCTGCCTCAGGAATTTTTTTTAATATTTTATTTATTTATTTGAGAGAGAGAAATAAAGAGGCAGATAGAGTGAGAGAGAGAATGGGCACACGAGGGCCTCTAGCCACTGCATACAAACTCCATCTCATGCCTCTGACTTATATGGGTACTAGGGAATCAAAACTGAGTCCTTAGGCTTTGTAGATAAGTGCCTTAGCAGCTAAGTCATCTCTCCATGCCTGTGCCCCGACCAGCGGGAGTTCAACAAGGGCCCGAGGGGAGATTAACCTGGATGAGAGAGACAAACAGACACAAAGAAGGAGACTAAGCCTAATACCTGGTCAAAGTCTCAAATTTTTATTTTTCACAGAGGTTTATATAGGGGAGGCAGGAGGAAGGTAAACTAGAAACTGACCCAGGGTCACAAGACTTTCTGATTGATAAGGTTTGATCATGGGACTCTTAATCCCAGGGGTCATTGACCCAGGATTACAAGATGCTCTGATAAGGTTAATCGCCTGCAGCCAGGGCTTGTAGCTGGGGCAACTCTGATCCGATAGGTAGATAAAGTGATCGCCTGAAGCCAGGGCTTGTAGCTGGGGCAATTCTGATCCTAAGGCCTTTTGAGTCCATAAGATGGCTTCTCATACAAGATGGCTGTTATGCTGCTCATGGTCTCCGATCTCCTCCCTTCTTTTATACAAACAGGAGGGGAGGCCTGCTATCCAGCAGTGGGCTTTAACCAACTGGGGGAGTAGTGACCTGACTCCTCCCGTGGGTCATGTTTATCACCCACAGATTTGGCCCTCAGTACCTTTTGTGGAGGGGAGGCATTATGTATGGTACCAACCTCCATGCAAGTCAGGTTTGACTCTCAGGGAATTCAGAAGCGGTCAAAGGGACCTTCCCTTGCCTTTTTTCCAAAACGTTGGTACCCATCCCCTAGGGGTGCATAGGTCTGAATGCTTATGCGGTTCCCGGAGGCTTGGAGTATTGAACCTTGGCCAATGCCTAGAATGATTATAAAAAGTAAACAAATTTACAGTGCTTATAGAGGCTATAAGCGTTTACAGAGACTATATGTTTTACAGTCATTGTTAGGGGAGGTCTCAGCCGGAGGCAGGTCCTCAGTCGCGATTCCTCGGCTTGTCAGCTCCAGTCTGTGATCAGCAATCTGTTGAGCTGCTGGAACACTTGAGCTCTGGAAGCCGCTACATTTAGCCTCTGTAACACTGTTTGCTCGCCTGACTCAGGCACAGCCATTCCTGCATGTTGAAACTGTTGTAAACCAAGTTAAAGTTTTTTCTTTTTTACTTAGAAGACATCATTTAATAATCAGACGACAGTACTGCCATTATAGAACAGATAGTCATTAAGCCCAGGCCTGATTCAGATAAGGAACTAGCTGACAAACGTGTTGACCCTCTGTAATCTATGTTTGTTTGTTTGGCAGTTTCCCCTGCTTAAGCCAAATGAGAATCTGAGAAGGAAACTGCTTGGGAGATACTTAAGGCATCAAAAAAAATCCTTTTGCAGCCTTATCAGGATCACCAAAAGACAAATGACTATATGAAATAACAGATATTTTCTTTTGTAAACCTTGTAAATCTATGTTAAGATTATTATGATTTTAAATAGCCCAAATATGATTTTTAACCTTTTACCATACAGTAGCAGTCCCATTGTAGGATAAAGGAGTAATACTTATGAATTGATAATTTACATGACAGAACAATTGCTTTTGAACCACAAGATTAACAATCTGCCTTTTAAATACATAACAGCATTTTCTAGAGCATCTAACCTGACTGACAGCTTTTTATCAATATCTATCTGTGATGAAAAGTTTGAGAAAATTTTTAATCAGTCCAATAACAGCTTTGGGGGAGTTTTCACACCTGTAGGACCTTTTAGAGATACTCAGCCATGGGGGCCTCTGGTCCTTGTAACAGACAAATTTTGTAAACCATTTATTGACCTGAGATGTAACTCCCAGTCCCCACTCCCTCCCCACACAAGAATTGGGACCGAAGCTTCAGTGGTGGGCTTGATGTCTCTTTTGGCTGTGGCCGCCAGCACCTGTGAAAAAGGGAGTCACTGTCCCATGTTATTAAGTCAAGGGAGAAATCCGTCCATAGGGAAACAATTATCATATAGACACACTGAATATGACAGAAACACATAGGGCCCAATAACACAGACACATGAATATGACAGAAACAGAGGGCCCAATAACATAGACACACGAATATGACAGAAACAGGGCCCAAGAAAAGCTATGCACGCTTCACAACCAAATTTAAAAAGGAGAAAGAGAGAAAGAGAGCGCTGATACTCACCAGACCGGCCTGAGTGCTGGGGATCCCAGGGTTGGATGTTTTGAAAACACAGTCAGATAGGAAACAATTATCACAGGCAATGGAGGGAGATGTTAGGAATTTTTTGTATATTAGTTATATCAACCATGTGAGAGAATTAAATATTAATGAGTCAATTTTAACCTTAACATATAGTTAAAAATGTTTACAAATAGGAACTTAATTAACTTTATTGGGTACTCTAAATTTAGTCTTTTTTAACAATCATCATGACCAGATTAATATTAACAAGTTAAAGTTGTAAATTTACAAACTGAATACCATAGTAACCTTCTATCAGCTAGAGCCATGCTTTTATTAGTTTGATGTAAGCCCTAGGTTGATAATCACTTTATTGTATCTTAAAAGATCTGCAATCTGGTTAAGTGTTTTGTCTTTAATCTTTTGTTTAAGTTTACTTAATATCTACATTTACATATTTTTATCTTACAAGCTATGTAACCATTTTGTAACAATCTTTTTTATCAAATAGTTACCAACATTTAAAGTTTTTTTTCTCCAGTTTAACTAAACTTTTATTGTTTTTACCATGAGGCTTTTAATAAAAGGTCTTATGAATTATCTTTAAAGAGTCAGACTTGACTTTTGAAACACATTATGAAAGTAGATTTGAGCATTATTAGAAATTTTCTAACAAATTTAGTATTGAGTACATATTTAAGTTTAAATACAATTCTTGAGACTGTTTTTTTGTTAGTAGTCCCAGAAAAGCATAAAGAGGCAAAAGTGAGCTTAAAACAGTTGTAACTACTTATAAGAAATCCACATCTATTTATAGTAATTTGGCATTTACCCATATTTCGAGATTTTTTGTGTTTGTAGTCCCCAGGTTCTGCAAGCCAGGGAAGCTAAGAATCTTGCCATTTTCAGTTTTTTTAAAATAAATCTATTATCTCCTTGTTTACCCTGTTGGGCGGGTGTGGCTGGAGGGTATCAGGCCGCCTGAGCCCACGTGGCATCAGCCAGGCCCCTGGATCCTGGGCCCTGAACCCAGCTGTGAGCAGGGAGAGAAGCAGGGGGTGTTGTCTCCTCTGCTGCCTGTGAACGCTTTAGCAGCCCTGGCTCCAGAGTGGAGCGCAGTCCAGCAGCCTTTGCCTCTTGTCAGCCTGCCGCGGCTTTGGAGCATGGGCCAGCGGCCACAGCGACTGAGATCTGGAGGACTTTTTCCCAGAATAAGTTGGCCTCTTTGAGAGAGTTTTATGCCCCTAACTTTAAGAAATGTCCTTAATCCACTGATTTGGGATTCCTTTTGATGGGTACACCTCACCTAATTCAGAAATAGAGAAAGGGAAAGTTTGTTTTTTCTTTACATTATATCTCGCCTAGTCCGTCAGTGGGGAGACTAGTTCCTCACTGGGGAGGCGGCCACTGGGGGCCTGTTAGTCCCAGGGGGAGGATGTCCCCAAAGGATCACTCACCTATTAACCACACATCTTAACCCAATTTTCCTCGTGTCTTGAGAGACTCTTTAAGTCCCTGAATGAATAACTCATGTTTACTCAATGTTTGTCCCATAATTTAAATGCTCTTCTTACCTTATCCGGGTCTGTGTCAGCAGGCGGGCTTTCCTGCGGTGACCTCTGTGCGGATCTTCACTCACCGGCGAGGTGGCGATCCAATGAAAGAATGACGGCTTCACCCGAGGACGCCCAAGTCACCTCGAGCCCCACGTTATTCCAGCGGGAGTTCAACAAGGGGCCCGAGGGGAGATTAACCTGGATGAGAGAGAACACAAAGAAGGAATAAGCCTAATACCTGGTCAAAGTCTCAAATTTTTATTTTTCACAGAGGTTTATATAGGGAGGCAGGAGGAAGGTAAACTAGAAACTGACCCAGGGTCACAAGACTTTCTGATTGATAAGGTTTGATCATGGGACTCTTAATCCCAGGGGTCATTGACCCAGGATTACAAGATGCTCTGATAAGGTTAATCGCCTGCAGCCAGGGCTTGTAGCTGGGGCAACTCTGATCCGATAGGTAGATAAAGTGATCGCCTGAAGCCAGGGCTTGTAGCTGGGGCAATTCTGATCCTAAGGCCTTTTGAGTCCATAAGATGGCTTCTCATACAAGATGGCTGTTATGCTGCTCATGGTCTCCGACAGCCTGCTCTGAGATTTTTCTTTAAGATTATGCTTGAGTGGCTGGAGAGGTAGCTCAGTGGTTAAGGCACTTTTGCCTACAAAGCCTAAGGACCTGGGTTCAATTACACAGGACTCACATATAGCCAGATGCAGAAGGTGGCACATGCATCTGGAGTTTGTATGCAGTGACTAGAGGCTCTGGCATGCCCATTCTCTTTTTCTTTTTAAAAAATTATTTATTCATTTACAAGCAGAGAGAGAGAGAGAGAAGAGGAGCAGACAGAGAAGATGGGCATGCGAGGGCCTCCAGCCACTGCAAACAAACTCCATACACATGTGCCACCTTGTGCATCTGGTTTTACATGGGTACTAGGAAATTGACCCAGTCTTGAGGCTTTTCAGACAAGTGCCTTAACCACTGAACAATCTCTTCAGTCCTGTTTTTCTTTTTCTCAAATAAATAATTTTTTTAACGATTAAGCTCCCTATGTAAGTCCCCAGCAGCCTTCTTGAGGAGGTGTCATTGAAAGCAGATCTTTAAGTCCGGCCTTAAGATGTATAAAGAGCCAGTTTGGGCTCTGGCTGTTTGTGTTTACTGGCTGGTGGTGGTGTCTCTCTGCTATGTATATGTGGAAGTTAGCCAGCTTCTTCTACCCCAGTGGAACTATAAGCCTGAAATAAACCCTTTCCTCCCACAAGCTGCTTCTGGTTGGATGTTTGTCCAGCAGCAATGTAGTAACTACAACAACGACCTAAATGTAACAACCAGAACTATAAAACCATCCAAAGAAAACACAGAGGAACACTTCAAGACACTGGTATCAGGGGTGACTTTTTGCACACATTCCCAAAAACACAGGCTACAAAAGCAAAAATGGGCAATGAAATTATACCAAACAGCAAAGAAAACAACTGAGTAAAGAGGCCACCCACAGAATAGGAGAAAATATTTTAAAACTATCTGACAAAGGATTACTATCCAGAATAAGATATAAGGGACTAAACTCAATGTCATAAAATCTATCTCATAACGCTGCATGTCAGAGTCATCTTTCCTTGCAGGGGCTGAAGGCTCCTCCTGCATAGGCTTACCACTCAAAGATGTAGCTCACAATGACAGCGGTTCAGGTGGGCTGACTTGTCAGAGAGGGAGGATGCCAAAACTGCTCAGAGGGAGGAGTGAGGTTGCTGAGGCAAGGCACCCTGGGAAAGGCTTGGCTCTAATCCATCCTGAAGAAAGACACAAACAAGTCAAAGAACTTTCTGCAGGGATTTAGCGACCTCTGTACGTCCCCCAAATATTCGTTATTTTTATTGTCATGTTCCTGGTAGTAGTTTGCAGAAAAACTCTTAAAGACAGGCTGAGTTCTAAACAACTCAGGGTACCTGTGTGGGGCTGAAAACCTTGTAACAACAGAGATATGAATGCTGTCCCTGGGTAAAGATTAATTATGCTGAGCTCTGTTTATATCAAGAAGTAAAATGCTGAGTAGATTAAAAAAATCCCAGCCACAAAGGAGATAAATAGGTATGATTTCATATGTGTCAAGTTCTACAAACGAGCAAAACCAAATGTATGACAACAGACCACAGAATAGTGATTATGCTTGGGAGGACTTGGGTGGGAGCAAGCAGTGGAGTCTGGAATATTTTATATATCTTGATCTGAACGGTGCTTACTCATAGCACAAAAATTCATCACACTGTTCACTTAACATTTGCACACTTCTCTACTTATAACTTAAACCTCAGTTAAAAGGGAACAAGCAAATCAAAGAGGATGACTCAGTAAGCCATGGTTATATATCAGCTTAAATGCCAGGTGTATGAGTTAGCCTTTGACCCTGTAAAGAGGGAAGCGCCGAATGCTTTTGAGAGGACAAAGTCCAATCAGCACATCATGAAGATGAGCAAGGAGACCTGACCAGCTCTCCCAGGCCAGTCAGCTACATCAGTCACTGCCTTTTCTTAGTTATTGAAGTGGGAACAAATGACTCGGTATCTGGTGATGAATGAAGTTAGTTCCAACTTAAAAACGTTGATTTGACAGAAAAGGCTGTAACACAAGAACACTGAATGTGGTGACATGTAAATTTCCCCCCATAGCCTCATGTGTTTGTGATCAAGCTTCACACTTGATCCCCAGGTGGAGGATTTGGGAGGTAGAGTTTTGGAGGAGCTGTCACTGGGGATGGGCCTTGAGGTTTATAAGAATAACCCCATTGGGTGTCCAGAGCTCAGCTGACTTTTGCTGCTTCCTCACAGCTGTTGTGACAAGATTTAACACTCTGCTATTCCTGGCCATGCCTGCCCTACCATGATGAAACTTCCCCTTGAGACTAAAAGCCAGAATAAACCCTTTCCTTTGCCATAAGCTGCTTCTGATTGGGTGTTTCCTCTCAGCACTGAGAAAAAGTAACTGCAATGGAAAACTGGTTCTGAGAAATGGGCTGTTGAAATGATGAACCTGACCATGTAGTTTTTCATTCTTTTGGAACAGGCTTATAGGAGGGCATTGGAAGGATTTGGAACTTCCAACTAGAGAAGCAGAGCTTAATGGGCCACTGTGGGGAGAGTTAGAAAAACCACTGTACAGAGAACTACGGATGGTCAAGGCTTGATTTATAGGTTGGGGGTTTTATGTGTACTCTCCCACTCCACCCTGATCTTTTCCATGAATACTTTCCCACTCTCTGAACTCATTTTCCCGATTCCTCTTCTTTTCCTAAAGGTCTTCTTTTTCAAGTGCCTCTGTCCAGCATTACCTCACTGGAGGAAGAACTCATGGTTTCTCATTTCCATCTCAATGCTTGTACCCTAGAACTTCAAGTCCAGACTGCTCAGTCAAAGCTGCTGGAGAGGGGCTTGGAGAGATCTGGATCTTCACTATGGCTTAGCTATGAATCTGCCATTGTGGTAGTTTGAATGTGAAATGTCCCCCTCATGTGCTTTGATTAAGTAAGCCTCATACTTAGTCCCCAGTTGGTGCCTTGCTGAAGAAGGTATATCACTGGGCGTGAGTGAGTCTTGGATTTTATAATCCAGCAGCTTTCCATTGCTACTAGCTCACTTCTGCTGCTGTGACAAGATGTGATGCCCCAGCTATTTGCTCTGCCACACTTTCCCTGCCATTATGAAACTTCTCCTCAAAACTGTACAAGCCAAAACAAACTTTTTCCTTCCATAAGCTGCTTCTGGTCGGGTGTTTTGTCTCAGTAATGAGACGGTAACTGCTACAGTGAGCTCGGGCAAGTTGCAAAACTTCTTTATGCTTATGATTACTCATCTATAAAATGAAAATGGAGGTAGTAATAATACCCACCTATGATGAAAACTAAATGAGCTAAGCTATATAAGTAAATAAGTCAGTGGCAGGCATGGTAACACCCAGTAACTATTAGCTACATCATTGTTAATACTATTGGCTCTAACTTCCTGAGGACAGAGGTGACTTGTAACACCAGGCCTTCTCAGAAGCAAGAGCAGTTAAGTTTTTCTCTTGTGGTCCTAAGGAGTAGAACACTTGACACTAACATCAAATGCCCAGATATTCTTCATTTGAGAACTTTGGCTTTGTCCAATGTGGTGGGGGCGGGTAGGGGAAGCAATGATCTATAGAAATGCTAAGACACATTTGACTCTTGCCTGGGCTTGGTATGCATTATAAAATACATCATACTACCTAGGAATGGTTCTCTTTTAGCTTTGCAGATAGATAAACATCCTGATACATTCCAGATTGTTACCATCACTCCCCACTTCCACTACAGGATGTTTCCTATCCATTCACCATTATAATACAGCGCCCCTAACAGATCCATCCGCACAGCCCTTATTCCAATAATAATGCTCTCACCGTCTGTCAAGCATATTTGTTTCACTGTTAAGCAGAGAGATTTATTGGAACATTTTTTTGAAGGAATAAACAAAATCTATTTCTTGCTGTTATTATTTTTTCTAACCTGGAATTCACTATGTAGTCTCGGGCTGGCCTTGAACTCAGAGTGATTCTTCAACCTCAGCCTCCCGGGTGCTGGGATTAAAGGCATGCGCTCCATGCTCGGCCATTTCTTGCTATTTTCACCTGTGACTTCTACTCTGCCTGTAGAGTAAATGATTTGAGCTGATCCCTCTGTTCGACAATACTTCCAGTGTGATATGCAGTTTTAAGAGGGACCTCAACTCCTTTCTTGTCCACTTTGCCAGCTGTTTGCATCAATGTTGGTTAGAACTGAATGCACAAAGCAAAACACTCTTCAGTTGTCCATTTCTCATATGGGTTCCATGTCATTCCACAATGGCAGATGTGTGGTTATGTATTTGTTTTTTAATTTAAAAAAATATTTTATCTATTTACTTATTTGAGCGGGGGCGGGGGAGGAGGAGGGAAATGGGCACACCAGGGCCTCTATCCACTGCAAATGTACTCCAGATGCATGAGCCACCTTTTGCACCTGGCTTACACGGGTTCTGGGAAATTGAATGTGGCTCTTTAGGCTTTGCAGGCAAGTGTCTTAACCATTAAGCCATCTCTCCAGCCCCTGTTATTTTTTGAGGTAGGTTCTTGCTCTAGCCCACATTGACCTGGAGTTCACTATGTAATCTCAGGCTGGCCTCGACCTCACAGCAATCCTCCTTCCTCAGCCTCTGTCCTGGTATTAAAGTAGTGTGCCACCATCCATGGCTATTTTAAATACATTGATAAAGAGACTCTGGCCTTGAACTTGCTGAGTAGCCCAGGCTGGCCTAGAACTCACAATGCCCTTGCCTCAGCCTCCTGAGTGCTGGAAAGCACACCATTCCTGGCTGCAAAGTGCAATCTTTTTTGGCATGGATTGGAACCTCACTTCTCTGACAGGAGAAGACAAAGAAGGGAGGGTTCCTGGGAATCACTGCTTTCCAATCCTATGCAAGAGAGAGGGTTCAAAGACATTTTGGAATGGAAAGTTATGTTTTCTTTTTTGTTGAGAAGGGATGGTGTGTAACTAACGGTATGACTATGCAAATATGGACATTTCAAAATTTAAGTAAAACCAGTGTCCCAAAATCTGAAGGTTTTTTTTTTTTTTTTTTTTTTTTTTTTTTTATTAACAGAGACGTCTTGATTTACCAAAACTTTCACCACAGGTTTTCTTTTAATTATCCATCTACTTCTTAGCATGTTACAGTAGTGGCTTTAAGCAGTTTTTCCCAATTCCAGGAGTGATTTCATAAAGTAAATGTGGCTTTAATAAGTGTAATAATGTCTGCTGCTAGAATAGAAATGCAAATGTTTTAAATATAATTCCTCATGTGGGTGCTGGTGGAATAACTCAGTGGCTAAGGCACTTGCCTTGCGAAGCCTAAGGACCCAGGTTCGCTTCCACAAGGTGGCTCATGTGTCTGGAATTCGTTTGCAGTGGCTGGAGGCCCTGGCGCGCCCATTTTCTCTCTCTCTCTCAAATAAATGAATAAATAAAATATTTTTTAAAACCTCGTTGCAATCCCAGCATTAACTCTCACCATTCTGGTTTATTTCCTTCCAGTTTTGCAACTACTATGCGTGTGCGCATACAGGAGTTTTATAGCTGGGAAACCCAATCAGTTTGCAGACGCCGGAAGGCGTCGCCAATCGTTGAGCGCACATTCCCCACCCCCCCCCACCGCCCCAGGTGTGTCACTGACCGCAGGTGTTTACCTTTACCGTCTGCCAGGTGGAACCAGCTGCCCCAAAGACACGCCCTCCTTTCCCCAGTCGCCGCGGCCCATCCCAAGTTTCCAGTTTCGATCTCACTTAATCACTTGGGAGTCTTGTCGGCTCCAGAGCCCTTCGCACGCTCCGCCCCCAAACACGAGATCCACCGGCAGCTGGACGGCCCAGGGCTTTCTGGAGGCCTCGAATCTAGCCCCGACCCCTGGGCCCCAGCCGCGCCCTGGCCACGCCCCCTGGGCCCCAGCCTGGCCACGCCCTCTGGGCCCCGCGGCCGCGCGCACGCGCGTTCCCCGTCCCTCCCTCGTCGGGCGGTGACGCGCCGGAGCCAGCGCGCGGCCGCGAGCCCCGAGCGCCATTTTGGAGTGGGGATCCGAGCCGCGGCGCAGAGGAGCTTGGGCGCCCGTGGCCGTCGTCGAGGTCCTAAGGGCCGTCAAGGGTTCAGACTGCACGGGACCGAGGAGAAGAGGCGCTGCCCGAGGCGGGGGGGGGGTGGACGGAAGGCCCAACCGGAAAGCCGCCAAGGTGGAGCCGCGTCGGCGCTCGCCGAGGGACCAGCGTGTCGGATGCGGGCGGAGCGCGGGGGGCCGCGGCGGCGGAGGCGGGAACCCGAAGCGGGGGCCCCGCGAGGTCTCATGTGAGAGCCGCGGGAGCAGCAGCCGCCGCCGGCCCCGGAGCGCGGGGTGGTGTGTGGGGGAAGCCGCCCCCGGCTGCAGGTACGGCGGGGAGGGGGCCGCTCAGAAACCCCCCACGCCGGGGGCAGGGGGCGGGGCGGGGGCGCGCACGGGCCGGGGGCGCGCGCGCACGGGGAGGCGTTGCCCCGCCGCGGCGGCGGCTTCTGGACTTGTCAACAAGGCGTGGTGCGGGCCGGGAGGGCGAGGACCACCGCCGAGCTGCCTCGGCCCGGGGAGGATCGGGCGCTTGGGAGATCCAATCCCGCAGGCCGGGGTCCCGTCGCGTGGCCGAGGGGAGAAACTTGGTCAAGTCAGCGGGCGGGCGTGTGTGCGCGCGCAGCCCTGTGCGTGGGAGCAGCCCTGGGTCAGAGCCGGGCCTGCATCCCCGCCGAGCTGAGAGGTGAGCACACTGTTTTTTAAATCGCTACTAGTGGCTAATGCAGTGGCCCAGATCCTTGGATTGCACTTGTTTTCTCCCGAACGACTTAGACAATGCCAGTCACTCCCACTTAAATCTCTGTGTGTGACGACTACACTGGTTTGTTTCTTTTATTTTTTGTTTTTGTTTTGGTTTTGATTTCCGAGGTAAAGATCTCGCTCTATCCCAGGCTGACCTGGAATTAACTATGTAGTTTCTGGGTGGCCTCGAACTCAGGGCGATCCTCCTACTTGTGCCTTCGAGTGCTGAGGTTAAAGGCGTGCGCCACCACGCCCGGCTTGGACTGGTTTTTCTCCACGGTGCTTGCTTACCAGTCGGAGAGTGAAGCTCTTTCCTGTTGTTTCATTCGTGCATTTCAGCCAAAGAATGCATGTTAATTGTCCTTTTAGAGCAAAGCGTTATTAATTTTCCTATTAGCGTCAAGCATAAAAGGAAAGGAATGAAAATAGTGGCCAAACAGAAATCTTTTCTTTCTTCCTTCTTTTTTTTTTTTTTCTTTTTTTTTTTCCCTTCCAAGGTAGGGTCTCACTCTAGCCCAGGCTGACCTGGAATTCACTATGTAGGGTCAGGGTGGCCTCGAAATCACAGCAGTCCTACCACTGCCTCCCCAGTGCTGGGATTAAAGGCGTGCCCTATTACGATCGGCTCAAACATGACTTTTAGAACTTAGTACAAATGGTGGTTTAAAATTGTTACGTGCCCTGTATACATGACTGCCTGACAGTAAGTCTGTTTCTTCAGTTGATAATCCAGTGACTCCTGGACGAGTTAATAGAAATGCCAACTTGGCTTTACTGATACTTGGTGCTGCTCAGACTCGGATGTAGGGCTTTCTTCCTTAGCTTGCTTTTTTGGCCCTTTTGATGGTGTTAGAACCAAGAGCTCCCCACCATGGTACTGTTCTTTGGGCCCTGAACAGTACAGGAAGTTAAACCACCTGAACCTGGGATTCCAATCTTGACAAAATCTCATTGCTGTTTATTGTCCACCTTTGGCATTCCATGCTTTTCTTGTATTTTCCCTTTAGCTAAATTTAGATAAGTATAAAGTCCCTTAATGTCTGTTCCCTATATACTAGTGGCAGCTGTAAACAGAATATATAACTCTCCCCAGCAGAGCTTCATGTGTAAATATATCTGATAGAATATTTTTTAAAGCATTAGATAAATGCCTTAATGAATGAGACCAACTTGGGAGAACTGATGTCTAACATTTTTACTAGATGTCTGATGTTTCATGCATATATGAAGGTACTACAGGTGACATTTAACAATTGGCTTTACTCTTTTTCTGTTGTTTATATAATTATGATATGATTGGCAATGCATGGCAGCATACAGCCTTCTTCATAAATTAGCATTCGGAAGATACTTTGGTACTCAGGTATTTTTATATTTAGATAAGAAAATATTGTACCTTAGTGTTTCATACATAGATTTTGTAAACTTAGACCCTGCTGAACTTGAAATGGTATTGAAATACACTTCATTTACAACAGGAATGCAGTGTGTGTGAGAATAAGGCTGCCATTTTTATCTTTACATTTTAAAGTAAAATGAACCATTCCACTTTTAAGTTAAATAGTTCTGGTTTTCGAAATTTATTTTCAGAAGCGGTCGACTGACATCTTACAATCTAGAAATTATGAAGACTGCTTCGTTGTTATTTGGATTTTTATATTTTAGAATTCTTGAATATTTTTAGGTAATGTGAAATTACAAGCTCTAGGTAATAAGTTTTTTGTTCTTTGACCCAAATTGTAAATGCTAAAATTAAAGTGAACCTCCAGCACAGGTTCAAGTAGGAAAATAGGTCATAATGACAGTATTATTTCAAACTTTAGTGGGACATTATTAGAGTTTTCTATATTTAAAAAAGACACCATAGAGTATTCTGCTTTTTCTCTGAATATAATTTTTTTTTTAAATCCATTTGCTTTGGTAAGCTTTGGTCTTTCATAAACCACAGTCTTGGTGTCACCTCTGCTCTATCACTCTGTTTCTTTCCTTCTCCCCTGTTTTTGTTAGCGAAGTTAGAAATAGGAGTAGTGAAGAATAGGCAGCTGATTGTTCATGTCCTGAAGGACAGTGTGATCTGACATCCTGTCTCCACTCTCCAGGCCTCAGCCTCCCCAAGCACTGCTAGCTTCTAGTTTAGGATAGTCTGTAGGGACACAATGTTGTAATCATGCCTCTGCATGTTCATCCGGTCAAGGAATCAGAAATTCTTGCAATTCTTGGTTGATCAGAAGTTGGAGCCACAGGCTGTCCTTTTGAAAGTCTATGGTCCAAGTCTAGGTTCAGACTAATACCTTGCCAGAGCTGCTTTCTATAGAAGCAAAGTATTGTAGGTCCTAAACTAGGAGCACCAATGAGCCTGAGTCAATTTCAGTCTCACTGTAGAAACAGAAGGTATATTGGGGGAAAATAATTTCCCTGTGGCCCTACTATCCATTGCTAGATCGTGTCATAGGCTAGTGAGTCTTCCTCCAGTGTGGTCTTATTTGAAATGAAAATTGGGACATTCTCATCTTCAGGTTGGTAATCTCTCTGTTTGCTGTGTCGTGTAATGCCTTTAACACAACAATCAGTTCTCTCAAAAGCCCTAATATTTCATTCCTCTCAAAAACTTTGTCTTTATATATATATATATATGTATGTATGTATATATGTGTATATATATATATAAATTTTTTTTTTTTTTACAAACAGAAGTACAGCCAGCCTTATACTTTACTCAAAGACATACAGCCAGTGAGAGGTAAAGCCCAGGACTCAGGAAGCTTGATTCCAGAGATCATAATGCTATGGAATCAAAAGACTGTCTTCAAAGAAGCAACAAATGAAGGAAGTAAGAATACATAGAGTAAGGCAAGGGAGATCAGCTGGTAAAGTGCTTGCCATGCAAGCATGAGGGCTTGAGTCCCAGAAACCACACACAAATGTCTGGAATGGTGACACCTGCTTGAAATCTCTGATTCCCTGAGGCTCACTGGCTAGCCATGTAGTCTGCTTAGTGGATCTAGGTCAGTACAAAGACCCTGGCTCAAAAGGCAGTGGCATTCCTGAGGAATAATATTCAAAGCTGTCTTCCAGCCTCCACACACACACATGCACACATGTGTACACATGTACATAGACAAAACATGGAATAAACATGTAGGTGTTTAGAAACAATACGGGGAAACATAGCTACAGTAAGTAATGTGTTGGGAAAAGAAACCACATTCCAGCCAAAACAGTGCATAATGGGAGTGGAGTTGTTTCTCCACCTCCCTGTCCCCCATCCTGTGTATTATTAACCCAGGCCAAGAACATGGAAGATCAGTGCTTTATCACTCACTGGGTAAATACCCTTAGCCCCCATTTGCTTACTTGACACAGAGTTTGGAAACATCTAGCAGTAGCAGATGCCACAGGATTATTTAGAACAGATCTGGTAGCTATGTATTTCATTTCCTTTTTGTAGGTTCTTGGGCTAAAATAGAGTTATCATTAGATGGCTTTAAAAACATTTTATTTTATTTATTTATTTATTTATTTACTTATGAGAGTCAGAGAGAGAATGGGGATGCAAGAACCTCCAGATGTATGCATCGCCTTGTGCAGCTGGCTTACATGGGTACTGGGGAATCGAACCTGGGTCCTTAGGCTTCACAAGCAAGCACTTAACCACTAAGCCATCTCTCCAGCCCATTTTAAAAACATTTTATTGAGAACTTTACTATATCAACATACTTTAATTTTATTGTGTTCCCATCCTGTTATCATCCTTTCTCTCTCGCGCGCATGCGCGCTCCCTCTCTCTCTCTCTCTCTGGTGGTGGTCTTTTTGGTTTTTGGAGGTAGGATTTCACTGTAGTCTAGGCTGACCTGGAATTCACTATGTATTCTCAAGGTGGCCTTGAATTCACTGTGACCCGCCTACCTCTGCCTCCCAAGTGGTGGGATGAAAGGCGTGTGCCACCATGCCCAGCTTTTCTTCTGTCTCCTCTACTGCCTCCATCCTCTCTCAGACAGCATCTAAGAAGTCTTCAGTACTACTATAGTTCCCTTTCAGATTCACTTTAAGTTTTTGACTACCACTTTTTTTAAAAAAAGAGAGAGAGAGAGAATTTGCACGCCAGGGCCTCAGCCATTACAGTCAGACTCCAGACACTAGCACCACCTAGTGGGCATGTACGACCTTTGCACTTGCCTCACCTTTGTGCATCTGACATATGTGCGATCTGGAGAGTTGAACATGAGTCCTTAGGCTTTGCAGGCAAGCACCTTAACTGCTGAGCCATCTCTCCAGCCTGACTACCACTCTTGATAAATTGTAGATTTAGCTTAAATCATAAATAATATGATACAAATGTACTTAAAAACACTTGCCAGAATATATAGAATTTATAGCCATAGTTAGTCTTCATTGGCATTTTAGATTATATTTTTATATGCCTGAATAGTAGCACTAGGTCTTTGTGAATGTTTCTCTTTAAATACACAAACACAAATACACATCTCAGTGTTAGAAAAACGAATTTTGATCTTATTTTTATTCAAAAGTAAAGTCAAATGAGTTAAAAAGTAATGTTTTCTAAACAGGATGAAACGAGGAGGAGATAGTGACCATGATTCACCCGAAGAAGGCACTGCAGAGAAATCAAAGAGACCAAGGACTGCGCATGAATATTCTACTGCTTGTGATTGGGGTAATCTCCTGCAGGACATCATCCTCCAAGTATTTAAATATTTGCCTCTTCTTGACCGGGCTCATGCGTCACAAGTTTGCCGCAACTGGAATCAGGTATTTCACATGCCTGACTTGTGGCGGTGTTTTGAATTTGAACTGAATCAGCCAGCTACATCTTATTTGAAAGCTACACACCCAGAGCTGATCAAACAGATCATTAAAAGGCATTCAAACCATCTACAATATGTCAGCTTCAAGGTAATGTTCTAAATCCTTCCGTCAGAAAATAGTGGTGTTAGTGTCCTAGCCAGTGGTTCTTCTTGTGTCTTTCAGTATTTACTTTTTAAGGGAAAATACTTAAAAGATTTAGAATTACTACATACCTTAGAAGCCATCACAAAGAATGTTAAATACTTGATGGGCTAAATTAACTCCATTATAATTATTAGTAATTTTTTGAAAGCAGAAAGGCACTTAATAAGCATAAATCACTGACCAATGCCATAGGTTAGCATTAAATTACTAAAAACAAGTTTGAGGAAAGCAAAATACATAATAAAGTAATAAAAGTTGGGGATATAATTATTGAGCAGAACTTAGTGGTTGTTTTTATCTTATAGGGGGGCATGTTACTTACTGTGGTAGATTTTTGCTATGAAAATTTCAGATCTAAAGATGGCATGGACACCTGGTTTAAAAAATTCAATTGAAAATGTTTTAGAAGAAAGTAGAATTGTTATTTGTTGTGCTGCAAGAGACACAGGAAGTCATCATATGCCGTGGTGAGAGAAGTGAAGAGGGATGGCTTTCTGAGCTATCCAGAATACCTCAGGGAGTCACTGGTTAGTGTGTGTAGATACAAAGACTTGTCAAGCTGTGTTTTGATGATGAGTAGAGAGATAGGGAATTTTTGTTGTTGTTGTTGTTGTTGTTGTTGTTGTTGTTGTTGTTGTTTTTTTTTTTTGAGGTAGGGTTTCACTCTAGCCCTGGCTGACCTGGAATTCACTACGTAATCTCATGGTGGCCTCAAATTTATGGTGATCCTCCTAGCTCTGCCTCCTGAGTGCTGAGATTAAAGGCTGAGATAGGGAGTATTTGCTAAGTCCGTGACAACAAATTTTTTAAAAATATATTTTATTTATTTTTTTAAGAGACAGAAAGAAGGAGAGAAAGGGAGAGAGAATGGGCACACCAGGGACTCCAGCCACTGCAAACGAACTCCAGATGCTTGTAGCCTTTGTGCATCTGGTTTATGTGGGTCCTGGAGAATCAAACTGGGATCCTTTGGCTTTGCAGGCAAATGCCTTAACCGCTAAGCCATCTCTCCAGCGAGCCAAATTTTTTTTTAGGCAAACAAGTGATCATTATTGTTAGGAAGAGACTGTTCCAGACATGGTGGCACACACCTATAACTCCAGGACTTAGGAATCTTAGGCAGAAAAAAGAGATTTTGAGGCCAGACTTGGCCACATAGCAGCACCTTGTCTCAAACAAAAACAAAACAGTGACAGCACACAATTGCTTGGTTCACCTGTGTGTACTAGTTGTACATACATGAGAATGCCTGGTTCACCTTATAAGTAGCTGCTAAACAGCCAAGTTAACCAGATAAAGCAGTAGTTCTTTCACTTAGAGATCTTTTATTTTATTTTTTTTTTATTTATTTATTTTTTTTTTTTGGTTTTTCGAGGTAGGGTCTCACTCTGGCCCAGGCTGACTTGAAACTTACTATGTAGGCTCAGGGTGCCCTCAAACTCACAGCGAGCTTCCTACCTCTGCCTCCCGAGTGCTGGGATTAAAGGCGTGCGCCACCATGCCTGGCTCACTTAGAGATCTATACCATAACAGCTCATCGTCCATACAAGATAGGAGAGAGACTTGATAATGGGAATAGTTACATTGTGGGCTTCTTCCCAGAAGAATGCACAGAAGCATTAGGTCACTAGGGTAGGGCTGTCAATTGCAGCCAAAAAATAAAATAGGATGCCTATTGAGGCCAGCCTTAGCTACATACTCAAGGCTAGCCAGATTTACATAAGAAGATTTACATAAGAAGACCCTATTCCTAGAATGTCTAGTTAAATTTGAGTTTCAAAGAATCCACTGATTTGTTTGTTTGTTTGTTTGTTTGTTTGTTTTTGAGGTAGGGTTTCACTCTAGTCCAGGCTAACCTAGAACTCACTATGTAGTCACAGGGTGGTCTCGAACTCACTGATCCTTCTCCAGAGTGCTGGGATTAAAGGTGTGTACCACCACACCTGGCTTTTTAGATTTTTTTTTTTCCATTGATAGTTTTTAAGTGGAGACCTATTTCAGGCAGTGTTGGGACATAATAAAAGTACTAAGTTTTGTTTATTTGAAATTCAAATTTAATTGAATGTCGTGTATGTTGTTTGAAAACCTTAAGTAGGGGCATGGTGGGCAAACAAATCTAGGATCTCTTCACCCCCTTCCTCCAGGGTGGAAGCTGGAGTGCTTTCTCTGTGGTTTTAACCCTCTTTAAGCTGCCTCATGGGTTCTAATGCCAAGTTCTACAAAGAGTATAATATTAAAGTTACTGTCATACAGTACAGTGGCTGGGCCATTTATTTTTTTTACAATCTAGATGCATTTCAAATGTATCCTTTGAGAATCTACATAAAAACATTTGTGCTCTCAGTTCAGCATTTTTATTAGGGGTTTATTTTCTTGAGGAAGGAATTTCAAATTTACAAATTAGAAAATAGGTACATCACAGGGATTCTTTTTTGTTGCTGGTGGTGTTTTTGTTTCCCTAGGTAGGGTCTCACTCTAGCTCAAACTGACCTGGATTTCACTGTGTAGTCTCAGGCTGGCCTCCAACTCATAGTGATCCTCCTACCTCTGCCTTCCAAGTGCTGGGATTAAAGGTGTGCGCCACCTGGGCAAGATTCCTGGGCAAGATTCTCCTTTGCGTCAACATTGACTATAGGCTAAAGAGGCTGGTTGCCAGTTACTAGCTTACAATAAGTGTTTCTTAAACTTCACATGTAATGTAATTACACAGATGGCATGTAAAAACAAACGTTCCTGATTCAAATAAGAATTTGCAAGTGTTAAGTTCTCGGTTGATTTTCATGCTACCAGTCCAGGACCCATATTTTCAGAACCACTAGTCTGAAGAGACTCAACCAGAGAATACTCAATAGATCTGAAATTTTAATGTGAAGTAGTACATTAGTTGAACACCAGCTTTTAAGAACATTTTTGGAATAAAGTAATGCACACAAATCTGGAAATAAAGTAATGGTATTTTAACTTTTTTAGCCCAGGGAAAACTAATGTCTAACTCTCCTCCCCAAGTAAGCTATGTTTGGTCATATTCCCTTCACTAGGAAATGTCTAGGCAGAAAAATAAATGACAGCAATAGCCTCTTTTTGATTTAAATTTTTATCATTGATAAATTAGGTACCTTTATTTTTATATTCATCTTTCCATTAAAAATGTTGATGAATTTTAGGTTGTAATTTTTCTGAGCATTCTGAGTAAATAATAGTTTCTGATGCCTTAAAATATTTACCATAGATACTGTGGACATGTATTATTTGATTTATCAAATGCAAACTATTTTTCAAAGATTATAACTAGATTCCATTCACTAGTTTTTACAGTTGGTTTGGCATAAAACAGCTTAATCTTTTCAACTTTCAATAATGAAAGCTGTCTTAAATCAGATTGAAATAGAGGCAAGTGGAGATTGAAAAACTACCTGTCCTTTAAATTATAATGCAGTGAATTCATAACTTGGCTTGTGTTTATAAATTATGTTGTACACAGAGAAGAATCGTTGTGCATGGGTAAGAAGTGTTTTCTTTCCTAAGGTGGACAGCAGCAAAGAATCTGCCGAAGCAGCCTGTGACATACTATCGCAGCTCGTGAACTGCTCTTTAAAAACACTTGGACTTATTTCAACTGCTCGGCCAAGCTTTATGGACTTACCAAAGGTATCTACTGGTTTTGTGTTATCAGCTGTTACTGAGATGTGTAGTAAAAGCCTAAACATTCTTGGTACCAACAGAGAATGTAACAAAAGTTGTATATTTAATGGAAAGCTAATTAAGAAATAGTCCTTTTAAAAATTACTTTGCAACATTAAAAAGTAAATGAATTTATAGATTATCTAGGAAGTGCTAAAAGAAACTTAAGTAAATGAAATCAAAAACAAGCATATCAGAAAAAGAGAAACATAACTCCTCCTTTCAGAGCTTTCAGAACAGATTGGTGAAATCAGAATCAAAAGAAGAGTGTGCTGGGCATGGTGGCACACGTCTTTAATCCCAGCGCTTGGGAGGCAGAGGTAGGAGGATTGCCGTGAGTTCAAGGCCACCCTGAGACTGAATTCCAAGTCAGCCTGGGCTAGAGCAAAACCCTACCTTGAAACCTCCCCCCGAAAAAAAAAAGTAGAGTATACCAGGATTGTGAGTCAGCACAGCCTATGAATGTCCTGTGAAGACCGGTTTTTGAGCTGTTAGAATTAGTGTGGCTTGGATTAGTTTACAGGTTTTATTCAAAGAAGCCATTTGTTTTTTTAGAAGATTTAATTTATATGTTCTGACATAGTCCTGTGCATAATTATAGTCTTTACATCATAACTATTCTTTTAAAATAGAAAAACAAGCTGGGTGTGGTGGCACACGCCTTTAATCCCAGCACTGTGAGGCAGAGATAGGAGGATAGCTGTGCGTTCAAGGCCAGCCTGAGACTACATAGTGAATTCCAGGTCAGCCTGAGCTAGAGTGAGACCCTACCTTGAAAAACCAAAATAAAATAAAATAAAATAAATAAGTAAATAAAATAGAAAAATAAAAAGTGTGCATTTTGAGAGAGGTAACTGATATAATCCTCTTGTGTGTAGCTAATGTTCAGTAAGTTAATGTCCAACAGTGTGTGTGTTTGAGGATCACACCAATAACCCAGTGTACCACAAGCTAAAATAGGGGCATTTTTTAAATACACTCCATAGTTTACTAGGGTGATTCAGGAAGGAACATTACTAAATTGAGCACTCAACCTAGGTGGTTGTTTTAATTGAATAGCAATACTAAATGAACATTGAGATTTTAAAGACTTTAATTTTAAGTTTTTGTATATTTGCATTTATTACTGGATATGTCACTATTAATTTCAGAATTATTACTATTATTATTTTTTTTTCTTGAGGTAGGGTCTCACTCTAGCCTAGGCTGACCTGGAATTCATTATGTAGTCTCAGGGTGGCCTTGAACTCACGGTGATCCTCCTACCTCTGCCTCCCTAGTGCTGGGATTAAAGGCATGTGCCACCACACCCAGCAATTCAGAATTATTGATGTAGCTAGAACTCCTTCTTTCTTTATTAAATGGGACTTGTATGCTTATAGTGTAGAAGATTGAAATAAGGTATTCTTGGATTTGAACCTAGCTAAACCAAGGGAATGGGAAAAGAAGTCAGTGCTACAGTCTTGGGCATGAGAAATGTGATTAGATAAGGTGTGGTTTGATGTGAAAATATTGTTTTTAACACTTAAGCTATTTCAATAGTTAAGCAGTTATCTAGTCACAGTAAGAAAAAAGTAAATTAAAGAAAGTGACCAAGAAGGTAGGTATCTTATACTTTCTTCACCGATAGTCTGGCCTCATCATCTGTCCCTGCTGTAGAGAATTTATGTAGGCACACGAATGATGAAGTTGATTACGTAGATAAAAGTTTTGGAGCATGTATTAACCTTTCCTTCCCAAATTCTTTGGTTAGATTCTGTTCAACACATACTTGGATGTTTATGAGTAATTGAAGAGTAGTCTTTAATGTAGGTATGAATAACATAAAGTGAAGTCTTGAAAATATTTTAGGTAACATGTTTTTGAGGAAATTATAAATTTGGAAATTTTGAGGGGCTCAGTGGATGAATGGTTGCTGTGTAAGCATGAGAACCTGAGTTTGGATTTCCGGCACCCACATAAAAAGCAAGGCATAGCTGCACACACCTGTACCCTCAGCACTGAGACTCAGGGGCAAAGACAGGAGGATTGCTGGGGCTTGCCAGCCAGCCAGTCTAGCTGAAAAGCAGTGAGCTTTCCTAACTGTCAGTGAAATACAGCAGAAGGGCTGAAGGGATGGCTTTAGTGGTTAAGGCGTTTACCTGCAAAGCCAAAGGACCCAGGTGCAATTACCCAGTACCCACATAAACCAGCTGCTCAAGGTGGTGCATGCATCTGGAGTTCATTTGCAATGGCTAGAGGCTCTGGTATGCCCAGTCTGTCCCTATCTGCCTCTTCCCCGCCCCCAAAGAAATAAATTAATTTAAAAAAATACAGCAGAACAATGATAGAGCCAGTATTCTCTCCTGGCCACAATTTGGGGACACACATCTATACACATGCATATACTGTGCATGTGCACACACTAAAAATTGGGCATTTTATGATTTTAGTTGTTTTAAAATTAATTTTTTACAAACTTCTGTGTTTCAAAAGGGAATCATAGCTTTGATGTGATGGGCTGATTAAAAAAATTATTCATGTATGTGTGTGTATGTTTGTATGGGCACACCAGGGCCTCTTGCCACTGTAAACAGAATGCCAGACACTTGTACCATTTTGAGGGGTTCTGCTTTACATGGGTGGGTGGGAATTGAACTTGTCCATACAAGCTTTGCAAGCAAGCACCTTTAACCCCTAAGCCATCTTCCCAGCCCCTAATTTTTAGTGGTTGATCTGTCTTAGCTGGTTATTACTAGCAGGGGTATTCTTAGCTTGGGTTCTGAATTCCTTTTTTTCCTAGCAAAAGTTACTGGAATTTAGAGACATTCTGCAGCTTGAAATTAAACTTTCTTTCATGGGTTCACAGGCTCTTCTCAGGTGGAACTCAATCTCCTTATTTTATTACACTTCCAGGAACGAGTGTAGACATGCTACCTCTTCAATAGGTTTAAAATTCATGTCAGATTCAGATGAGGCATACCTGTTACTGCATAGAAACCTTTACATTGTCTTTCCTAAAAGTTGAAACATTTTAATCTCCTTTTTGCCTTTCAGTCTCACTTTATCTCTGCCCTGACAGTTGTGTTTGTAAATTCCAAATCCCTGTCCTCGCTTAAGATAGATGATACCCCAGTAGATGATCCATCCCTCAAAGTGCTAGTGGCCAACAACAGTGATACACTCAAGCTGTTAAAAATGAGCAGCTGCCCTCATGTTTCTCCAGCAGGTATGTTGTGCTTTCCTCATTTTATTTGACAAATGATGTTTTCCTTATACTAGAAAATGAATAGATAAAATAAGAGAAAGATTTATTTGTTGTATTTCTCATTCCTGAGACAAAATACCTGACAGAAGCAACTTGAGGAAGGAAGGGTTGGCTTATTTTGGCTTAGAGTTGAAGGTATGTCTACTCCACCAGGGCAGAGAAGGCATGGTGGCAGGAGTAGGAAGCAGCTGGTCAGTCACATTGTGTCCACAGTCCAGAAGTAGAGAGAGATGGAGTGGGCCACCTATAAAACATTGCCCCCAGCAATCCCCTAACTCCATCAAGGCTCTGCTTCCTAAAGATTTCCCAACTCAAACACCATCACTAGCTGGGAACCAAGTGTTCAAACATAAGCCACCATGGGGAACATCTCACATTCAGATCACATGGGACAAAATGTGGTCTGCTTGAGGTAAGAGAATTTGTGCTAACTGGTTGAACTAACAAGTTACTCTGGTTTGGGGTCAGAACAGTCACAAGTTACTCTGGTTTGGGATCAGAACAGTCACACAATTACTTCTCTTCTCACTATGTAGAGGCAGAAGAGTTGTATTAAGTATGATTCCTTTACATTTTGCATGATAACACTTTTTCATAAGTTGAATTTGGGAAATAGCATTGTAAGAGGGCTTTCCAACTACTCCTAATTAGTATTATTACATTATCTAGTTTGAGATTATTTAAGTTACAAATGATTTTTACTGAAAAGTCTAAACATGATTTTCATACACTATTTGCTGTTTTGTTCCTGATACCTCCCAATTTTAACATCATTATAGTCTTTAGCTGTGTTAGTCAGCAAACTGTTTTTTCTTTTTTTTTACTCTCTTGTCATAACTAGGATGTAGCATTCCATCAAAGAAATGACTCCTTCTTGGATGGCAATCACTTGTTCTCTTAAGTCAACCACAGGGGAGGTCATGGTGACAGGAAAGGCTGGGTCTACCATTGAATTTTCTCATTGTCTCTGTACCTCTGGTTTATCATTGTAAGTGTTATAAAACAGGAGTGAAGAATAGTGATTTCCTATGTGACCCTGATCACATTTTACTATCGACTGTATAGACTTGCTGTGGGAGTAAGATCCACACTATTTCATAGCGTACAAGGTCCTCTGTATCTTGACCTTCACCTGTCTCTCCTTTATTGTTTGCTAGACTCATGTGCAGCTTTTATGTGAGCCCATTGAGCTATAAATCCTTGTTTTTACTTTATAGTGTGGTTCATATACTGTTGTATGTCATAAAATATTTTTAAAAAATTATTTGCTTACTCATCTAGCCAGTTTGTCTACCTTTTAAAATTTAGCTCACATGTTACCCATTTTACCATCCCCCATGTGTTTCTGTAGTGCTCTGAATGTAACAGCATCTACTACAGTATGAGAACAAGAACCTTTGGGTCTAAAGTTTCTTGGAGAAACTGGAAACTTGTTACTCTTAATCCTGGTATATCCTATGTTCATTTATTTTATCAAATATATCAGTACTAACCATATAGTATAAGTTGGCATGGTGCTTTCTAATGGCTTTTGAACTAGTTCATTAACGAAGAGAAAAAGACCATTTGAAATACTTGTTAATTGAAAAGTATAACTAGACATGATTTTAAAGTCTAATATATTTACATATATCCTGGGCTGTCTTCCATTCTCCATTTCACTAAACATTTTTATCAAGCTTTTCCATCAAAAAAAAATTTTTTTTAATTTACTTACTTATTTGAGAGAGGGGAAAGAGGCAGGTAGAGAGAGAGAGAATGGGAATGCCAGGGCCTCTAGCCACTGCAAACGAACTCCAGACACATGCATCGTCTTGTTCATCTGGTTTTATGTGGGTAGTGGGGAATTGAACCTGGGTCCTTTGGCTTTGCAGGTAAGCACCTTAACCACTAAGCCATCTCTTCATCTCAAGCTTTTCCATTTTTACATTGCTGTTGTAATTGTTTGTAATGGAACCTCGGCACCATTGGACATTTGTGGACATTGCTTCTTTGATTGCTCTCTTGTTGTTCAGGCTGTTTCCTTTAAAACTTTTGTTTCTTTACTTTGGTGTTTCACTTAGTTCTGTCAGGACAGGTCACTTCTGTTGTCCTGTCAACTTGGGTCATTGGCACTACCTTACACTTGTTCTATGTATCAATATCTTCTACATGCTAAACGCTGGTGGCCCAGTGCTCTAGAGTGTCTCACTGGTACTTCAGGATAAAGAACTTCTCTTCTCCCCTTTACTCTTGGTAAATGGCACCAACTTACAGTTGACAGGGACCTCACAATACTCCTTGACTCCTCTGAACCATGCTTTTTCTGCATCTCTTTGGTCACTGAGGTTTGGCCACCAGAATAAGCTTTGAATCTCTGTATTTCTCCCTCATTCACAGATCACTTCTCCGAGTGGTTCTGTGTTGCGCCCAGGACTGTTTCTGCGATGGAAAGTGAGTGTTTCCCTCTGCTTCAGAATGCTGTTGTGCTTTAGATAAAATCTGGACTTACGCAGCCAGGCTCGTAAGGTCTGCGTTGTTTGGTCCTACTTGGCGTCATGCTCTGATACTTTCCTGTTTATTTACCATTCTTACCTTGCTTGTGTTCTCCTCCACGTCTAGGTGTGCACACAGGAAACAACTGCTTTCTTTCCTCCTCTCCCTTTGCCCACCCTTCATCCTGATTGTTCAGGTTTCACTGTTTTCTTGGAGGACTCTGTGATTCCTGGTTGGGAGCCCCCAGAGCACTTCCTGTTTAATAGTGGCTGCCTCCTGATAGGAGAAGGATGACGTATTTCTGCTGTAGATTTGCCATCCCAGCACTGGTGCTTGACGTGTGAGACAATTATGAGGTGAACTGTAAGGGTTTACTTAGTGTTTTACCATGTTGCATTTTGTGGCTCTTTTGACTGCAGACTTGTTTCTACTTTTGCTTTGATTTTAAAATAACTATTTGGCACATGGCAGTTTGCATCTGTGAATTTCTTTACAATTTTTAAGTGGAACTGAAGGGTGAGAATCTCTTCATGCTTTCACTATGCTTCTTGCCCAATGGCTTTTATGAATTTATTTACATCACCAATAATATTCCAGCCACAGTAGTTTTATTCAAAATAACATATAATGCACAATTTTCCTAGTACATATCACCATAATGAATTTTAGAACATTTTCATTATCCAGAAGAAACCACATACTCCTTAGCTGTCACCCCTTGTGGTAGTTTAAATGGATGTCCCCCAACAGATTCAGGAGTTTTATTCAAGCTTGTAACTTGGTGTCACTATAGGTGGGTCCTAGGGTCCAGCCCTTAAGGTGTGGGCCAATCTGGAATTCCAGTGTCAAGTTATATAGAGCAGCCTGAGCTCTGCCTGGGGTTCCTGGAGTGTGCTTGCTTATGGTGCTGGCTGCTGGTGGTTTTTCTCTCTATATGTGGACCTGTGAAAGGGAGCCAGCTTCTTCCACCATTATGGAACTTCCCCTGGATCTGTAAGCTTCAAATAAATTCCCTTCATTCTATAACCTTTGCCTGGTTTGGAAGTTCATCCCAGCAATGTGTAGCCCACTGCAACACCCCTACAACCTCCATCCCAACCAGCCCAAGGCACCCACTATTTTTCTGTCTCTTGCATGTACTAAATAGTTACATAAATGAAATCATATTGTGTTCATGTAGCAGGTTTTCAAGATTTGGTAAGGTTGTCTCATATACATTGGAATATCTTTTTATTGCTGTGTAATATTCCACTGTGTGGATATAGCACATTGATCAGTTGGTGGATATTTGGTTTTTTGTTTTTTTTTTTTGTTTGTTTGTTTGTTTTTTGAGTTAGGGTCTCACTGTAGCTCAGGCTGACCTGGAATTCACTATGTAGTCTTAGGGTGGCCTCAAACTCACAGCAATTCTCCTACCTCTGCCCCACGAGTGCTGGGATTAAAGGCGTGCACCACCACACCTGGCATTTTCTACCTTTTGATTGTAGTAAGTAGTACTTGCATGAATGTTCATATGCCAGTTTTTGTAGGGACATACTACTTAACTTCTCTTTGGTATGTACCTAGTAAGGAGAGCGTAGGATGATGTCGTAACTACTCATTTGTGGAATTCCCAGATGGTTTTTCAAAGGCACTGCACCATTGTAATTCCTTTCCCCATCTTAACATCTGCTATTCATTCGTTCGTTCGTTGTTTGAATTTATGCCCATTCTAGTGGGAACAAACTACTATTATTGTGGTTTTGAGATAGGAGGTCTCACTGTTGCCCAGGGTGGCCTCAAGCTCATGGTGATTCTCCAACATTGGCTTCCTGTGAGCCATCCACCCAAGCCGAATTTCATCATCGCAATTTTCTTGTGTGTGTTTTCTTTGTATCAAGCATTTTGATAATGAAGAGAAAAGAAGCTCATTTTATTTTTGTTGATCTGTATATTTTAAGAGAGAGTGTGTGTGTGTGTTGTTGTTCTGAAGAACAACAGCAGAATAGAGAAGCACCAGGCTCCTTATCCCTCTTGTGAGGAGTCTTTCTTACTGCTCTGGTGATTCAGCCAAGACTTCTTAAGCAGTAGTGGAGTGCATGAACCTAAGAGTCACTTAGCTTAGCCTGTTTTTGTATTCTATCCTTGCTATCTTTAGCTAGCTAGCTGACCCTACTTCACAACAGAATAAAACCTAGTTTTCTAGATTTTTGAGTATGTGTGTGCCTGTTATAACATACAGAAATGTATCAGGTGGTCTGTTTATCAGATAGTACAGTGCCACCTTGGGGCAGAATTCTCATATGGAGCCACTTTGGAGATCATCTGTTACTGGGGTAAAAGGGCAAAGCACAGTGCTCTAAGAATGGGATCTGTTTAAGGAGCTGCTTTCATTAGCTCTTTAAGGAGCTTTCACAGTCATTACATGCATTTGCATTCCTGTGAATGGCCTGGATATCTTTGACTCATTTATCTAGCTTCATATATTTTCTTCTTTTTGGAGAGAGACACAGAGAGAGGGAGAGGAAGACAGATAGAGATGGGCGCGCCAGCAGCCTCTCAGCAGCTGTAAACAAAATCTAGATGCATGCGCCCCCTTGTGGTCAAGTGTGGCATTGCGCCCTTGTGTTACTTGGCATCTGGCTAAACGTGGGACCTGGAGATTGGAACCACTGAAGATTGGAACCAGCGTTCTTAGGCTTAGGAGGCAGGCGCCTTAACCTCTAAGCCATCTCTCCAGCCCTCGCCTCATATATTTTCTTAGAAATTTGGTAAGCTATGTGCATGCAAAGTGCTTGATGGCAGCACATGTCCACTTTGTTGTTCACGTGTTGTAGCTCAAGAAGCTGGTTAACGACTGGTAGCTGAGGTTGAGGGTGATCATGGGAGGAGGCTTCATACTCTGTTCCTGTTTGCCTGACAAGTGTACCAGTTAACAGGAACTGAATTCTTAAACAACTTGGTACTACCAGGTGTACTGTTGTAGTAGCAGCTTATCTGCCTGAAAGGGAAATTAACTACTTTGAGCAGATGTCTTCTCGAATTCTCAAATCCCTCTTGATCTTTAGGACATATGGACTGGTTGGTTGAGGATCATTTTAAAGAACATCCAGTAATAGTATCTCCCCCAGATAATGTTAGAGGATCTGCTATTGAATAAGCCGTTTCCTGAACTCTGAGAGAACATATTCAGTCTGTGATCTGAGTCACATGGGGAAGGACCACAGCCATGCTACTCAGATTGCAGCTGTAGCTAAGTTTTCCACACAGTGGTATGTGCACATGTGGATGATGCCTCACCCTGTGAAGAAAGTCTGAGACTGCAGAGGTGAATTTAAAAAAAAGGAACAGAGCTCCAGAAGATGATTTGGCAAGCTGTTAAAAGTACGCACACAGCACGAAGTACAACGCACACCTCAAGCAGTACTGAATATACATTTAATAATGATTGCTGAGGCTGGGCATGGTGCCTTTAATCCCGGCACCCGGGAGGCAGAGGTAGGAGGACTGCTATGAGTTCGAGGCCACCCTGAGACTTCCTAGTGAATTTCAGATCTGCCTGGGCTAGAGTGAGACCCTACCTCAAAACAAACAAACAAAAAAAAAAAGATTGCTGAATGAAAATTACCAGACTCCGACTCCACCATTATGGATTTCAGCTTGTGCCTTAAAGGAGTGTGTGGCCAAAGAGGGTAAAAGAAATTTACCCACTTGAAACACAATTCCTGGTATAATTACAGTTTCAGGCAAATGTATAAAACTGCAAAACGCTTACTGTGAAAAGGCAAAGCTGGTGCTACTGTGGGTATTCATGTTTTGAATTGCTGCAGTCAATGGCCTAGCATCAGAGTCCATTTCAGAGAGTTTAGATTGCTGTGTGGCAGGTCTGCCGTTTTTGAATGATAACATGTCAGTCTTGACCTGAAGAGTATGGGTTGGGTACAATTAAAGATGAAATGATTCCTCACACAGTCTAGACAA
Organism: Orientallactaga sibirica; assembly: GCA_036365145.1. NCBI lineage: Eukaryota > Metazoa > Chordata > Mammalia > Rodentia > Dipodidae > Orientallactaga > Orientallactaga sibirica. The sequence continues at coordinate 18,230,044 of JAEOAD010000024.1, read as the reverse complement.
TGAGATAGCACTGTGCTTGGTCTTGCAGACTGTTGATATATTTCATGAGCAGCATGCTTGATAGATATGCAGGGCTATCTGTCAAGTTTGAGAAGACACAGGGCAGTTGAGCCATGTCTTACTGGTTCCTCAAGGATGATGGGTGGTCGTGAGAGTTAAAAATGAGTGCATCCACAAGTTCTGCAGGCCGACATCAGCTGCTGAGCCACACTACTGCTGTGTTCTTGGAGCTGCTCTCAAGACGTACCAGAGTAATCAACACTTTGTGATTTTATAATACTTACATTTACAGCAGCACGCCCCACACCTGGCAACTTCCCAATGGTAGATTGAACACCCTGTGTGGAGTATTAATGACCAAAACTATAATTACTTTATATTGGGCTCCAGTCTGTAAACTTCTGCTAAGGGAAAGCTGTTGAATTGTTTCCCTAGTAAATACTATTCTCAACTGATTTGAAAAAAAAAAAAAAAAAAAAAAAAAGAGGGGATAAGTTTATTAAGTACTATTAGTTAAATTCTAATTATTTGATGGAATTCTTTTTGAATATTCGTGGTTTCATATGGTATCTTATTCCTTTATATTAGGATTAGATTTTGAAATATCACCTGGTCTTTGTCAAAGTTGAGCGTGTAATTTCTTTTAAGTTGTAGGTTTAGTCTTAGTACTAATTTGGAAAGCAAAATAGGGCAACTGGCACTAGGGAAGTTGAGGCAAGAGGATTATGAATTCAAGGCTACCTCCCTCTGGGCTGTATAGTGGAGTTCCAGGCCTGTAACAAAATAGCAAACGAAAAGTGACAGTAGAAGCTGGAGAAATGACTTACCTGCCAGTAAAAACACTTCCTGCATAAGCATGAGAATCTGAGACCACCTGAACCTGGTACCACAGCACTCACATAAATAGCTGGTCATGGCCATGCCTGTAACCCAAAGAATGGCTCTTGAAAACAAATCTGGAATCAGTGAGGGACTCCTTTTAAGGAAATACATAGATAAGTCTTGCAAGGGGAAACCTGACATTCTTCTGTGGTCTCCATGCTCACGGGGTATGCTCTTGCATACAAATACATCTACCACACACATACCTCAGTCAGACACTTAAAAAACTGATACTGTATGTACATTACTAGATTAAGTCTTAAATCATATACTTATTTATTTGAAATAGAAAGGCAGATAGAGAAGGGATACACCAGGGCTTTTAGCCACTGAAAACTCCAGACACATGTGCCATCTTGTACATCTGGCGTTAAATGTGTACTGGGGAATCAAACTTGGGTCTTGAGGTTTTGCAGGCAAGCACTTTAACCACTGAGTAATCTCTCCTGCCCATATTTTTACTTTTTTATTTTTTAAATATTTTTTATTTATAAGGGGAGAGAGAAAAAGAAATTGGGTGCTCCAGGGCCTCCAGCTGCAGTAAATGAACTCCAGGTGCATGCACCACTTTGTGCATCTGGCTTTATGTGGTACTAGGAGATCGAACTTGGGTTGTTAGGCTTTGCAGAGGCCTTATCCTCTGAACCATCTCTCCAGCCTCTTATGTCATATTTTTATTTATTTATTTATTTGTTAGAGAATGGGTGTGCCAGGGCCTCCAGCCATTGCAAACGGAATCCAGACGCATGCGCCCCCTTGTGCATCTGGCTAATGTGGGTCCAGGGAATAGAACCTGGGTCCTTGGGCTTTGCAGGCAAATGCCTTAACTGCTAAGCCATCCCTCCAGTCCCTTATGTCATATTTTTTAAATGGTAATTCGTTTTTTTCTGACTTGACAAATAAGCTTCATTAGGACATAGAAATTGTTTCATATTATAAACAAAATGAGTAATTTATTATGCGTGGCTTGCCTTTGCTAATTCAGAATCACAACTAAAATTTAAAACATGTAGATTGGTGAATAGGAGAATGTTGCAATATTTTGTGGGATATGCACTTGATTAATTTTTTTTTTCAAGGTAGGGTTTCACTCTAGCCCAGGCTGACCTGGAATTCACTATATAGTCTCAGGCTGGCCTTGAACTCACAGCAGTCCTTCTACCTAGCCTTCCAAGTGTCATACCCAGCTCTGATTAAATTTTTTGAACAGATAATTTTGTACAAAAACTTCTAAATAATTGTCTTTTTTGTTTGTTTGTTTTTCTCCAAAGGTATCCTTTGTGTGGCTGATCAGTGTCATGGCTTACGAGAGCTGGCCCTGAACTACCACCTACTAAGTGATGAGTTGCTTCTGGCTCTGTCTTCTGAAAAGCACGTTCGATTAGAACATTTGCGCATTGACGTCGTCAGTGAGAACCCTGGACAGACACACTTCCATACTATTCAGAAAAGCAGCTGGGATGCTTTCATCAAACATTCACCTAAAGTGAACTTAGTAATGTACTTTTTTTTATACGAAGAGGAATTTGACCCATTCTTTCGATATGAAATACCTGCTACTCATCTTTACTTTGGGAGATCAGTAAGCAAAGATGTGCTTGGCCGTGTGGGAATGACTTGCCCTAGACTGGTTGAACTGGTAGTGTGTGCTAATGGATTACGGCCCCTTGATGAAGAGTTAATTCGCATTGCAGAACGTTGCAAAAATTTGTCAGCTATTGGACTTGGGGAATGTGAAGTCTCATGCAGTGCCTTTGTTGAGTTTGTGAAGATGTGTGGTGGCCGGCTATCTCAGTTATCCATCATGGAAGAAGTACTAATTCCTGACCAAAAGTATAGTCTGGAGCAGATTCATTGGGAAGTGTCCAAGCATCTGGGCAGGGTATGGTTTCCAGACATGATGCCCACTTGGTAAGGACTGCTCAGGAGAGGGTAGGATGAATAATATAGCACCTTAACTTCAAACAAATGTATTATAATAAATGTTTATTTGCTGTAGTTCTGAGATAACTCTATTTCTGTGGCACACAAAATTTGGTATCTCCAGTGAGTTTAGAAGAATGTTTATTGGAAGACTTATGAATCAGTTTTGATTGGAAAAATTCCACTTCATTTTTTAAAGCTTAATAGCAATCAAATCTGAAAATTTAAAGAAAAAATGTGGTTACATATTTGAAAGTAATGACCAGTTATAAATAGTAAACAGTCAGAAGGAAACAACCTATATATTCTAATATCCAAAATAAGTGCTAACAGGTTTTCTGAAATGTTATGTTCTCTATGCATTTTTTTTTAATGTAAACTTGACACTTTAGGGTTTTCAGTTATAAATACACCTGTTATAAGGTGTTTAATATAGCTCAGGAAAGTGAGCATTTGTGAGAAAAAATGTATGATATATTGTATGTAATGACAAAGATAGGTTGAATATTTTCAAAGGTTATGAAGCTGTTTAAAAAAATAAAGAGATATTTAACTAATTGGAGCATTTAAATACTGATGTCACACAGTGGTTATTATAGGAGGACAATACACAGAGCCAAGATCAAATTCAAAGACTATAAATGGATAGAAGGGAGGCAATATTTAGCTTTGTATAAACTTAGGTTTCCTTTATAATATGCTAAACCATGTAAGTTCTTTTCTGTGATTCGTCCATGTATGTGGTACTTGAGACATTGTATGTAAAATAAGGAATGCTGTACCAATTCTCCCTGGCTTTGTTGATCTTTGTTTAAAGTACTTTTTAACTATTACACAATAATTGAAATGAAAATCTTACCTACTAAAAGCCTAATTGAAATAATTAAGAGCAGAACTTTATAAATTATGAATTGCTTCCATGAAAGAATATTAGTCTCCAGTGAATTTTACTGATGCCTCATTTTTTTGATTTTGGAATTATAGATCCATAAGTAGAATTTGAAGTACCACTGTACAGTTCAACAGAAACACTAAATTTAAGAGGCTGTTTATATAAGTTCATAATCATATTTTTGAGTAAGTATTGCTCAATGAACTGGAGCATTTTCATAGAAAAATACCTGCAATTTTGTGATTAATTTGACTAAAATTGATATTTTGTATTATTTAAGTTAGGTAGAATTTTATATTACTTTCATATGAATAATGAATTAAGGTAAATCCATGAATTGTAGAGTCTGTAAACATTATTAAGTTTTTGGCTACATTTAGGGTCATTTAAAAGGATATCATAAGAACTTTAGATTCTGGGTACTAGTGCTAATAGATCTTATTCTCCTAAGGGAAATTAGAAGAAATTTATCCCCATGGAATATATAAACACTTTAAGTTGGCTCTTTTGAGTAGTGAGGTGACTTAGAAAGTATCTTGGTAGTTAACAGTCTTCAAATAAATGGCCTTCCTACGAATAAAATAAAACATGGCCTTCTGTGTAAATTATACTTTCAAAAGATAGTATTCTAATCTTTAGCCACATAAAACGAGAAAAAAGGCTGACCTGAGTTCAGATTAAAAGCAATTAACTATCTTCTTGCTAAGTAGTAAGAAGCTTTGATTTACAAGAAATACTTGTATTTGTTGATGAGGATTTTCCTTCATTTTGTGAGCAACTTTGGAAATGGATTTGACAGTCATCAGTTCTGCTAACCAAAGCTTTATTTGAAAATTTACTTTTTGTACAAAATGAATTATATAATGCTTGAATATCTTAAAGTCACTTTATAACAAGATGCATAGCACTTAATTTGTTTATACTGTAAAGTATATGTTAAATGCTTTTATCAACTTGAGAATAAAGATAGTTACTAATACTGTTGTATTTTTATAACTTTTAAAAACTGAAACACACACTTTCTTGACTTTAAACTTAAACTTTTGTGGGTTTAGTTTTAAATCCAAATTTGATGGTTATACAGTTTAAACACTGTCAGACTAGCTGTTTTCAAGGTATAAAGATTTAGGCACATGGAATCTGTTCTTAAGCTCTGATGACTATGAAATTTACCATGAAATACAAATTTTTTTTAATTGAAAAAAGAGCCAGGCATGGTGGCACATGTCTTTAATCTCAGCACTCGGGAGGTAGAGGTAGGAGGACAACCGTGAGTTCAAGGCCACCCTGAGGCTACATAGTGAATTCCAGGTCAGCATAAGCTGGAATGAAACCCTACCTTGAAAATCAACCTAAAAAAAAAAAAAAAAAAAAAGAACAGAAAAAAAAGTAATACATTCTTCAGAATGAGCACATATAAAATGTTAAAATGCTCAGACTTAAAAGGTCCCTTTTTTGGCTTATTTACAAATAGTCTCTTCCTTTAAAATACATACAGAGAAAAGGATTTGGATAAAACATGCTAAAAATCAAGAGGACACAAAACCAAATTCTGTTAAAATTGAGAAAAATAGTTGATGTCCAAAAATTCAAGACCAACCCAAACAAACCCTAAGAGGGTTAGGATGTGGAGAATGGCCACATGGAAGCTGCACTTGACCCTCGGCCTCATTCCTTTTGTGTCACAGCCAGCTCAGGGTTGCCACATGGTGTTATTCTTTCTAACCACCTCACAGTTTGAGTCATGCAGTGTCACAGGAGAGGTTGCCGCCAGCCAGAGAATACCTTAGGAAAACCACTTGGTCAGAGGAGGCTGGAGATTCCTCTAGGAGTAGCATTTTACACCCTGGGAAACACTTGAAATTGAGGCACATTTTCTTTTCTTTTAAAAAAATATTTATTTGCATGAAGAGAACGAGAGAATGGGCATGACAGGGCCTCTAGCCAATGCGCCACTTTGTGTACCAGGCTTTACTTGATTACTGGGGAATTGAACCCAAGTCATTAGGCTTTGCATGCAAGTACCTTAACCGCTAAGCAACTTCTTCATCCCCCCCTTTTAAAAATATTTTACTTATTTGCATGAAAGAGACTTTTTCTTATAAGTAGTTACTTCAATTTATAGTTTTATTCCTTTCTCTATATATGGAAAGCTCCTAGGACCCTTGGTGAAGAATCAATAATAGCAACTTCTTAATCCATAGGCAGAGCCCAAGTTTCCTTTTCTTTGAATTCACAGGCCCTTGTTTTCCTACTGTACTATTCATCAGAAAAGGTGAGAATTAAATAAGGTGGTATTAGGAATACAAGGACAGGGAAGAGAAGCGCCTGCTCACTAGTGTGCAGGGATCGTGGCTAATCAGCCTTAGAAGCTTTATGGTCTTGGCAAGAAGTGCTGAGTTACAATGACTTTTGACATCTTGGGGCAGTGACGCTGGTTCGGTTCTCTGTTATGTAAGTTCCTGCAGGCTGATGGGATTCCCCGCAGGCAGGCTAAGCTTGAAGATGTCTTGCTCTTTTCTCACTCCAAATCTTTGTGCTTCTTGATCTTGTGTGGGCTCCAGGATCAACATGTTGCATGTCTCTGTGGGGACTGGATCTGCCTGGAACTTTTCCAAGTTCAGTTCCTACTGGAGTTCTCTAGGAACAGCTGGAAAACTTACTCCTGGCCAGAGCCATCACAGAGGATATCCTTTGGATCAGGGTAAATCACAATTGTGAGAGAATTGTGAAGGTCTCCTGGAAAGATACATGAAAAGAGCAAGAAAGTACTTGGGCAGTGCAGGTGAATATGAGGAAGTGCTGGAGACAAACTATGAGCCACTGCTTTTTTGAACAGGGAATAGTTTTAGAACATTTTCTTTATATGACATACTGAGAATTTTTAAAATGTCAACTGGGTATGGCAGTGCAGGCCTATAATCTCAGCTACTGAAACGAAGGCAGGAGGATTATTGAACTCTAGTAGCATGGGCTACAAAGTGAGTGAAAGGCCAGCGTGGACTTAAGAAGCCCCATCTCAACTTCAGAGGATGGTGGGTAGAGCTCTCTGTGGCACTGTTTGCCTACTGTGCCAGAGAGCCTAGGTTCAAGTCTTAGTACCACGAAAATGTGTGTATACACACACACTCACATTCTCTCTCTTCCCCCCTTAAAGGAACTCCAGTTAATTTAATAAATGCCACCAGAACAGACTATGAAACTGGATAAAAATTTGTTAGTTTGTGATATCTTTTTTTTTCTTCTGATTTTATAAGAAGCCAGTATTGATTGAAGGTTGAGTACTGATAACAGTTATTTTCATCTTTTGGCTGTTTTCTTTCTGTGACAATATTTAGATGACACTAAATATGACTGAGCCAGATGAATGGGTGAATGGGTAGCATATATTCATTCTCATACTCGAATAGTTTCTCTCAGGTAAAACATTTATAATTTAAACAGCAAGATATAAATCACATCTAAGGGACATAGTGGTTCAGGGCAGTTTAATTGGCAGATTGGGTTGGCCCTTCCTCAATTTCTTGAACCCACTAACCAATCAGATCCCTCCCTGAGTCGGATGATGAGGCTTGTCCTAATTGGATGTTTGAAATGGGCCTGAGCTACATGTGCAACCTTTTCTTGGCTCCTCTGACCCTCTTGTAAATTCCTTTACCCTTCTTCACTCTTTCCCTATGTGAGATCATCCCTGTGGTCTCCCCTCTCCCTTCCCAGCCAGGCTTCTTTTTGCCAAGGTGCTTTCCTGTTTTTTTGGGTTTTTTTTTTTTTTTTTTTTTTTTTTTTTTTTTTTTTTTGCTTGCTTCCCACATGTGTGAGCCCCTTCCCCAGGGGCTTCTTCCCAGGACATAGGAGGGAGATTTTCCCCCAGCCATCTCCACTTCCCAACCAGGCTGAGAAAAGGAAGAATTTCTTTTGACTTGCATGTTTCTGCTTTGCTTTCCCTCCTAAAATAAATCTTACAGTTCTTAATTTACCCTGCTCTGAACCCGTGTTTTCAAATCTTATAACGTGGACAAGGAACCAAAGTTGGCGCTTATTGGCCTGGGGATCTCCTGCAATTTTATGGACACTCACAAGTATACCTCTCCTCAGGTTTGAAATGTTTTTGGGAAAAAAAACATGAGTTCTAGGCCCTTTCTGCTATAATCACCTGGATCTGTGTAGTACTTTCACAGAATTTCATTTATTAATATTCTCAAGAACAGTGAAATATCTACAGTGCTGAACATAATTGTTAGGATCCTCTTGTTTTGCTACAAACCAAGTTCTATGACCTGCGCTTGATACGAACTTGGCAAAAGGTCCTCCACTTGTGTAACTCGATGGGTAGAAGTTGGTGTTGCCTGCATGTAGCCTCTAGAGGGCAGGAATGAAAAGACCAGGATCTGAAGAGAGCAGTTAAGGAGGCAGCTTGACTAGGGTAGTTAATGCTCTGCAAATACGAGTAGTCAGGCTGGAGGGAAGGTGGAGGGAGAGTTCCCCTTGTGTATGAAATGGGGTAGAGCATGCTTCTCTAGCTATCTGTGCCCACTGGGTTTTGTTTGTTTGCTTGTGCATGTGTGTGTGACGTGTGTGTGGTGTACTACATGTGTGCCCTTATGGCACCTCATGTGCTCACCTGCGGTGACGAGAGTGGAACAGGGTGTCTCACTCAATGACTCTTCTGCCCGGTCTTGCTTTTTAGCTAGTCTCTTTTTGCTGTTTCCAGAGCATGCAGGGCTCCATAGATTCTCGGGTCTCTGCTCTCCTGCGGGACTGGGGTTACAGGATCGGTGACCACATTCAGCTGTTTACGTGGGATCTGGAGATTTGAACTCGGGCAGTTTCAGGCCTTCATGCATGCATAGGAAGTACAGGCATCCTGAGCCAGCTCCCCAGCCCCTCACTGGAATTTTGACCTTTTGGTCAAAACAATAAAAATGAACTCCTACACAAATGAAATAAAAGCAAAAACACAAAGTCCAAGCCCCAGCCTTTTCTTTTTATTTTAATTAGAACAGAAACAAAATAGAGACTGGGAACATTTGGTAGACAGACTGGAGACCATGATTTGAATAGCACTGAAAAACAGAATACAGTAAATCCAATATATTTAGCATAACCTGAGTTCCAACTCTGATTCCATTATTAGTAACGGATGGCCTTGGAAAGCTCACTTAACCTGGCTAAGCCCAAGTTTTCTAATTTGGATCATTAAAAACCAATGATTAGACTTTTCATGAGGGCTCAATGACAATGTACTAACCTCTCAGAAGGCACTCAAATGTTAGATGAAACAGAATGATTGGCACATTTACATATTAAATAGATTTTCTCTGATCTCCACTCCATCATTGTACAGTGTTTTCTATGAACAGGAAACAAAAAAGGGCTCACTTGTTCCTAAAATACAGGACCTTGAGAGCTTGTCTGATGGCTCTGTTGATGTAAGCACAGTGGCTTGAAGGTCCTTGGTAATAAAAATCCATCCACTTCCTGGAAAATAAATCCTTTTCCACTGTGATAGCCTTGTTAGTGGGAGAAGGACGATGTGGCAGGGGGGAGTTAGAAATATTTGCTTGTCCAGCCATGTCTACAGCGAAACCTCTGCGCCTGCCCCAGATAAGACTCTTGAAGCTTTACACTAGCAGCACAAAGTTGGTGATCACCAAACCCAGGGAAGGTTGGCCTATAAACCTACATTAGGGAAAATTATTCATGTCCTGAGACATGAATGTGCATTCAGTGTGCCTTATGCCAAACACACATGACCTCCATCTTCACAATCCTGGCAGACAAGTCATTTTAGAGTAAAGACACCAAAATCTAGAGATGTTAATTGCTTAACTCATGGGAATTCTGCTCTTTACTACTGTAAATATAGCACATCTGGAAGCACGACTGTGGCAGTGGTGTCCAAACAAGTCTTTAAAGTTATATGAACGCAAAAGTTACAATAGAAGCCGACCGTGGTGGTACATGCCTGTAGCAGACAGCTTCAGGTTCGCTGAGATGAACTTCCAGACCAGGCACAGTTATGGAGGAAGGGGAAGTTCCATAATGGCAGGAGAAGCGGCCTGCCTTCACAGGGCCAAGCAGAGAGAGAAAAAACCCAACCAGGCACACAGCACACAGAGCAAAACTACAGCCAAAAGCCCAGCACACTTCAGGAACTCCTGCTAGGCACACTTTGCATATCTTTACAATGGAATCTCAAACCCACCACACCTTAAGACTGGCCCCCAGTGACATTGCCTCTAGCAAGGTGATTGCAGATGCAAACTATAACTAATAAAACACTGAATATATTGGGGGACATATATTCAAACTACCACAATGCCTTTAATCCCATCACTCAGGAGACAGAGTTAGGAGGATCGGTGTGAGTTCAAGGACCCTGAGACTACACAGTGAATTCCAGGTCAGCCTGGGCTAGAGCAAGACCCTACCTCAAAACAAACAAACAAACAAAACCCCACAAAAGTTACAATAGCTCTAAAGTCAGTCTAAGCTGGGAGCCCTCAAATGAAAATGTGTAACCACTGTGAGACACAGTGGCTCCAGGAAAAGGTCTCTACTGGAACCAGGAGCTGACATTTCTGAGATCAGCCCAAATTCTCCATAGTCACCAGCCTGGAGAATTGGACTCAAGAGCACTTCAAGTATTCACTTTGGCCAGGATAGTCAGGGTTTCAGCTTCTTTCCGAGAGGAGTCCTGACATGTTACTAGGTAGCAACTTGCCCATCGAGCATGAAGAAAGGCAAAGACAGACACAAGTATGAAGACGCCTGGCACACAGGTGCTGGTGGTTGGAGAATGGTAGTTGAAAGAAAGTTTTTAAGAACCAGGGTGTGTTTTGTGTCTGACAGGTAAAGGTATTTCTTCGTATGTTATTTTAATAAAAGGGAATTTCATAGGTAGAAACCAATATTCAAAATTATAAAACAGGTAGAACTGCTTGTGCATAATCACTGAGTCAAAAATCTGCAAGAGACTCCACAGGAATTGTTTAGTTGACAAATGTGGTTTGAAAGGAGAATAAAATTTTTTTATGGCTAAAGCAAGAGTCTTGTTTCCTTTTGGTCCAAAAATAGATGTTTCATTTCCCAGGTAAGTAGGTTCTCCACTAAAAAGAAATATTCTTGTATAGTTGGTTTCTGTCTTCTTGAATTCTGCTCCAAATTCAGCCAACTTCTCATATGTCCTTAACACAAATTTTGAACAGTCGTAGGATTCAAACCATGTCTCCACTCCTTTTCCTGGGCCGGCTTGGACAGTCCACGTCTCGTAATAAATCCCTGTCTCGTTGTCCTGTTTCACCCATTGTGCCATTTTGTTAAACGTGTTTCCTAGTTAAACAACAACAAAAAAGGAAAAAAGAAACCCAGGAACAAAAGTAAACCACTTTGGTGAACATCAAAGCTAAAAATATTAATTTTAAATAAAATGTTCTGGCCTGATTCACACCATGGCCACACATGAATAACAGATTAAATTTCCAAACCTGTATCTTACAATAGGAATCCAAGCTAGCTGCCTTTTTCTTCTGTTACTTTGCATGGGTAGAGCACTCATCTGGACACATGGATGGCCAACAGAGCTAGGCCTCCACATCGCACTTTCTTACTTCATTAACCTTTCTTTGGTCACTCACACTTGAGCACACTCAATGATGCCTGGATGCCTTTACTAGTTCTAGGAAAATAAAACACTGCAGTGATTAAAGCCTGTCTCCATAGACTTGAGGGTGCTTGTGTGCGACTTTGAGAAGCCACCGCTGAACTTCAAAACACTACATTGTACCATCAAGAGGTCACCAGACAGTATTAATCACAAGATTTAGACCTTAAAATGCTAAGTACCCGCATACTCAAACTATTTTACAGAAAATTCCTTGTTTATATGATCAATTTATGGGAGAAGGAAAAAACCTTAGATGATGAGGCATGTGGACAAAGGAGAGATGCAAACCGGCTTGGGATGAAAGACAGAAGCTACTTATTTTACCAAATATTGTTAAAGGTGACCTTTCATATTCTCAGGATATTTGGGTCACATCGATTAGAAAATAGGAGGGAAAGATAGAAATTAAGTGTTTTCGAGCCAGGCATGGTGGTGCACGCCTTTAATCCCGTCACTCAGGAGGAAGAGGTAGGAGCATTGCCATAAGTTTGAGGCCACCCTGAGACTACATAGTGAATTCCAGGTCAGCCTGGGCTACAGCAAGACCCTACCTCAGAAAACCAAAAAAAAAAAAAAAAAGAGAGAGAGAGAGAGAGAATGAGAGAGAAATTAAGTGTTTTCAAGTGAAAGACTGGGTTGCATTTAAAGGGCTATAATTAAAGACTTGTCTTTCCTACATGCAGCTCTGTGGTCTTGACAGATCAGTCATGTTGCTTGGTTAAGCCTCCATTTCTTTGTAAAGAGACAAGGGATGTCTTATCCGTCCCACTTAAAATTACTTAAAAGTGATTCCAATTCCATTGTACCAGGTATTTGTTTTAATTCATTTTTACCACGGACAAAGTGGGACAAGAGACTCATCCCCTAGGTGACACTCTGCTGAGGACCAGTTTTGGGGTCAAAGTGTTTGATTCCAGAAGAGCATCCTACAAACGACCTCTAGAAATTACAGCAAGACTGAAACTCTTCCATGGAAGTGAATGATTTGCATATTCATGTGATCATCAAATACTGCCTTATTTTTACAACTTACCAGATATGGTCGCTATTGGGACTAATGTCCCATTTTCCTTCCAGTGGAGATCATCAATTCCTTCAAAAAAGCAGGCAGCTCCTTGGTTACACCAGAAAGGGGCATCCATTTCAGGCCGAAGGTGGGGAAATGTACAGTTGCCAAGCTGGAAAAGCTCATACCATTCCATCGTGTAGTTCTTGCCAGTTAACGTACTCCTGAACCCAATGGCATCATGCATAATTTTCTATGTAGAGAAAATACACGTGTGAACAGATCTGTGGAGCAACCAGGGGTCCAGGTCACCTATTGGGAGAAAGTGTGGTATTCTGCAAGTGCATACCTGTGCTTCTGGGTTACACTGTGGTCCTTCAACTTCCAGGCACCCATCAGTATGGTTTCCGTCCCTGGGCTTCACCTCAGCAGTAATGTGTGTTACGTGAAGATGCATGTAATTTTCTTACAGCTTACAAAAGCCTACATGCATGTCCCAGGAAGGAGCTCTGCCTGTGTGGTGGTTTAAACGTAAACTGGGCCAGCTGCTGTGCTAAGCTAGGAAAGAGCCTACTGTGGGGCTTGGAGATCTGGAAGCGACACTTGCCTGCTTAGCCCTTGCATCCTTCGGAAACTGGGTACAGGAGCTGGGTTCAGATTCGTAATTAGCAAAAGGGATTAAGGGAAATGCATTTGTTACCAACCATAACTTTATTTAGTTTTTGGTTTGTTTGTTTGTTTGTTTGTTTGTTTGTTTGTTTGTTTGTTTTTTGAGACAGGATCTTACCATGTAGCCAAGACTGATTTTGAACTGGCAATCCTCCTGCCTCAGCTATCTGAGTTCTGGGATTACTATGCACCACCGTGGGGGCTTGATGGTAACTATTTTTGACTATGAATTTTAAATGTGCTAAGAAGTATATCAATAAATGTCATATAAAAGTAGCCATTGATTATTCATTCGAATCAATATAATAACTAAATTACTTAAGCAAGTTTCAAGATCAAGATGCATTCTTACCAAGTGTCCCAGGAGGTCTCCATATTTGAATTCCCAAACAGGGGCTTGCAGTCTTAACACTTCAATGACATCATTATCCTTCATAAGTGGGATGGGTGAGCCGGTGGGACAGAAGGTGTACTTAGCCTGACAATAAGGATCCGGCTCCGGACGGAAGGAAAAACGTCTAATAAAGAAGAAAACCATGAACTTAGATTCTAAAGGGAATTTGGCTTTTTCCCACACATTTTAAGCTCAGTAATGTTTTTAGGGAAAACACTTAAAACTCAGATTATAGTGAGTAAATAGAAATGTACATTTTATTTGTTTTCCTATGATCACTTACAAGATGTATTATAAAGCAAATCCTAAAAGGTTTTGTATTTACTTAAGAATTCACATTCATCCATCCAATATGTCCCCATGATGTAACGTGTGCAGGACTAGGCTGGGAAGGAATGAAACAAACTTTCTTGTTCACAAGCCATGGCTTGGAGCTGGGAAGACATTAAGCAAGTCAGAAGGAGCACTGAGGTTAGCACTAAACTAAGGAGACAGCAGTCACCTGGTGAGGACAAGTGGGGCTGAGGAGGCAAAGTCAGAAAAGACTTAGCCTAGCTTGTAAAGTACTTGAGGGTTCATCTGAAAGCTCGTCAGCAGCTGCAGCAGGCCATCACTCAACTTCATGGAATCAGCAGAGACGGGAGAGGTGGGACTAAGTCCTCCAGTTGGGACCTTGAGCCCCAGAGTAAACTTAACAGGATTTTAAGAAGACCTGATAGGACTGACTATTCTGGAAAGTAATCCTTGTGTTTATGAATTAGAAGAAGAGGAAGAGAGAATGGGGAGGGGGGCAAATTCAGGATAAGCCCAGTCAGAAGGGGACTCTAATAATGTTCACAGAAAAGAAGACCCCAGAAGGGAGAAGGTGCCACAGCAAATGGACCAGAGTGAAACCATAGCTGGATTCAGCTCCACACACTACCTGGTCTCCTTCAATACCCTGCACAAGCTAAAAGGAAGAACAAGAAGATGCCCAGGTCCTCCCTCAGCGAGTCCTACAATCCTAAAGGTTCCATCCAGATGTACTTTACTACAATCCTAACGCACAAACAAAAACGAATTTAAGTTCTAATCTGCTGGCTTAAACAAACATATAATTATATGTAGGTTTCGTTTACCCACAGCAACATCTATTTATGTTAAAGTTAATTTTAAAAGCATAACATAAATGCAAACTTCATAAAGGTAAAACATATTTGATGAAGGGGGACATATACTAAATTGTTGCAACTTTTAAGGGATTGTAAGTTATAATCATCCCCTTGGGCTAAACCAGATAGTTGTGGATTTACAATTTCTTCCTTCCTGTATTGGATATTAAATTTTCATTTTCTTGTTTTGGTTTTTCGAGGTAGGGTCTCACTCTAGCCCAGGCTGACCTGGAGCTATGTAGTTTCAGGATGGCCTCGAACTCACAGCAATCCTCCTACCTCTGCCTCCCAAGTGATGGGATTAAAGGCACGTGCCACCATGCCCAGTTTTCTTTTTTTAAATAATTTTTATTTTATTTATTTATTTATTTATTTATTTAGGCTTTTCAAGGTCTTGCTCTAGCTCAGGCTGACCTGGAATTCACTATGTAGTCTCAGGGTGGCCTCAAACTCCCAGCGATCCTCCTACCTCTGCCTCCCGAGTGCTGGGATTAAAGGCGTGCGCCACCACGCCCGGCAAATAAATAATTTTTTAAAAAAAAAAAATTAAAAAAAAAAAGTCCACGACAGACCTGAGCAAGCTGTAAATTTTGTCAAATGTTATGCGGCCACAACTACTGATACAGTATGAAGTGGGTGACAAATGCAATGTTTAACAAGTGGTTTTCACACTATGCCGGGGAGTTCCTGTCATCTCAAAGTCACGAGGTAAACGTACCGTCATCCCCGTGATCAGGCCTGGGCCTCGCCCAAGCGTCCACAGGGATGAAGGACCCAGTAAGGCGCCAGGGGCAGCCAGGCCTCTCAGCTCGCAACTTCGTCCCCAAACTGCTGGGAAGTGACGCCGCGCGGCTGGGGGACCCGAATCCCCCTCGACGCCTCCCCACGTGCGCGCGCAGAGCCCGCGCCACCGCCCACCCGCCGGCCGTGCGCGCTCCCGGGCCCCGCCGCGCTCACTCACTTGTAAGGCACGGGCCAGCGGCGCCGGGAGTGACCGCCCAAGGCTGGGAGCCAGCCCAGCGTCGCCGTCAGCCAGAGCAGCGCCAGCACCCAGCACCGGGACGCGACCCCGGGCCTCGAGCTCCCCGCCGGCGCCATCCGGCCAGTCCGCCAGCTTCCGGCGGCGTCCGAGGAGCTCCCGCCAGCCGAGCGTGCGCGCCGCCGCGAGCGTCCCCGCCCACGTCGCGCCCGGGCCAAGCGCGCCTCCGCGGCAGACGGGGCCGCCTGTGGGGGGCGCGTGGAGCTCGGAGCCCAGCTCCCAGCGACCCGGCTGCTTCAAGGCCCCTTTCCTCCTTGGCCTACCCGGAAGAAGGAGCTTAGGTCCTGACTCTGCAGCTTCATCCGGGCCTGGGACTCTGGCTTGAAATGTACAGGGCGTAAATATCACCTCCTCCAAACAAAACAAAAAAACAAAACTCTTGCTTCTGGATGTCTCCTTTGGGTTAGCCAGCACCGAGCTTTTACTTTGTCAATGAACACTGGACACCCTCCAAGGCTCAGGGGTCCATTGCGGAAGAGGTGGCAGAAAGAATGTAAGAGCCAAAAGATATGAAGGTCTATTTACAATGCACTCTTCCAGATACAAAATGGCCTTGATATTCATGACCTTGCAATGCCTGACCCTATCCACACAAGTCCTTGTTAATGGGAGGAAAAGATGATGACATCAGTATAGAAGAGAGACTAATTGGAACGAAGAAGGGATTCAATGAAAGGTGGATTTGAGAGGGGGATAATGAGGGTGGGGGAGGGAATTATCATAGTTTTATTGTCTATACTTATGGAAGCTGTCAATAAAAAGTTTTAAAAAGCAGGGAGTAGTGGCACAAATCTTTAATCTCAGCACACACAGGCAGAGCACCTCAGAGGCAGAAGTAGGAGGATCTCTGTGAGTTTGCTGCCAGCCTGAGACTACATGGTGAGCTACAGGTCAGCCTGGGCTATCCTGAGACCTTACCTCAAAAAAAGTTAAAAAAAAAAAAATCTCGGGCGGGGGAGGGGGTGACTGGAGAAATGGCTTAGGCCTGTGAAGCCTAAGGACCCTGGTTCAAGGCTCGATTCCCCAGTACCCATGTAAGCCAGCTGCACAAGGTGGTGCATGCATCTGGAGTTCATTTGTAGTGGCTGGAGGCCCTGCTGCACCCATTCTCACTCTCTCTCTGCCTCTTTCTCTCTCTGTTACTCTCAAATAAATAAATAAATAAATAAAAATAAACAACAACAAAAATCTTGGGCTGGAGAGGTGGCTTAGTGGTTAAGGCACATGCTTGCAAAGCCAAAGGACCCAGGTTCTATTCCCCAGGATCCATGTAAGCCAGATGCACAAGGTGGTACATACATCTGGAGTTTGTTTGCAGCAGCCAGAGGCCCTGGCACATCCATTCTCTCTCTCGCTCTCTCTCTCCCTTTACCTTTCCTCAAATAAATAAAAATTAAAAATATATTTTTAAAAATCTCCTTTCCCATAAAATGGTAGATCCCCAAAGGCCAAAAGCTGGGGGGGGGGGTGCAGTGGTGGTGCATACGATGGCACACAGGTGGCAGCATTATTACACATTATTACACATTATTATTATCACATTACTGTTAGTGCTGACCACTGAAGAGACAAAGACAAACTTGATCAATGTTTGACTAATGGGACTCCATTTTGTGTACTCCGCCAATTTGTGCTTAACCCCTCACCCAGCCCCAATTCCAAGAAAAACCATAAAAATTTCCCCTTGAGCTAGAAAACAAACAACTCCTGTATCCTGATAAAAATAAAACCTTTAAGTTTGTTGGTGCCCTTACACTGCAAAAAACATGGAGGGCTTCCACCAATCACGTTAAGGGTCACTCTGTTCTCCCTAGGTAAAATGTCCTTGCAGCTGTTTATGCCACTACTCCATGCTTTTAAAAACTTTTTATTGACAGCTTCCATAAGTATAGACAATAAAACCATGATAATTCCCTTCCCCACCCTCATTATCCCCCTCTCAAATCCACCCTTCATTGAATCCCTTCTTCATTCCAATTAGTCTCTCTTCTATACTGATGTCATCATCTTGTCCTCCCATCACCAAGGTCTTGTGTCAGGCATTGCAAGGCCATGAATATCAAGGCCATTTTGTATCTGGAAGAGTGCATTGTAAATAGTCCTTCAATTCCTTTTGCTCTTACATTCTTTCTGCCACCTCTTCCACAACGGACCCCTGAGCCTTGGAGGTGTGATAGATGTCTCCGCTGTCACTTCTCAGCACTAAGGTGACTTTTGAGTCACCCCAGTGGTCACCACCATCTGAAGAGAAGCTTCTTTTAAACAATAGTGAGAGAAGGGCTGGAGAGATGGCTTAGTGGTTAAGGAACTTGCCTGCAAAGCTAAAGGTTTGATTCCCCAGGACCCATATAAAGCCAGATGTACAAGGTGGTGCATGCATCTAGAGTTTATTTGCAGTAGCTAGAGGCCCGGATACACCCATTCTTTCTCTCTTTTTAATAAATAGAAATGTAACAAGTATTTTTAAAAAGTGATAGCATTAATATATGGGTATAAACATTAAGAAAAGTGCCTAGAGGGCAATTTGGTGGACATAATGTATATGGTTAGGCAGACAACAGCAGGCATGAGCAGGGCTCATGAACACCTCCACCATAGGCTTTTGACTAGATTTTCAGTACCAGGAATGTATTTCCTCCCATGGAGCAGGCCTTCATTCCAATTAGAGAGTGGTTGGTTTTCCCATAACAGACATGCCACTATTGTACCAGTTGGCACATTTGACATGTCTGGCCAACGCTTGCATCCTTCTCATTCCCAAAAGGCTGCATGCAGCTTAGCTCTGGGAAAGAAGATTCTTAATTAATTCTCTTCTTTGAGCCCTTACCAACAAAACAATGCCAAGAATGCAACCGTACTGGTTCTGATGTGATGTTGCTGGCCTGCCATATGCATGCGCCAAATGCTTGTAAATAGTCCACTGAAGGCCCTGTCACATAGTGTTTACTCATTCAACAGGAAAGCAGCCAACATAGGCCCATAGACCAGGACAAGTCCTTCACTTCACCCTTCCCCACACATGAACTAGAACATTCGTGAGCATATTGGAATATGCAAGGTGGATCCTGGGGTCAGAGATGAACACTTCACCCCAATTTGGGTGTACTTTAGAGACAGGGGTGTCACTGCCAGGTCTCCTGAGGGTGCATGGGAATCGATCTTCCCCTAAAAACACACGATTTGTATGTATGTGCCCACATGATGGACCAGGTTGGGGAGTTGGGATATTCAGCAGGGCCCAATTATTTTTCTTTTTTTATTTATTTATTTTTATTTTATTTTTGGTTTTTGGTTTTGTTATTTATTTATTTATTTGTTTGTATTGACAACTTCCTTAACTGAAAACAATATCTCATGGTACTTCCCTCTCTCCTCCCACTTTCCCCTTTGAAACACCACTCTCCATCATAGCCTCTCCCCCTCTCAATCAGTCTCTCTTTTATTTTGATGTCATCATCTTTTCCTTCTATTATGATGGTCTTATGTAGGTAGTGTCAGGCACTGTGAGGTCATGGATATCCAGGCCATTTTGTGTCTGGAGGAGCACATTGTAAGGAGTCCTACTCTTCCTTTGGCTCTTATATTCTTTCCGCCCCCTCTTGTGCAATGGACCCTGAGCCTTGGAAGGTGTGTTAGAGATGTTTCAGTGCTGAGCACACCTCTGTCCCTTCTTGTCAGCATCATGGTGCCTTCTGAGTCATCCCAAGGCCACCATCATCTGAAAAGAAAAGCTTCTCTAACCAAAAGTGAGAGTAGCATTAATATATGGGTAGGAACAGTAAGACAAGTGCTTACCAGGTAGTTTGGTGAACATAGTATATACATTTAGCCAGACACCAGCAGATGTTACACCCCTAGGGCTCATGACTACCCCTGTCGTAGGTTTTCAGTATCAGGGATGTATTCCCTCCCATGGAGGGGGCCTCTAGTCCAATTAGAGAGTGGTTGGTTTCCCCCACGACAGACATGCCATTATTGCACCTGTTGTCTCATTTGGAGGGCCCACATTTTAATCTACTGTCTAAGGCTTTATACTCCTACTTCTCCAAAAACCATCACCAAAACTGCCCCAAGCAGGCCTGGCTGAGAACGACTTGCCCAAAATAAGAGGGGAAACACCATAACTATGAAAGTGGAAATGCAGTCCCTGGTTTGAAGAGCACCTGAGGGATTCTGTGTAGGTCACCCTGAGTATGCCTTAAAAGCCATTCAAGAGATACTGTCCTCCGGAGTCTTACAGATGACAGAAGCATACATCAGAGTGCTCAGTGGAAGCGGCTCAGCTTTTGCCACAGCTACCAGTTGTCATTGGATTATATGAATAAGCCATATGAAAACCTACTGTTATAGTTACCTTCTTGTTGCTGGCACAGATCACCTGACCACAAGCAGCATGTAGGAGGAAGGGGTTTATTTTGGTTTATAGACTCAAGGGGAAGCTCCACAACTGCAGGGGAAAGCATGACATAAGCAGAGGCTGGACATCACCACCTGGCCAATATCAGGTGACCAACAGTAGATTGAGTAAAGGAATGGTGGAGGGAGGGCTAATCAAAATCTAAGAGGATATAAATAAGTCATATGGAACCCTACTTTTCTGGACAATGGAACACTCAGAAGCAATAGATTGTTACTAGAAAATTTTCAGTGCCAGGTATGGGATACCTTCCAGTGGGTTGTTGGCCAGGGAGGTCACAGATACCCCCAAAACATTATAGGCCATTGCCAAGGCCCTTGGTTTCCCAACAGGAATAGATGGTAAGACCCTATTGCTGAAGACTCCACATATTTGGGCTGCATGGTCACTGAGAAATCCTGCTGGAGCTGAGCTGAAAGCCTCCTCCATGTGGACCAGCTGACAGAAAACTGGAAAAAGCTACCCTGCATGCAGTTCAATGGGAGAGAGAGAAAACACCAGTGAAGATACTCAACAGTGGACACTGCAAGCTTTAAATTTGGCTAGCCAGGCCAAATGAGCCAATGGGTGCAATATTGGCATGTCTGTTATGCAGGAAACCAACCATTCTCTAATTGGACTGGAAGCCTACTCTATGGGAGGGAATATATCCCTGATACTGAAAACCTACGACAGGGGTAGTCATGAGCCCTAGGGGTGTAACATCTGCTGGTGTCTGGCTAAATGTATATACTATGTTCACCAAACTACCTGGTAAGCACTTGTCTTACTGTTCCTACCCATATATTAATGCTACTCTCACTTTTGGTTAGAGAAGCTTTTCTTTTCAGATGATGGTGGCCTTGGGATGACTCAGAAGGCACCATGATGCTGACAAGAAGGGACAGAGGTGTGCTCAGCACTGAAACATCTCTAACACACCTTCCAAGGCTCAGGGTCCATTGCAGAAGAGGTGGTGGAAAGAATGTAAGAGCCAAAGGAAGAGTAAGACTCCTTACTTACAATGTGCTCCTCCAGACACAAAATGGCCTGAATATCCATGACCTTGCAGTGCCTTACACTACCTACACAAGACCATCCTAATAGGAGGAAAATATGATGACATCAAAATAAAAGAGAGACTGATTGAGAGGGGGAGGAGGTATGATGGAGTTTCAAAGGGGAAAGTGTGGGGAGGGAGGGAAGTACCACAGGATATTGTCTACAGTTAAGGAAGTTGTCAATTAAAAAAAAAAAACTAACTTCTGTGCTATGCCCAACAGAGTCCTGTTCTGGATGGGATACTGCCCAACTTGTGAATTTCTTACAAGCACCAATTTGGTAAGCCAAATTTGTATGTGTGTGTGTGTGTGCGTGTGCACGAGAACACGTGTGTGTGTGTGTAATTTTTGGTATGTACTAATAAGCTTAGCTTAAAAATAGAATTCCAGGGCTGGAGAGATGGCTTGCCTGTGAAGCCTAAGAACCCAGGTTTGAGTCCCCAGTACTCATGTAAGCCAGATGAACAAGAAAGCACAAACATCTGGAGTTCATGTTCAGTGGCTAGAGGCCCTGGCACGGCAATTTCCTCTGTCTTTTTCTCTCTTAAATAAATAAATAGAATATATGTTAAAAAATAGAATTCCAGTATACATACTGTTGTTGAGAGCCAATATTAGGTAAGTGCTCTGAGCTACACCCTGGTCCTGCAGTTTTGCTTTTCCTACCACTTTATTCAAGGGGAATAAAAAAGAGGTGGCTGAAAGCATCAAATGATCCATCAAAAGTGCACTAGTATCAAGGTTTTGGCACAGGTGACATTTGCCTTAATCCTCCAACTAGCTACTTTTTAGGTTCAGATCAAGAAATGTAGGCTCAGAGGGCTGGGGAAATGGCTTAGCAGTTAAGGCGTTTGCCTGCGAAGTCTAAGGACCGGGGTTCAATTCCACAGATCCCAAGTAAGCCAGATGCACAAGGGGTCGCATGTGTCTGGAGTTCGTTTGCAGTGGCTAGAGGCCCTGGAATGCCCATTTGCTCCCTCTCTCTCTCTGCCTCTTCCTCTCTCTCTTAAATAAATAAATAAATAAATAAATAAATAAATAAATAAAGGTAAATAAATAAATAAAATATCTTTAAAATAAAAAAGAAAGAAATGTAGGCTCAGGGACACTATGCAAATTTCTCAGTGTCACACGAAGCCGTTGGAGTCAGATCTTCAATGCTCAGAGCTAGATTATTCTCCTTCCAGAACTTCCTGTTTTTATTTTCCCTTAGCTTAACCATGCAGGTGGATACGAATGTATTTTCATCAGCAGCTGCTCTTTCCCCTAGTTGCTATGCATGTCATGTGTATTTCTCTTTTCCAATCTGGGCATGGGCCACTGACAGTATTAGGCCATGTAAATATCCTGCCAGGTCAAGGCCTAGAAGCCTTTTCCTGTGAGCCCTGTGACTATGAGTCCAGGTAGACTTCTCCTTGAACTCCTGAAACCACAGTGAATTTCTGCTCAAGGAGATGGGACTACTAACTTAATGATCCAGTAGTGAAAGTGGAGAAGTATTTCCTGGAGATTGCAGATTCAGTTCACTTAATAACAAGAGGACAAAATTCTTTCAGATATCTGGAATACAGAAGAAACCAAAAAACAAAAAAACAACATTCTTTTCTGTGATTGTATAATAAAGCAGGGTTACTACAGGAGCTTTGAACTAAAAACTTACTGCA
This sequence comes from Orientallactaga sibirica, assembly GCA_036365145.1. Taxonomy (NCBI): domain Eukaryota; kingdom Metazoa; phylum Chordata; class Mammalia; order Rodentia; family Dipodidae; genus Orientallactaga; species Orientallactaga sibirica. Next base: position 18,207,301 of record JAEOAD010000024.1, on the reverse strand, counting down.
TTTATGAGACGCAAAATATGAAAAGCGGGACTGGAGAGATGGCTCAGTGGTTAAGGCGCTTGCCAGCAGAGCCTAACCATCTGGGTTTGACTCCCCAGTTCCCACCTAAAGCCAGATGCAGAAAGTAGATAGAGGCCCTAGTGCGCCCATTCTCATTCTCTCTTTCTCTCTCCTCTCTGTCTCTCTCTCTGCTTTCAAATAAATAAATAAAAATAAATAAATAAATAAATAAATAAATAAATAAATAAATAGAAAAGCAGTTGCATCTTCTCTTGGTTTCATCCCCTTTAGACACAGCTCAAGTTCTACCAGGCCACAACCTCTGTGTTTTGAATACGAAGATACTGTCTTCTAATCCTGATGCAGGTGAACGAACAGTATTCAGTATTCTCCGTTAAAAATGTTAAGTTCCACCTCCAGCGTTGCCGCTTGAAAATTTGTTGTGTAAACTTCTTTTTTAAGTTAAAAATTGAAACACGATTGTGGCTCACGATTGACATCGTGTTGAAATCAGTTACATGAAAGTTACTATCATAGTAGTCCTGCCAAGGATAAAATCCTTTTTTTTTCTTGCTCCAAAAGTTAATATTCTGACACTAGTTTACAGCTCCTTGGTGTGCGCTCTCCGCAGAAGCGAAAAGGGCAGGCTGGACATGCACAGCGGGGTTCAGCACGCCTGCAATCCTTGGCATCACTGCTCCTCCCACGGCTCTGCGCCCGAGCCGCCGGGAGGGGGCGCGCGCCGCCCCAGCAGAGAGGCGCGGATCCATCCCTCTGCTTTGTCAAGGGATGCTGCAACAGTCCTCGCGCCAGCCAGCCTCTTCCCGAAGGGTTCAGTGGTTTATAGGGCAACCAAGGGTGAGTCGTGGTCAGCTCGGTGCTGGTACATCTTTGGTGACCTGAAGATAAGAGCCCGGAACTGCAGGAGGCACCAGGGAGTGCCTTCTGCAGGTCCTCCCAGCCCCCCACCTCTCACAGTTCCATTGCCCACTCCGTTGGAGAATTGAGACCCACCCCAAAAGTGGGCAGGGGCTGGAGAGATTGCTCAGAGCTTAAGTCACTTTCCTGCCAAGCCTAAGGACGCAGGTTCGATTCCCCAGTACCCACATAGAGCCAGATGCACAAAGTGACGCATGCATTGGGAGTTCCTTTGCAGTGGCTGGAGGCCCAGGCACGCCATTCTGTCCGTCTCCTCTCCATCTTTCTCTGTGCTTGCAAATTGTAATGTATTTTAAGTGGGCAGCACTGGTATCCACAGGCATCAAAACTGAAAACGGGAGCTGGAGGGATGGCTTAGCCCTTAAGTCACTTGCCTGTGAAGCCAAAGGACCCAAGTTCATTCCCCATGACCCGCATTAGCCAGATGCACAACATAGCACATGCACCTAGGCTTTGCAGCAGCTGAAGGCCCTGGCACGCCCATTTTCTCTCTATATCTGCCTCTTTCTTTCTCTCTCAAATAAATAAATTAATTAAAAAAAAAAAAACCCTAGCTGGGCATGGTGGTGCATGCCTTTAATCCCAGCACTTGGGAGGCTGAGGTAGGAGGATTTTCATGAGTTCAAGGCCACCCTGAGGCTTCATAGTGAATTTCAGGTCAGCCTAGACTTGAGTGAGACCCTACCTCAAAAAAACAAAACAACCCCCACCCCCACCCCCCAAAAAAACCTTAGCTGGGCGTGGTGGTGCATGCCTTTAATCCCAGCACTTGAGAGGCTGAGGTAGGAAGATTGCTGTGAGACTAATTCCATGTCAGTTTGGGCTATAGCAAGAACCTGCCTTGGAAGGAAGGAAGGAAGGAAGGAAGGAAGGAAGGGAGGGAGGGAGGGAGGGAGGGAGGGAGGGAGGAAGGAAGGAAAAGGAAAGGGAAGGGAAGGAAAGGGAAGGAAAGGAAAGGAAGGAAAGGAAAGGAAGGAAAAAGGAAGGAAAAGGAAGGAAAAAGGAAGGAAAAAGGAAGGAAAAAGGAAGGAAAGGAAGGAAAGGAAGGAAAGGAACCTTGGAAATAGGACAGAAGCCAGCCCAGCTCACCTTTCAGTTGCAACAGCCTCTGACACACACTTTTTTTTTTTTTGGTTTTTCAAGGTAGGGTCTCACTCTAGTTCAGGCTGACCTGGAGTTCACTCTGTATTCTCAGGGTGGCCTCAAACTCATGACGATCCTCATACCTCTGCCTCCCAAGTGCTGGGATTAAAGGCATGCTCCACCACGCCCGGCTCATTTTAATCACTTTTAAGTGTTCAATTCATTGATGTTAAGTACATTCAATGTTTCACCAGCATTCAACCTCTCCAGAACTTTTCCATTGCCCCAAAATGAATCTGCATTCATTAAGCAGTGCCTGATCCCCCCCTCCACCTCCCGTCAGCCCTGGTGACATCTGTTCTTCTTTTGGTCTCCATCACCTTGCCTAGGCAAGGCAATTCATAAGTGGAATCATACGATACATTTTCTTTTGGGGTGGCCTCAGTGTTGGCTTTAGCATGTGTATGTATTTCCTTCCTTCACAAGGTTGAATGATATTTCTTTATATGCAGATCCCACGTGGGTGAGACATTTTCACCTTTAGGTTATGAATAATGCTACTGGATGCGTGGGTGTACGAATGAATATCTGTGTGAGCCTCTGCTTTTTTTCTTTTTCTTTTTTTTCTTTCTTCTTTTTTTTTTTTTCAAGGTAGGGTTTCACTCTAGCCCAGGCTGACCTAGAATTCACTATGGAGTCCTCAGGGTGTCCTCAAACTCATGGTGATCCTCCTATCTCTGCCTCCCGAGTGCTGGGATTAAGGGCGTGTGCCACCACGCCCAGTTAGGGTTATTTATTTATTTTTAATATTTATTTATTTGCTAGCAGAGTGAGATAGAGAAAAGACAGAATCAGGCACACCAGGCTTCTATCCACTGCAAACGAATTCCAGACACATGCACCATTTTGTGCATCTGGCTTTATGTGGGTACTAGGGAATTGAACCCTGGTTGTTGGGCTTTCTAGGCAAAAGCCTTATTAACCACTGGACCATCTCTCCAGCCTTAGCCTCTGCTTTTTAAAAATTTATTTACTGTAAACAGAGAGAGGGGGCACACCAGGGCCTCTAGCCACTGCAAACAAACCAGATGCATGTACTCATTTGTGCATCTGGCTTTACACGGGTACTAGACAATTGAAAGTGGATCATTCGGCTTTGCGGGTAAGCACCTTAACTGCTGAATCATCTCTCCAGCCCACCCTGCCTCTGCTTTTAACTCTGCTATGTCTGTGTGCAGGGTTCCTGGGTAACTGTGTATCAAACCTTTTGACAAACCTTTATGGCAGCTGCACCATTCTTTGTAAATAACTAACTCCTTGGTGTTTTCACTTGCTGGATTTGAATTCTATTTGATTTGTTGACAATTTTATGCATATATGCAATGTGCTTTTATCATCATTCCCATTAATTCCTCTTATCCACCTCAACCCTTTCCCACACAACCCCTTCTTCCCAACCAGTCCTTCTCTTTGATGTCTTTTTAAAAACTATTTTATTTATTTATTTAAGAGAGAGAGTAAAGGCAGCGAGCTAGAGAGAATGGGCACGCCAGGGCCTCCAGCCACTGTAAACGAACTCCAGATGCATGTGCCACCAAGTGCATCTGGCTTACGTGGGTCCTGAGGAATTGAACCAGGGTCCTTAGGCTTTGTAGGCAAATGCCTTAACTGCTAAGCCATTTCTCCAGCCCCTCTTTGCTGTCTTTTTCCTCGTGTGTGTGTGTGTGTGTGTGTGTGTGTGTGTGTGTGTGTGTGTGTGCATGCACGTGTATGTCTCCATCACATTGAGTTTAATTAGGGTTGCCTGCATGACCTGGGGTGAGGGGTTATTTACCACAGCACATGCAACTTACCAGTGGTGTAGCCACTGAAGAGTGTCTCCCTTCCCCAGCAACCATTAACTGACAATAATATCTTGGGGAGCGATGGGGGATCTCATGCCTCTCTCCCCCATCCATGATAGAGTGTTGATGGGCCCAATATTGGGTGGGCTTTATGCAGGAAAGGACGGTTGCTGTGAGGTCAGGAATGCACCAGGACTTGAAATCTCCATTCCATCTTTGAGATGAGTTTCCCCAGGAGGAAAAAAAAATTACTTCTTCTAGGTCATTAGTAATTAGTGACAAAGTCAGACTTACATACCAGGCCCTTGTCTCTAAAACTGAGGAAAGGAAATGTCCTTTGAGGGCTGTTACAATTAATATGGCTGTTAGTCATTCACCTGTTCCATAGTCAGTGACTTCCTAGTGGTTAAAGGACAAGAGCCTGCATACCCTGCTCCCTGGGGAAAGGTGTAGTGGGAGTAGATGGGCTTATGTGCCCTTGATTAAATGCCTCAGAACTTGCTAATGGTTCTGAGGGGCCTGCAAGTGCTAAGAACATGTTTCATTCCTTGGGCAGGTGGATTCAATTAGTTCCCCAAACAACTGAGGGCCAATCTGTTTACTGGGTTATTAGTTTAAAATCAAATTCACGGTTTCTTTGCATCTGTTTTTCTTGCCATTCAAAATGTTTTCTCTTCCCAATAATAGAATATATATGAGCTAAAAACTTCATATAGAGATAGGAGCAGTTACTTGATTTTATAAAGCTGAAAATATGGTGGAAAGAGAACGCTTAAGATATTAAAATATACTTTATCAAGTTACAAAGTTTAGTAACAGGAGGCTGGGACTCATGATTTTATGTTTTTTAGCCCTAATGTCAACCTCTTAGAGTCAAACACTAAGACCAGTCTTCCATACGTTAAGGTAAGTTGGCCCACAATTTTTTTTATTATTATTGACAACTTTCATAATTATAAACAATAAACCATGACAACTCCCTGCACTTTCCCTTTCACAACTCCACTCTCCATCATATCCCTGCTCCCTTTCAATGAGTCTCTTTTTTATTTTGATGTCATCACCTTTTCCTCCTATTATGATGGTCTTGTGTAGGTAGTACCAGGCACTGTGAGGTCATTGATATCCAGGCCATTTTGTGTCTGGAAGAACACATTGTAAGGAGTCCTATGTTTCATTTGCCTCTTACATTCTTTCTGCCACCTCTTCCACAATGGACCCTGAGCCTTGGAAGGTGTGTTAGAGATGTTTCAGTGCTGAACACTCCTTGGTCACTTGTTCTCAGCAATATGATGTCTTTTGGGTCATCCCAAAGGTCACCACCATCTGAAAAGAGAAGCTTCTCTATCCAAAAGTGAGAGTAGCACTAATATATGGGTATGAACATTAATAGAAGTGCTTACCAGGCAGTTTGGTGAATACAGTATGGACATTTAGCCAGACACCAGCATACATTACAAAGCTAGGACTCATGCACAAGGTAGAATCCTCCCACCTCATTTCATTTTCTTTAGCAAATTCCTCACCCACTCATGCAGTGAGTGCTTTCTGGGGTCATTCTAAGTCCTGTGCAGTTGACAGGTGAGATTATCAATCATGACTCTCTTCTCCATATGAGGCTGTGTCATGCCTTTGACAGTGTGTACGATTATAGTGTTGTAATTAGTACGGTACCTTTTTAACAACCATACTCTTTTATTAAAGTGGTTTTTGCATATATAAATATTTAGGTTAGAGACATGAAGTTGGTACATCGAAATTTTTCACCATATGGGTCTGTCAAACCTCAGCCCCATTTTAAATGGGCTTCTGGAAAGGAGTGCTTTTGTTTCACTCCTCTCTTTCACCTTGTTGATGTAGGAAGCTTTGTGTGTGTGTGTGTAAATGTGGTATACTTTCATGTGTGTATGCATGTTTGTGTATGTGGGCACAAATGTGTGGGGTGCACGTGTGTGTGGAGGCCAGAGGTGATGATGGGTGTCTCATTGTATCATTGTCCACCTTATTATTAAAATGTTATTTATTTGCAAGCACATTAAGAAAAGGGGGGGCTGGAGAGATGGCTTAGCAGTTAAGGCACATGCCAGCGATGCCTAAGGACCCCAGTTCAAATCTCCAAGTCCCATGTAAGCCAGATGCACATGGTTGTGCATGCGTCTGGAGTTCATCTGCAGTGGCTAGAGGCCCTGGCATGGCCATTCTCATTCACTCACTCACTCTCTCTCTCTGTCTCTGATAAATAAATAAAAATAAAATCCTTAAAAAAGAAAAGAAAAGGGGTGGAGGCCAGGCACACCAGCACCTCCTGTCACTACAAACATGTCTACCTTGTGCATCTAGCTTTACATGGGTGCTGGGCAATGGAACCTGGACTACAAGGATTTGCTGGGAAACACTTTTAACCACTGAACCATCTCTCCAGCTTGCTGAAACACATTTATTTATTTATTTATTTATTTAAGTAATTTTTTAAAAGGTTTTTTGTTTGTTTTTTGTTTTTTGAGGTAGTGTCTCACTCTGGCCCAGGCTGACCTGGAATTAACTATGTAGTCTCAGGGTGGCCTCAAACTCACGGCGATCCTCCCACCTCTGCCTCCCGAGGGCTGGGATTAAAGATGTGGGCCACCATGCCTGGCTTAAAAATTAATTTTTAAAAAATATTTTATTTTTATTTATTTGGGGGCTGGACAGATGGTATAGTGGTTAAGGCATTTGCCTGCAAAGCCAAAAGGATCCTGGTTCAATTCTCCAGGACCCATGTAAACCAGATGCACAAGGGGCACATGCACCTGGAGTTCATTGCAGTGGCTAGAGGCCCTGGTGTGCCCATTCTCTCTCTCTGTCTGCTTCTCTTCTATCTCTCTCTCTCTGCTTGCAAATAAATAAATAAAGATTTTAAAAAATTATTTATTTGAGAGAGAGAGATAGAAAGATACAGAAATAGGAAGGGACAGAGAGAGAGAGAGAAAGGGTGGGTGCGCCAGGGCCTCCAGGCACTGCAAACGAACTCCAGATGTGTGCGCCCCCTTGTGCATCTGTCTTACGTGGGTCCTGGGGAGTCCAACCTGGGTCCTTTGGCTTTGCAGGCAAGTGCTTTAACTGCTATGCCATCTCCAGCTCTAAAATTAATTTTTTTTCTTTTTTCTTTTTTTTTTTTGGTTTTTCAAGGTAGGGTCTCACTCTAGCCCAGGCTGACCTGGAATTCACTACGTAGGCTCAGGGTGGCATTGAGCTTATGGCAATCCTCTTACCTTTGACTCCCGAGTGTTGGGATTAAAGGCATGCACCACCACGCCCGGCCTAAAATCAATTTTTAAAAATTTCTTTTTTTGCAAGCAGTGGGAGAAGAGAGACAGGGCAAGCATGGCATACCAGGATCTCCAGTTGCTGCAAATGGACTCCAGATGCACGTGCTACTTTGTTTATCTGGATTTATGTGGATTCTGGGGAATCAAACCCAGGTCTTTAGTGTCTTTGCAGGCAAGTGTCTTAACAGCTGGACCATCTCTCCAGCCCCCTGAAACACTTCTTCAAAAATTATATCTTAATTGGTTTACCAATAATAGGCTTCCATATGGCTTATTCACATATCCTTGGTTTTGATTCATCCTCCCACCATCCCATCCCTCCCTAATCCCCACCCCTGCTTAAACCCTGCCCTCCTGTGCTTGCTCCTATGTGCTCCCATGTGTTCCAGTGTCCTCTCACAGTAGCTGCCACTGCCTCATCCTAGCGCCTTGTTCTCTATAGACACTCTGACTTTCAGCTGCTCATCTAGAAATTTGAAGCTCAGATCTGCAAGTCAAAGAGAGTGTGCAGCTGTGGCGTTCTGTGATGTGAACTCTGGGATGAGGACGCAGAAGCCTTGTCCACCTGAGCACCTGTCTTAGTGTGCTGCTGCTGGCACTGTGCTCACTCCCCTGCAGTGCTGGGGGAGGGTGACTGACTGTCCTGGCTGGGACAGACTAGCTTAGGCTTCCCATGCCCAGGTCCTTGTAGGCCCCTTGAGCTTACCCTGCCCCAGTTTCCACTGGATGGGGTCCTCTTCTCTGGATTTTGATCCATGGCAGCCACTGCTGAGATTTATGTGGTAAAGTGTGTGAAGCTGGGCATTAGGAGACAGACAAGGCTCTCATTCCAAGGTCCCTGTTATTCTGAGAGGGGGATACAGTTAGGGTAACTGGACCCTTGAAGGTTAAAAAAAAAAAAAAAAAAAAAGCACAAGAAAGTCTGCACTTGCCAGAAATCCAGAATGATCTGACTTCTTATCTCTTGCCTAGTTCCCTAGACCTGTTTCTCCACAAGCAGCCAGGACCCCTCCTGGGAGAGAGGTCTTCATAAGATTTAAGCATTGTGGTTGGTCAAGTTCGTCCCCTGGAACTTGGTACCAGGGCCAGCCTCTTCCTGAGACAGCCCCTAGCCCTAACCAACCAGCTGTGTCCCTGGTTCACCTGAGCCAGAAGACAGGCCACCACCCTAAAGTTATAAACACCTTTACAAGGGGAGGGCAGGCTCTCTGACCACTTGAGAACTTCCAGCTGTGGGTAAGCTTTTCCCTCAGCCAGGGCGCCTAGGCCTTACTCTCCACATGGGTTCTTTATTCCCTCCAGCTCCCCACATGGCAGGAGCTCCTTGAACTTTCTTTCTGTGGTTTTTCCAGGCACTCCACGTGGGATCTCTAGCCATGTGAGTGCTTTTCCTTGGCGCTGCACTTCCCTCACAAATGTAATAATTTAATCATTAACCTTCTCAGTCTTTTTTTTAGAACGAACGTGGGGTTTGGGGCTCAAGGACTTTCCTACACCCCTAGTACCCCGTTACAGTTCCTTGTAGAAGCCTCTGGTTGATCTTCAGTCCTTGTCGTGCACTTTGTTTTGTTTTGTTTTGTTTTGTTTTGTCCTGCACTCTTCTTGCTCCCCTGCATGGCTTGGAGTTGCTATGGCATGGTCAGGTGTTTCCTCCTGGTCAAATGCCACTGGATGCACAGCCATCATCAGCCATTGGCTGGGGGGAGTGGGACTCAGCCAGGGTTGCTCCACCAAATGTCCTTGTCCTGTGTCTCTGGAAGGCCACCCCAGGCTGGCTGCTGCAGGGGAATGGCTGTCACCCAGGTAAGGGCTGCTTGATCCTGTCTGTCATGAAGTCGGTGCTTGACAGTGAAGCTGCCTTGGACCTGCTTCTGTATCCAAGTTCAGTGACTCTCTCTTCTAGTGTGACTTGTACTCCGAAAGTCAAAGAATGTGCTGCGATTCGGAAAGCCCAGCACTGTTTTCAACCTTGCTAATTTTTCTCATTTTCAGAAAAAATATTATTTCATTGTCTTTTGAAATTGTGGGATATTTTTCCTGTTAAATTGAACATATCAGCTGTGGTAGTTTGATTCAGGTGTCCCCCATAAACTTAGGTGTTCTGAATGCTAGTCTCCCAGCTGATGGCAATTGGAAATTAAAGCCTCCTGGAGGTAGAGTATTGTTGAGGGCGGGCTTTATAGCCAGCTTCCCCTTGCCAGTGTTTAGCACACTCTGCTGTTGCTATGGTCCATGTTATTTTGACCAGGGGATGATGTCCACCCTCTGCTCATGCCATCATTTTCCCTGCCATCATGGAACTTTCCGCTCAAGCCTATAAGCCAAAGGAAACCTCTTTTTTTCCCACAAGCTGCTCTTGGTTGGGTGATTTCTACCAGCAGGGTGAACCTGACTGCAACAGTAAAATGGTACTAAGGAGTGGAATTGCTGCTAGACACCTGACTGTGTGGTTTTGGTCTTTTGGAGTTGATTTTCAAGAGGATTTGAAACCTTGGCCTAAGAGACGCCTTGCAGTGCTGTAAGTACAGCTTGATGGACTGTTCTGCTCAGAGTTGAAAGGCCTGAATACAGTAAGAACTACGGACTGTGAGGTTTGGCTTATGAGGGAGAGAAGGAGCTTTACTTGGACTTGGCTAGCAGTTGGTGTGAGACGCTTGCTGTTATGCCCGTGTCCTGAGAAGTTGTGCAGGGTTGCTTTGGGTAGAAATGAACTGATGTGAGCAGAGGGATGTGACACAGAAAAAATGAAATCTTTGGGCCTAAACTGCTGCCCATTCACCTGCAAATTTTTTGGGAGATTATAATTTTTGAGATTGAGCCAGCTGACCTGCCCTGGGGCAACAGGAAGAATGTAGACTCTTTTGAAGGGGCCTGAATGCTGAAGGAGTGTCCTGTTCTTCAAAGTCTGCTTTATTCCTCCCTGGAATAACAAATTGTCGCTCTACCTGGTATTATGGTGTATAAGAAATGCAGGAAAGAGAGTCATTGAGATTATAATGTGATCTTGTAATTTAGAAGTGGCCATGGGCAGTGTGAAGCAGGTTTGCTGGATGCCTCTATGGAGATCCCATGGGGCCACGAGGATGGACCTTGGGTTGTAGTGGAGACCCAGTGGAGATGCCGGTACCATGAGATGGCTGCCAAGAAGGGCTGCTGGCCCCAGATGAAGTTTTCCAGGACCATAAGTAGCCTAGCTGGAGGGGCGGAATTGGAACTCCAGAGAATTGTTGCTGGTTAGAATTATCGCTCTTGGAGATTTGTCATTGACTAGAGTTGTTGGACTTGGAGCTACAGAGTTGTTTTAAATCTTGTATTGGTTGAATATTTCTTTGCTTTGCCCAATGCCATCCTTTGCAGTGTGAAATGTTTATTCTGTGTCATTATGGGTTTTTGGAAAGACTTTTTTTGGTATTATGGCTCAGTTAAAAGATCTTGGATTATGGGGATGTATGAACATCATTAGGATTGATAAAAACTATGGGGACTTTGAAAGTTGCATGAATGCATTGCATTTTACATCATGTATGGTTATCAGTTTATGGGGGCCAGGGGCAGAATATGGTGGTTTGATTCAGGTGTCCCCCATAAACTTAAGTGTTCTGAATGCTAGTCTCTCCAGCTGATGGCAATTGAAATTAAAGCCTCCTGGAGGTAGAGTATTGTTGGGGGCGGGCTTATGGGAATTAGAGCCAGCTTCCCCTTGCCATGTTTGACACACTCTCCTGTTGATATGTCCATCGTATGTCGGCTGGGGGTGATGTCCACCCACTGCTCATGCCATCATTTTCCCTGCCATCATGGAGCTTTCCCCTCGAGCCTGTAAGCCAAAGTAAACCTCTTTTTTTCCCCACAAGCTGTTGTTGGTCAGGTGATTTCCACCAACAGTGTGAACCTGACTGCAACATCATCCCATTAAAAATATTTTATTCACTTGTTTGATAGGCAGAGAGAGAGAGAGAGGAAGAGGCAGATAGACAGAACAGGCACACAGATAGACAGAACAGGCACACCAGGGCCTTCATCTACTGCAAATGAGTTTCAGGCACATGCTCCACCTTGTGAATCTGGCTTATGTGGGTCCTAGGGATTCAAACGTGGGTCCTTAAGCATTGCAGGCAAGTGTGTGTGTGTGTGTGTGTGTGTGTGTGTGACAAATGGTGGTCGGGTCTTGGTGGGGATTGCATTGACTGTGTAGATTGCTTTTTTTTTTTTTTTTTTTTTTTTTTTTTTTGTTTTTGTTTTTGTTTTTCAAGGTAGGGTCTCACTCTGGCACAGGCTGACCTGGAATTAACTATGTAGTCTCAAGGTGGCCTCGAACTCACGGTGATCCTCCTACCTCTGCCTCCTGAGTGCTGGGATTAAAGGCGTGTGCCACCACGCCTGGGTTTTTTTTTTTTTTTTTTTTTTTTTTTAGGTAGGGTCTCACTCTAGCTCAGGCTGACCAGGAATTCACTTGGTAGTCTCAGGGTGGCCTCCAGCTCACAGCAATCCTCCTACCTCTGGCTCCTGAGTGCTGGAATTCATCTCTCTGTCTACCTCATCTATTTGTGGCAATTGTGAATGGGATTGTTTCCCTGGTTTCATCCTCAGCGTGTTTGCTATTGGCTTTACATGGGTACTGGGGAATCCAACTAGCGCCAGCAGGCTTTGCAAGCAAACACCTTTCACCTCTGAGCCATCTCCACAGCCCATATTGGATATTGGTATATAGGAAAGGTACTTAGTATTTTTTGTTGTAAACTAAAAAAAAAAATTCATGTGTTTATTTGGGGGGAGAGAGAGAACAAATGAATGAACATGAGCAAGCCAGGACCTTCAAGTCATCAGGCATTACAAGCAAGCATCTTTGACCACTGAGAAATCTCCAGCCCTTTTAAAAACTTTTCATTGAGGCTGTGGCAATAGCTTAGCAATTAAGACACTTGCCTGTGAAGCCTAAGGACCCAGGTTCAATTCCCCAGGACCCACATAAGCCAAATGCACAAGGTAGCACATGTGTCTGAAGTTCATTTGCAGTGGCTGAGGCCCTGGTGTGCCCATTCCTTCTCTCTCTCCCTTTCTCTTTCTCTTAAATAACTGCATAAAAAATTTAATTACCTTTATTGACAATTTCCATAAATGAAGACAATATACCATGATCATAACCCTCTCCCACCACCCTCCCTTCCCCCACCACGATCCTCCTCCATTGAATCTCTTCTTTCTAACTAGTTTCTCTTCAATGTTGATGTCTTCATGTTTTTCCCTCCTATCATGCAGGCCTTGTGGAGGTAATGTTAGCCACCTTAAAAATCATGAATATCCTAGACACTTTGTGTGATAATTTTTTTAGCTTAATTTTATTTATTGGCAATGTGTATAATGTATTTTGACCATAATCATCTCCCATTACCTTCTTTTCTTTGTCCCACTGAACTCTTCCTCCTTCCCACCTAGTAGTCACTCTTCTACTTGGACGTCTTTGTGACTGTGTGTGACCGTGTGTGTGAATGTTTCAGTTACACAGTTTAATGAGGGTTGCTTACACAAGCATGGTGGTGTTTATTTTCTAGAGTTCATTCAACCTTCCACTGTCTGCAACATTGAATAAAATGTCTACCCCTTCCCCAGCAGCCACTATGTTTTAAAATATCAGTCCCTTTTATTTCTTTTCATAGCCCATTTTTAATTGGGTAATTTGTCTTCTTGATGTGTAGATTTTGGAGATCATTACATATCCTAGACATTAATACCCTGTCAGATGTGTCATGTGGGAAGATGGGTTCATTCTGGTGTATATTTCAAAGAAGGTAGTCTGGCATAGTGCAGAAACACATTGGCAGAATTGTGAAGCACCTGCTCATATCACATCACATCCTGTCAGCAAGCAGAGAGGGGACAGGAAGTGAAGCTGAGCTGTAAGACCTCAACCTGTCCTCTAATGACTGACCTCTAATGGCTTCTCCTGAAGGCTCCACAGCCCTCCAGTGCAGCCCCAACATTTGAGACATTCAGACAGCAGCATGACCCTTATAATAACTTAACCAACTATCAGACTACCTAAGCCTGCCTGGGGTCCCAAAGAAGTGCTGCAGTCAAATGATAAATGATAGGCTGTGTGACGGCACTGCCCACGCTTGAGAATCTGTTTTGCCAGAGCTGTGTGATCTCCAGCAAGTTATTTTTGTTTTTATACCTCAACTTCTCTCATTCGTGTATATGACCAGTAAATGGACCTTTTTCATAAGTCGAGTTCTTTGTGTTCAAGTCTTTTAATTCTTTATGTTTGCATGTCTTTTATTTTTCTTACTCCTTTCACAAGGACATCAAACATAATATATTTCATATTAAATCCCTGTTATCTCCTCACACAATTTAGTTTTCTTTCCCCTTAATCAGATGTACCACCTTGTATTCACTTTCTTTTTAAAAGCTTGGGGTCCACCTTAGCTGATCCCTAGTTAAGACTTACATCTGTTCTTTCACCCAGTCTGGACCAGTTCTGAGTCCATTTCCATCTCCACAACTGGCATCTTTTACCCAAACTTTTGACTACCCTCCCTCCACGATTCCAGTCATAGTCCCCTCCTGCTGTACCCTCCACCCTGACACATAAGAAGATGCTCAAGTTGAGACTTCAGTGGACCTTGGCAAGCATTCATCTCCCAACTTCGGTTCAGTTTCTGGGCTGAGCAAACATCAGTACTGATGAAATGCTCCATGACACTGATTTTTATTTATTAGTTGAATACCTGTTTCCTGTGTGTCCAGCACCTGCCAGATTGTGGAAAGACATTCCAGTTTCATGGGAGTCAGAGTGTGCAGTATCAGGATGGACTCTTCCAGGTGACAGCTGTCACTCCATGGGACAATGAAGAGGTTTAACTCCTTCCAGGGATCGAGACAACAATCTGAGAAGTACATTTAAAAGAGAGGTCCAAAGCACAGGGAGTCGTTATCCTGGTGAATGTACTGATGAGGGAAGTGTTAGGGGGAGGTTTTGACACAGAAAATAGTTTGATCAAAGGCAAGAAGAACAGTGGTCTATCCTAGGAATCAACATTTTAGTATAGCTGAATAGAGGCCAGAGTTTAAGATCAACAGTAGCAGGAGACCAAAGGGAAAAGACAGCAGGGACTTCTTTTGCCACCGATTTCACTGATCATAGGCCTTGAGCAGCGTAGAAGCTGGGATCATGTCAGCCAGATATTTGAACTCTGAATTTCTTCTCCAGGGCCATAGGTGTATAATTGGATGTCTTTATACCTGTTTTTTAGTCAGAAGAGTAAGAATGGGTACCTTGGACTTAATTTTTACTTGCGGTCTGTATCTGCTGTTTTGGACATTGGCGTATTGGGCACTTCTCTGTGTTTGAGGCACTGGGACAGAACCCAGAGCCTCTCATGTGCTTGGCAAGTACTCTATGTTGAGCTATACCCCCAGTCCTCTCCATCAGACTCTCTGCTTTTCACCATTTAATATTCACATCATGGAATAGCTTTCCTTTTCCAGACCTCCTCATTGTAGATTGACTTCCTTTGCCACATGCCTATACGATGACAAGTGTGTTGGCCCTCTTGGGTCAGGTGCATGTGGAGGTGCACATGGTGGGTCTGGCAGCTGTTCTTTCCTCTGCAGTTACTCATTGGCACTGTGGGTCTGTGTCCATCTTGCAAGCATAGTTAATGGGAAGTGTTCTGGGAGCTCGATCATTGGTTATGTGCTGTTTCATTGGAGTTATGATCGTTCAAGGCTGAAGGCCAAAAGCACATGGAAAACTCACTAAAAGAAAGTTACTATGAGGACTTGCTTCAAAACAGTCAGCTCACATTCCCCAAGATTCTTTGTGCCCTGCTCCACTGTGGCTGTGAGTGAGTTTGTTTTCACGCTGACATGTTTATAGTCTAAGTTTCAGCTTTGGAGATCAGCATCATAACAAGCATCCAGGTGATGGCTAACAGAGTTCATAATCACTAGTAGGATTGATGTGGAAACTGAACAGACAGTAACAGCATTCTAGTCGTCCACTGACCAGAGTTGTCTGAAATCCATGGTTTTGTGGTCTCTGTTCGTTCATTGCCACTACAAGGAAATTTTGACACTTTACAGTTACCTACAGAAATGGCTTTCAAAAGATAATTTCACAAATGACCAAAACATCCAGTTTCATTTTTGAGTGTCTGATACGGAAATAAGAAAAGGAAAACTACTTTTTTTTCTTAGAGGACCTATACTAGGGCAGCCCCTTGAAATGGCATCATGTGATCACCTTAAGTGCTCCCATGATGAGGTATGTTCCTTTGTTACCTGAGGGTAGGGTAACGACTATACTACAGAGGCTTGGGGAAACTGGTCATTCCTTAAGAAACCTGTAATAGCTGTGCCAATTGCACCATCTAGTGAAGGCAGCAGGTCACTGCAGATTCTACTTTTGTCAGAAAAAAAGAGAAAATGCACTTTCAAACTTCTTGTAAAAAAAAAAAAAGTGGATTACTGAAGCATAGACTTTTGGAAAAGCGAATAAATGGAAGATAATTTAATCCATCTTGTCCATTTACATATTGGGACTAGAGTCTAAAGAGGTGAAGTGATTGATCTCATATTGTGGCTAGTTAGTAGCAAAACATCTGGCTCTTGTTTTCCAGGTTAGCATTTTGCATCTTCATTACAGTGAACTATGCTTGTATTTTACAGGGATTACTGTCTTAGGTTTGTGGCTTAGACATTTAAGGCAAACACAGTAGATAAGAAGAATGTAAAGAAACTTTCATAATGCACATGTTATGGGTAACATGCTCTTTTGAACCTGATTTCATCACCCAGAGAAATGCGTATTTATTTTATGAAAGGGAGGGAGAGAATTGGCATGCCGGGGCCTCTAGTCACTGTAATCAAACTCCAGATGCATGTGCCACATTGTGCACATGTGTGACCTTGTGTGCATGCATCTCTTTGTGTGTCTGGCTTATGTGGGTTCTGGGGAGTTGAATCTGGGTCCTTAGGCTTCACACACAACCATAGTAAACACTAAGCCATCTCTCCAGCCCTGAGTATTAGTTTGTAGTTGCCATGATTGAGTTAAGACTGTTGAGCCTCATGATTAAACTTTTGAGAGAAAGAACTGTATGTGAAAATTTATTTAAAATGTACTTTATTATATTGAATGAAGAATTGACATCTGGCAATCAAAAATGCAGAAAACATGAATAATAATGGGCTTGGAAAACATTTTTCATTTTATAAGTCTTGTAATTTCAATGTTCTCCCCATGATTTCTGCAAATATCATGAGAGCTTGTTCTTTTATGTTTTGTTTTTAATTATTTTATTTCAGAGAGCAAGAGAGAAAAAGGCAGAGAGAGAGAGAGAGGGAAGAATGGGCATGCCAGGACCTCCAGGTACTGAAAACAAACTCCAGAAGCGTGCACTACCTTGTGCATCTGGCTTACTTGGGTCCTGGGGAATGGAACCAAGATCCTTTGGCTTTGCAGGCAAATGCCTTAACTGCTAAGCCATCTCTCCAGACCTGGCTTGTGCTTTTATATTTACTCTGCTTGTAGTCTCAAGATAGACCAAAGACAGCCAGGCATGGTGGTGCACGCCTTTAATCCCAGCACTCGGGAGGCAGTGGTATGAAGACTGATAGGAGTTCAGGCCATCCTGAGACTGCATAGTGAATTCCAAGTCAGCCTGGACTAGAGTGAGACCCCATCTCCAAAAAAAAAAAAAAAAAAAAAAAAAAAAAAATTCACTCCCATCACATCCTCACAATTCCCCTTTCCAGAGAGAATCTTTAGACATGAAAGCCATGGTCCATTATATGCATGACAAACCACTTGTCCCATTTTATTATTTATATACTTTACTTATTTGTGTGAGTGACAGGCAGATCGAGAGAGAGTATGTGTTTGCTAGGGCCTCTAGCCACTGCAAAGGATGGCATCTGGCTTTATGTGGGTACCAAACCTGGGTCCTTTGGCTTTGCAGGCAAGTGTCTTAACTGCTAAGCCATCCCTCCAGCCCCAACTCATCCCATTTTAGGCATTCCTGTGAGGTTCCAACCCTTTGACAACCTGCCAGAGGAGGGTTTCATAGGACACTTTGACTCATGTGGCCTCTACTGGGACATGGACTGACTTTCCTACTCTTTTTTTTTTTTTTTTTGTTTGTTTTGTTTTTTTTGAGGTAGGGTCTCACTATACCACAGGCTGACCTGGAATTTACTATGTAGTCTCAGGGTGGCCTCCAACTCTGCCTCCTGTGTTCTGTGATTAAAGGCATGTGCCATCACACCCAGTTGTTTTAGTTTAAAACAGTCTCATTAAATTCACTCTGTACTCCAGGCAGGCCTGAAGCTTGCAATCCTTCTGCCAAGATGACAGGCTTCTACCACCAGACCTGTCTGGAAGATTTTTCTTGCTCTTTTTTTAAAAGGCTTTATATTAAAAAATATATTTTATTTAGTTATTTGAGAGAAAGAGGGAGAGAGAGAGAATGGTGTGCCAGGGCCTCCATCCACTGCAAATGAACTCCAGATGTATGTGCCCCCTTGTGCATCTGGCTTACGTGGGTCCTGCAGAATCAAATTGGGATCCTTTGGCTTTGCAGGCAAAGCCTTCACCACTAAGCAATCTCTCCAGCTAAAATATTAATTTATTTTTATTGACAACTTCTTTAATTGTAGACAGTATCCCATGGTACTTCCCTCTCTTCCCCTCCTTTCCCCTTTGAAATTTCAGTCTCTTTTCAGTTTCATGTCATGATCTTTTCCTCCTATTATAATGGTCTTGTGTACAGAGTATCGGGAACTGCAAGGTCATGGATATCCAGGCCATTTTGTGTCTGGAGGAGCACATTGTAAGGAGTCCTACTCTTCCTTTGGCTCTTATATTCTTTCCAACCCCTCTTCTGCAATGGGCCCTTAGCCTAGGAGGTGGGTTTGAGGTGTTTCAGGGCTGAGCACTCCTCTGTCACTTCTTCTCAGCACCATGGTGCCTTCTGAGTCATCCCAAGGTTGCCATCATCTGAAAAGAAAAGCTTCTCTAACCACAAGTGAGAGTAGCATTAATATATGGGTGTGGACATTAAGAGAAGAGCCTACAGGCATTTTGGTGAGCATTATATATACATCTAGTGTAACACCAGCAGACATTACACCCCTAGGGCTCATGACTATCTGTGTCATAGGTTTTCAGTATCAGGGATGTATTCCCTCCCATGGAGTGGGCCTCCAGTCCAATTAGAGAGTGGTTTGTTCCCCCACCCCCCGCATAAGAGACACGCCACTATTGCACCCATTGGCTCATTTGGCCTTGCGGGCCAAATTCAAAGCTTGCAGTGTTCACTGTTGAGTACCTTCACTGGTGTTTTCTCTCTCCCCTTGAACTGCCTGCAGGGTAGCTTTTCCAACTTTCTGTCAGGTGGTTCACATGGAGGAGGCTTGCAGCTCAGCTCCAGCAGGTTTTTGCAGTAGCTAGAAGTCCTGGCATGCCCATGTTCTAACTCAAAATAAAATCCTAAAAATACTTTAAAAGGGCTTGAGAGATGGCTTAGCAGTTAAGGAGCGTGCCTGAGAAGGCTAAGGACCCCGGTTCTATTCTCCATGTCCCATGTAATTTAGTTTATGTTCCTGGAATAGATCTAGGAAGAGGTAAATTAGGTTATTAACCCTAACCTGGGCATGGTGTCAATATCACAAGCCACGCAGACCTTTTAGAAAACTCAAGTAGCCCAAGAATTCCTGCTTCCTAATATCCATCAGTGTGAGACAATTTCCTCCATCCTCAAGTTTCCTTCACTTCCTCTATTCAGCACCATTTGATGTTTTAAAATCATTTTTAAATCCCCAGAGTCCCAAACACCAGCACTGTGATGGCCTTGTAAGTAATGGGGTAAACCCCTCATGACATCACAGAATATTTATGAGTAAAAAGCTGTAATGAGATCATAGCCACATATCTCATTTTAAACTGCCAGTCACCCTGGGAGGACATATGTGACCAGAAATTAAGCCCATGCAGCTGAGTACTGCCATGACCCCTTAAGGAGGAGAGCAAGTGAGCATACCCTTATGACCTTACCTTGCCCAATAAATATCAGCTGCCATAGTTAAAGAAGTCATAGCTTGCCAGACACCCTGTGCTGCCACCAGAAGGGGACCCACACTTGTAAACCATTCCCCAGTGTGGACCTACAGCTGCTCATTTCAGCTCTTTTACAAAGACAGGGTAGCTTCCTCCCCTACCAGTGCTATTCCTCCAAGTGTTGTGTCCAGTGTCGGGAGCCATTTACCTGAACACCTGTTTGTTCATGGCCTGTGTACATTTTTACATTGGACTAATGAGAAGCAGCATAAGATTAGAGACCTGCTGAGGCTCTGGGGACTGAGAAGGGAGTATCTTCTGACCTTGAGGCCAAATTTGACTGTTCCTTGATTCATGTTGGACGACGTGGCTTTCTCCAGAAATGCTGTGAAAATGTTATGATTGTATAAAAAAGCTAAAGTAAATAAAGTCGGGGCCTCGGTATTCACTGACAGCCCTCCTGAGTTTATCTTTTCTCTTGTCTTTTTTCTTAACCCTCACTCCCCACTCAGGTACTGTTTGATTCTGCCGGTGAGCTCCAGCAGTCCAGCTCATTTGTCCTCACTGTCACTCTTGCCGCCTCTGTTTTGGTTCTGGAGACATTACTGAACTTTGCCATTTGAGGCGCAGATAAAATATCTGAAGGAGAAGAAAAACTTGGATCTTTCAGAAGTTAAACTCAATATATCTCAGGTACTTTGACCCCAACCAGTGGGTTCAGTGGAGGGTTCACCTACCAGAGGGGAGAAACTCTGCTAAGTCATCTTTTAAAACCTAACAGTCTAGAGCTGGAGAGATGGCTTAGATGTTAAGGCACTTGCCTGCAAAGCCAAAGGACCCAGGTTCAATTCTCTTGTCCCCACTTGAGCCAGATACAAAAGGTGGCACATGTGCCTGCAGTGCCTCTCAATCAATCAATAAAAAACACAATGGTGCAGCAAACTGCTGAGAAGGTGGGTGTGATAGGACTGATCAAGGTAAGGAAGCCTTCCACTCCTTCAGTTTAGAGCACACCTAAAACCCCTAACCCTTGGTATTAGCTAACATAAAGCCTATCTAAAACCCAGTCCTAGCTGGGTGTGGTGGCGCACGCCTTTAATCCCAGCACTTGGGAGGCAGAGGTAGGAGGATCGCCACGAGTTCGAGGCCACCCTGAGACTGCATAGTGAATTCCAGGTCAGCCTGGACCATAGTGAGACCCTACCTTGCAAACCCCTAAATAAATAAATAAATAAATAAATAAATAAATAAATAAATAAAACCCAGTCCTAACCCTTACACCCTTATGGGTGTGAACTTACAAGTGCAGGCACAGATAAATTGGTTGCTGGGACTTAGTCCATCACAGAGACTTCTTCATTACCATCCAGCATATTCTTCACAGTTCCATGGATCCTGGCATTTAAAAGAGACATGAAGCCGGGCATGGTGGCACACACCTTTAATCCCAGCACTTGGGAGGCAGAGGTAGGAGGATCGCCATGAGTTCGAGGCCACCCTGAGACTTACATAGTTAATTCCAGGTCAGCCTGAGCTAGAGTGAGACCCTACCTCAAAAAAAAAAAAAAAAAAAAAAAGAGAGAGAGAGAGAGAGAGACATGATATCTTGTTACATGTGCTCTTAAAACCCTCAAAGGTTTAAAAAAAATCCTAGTTCTTGCAAACAACATAAGCTTTGCTTGCTGGATATTAAATAAACCATGTGACATCTCTAAGAGATAATGAATTAACATATAAAATACAAACTAAACCAGGGGCTGGAGAGATGCCTTAGTGGTTAAGGGACTTGCCTCCAAAGCCAAAGGACACAGATTTGATTATCCAGTACCCACTTAAAGCCAGAAGCAAAAGGTGTGGTGCATGTCTCGAGTTCTTTTGTAGTGGCTGAGGCACTGGCAAGCCCATTCTGTCTCTGTTTCTCTTCTTTCTCCTTCCTTTCCTCCCTCCTCTCTCTTTCTCTCTCTGCTTGCAAATTAATAAGAAAATTGTTTTGAAAAAAGAATTAAGCCATGTATGTTGGTATACACCTTTAATCACAGCACTTGGGAGACAGGAGGAGAATCAACAGAAGTTTGAGGTACCCTTAGATTACATAGTGAATGCCAGGTCAGCCTGGGATACAGTGATACCCTGCCTCAAAAATCCAAAGAGGGCCAGGCATGATGGCACATACCTTTAATCCCAGAACTAGGGAGACAGGTAGGAGGATTTTCATGTGTTCGAGGCCACCCTAAGAATACACAGACAATAAATAACAGGTCAGCCTGGCCTAGAAAGAGACCCTACCTTTAAAAACCAAAGGAAAAAAAGTAGTATATTTGGATCTATAAATCTAGTTACAGTATTGTATGCCTTGTCATTGGCTAGCTTATGTCTATTATAAATTATTGATTGACCATCAGGGAAATACAAATTAAAACTACTTTGAGATTCCACCTCATTCCTGTCAGAATGGCTATCATAAACAAAACCCTAACCCTATTTGTGATGACCCTAACCCCAAACCACCCATGAGTCAAACCACAACCCCTAACCTTTAAACTCCTACACTTAAAACCCCTTTAAACCCCTCCACCCTTAATGGTGTGTACTTACACGTGCAGGCACAGATGAATTTGTAGGTGGCACCCAGTCCATGGCAGAGACTTCATTACCATCCAGCACATTCTTCACAGTTCAATGGTTCCTGGCATTTAAGAGACATGATTTCTTGTTATGTGGGCCTCTTAAAACCATCACTTGTTTAACAAACCCTAGTTCTTGCAAGACATGTACACTTTCCTTGCTGGATATTAAATACACCATGTGACTTCTATCAGAGATAATTATGTAATAACAGATAAAATACAAATTAAGTCACAGGCTGGAGAGCTGGCTTAGTAGTTTGCCTCCACAGCCAAAGGATACAGGTTTGATTCCCCAGTACCCACTTAAAGCCAGAAGCACAAGGGGGTGCATGAGTCTGGAGTTCTTGTGCAGTGGTTGCAGACACTGGCAAGCCCATTCTCTGTGTCTCTTCTATCTCTCTCTTCTTGCAATTGAATAAAATTATATACATACAGATAGATGATAGACTGATGATAGTTAAGCCAGGTGTGGTGGCACTCTAATCACAGCACTGGGAGGCAGAAGGAGTAGAATCACTGTGAGTTCAATGCCACCCTTCAGCTACTTATTAAATTCCAGATCAGCCTGGGCTAGAGCAATACTCTACCAAAAAAGGGGGGGGAGGGACAAAAAAAGGAGTATATTCAGACAGATAAAGCATGTTACAGTATTGTATGCATTGCCATTTGCTAGCTTATGTCTATTATAAAGGGTTGATTGGCCATCAGGGAAGTTAAAAGTAAAGCTACTTTGAAATTCCATCTCCTTCCTGTCAGAATGGCTATCATCATGAAAGCAAATGACAATAATGCGTGGTGGTGCACGCATTTAGTCCCACTTGCAAGGCAGAGGCCAGCCTGAGACTACATAGTGAATTCCAGGTTAGCCTGGGCTAGAGTGTGACCCTACCTCAAAAAATAAAAATAAATAAATAAATAAAAAGAAGAAGAAAACAAGTGACAATAAATACTGGTGAGGATGTGAAAAAGAGAAACCCTTCAACACTGTTGTTGGAAATGCCACCTGGTACAGCCATTGTGGAGATTACTGGCACAGCTAAAAATAGATTTACCATATGATCCACCTGTAGCACTCCTAGGCATTAAAGACTCTTCTCACTACCTTAAAGATATTTGCTCAATTATGTTTATTGCCACTGTATTCACAGTAGATAGGAAATGGAACCAGCCTAGATGTCCCTCAACTGATGGATAATGAAGATGTGGTACATGTATACAATGGAGTTCTAGTCAGTGGTAAAGAAAATGAAATGATGAAACTTGCAGGGAAATGGATGGATCTGGAAAGAATTATACTTAGTGAGGTAACTCAGGCCCAGAAAGCCAAATGTCACATATTCTCTCTCATATGTGGATCCTAGCTACAAAGTTTTATACTTGTGTGTGAGTTGGAGTAAAAATTGGCAGCAGAGGCCAGTAAGCCAGAAAAGGGCTATAAGGGAGGGAGGAGAACTGGTGGTGGTGGTGGTGGTGGTGTGTGTAGATGACCAGATTACCGGGGATGCAATGGCCTAAGTGAGGTCATGGGAGGGGTTGGTGGAGGTTAATCAAAATTCAAGATGTTGTGAATAAGCCACATGAAAACCTACTTTTTTGGAGAATGACACACCCACAAGCCATAGACTGTTACTAGAAAAATTTCAGTGCCAGGGATCGGATACCTTCCAGTGAGTTGCTCACCACTGATGTCCCTGAGGGCACCAAAACCTTACATGCTATTGCCAAGGCTCTCGGTTTCCCATCAGAAATAGATGGTAAGACCCTACTGCCAAAGGCTTCACAGGCCTGGGCAGCAAGGTCACTGAAAAACCATGCTGGAGCTGACGTGTGGACCACCAGCTGACAGAAAGCTGGAAAAAGCTGCACTGCATGCAGCCCTATGGGACCCATGTAAGCCAGGTGCACAAGGTGGTGCATGCATCTGGAGGTTGTCTATAGTGGATAGAGGCCCACTTTCCCTCCCTCCCTCCCTTTCTCCCTGCCTCCCTCTCTCCCCCCTTTCTCTCTCAAATAAATAAATAAATAAATAAACAAACAAACAAATAAATAAATAAATAAATACGACATTTTTAAAAATGTGGCTGAGTCTTGGGATGCAGCTCTATGGTACAGCACTTGACTAGCACAAATGAAGGACTGGGTTCTATCAACAATAAAATCAAGTGAGGTTGGACATATTAAGTGATGGAATGTGTTCTTAACAGAACACTACACAATGATTTGTTTTGTTTTCAAGTTTATGGATTGTATTAACTCCATGGTTTTACAAATACATTCAGGTAATCTAATGGCATATTAGTGACACCTAACTATGTAGTCCTCCTTTTCACAAATGGGGAAACTGCTTTAGCAATACACTTCTCTTGGGCCAAACAAATCATCTATCTATGGTGTACTTTTGACTTGCTAGGAAAAAAACCAAGATGACTGATCTTGTTTTATATTTCCATCTTCTTTTTCTTGGTTTGTTTCTTGGTCTGTAGCCCAAGCTGACCTGGAATTCACTATGTAGCCTCAGGGTGCCCACAAACTCAGGGTGATCTTCCTACCTCTCCCTCCTGAGTGCTGGGATTACAAGCATGAACCACAAAGCCAGGTCCTTGTTTTATATTTTCAACTACAAGTACCTGAAGGATCTAGTATGCCTTCATCAGCATCTGGAAATTCTGCATTTCCTTAATTCACTCTCAGATTTGCTAATGATTATTTTGCTTATTTATTCTCACACCTCCCCCATACAATCCTTATTCTTATTTAATGACACTTCCTCCCAGTTTCACTGAAAAGGAAAAGAAAATATTAGAAAAATTCCATCATGGTCCACATCTCTGTTGGGAATTTCAATCATCTATCTCTCTCTCTCTCTCTCTCTCTCTCTCTCTCTCTCTCTCTTTGGGATGGAGAAAGGGAATTAAAAGAGAAAAGGTCTCTACAGCTGCACAGAATACTTAATTTTCTCCGTGAAGGAGAAATCCAGAGCAAGGCAATCAAAGGCGTGTGTGTCAGTTTCATACCTGCACTACATCTTCATCCATTCTTGGTATGTTGCTCACGGTAGCATGATTGTCATGAGATGGATGCTGAAGCCGCAGGAATCCTCATCACCTTACAGGAAGAAAAAAAATTGATGCACCAGTTTAGTTAATCCTGTTTTAGAAACTTTCCAATAATCTCCACCAAACAACTTCCACTAACACCTCAGCAGAACTCAGTCACGTACTTGTCTCTAGTGTAGAGGAAACTAAAGCCAGGTGTGCTCTTGTACTGAGGAAGTGGGAGGGCTACTGATATAGGTCAGTGGTACAGAACCTTGGGTTCAAACAGCAGCACTGCTAAGTAAATAACTAAACAGCTGGGGATATATGCTTGGCTGGATCTGCTGCTGCAGGCCTGGAATCCCATCTATTAGTCTGATGAGGAGGATGCAAGTTCAAGGCTTGCCTGGGCACCTCAATAGAAAAAAGAGAAATAGAAAAAAAGGAGAATAATAATAATTTTTATTTCAGCTGCATAGGGGAGAGAAAACAAGCATTCAGAAACTATTTAATTTTCTACCACCAAATCTTGATGTTTTTTCATAAATGAGACAGGAACTTCCTATGAAACCTGGAGTGGCCTAGAACTCACTATGTAGCCCAAGCTTCCCACAAGTTCATGTAAATACTGAGGCTCCAGCCTCCTGAGGGCTGGAATTAGAGGTGTGCACCACCACACCAAGCATTCTATCACCATTCCAAATTCCAACCTAAATCTGTCCTCAATCACTGACTACATCCTGTGTCAGTGGAAGAAGATCATGTTCCATTCCAAGGCTGACTCTCCAGTGCTTCACTGGGTCCTTTCATGGAGATTTCTTCATCCAGGTGCAGTCGTGCACACCTGTAATCCCAACTACAGGAAGACCACAAGTTTGAGGCCAACCTGGCCAATAAAGTGAGTTTTTGTTTCTTTCAAAACAAGAAGGAAGGGCTGGAGAGATGGCTTAGCAGTTAAGGCACTAGCCTGCAAAGCCAAAGTACCCAGGTTCGATTCTCCAGGACCCACATAAGCCAAATGCACAAGGTGGCATATGCATCTACACTTTATTTGCAGCTGCTCCAGGCCATGGTGTACCCATTCTCCCCTCCCTGAATAATTAAATAAAAATTTAAAAGTAATAGGCTAGATAAATGGCTTAGCTGTTAAGGCACTTGCCTGACAAGCCTAAGGACCCAGGTTTGATTCCCCCAGACCCCCATAAGCCAGATGCACATGGTGACACTTATGTCTCAAATTTGTTTGTAGTGGCTCCTGCTGTGCCCATTCTCATTCTCATATTCTCTCTCTCCCAATAAATATAAACAAAATATTGAAAGAAAACAGAATTAGAGAAACTAAAAAAACACTGTAGGGCTGGGGCAATGGATCAGTGATTAAAGGTGCTTATTCACAAAGCCAGTCTCCCCAGCTCCCTCTTTCTTTAAAAAAAGGCCTCCAGCCACTGCAATCCAACTCCAGATGCATGCGCCCCCTTGTGCATCTGGCTAACATGGGTCTTGGGTAAATCAAACTTGGGTCCTTTGGCTTTGCAGGCAAATACCTTAACTGCTAAGCCATCCCTCCAGCCCTCTGCTCAATTACTTTGATGGGCCTACTGGGAGAAGGCATGCTCTGCTGGCATCACAGGAAAACGCCCTCCCTACCACATTGTTTTTTTTTTTTTTTTTTTTTTCTGGTAGGGTCTCCCTCTAGCCCAGGGTCACCTGGAATTCCCTATACACTATGTAGACTCAGGCTGACCTTGAACTCACAGTGATCCTCCCACCTCTGCCTCCTGAGGGCTGGGATTAAAGGCATGTGCCACCACACCCAGCCCTACCTCATTCTTGACCATCTTTGTGATCTATGTATAGCAAACTTACTTTAATTTTTAAAAAGAGTTATTGGGGGCTGGAGAGATGGCTTATCAGTTAAGGCACATGCCTGCAAAGCCTAAGGACCCTGGTTCAATTCTCCAGGCCCCACGTAAGCCCGATGCACATGGTGGTGAATGCATCTGGAGTTTGTTTGTGGTGGCTTAAAGCCCTGGTGCACCCATTCTTTCTCTCTCCCATAAATAAATCCATAAACATATCATTAAATATAATATTGGGCTGAAACCCTATGGTTCTTTTATAAATTTTTTTTTTTTTTAAGTTTTCCAAGGTAGGGTCTCACTGTAGCTTATACTGACCTGGAATTCACTGTGGAGTTTCAGGATGGCCTGGAACTCACAGCCATCCTCCTATATCTGCCTCCGGAGTGCTGGGATTAAAGGCATGAGCCACAATGCCTGGACCATATAATCTTTATATAAGGAAATGAGTAGCTCACCTCCTTCAAACAAGTAACGCCAAAAGCCCCCCAGTCACTGACGCAACTGCTGCTGAAGAATTTGGGGGCGTTCTCTTGAGGGCCACACCTGACTCTCCTCAGTTATCTTTCCATTCTCCTAACACAGACTCACTAATTCCATTCAGCTGTATTAAGAATCCTGGCTGCACCTGAGTGGAAGGCCTTCAGAGATGTGTTCCCACTGCTGGTGACATTTTCAATATAAGTCACATTTTGGCATTAGCCATCTCATATATTGCTAAGACAAGGAAATTTAGTTTATGGTCCTGGCATAGATCAGGGAAGGGGTCAATTAGGCATTCCTCCTAACCAGGGCATGGTGACAATATCAGAACCCAAGCAGACCTTTGAGAAAACTGTTAAGCAGCCCAAGGATTCCTGCTTCCTAATATCCATGAGTACAAGACAATTTCCTCCACTCAGCACCATTTGATGATTTAACATCTTTTTTTTTTTTTTTTTTTTTTTTTGGTTTTTCGATGTAGGGTTTCACTCTAGCTCAGGCTGATCTGGAATTCACTCTGTATTCTCAGGTTTCCTTGAACTCAAAGCAATCCTCCCACCTCTGCCTCCCGAGTGCTGGGATTAAAAGCATGTGCCACCATGCCAGGACTTAAAATCATTTTTAAGCCTGGAGAGATGGCTTAGTGGTTAAGGCGCCTGCCTGCTAAGCCTAAGAACCCAGTTCCAATCTCCAGGTCCCATGATTAGCCAGATGCAAAGTGAGGCAAGGGCGAAATGCTGCACTTGCCTGCAAGGGGGTACACGCATCTGGATTTCATTCACAGCAGCTGAGAGACTGCTGGAGTGACCATTCTCTATCTGTCTCCCTCTCTCTCTCTCTCTCTCCAAAAAAATCATTTTTTAAAAAGCCCCCAGTCAGATGCACAAGGGGGCGTGTGCATCTGGAGTTCGTCTACAGTGGCTGGAGGCTCTGGGGTGAAAAATCTCATCCTCCCCCCCTCAAATAAATAAATAAAAAATAAATATTTTTAAAAACCCCCAGGGTTGGCTGGAGAGATGGCTTAGTGGTTAAAGCGCTTGCCTGCAAGGCAAAGGAGCCCAGTTCAATTCTCCAGGACTGATGCGCATGCATCTAGAGTTTGTTAGCAGTGGCTGGAAGTCCTAGTACACCCATTTTCTCTCTCATTCTGCCTCTTTCCCTCCCTCAAATAAATAAAAATAAAAATAAAAGCCCCCAGGGCTTTTCCTTAAACCGGTGGCACTGGGCACTCACATGACAGGAACTCCTTGAATTTTCTCTTCTACCTTCTCTTTTTGCAGTTTTTTTTTTCCAGGACCTCCATGGTGGGCTCTCCAGCCATGTGGGTGCCTTTCCTTTGTTGTGTAGTTTCCTCAATAAATTTAATAATTTAATAATGAAAAACCTAAGCTGGGTGTGGTGGCTCATGCCTTTAATCCCAGCACTCAGTAGGCAGAGGTAGGAGGATAGCCATGAGTTGAAGGACAGCCTGGAACTACAGAGTGAGTTCCACATCAGCCTGGGCTAGAGTGAGATCCTACCTCAGAGAGAGAGAGAGGCATGGGGAGAGAAAACAAATAATAGCTTTTTGGTTCCAGGACCACCTCAATCCCTGTGTGATACAAAAAATCCATGGGTTGAGCCAAGTGTGGTGGTGCACACCTTTAATCCCAGCACTCGGGAGGCAGAGGTCGGAAGATCATCCAGTTCAAGGCCACCCTGAGACTACAGAGTGAACTCCAGGTCAGCCTGAACTAGAGTGAGACCCTACCTCGAAAAACCAAAAATAAATAAATAAATAAATAAATAAATAAATAAATAAAAAATAAATAAAAAAGAAAGAAAACAAACTAAAAAAAATCCATGGGTACCCAAGTACTGGATGTAGTGACACACACCTGTGATCCCAGTGAGAAGGAGTCAGGTAGCTTTGTTAGGTTAGTTTAGGGTGACTGGGCCCTGAAAGTAAAAAAAGTAGAAATGTCCTTAAATCTGCCCTTTCAATCTCCACTTTTCTAAAGATTGGAGAAGGATCTCCTCTCCTTATCTCTTGATTGAAGGAGTTCCCTAGACCTATTTTTCCACAAACAACCTGTGCCCCTCCTGGGAAGGGTGTTCCCCTTTCCAGAGAATTTAAACCTGATTCTGGCATTGTGGTTGGTTAAGCATGGCCCTAAAAGGTGGCTTCATGGCTGGCCTTTTCCTGAGCCAGCCTCTAGCCCAGACCAATCAGCCCTCACTCTGGCCTACCTACCTATCTTTTTTTCCTGGCTGTTATCTCTCCTGAGCTTCCAGGTCCTGGTAAGATTCCCCTACTCCCACATGTCAGTTCTCTGTACTTTCTTCTCTTTACTCTTTAAATCCCTTATTTATTTATTTATTTATTTATTTATTTATTTATTTAGAGAGAAAAAGAAGCAGATAGATAGAGAATGGGTGCACCAGGGCCTCCAGCCACTGCAAACAAACTTGATGCATGCACCACTTTATGCATCTGGCTTATGTGGGTCCTGGGGAATTGAGTCTCAAACCAGGGTCCTTAGGCTTCACAGGCAAATGCTTAACAGCTAAGCCATCTCTCCAGCACTCTGAATCCCTTTTTCATGCTCAGCACATGGAGTCTTGGGACACATGGGTATATCCATTTTCCCTTCCTTGGTTCATGGATTCTCCCTCTCATTTATTCCTAAAAGAATTGTAATGGTGAAAAAAATCATCCTTCTCAGTCTGGTTTATCTAATTCTTTAGTTAAAAACAGGTGCTGGGATCCGGGCATGGTGTGCACACCTTTAATCCCAGCACTTGGGAGGCAGAGGTAGGAGGAGCTCCATGAGTTCGAGGCTACCCTGAGACTGCAGAGTGAATTCCAGGTCAGCCTGAGCTAGAGTGAGACCCTACCTCGAAAATACCACCACCAACAACAACAACAAAAACAAAAACACAGGTGCTGGATGCTCTTGTCTGGCTAAATTCATATATTATGCTCACCAAACTGCACTGTAAGTCCTGCCCTTAATGTTTGTACCCATATATTAGTGCCACTCTCACTTTTGGTTAGAGAAGCGTCTCTTTTCACAGTGACCCGTGGGATGACCTAAAAGGCATCATAGTGCTGAGAAGGGACCGGGGAGTGCTCAGCACTGAAATGTCTCTATCACATCTTCCAAGGATCAGGGTCTATTGCAGAAGAGGTGGCAGAAATAATGTAAGAGGCAAAGGAAGGTTAGGCATGTTTACAATGCAATCGTTCAGACAGAAAATAGCCTAGATGTTCATGACCTTGTAGTGCCTAGCACTATCTCCACAAGACTCTCATAATAGGAGGAAAAGGCGATGACATCAAAACAAGCAAGACGCATGGAGAAAGGGACGGGATATGGTGAGTGGATTTGTAGAGGGGAAAGTGGGCGAGTGGATGGCATTATCATGCTCTATAATTACCATGGTGCATAATTAAACTTTTTTTTTACTGATTTCCATAAAAAATAAACAAAGCCAGGAGCTGAAGAGATAGCTTAGTGGCTAAGGCACTTGCCTGCAAAGCCAAAGCACCCAGGTTTGATTCTCCAGGACCTATGTAAGCCAGATGCACAAGTTAGCAGTAACTGGAAGCCCTGACACACACATTCTCTCTTTGCCCTCAAAAAAGAAAAGAAAAGAAAAGAAAAAGCTGGGTGTGGTGGCACATGCCTTTAATCCCAGCAAGCACTTGGGAGGTAGAGGTAAGAGGATCGCCATGAGTTCAAGGCCCCCCTGAGAATACATGGTGAATTCCAGGTCAGCCTGGGCTAGAGTGTGATCCTATCTCAAAAACCAAACGCAAAAAAAGTCACAAACTC
Organism: Orientallactaga sibirica; assembly: GCA_036365145.1. NCBI lineage: Eukaryota > Metazoa > Chordata > Mammalia > Rodentia > Dipodidae > Orientallactaga > Orientallactaga sibirica. Next base: position 18,176,244 of record JAEOAD010000024.1, on the reverse strand, counting down.
AGGTTTAGAGTTCAGGGACTTCTGAACTCCCCCACCCCATTACATCAGCATTTAGGAGGCAGAGGTAGGAGGCTCAGGAGTTCAAGGCCACCCTTAGCTATATACTTAGTTCAAGACTAGCCTGGGCCTACATAAAACCTTTTATGCATCCTAAAATCATGTTCAGATCATGTTCAATACCAAATATATCATTGTTCATCATTCTACTGTTTAGAAAACAGCAACAATAAAACATATTCATGTTCAGTTCAAATGGATTTTTGTTTTGTTTTGTTTTTCAAGGTAGGGTCTCATTTTGGCCTAGGCTGATCTGGAATTAACTATGTAGTCTCAGGGTGGCTTCAAACTCACAGCAATCCTCCTACCTCTGCCTCCCAAGTGCTGAGATTAAAGGTGTGCACCACCACGCCTGGCTTCAAATGGATTTTTTAAAAGACAGGGCCTTATTCTAGCCCAGGCTGACTCCTGTAGCTCAGACCAGCTTCAAGCTCATGGAGATCCTTATCTTAGCCTCTTGGATACTAGCATGGCGTGATCCCTCATGCATGGCTCAGAGTCTTTTTTTTTTTTTTTTTTTTTTTTTTTTTTCCAGGTAGGATCTCTCTCTAGTCCAGGCCAACCTGGAATTTACTATGTAGTCTCAGGCTGGCCTCAAACGAAGTGATCCTACCTCAGCCTCCCAAGTGCTGGGAGGAAAGGCATACCTGGTGATAAGAAGGCTTCAGTTACTACATGGTAAAACATTGAACACTGAAACAGTGAAAAGGGCAAAGGAGAAATTAGGAAAGCTTTCCACATTAACAAGAATTTATTTAACTTGACATCAGAAGCATAAATTAAAACAGCAAATAGGATTTTTCTTTTTCCAATTGAATTCACAAAGACCAGATTCCCTCCCATTCCAACCAAGACGCAGAATAGTGACAGCTGACTACATTAAACAAGTCATCTGGCTCGGTCAGAATCTAAATCTTTTTAGGAAAGCTTAGGAAAGCTACTGCACATAATGCCAAACATGGTATCATAGTCAAACAGCACTGACCACAGGGACAGAGCAAAAGGCAATGTGTCAGTGGAGGAATGGCTGCATCCATTACATACAATATTATCCAGATACTACAAAAGAGGGTATAGGCTTGTATATGCCAAAGCAGTGCCACTCATAAATGAACCCATTAGAAACAAGTCTCCCCTCCTGATAGTTAAACACAAAATATTTAAAGGAAAAAGAATTAGAGCAAAAACTTAAAAAACTGGAGAATTGGAGACTTGGAGCAATGGATCAGTGATTAAAGATGCTTATTCATGAAGCCAGTCTCCCCAGCTCCCTCTTCATTAAAAAATTATGGGCCAGGCGTGGTGGTGCATGCCTTTAATCCCAGCACTCAGGAGGCAGTGGGAGGAGTATCTCTCTGAGTTCAAGGCCACCCTGGACTAAAGTAAAACCCTACCTTGAAACACCAAAACAAAAAAAAGAAATAAAAGAAAAAAGAAAAAAAAAAAAAAGGAAGAAACCTTCCCCCAAAGAGACTAAGATGCATTCATAAGCCCATGGTGAGAACCACCAACGCCCCTGAGGAGGATCCTCAGTGGAATGTGGATGGGGAATAGGGGATACCATGAGAGGAACAGGACCAACACAAAATTTGTTCGTACAGTGAAGTTCATAATTAATAAAAACAATAAAAACGGTTGGAGGGACAGCTTAGCAGTTAAGGCATTTGTCTGCAAAGCCAAAGTACCCAGGTTCAATTCCCAGGACCCATGTTAGCCAGATGCACAATGGGGCGCAAATGTCTGGAGTTCGTTTGCAGTGGCTGGAGGCCCTGGCACCCTTTTGCCCTCTTTCTCTGTCAAATAAATCAATAAATAAAATACTAAAAAATAAAAATAAAAAAGACAACAACGGAGAATCTTTAAGATAGCAAATACTATTTTCCTCAGGGATTAAAGCCATAAACAAGAGCCTACACCTGACCATCTCATAGGACAAGACCAGGTCTGATTTTTAAAAATTTTTTAAAATTTATTTATTTGCACAGAGAGAGCTGCTGCAAACAAACTACAGATGCATACACCACTTTGCGCATTGGGCTTTACATGAGTACTGGGGTATCAAACCTGGATCATTAGGCTTTGCAGGCCAAGCATCTTAACTGCTGAGCCATCTCTCCATTCCCAAGACCAGGTCCAACTCCTGAGAAGACTGACCATGCAAAAGTTCAGAAGAGGGAAACCTGTTTGCCTTGATTTGTTCCCTGGGACTGAGCACATGAATACTTTTTAATGGGGTTATTTCAGTAACTAATAATGGAAGAAGGTGGTTGCTGTGAAAAGCTAACAACTATAGTTTGTATCGTGGATGTTCCCCTAACATTGAAGTCTTAATTCCACAGTCAGTGACATGACTAGGAAGTAGAAGGGCATTGAAGAGGTGGAACTCAAGGGAAGGAAGTTTAGGGGAGGAAGGCAATGTTCTTGAAGGGGATCCTGGGACCTGGTCTCTCCTCCTCTCTCTGGATTCCAGGATTGAATGAGGTGAGCAGCTACTTCTACTAGGCTCTCCCACCATCTGCCTTACCAGGGACCCAAAAGCAACAGGGCTGAAATCTCTTACCATGAGCCAAAATCAAGGCTTCCTCTTCTGAAGTTGATCATCTTAGTGACCTTGTTGCAGTACTCAAAAGCTGACTAACAGTGGCCCAAAATAAAACAAACAAGTTGATGAAATAAGAGATTTTAGCAAGTAAATAGTAATGCAGGCTATGTTCTAATCATATAATCACTATAAAATATAATGAGATTAATAAAAATAATGAGACTACTTTGAAGATAAAGCTGGAAAAATTTATTAATATGTATGTTGAGAATGTTCCATGTTAACAATGGTCCTCACCAACAACTGCAGTTCAATATACAGTCAATTAGGACTACCAAGTCCCATCACTTATGGGGCCTGTGTGTGATGGCTGTAAAGCATGCAGCTATTGCCTGTGTGGGTTGCCCCAAGGGCCCTTGCAGGCAGAACTTTCCAGGCGATGTTCGTGGCTTTAATACCATGCTGTCACCAATCTATTCCACATACAGGTTTGTGGAATGCTTTTGAAAAGCTCCAGGATACAGAGAGGGTTTCACATTGACCATATCATCATGTTCAAGTACCCTAGAGAACAGAAAATCCACAAGGGGCCCTTTCTAATACTGGTTGGAAAAATAGGGAAATTCATCTCAGTGATGTTTTTGTATCAAAAGAAACATTTTAGGACTACTGAGGGAGTTTAGGATGACTGTGCCCCAAAAAGTAAAAAGCAGGAATGTCCTCCAGCCTGGTCTAGCAGGCCCCATGTTATTGCACACCAAGGAAGTCTCCTTATCTCTTGCCTAAAGGAGTTCTCTACATCTGTTTATACATACAAAACCTGAGTCACTCCCTGGACCTCTTTCCTAGAACTGAGATTCCTGGAAGGCTTAAATCTGATAGTGGTATTGTGCCTACTCAGCCCCAAAACTTGGCATCACGACAAGTCAGCGCGGGCCCCATTCTGAATCCATAACTGACCCCATTTGGGTTATAGAGCAGGCTTTACCCCCTAACACATTCCACGTGGCAGGAGCTCTCTATGCTTTCTCCACTTTTCTTCTCAATTGAATCTATGATCTGTGAATTTCACTTCTTGAAATTCATAAGACAAGAATCTGGGGATGCCCAAAATTTATTTATTGAAAAAGCAATCTTAGTGCTGTCACTGCTCACAATTCTACCTAAGTCCAACTAGGTGAACCAACGAATTTACTGGGTTGACTTACAGAGCACAAGTGGGGTGTCATTTACAGCAGTGTGGGTGACCCAAAAACAGCTGCATCACTGCAAAGTCTACCCCCATAAGAAATGATATGAAAACTGTGTCACAGCATCTACTTAACCTTTCACTTCCTACCTTATCCCAAATCACTAGCAGCACAGGAGGGGGAAGGAAGGAGTAATGAGTTCTTTTGTCGTGGCTGGAGGCACTGGCAAGCCCATTCTCTGTCTCTCTTCTTTCTCCGCCCCCACTTGCAAATTAATAAGAAAATTACTTTAAAAAAAGAATTAAGCCATGTGTGTTGGTATACACCTTTAATCACAGCACTTGGGAGGCAGGAAGAGAATCAACAGAAGTTAGAGTTACCCTTAGACTACATAGTGAATTCCAGGTCAGCCTGGGCTACAGTGCTACCCTGCCTCAAAAAGCCAAAGAGGGCCAGGCATGATGACACATGCCTTTCATCCCAGAACTAGGAAGGCAGAGATAGGAGGATCTTCAGTGAGGCCACACTGAGACTACAGAGGCGTTAACAGGTCAGCCTGGGCTAGAGAGAGACCCTACCTTGAAAAACCAAAAATAGATTTAACATATGACCCAGATATATCACTCCTAGCTTATATCCTGAGGACTCTTCTCACTCCCTTAGAGAAACTTGTTCAACCATGTTTATTGCTGCTCTATTCACAATGGCTTGGAAATGGAACCAGCAGAGATGTCCCTCAAGTAATGATTGGGTAATGAAGATGTGGTATATTTATACAGTGGAATTTAAGTCAGTATAGGAAAATGGCTACAGACTGTTACTAGAAAGATTTCAGTAACAGGGGTCAGATACCTTCCAGTGAGTTGTTGGATAGTGAGGTCCCTGAGGCCCCCAAAACATTACAGGCCATTGTCAGTGCTATTGATTTCCCATTAGAAATAGATGGTAAGACCCTGTTGCTGAAAACTCCACATGCCTGAGCTGAAAAATCATGGAGAACTCAAGCTGGAGCTGAGCTGAAAACCTCCTTCCTGTAGAACAGCTGACAGAAAGGTGGGAAAAGCTTCACTGCATGCAACCCTATGGGAAACAGAAGTCATCAGTGGTGAAAACAGTGGGCACTGCAAGCCACAAGTTTGGACAGCCAGGCCAAATGACCACACAGGTGCAATAGTGGCATGTCTGTTATGGGGAAAACCAACGGCTCTCTAATTTGACTAGAGGCCCACTCCACAGGAGGGAATGCATGCCTGCTACTGAAAACCTAATCAAAAGCCTATGGTGGGGGAGTGTAATGCCTGCTCTTGCCTGGCTAAATGCATACATTATGCTCAACAAAATGCCCTGTAAGCACTTTATTGAACGTTCATACCCATATATTAATGCTACTTTCACTTTGGGCTAGAAAAGCCTCCCTTTTCAGATGGTGGTGACCACTGGCATGACCCAACAGGCACCATGGCGCTGACAGAGGAATAGTCAGCACTGAAATAGCTCCACCATGTCTTCCAAGGTTCAGGGCCCATTGAGGAAAAAGTGGCAGAAATAATGTACAAGACAAAGGAAGGGGAGGACTGCTTACAATGCAATGGTTCAGAGAGAAACTGGCCACAATATCCATGACCTAACAGTGTCCAGCAGTACCATCACAAGACCTTCATGATAGGAGGAAAAGATGACATCAAAATTAAAGAAAGACTAATGGAGAGAGTGAGGGGATATGGTGGAGAATGGATTTGTGAGGGGGAAAGTGGGGGAGGGGAGGGGATTATCATGGTTTATTGCCTGTAATTATGGAAGTTGTCAATAAAGAGTCTTAAAAGGGATGGCCGGGCATGGTGGCGCACGCCTTTAATCCCAGCACTCGGGAGGCAGAGGTAGGAGGATCGCTGAGAGTTCAAGGCCACCCTGAGACTACATAGTTAATTCCAGTTCAGCCTGGACCAGAGTGAGACCCTACCTCGCAAAAAACCAAAAAAACAAACAAACAAAAAAAAATTGACTCTCCAGTACTGCACTGGGTCCTTTCATGGGGATTTCTTCATCCAGGTGCAGTTGTGTACACCTATAATCCCAGCTACATCAAGATCACAAGTTTGAGGCCAACCTGGCCAACAAAGTGAGTTTCTGCTTCTTTCTAAACAAGAGAGGGGGCTGGAGAGATGGCTTAGCAGTTAAGGCACATGCCTCCTAAGCATGCCAGTTCCAATCTCCAGGTTCCACATTTAGCCAGATGCAAAGTGACACAAGGGCATAATGGTGCACTTGCCCACAAGAGCGCACACGCATCTGGAGTTCATTCACAGCAGCTGAGAGCCTGCTGACGTGCCCATTCTCCGTCTTCCTCTCCCTCTCTGTGTATCTCTCTCTCAAAAAAAAAAAAAAAAAAAGAAAGGGTGGGCTGAGATGTGGCTTAGCACTTAAGGCACTTGCCTGCAAAGCCAAAGGACTCAAGTTCAATTCTCCAGGACCCATGTAAGCCACACACACAAGGGGTGCATGCATCTGCAGTTCGTTTGCAGCTGCAGGAGGACATGGTGTGCCATTCTCCCTCTCCCCCTCTCAAATAAATGAATAAAAATTAAAAATTAATAGGCTGGAGAGATGGCTTAGCTGTTAAGGCACTTGCCTGCTAAGCACAAGGTCCCAAGTTTGATTCCCCAGAACCCACATAAGCCAGATGTATATAGGGGCTCTTATGTCTAGAGTTCACTTGTAGTGGCTACAGGCCCTGGGGTGTCCTCTCCCTCCCTCCCTTCCTCTAGTTCTCTCTCCCCCAACCCTGATAAATAAAAATAAATTATTTAAAGGAAAAAGAATTAGAGAAAAAATTTAAAAAATTAAAAAAGAAGGGAACTTCCTCAAAAACTCAGATGCATTCATAAGCCCATGGTGAATACCACCACCACCACTGAGGAGGATCCTCAGTGGAATGGGGATGGGGAATAGTGGATACCATGAGAGGTATAGGACCAACACACAATTTGTCCATACAGTGAAGTTCATAATTAACAAAAACAATAAAAAAGACAAGAGGGGAGAATCTTGAATAGTAAACTACTATCCTCATGGATTAAAGCTGTAACCAAGGTCCTATACCTGACTCTGACTCAGATGCAATTCATTTTTTTTTTCATTTTAAAAATTTATTTATTTGCAAGGAGAGAGCTGCTGAAAACAAAGTACAGATGTAGCCGCACGTGATGGCACATGTCTTTAATCCCAGCACTTGGCAGGCAGAGATAGGAGGATCACAATGAGTTAGAGGTCACCCTGAGCCTACATAGTATGTTTCAGGTTAGTCTGAGCTAAACTCACATTCTACCTCAGAACAAGAAAGAAAAAAGAAAGAAAGAAGGAAAGAAAGAGGCTGGAGAGATGGCTTAGCGGTTAAGGCGCCTGCCTCCTAAGCCTAAAGAACACTGGTTCCAATCTCCAGGTCCCATGTTTAGCCAGATGCAAAGAGGCGCAATGCTGCACTTGACGACAAGGGGGCGCACGCATCTGCATGAGACTACCTAGTGAATTCCAGGTCAAGCTGGGCTAGAGGGAGACCGTACAATGAAAAAATAAGAGTCCCTCTGTGTCAATCTATAGCCCATATTTTACTTTTTTTTTGAGATAGGGTCTCACTCTAGCTCAGGAAGGGAGGGAAGGAGGGAGGGAGGGGGGAGAGGAAGGAAGGGAGTAAGGAAGGAAGGAAGGGGAAAGGAGGGGGGAGGAAGAGAGAGAGAGAGAGAAGGAAAAAAGAAAGAGAGGTAGGTGCATGTGTCAGGCGGTTTCTGGTGGATCTTATGCAAAGGAACACTGTCCACCTCATTTAGACAGTGTCTCTCCCTGAACAGCAATCATAACGGACTGTCCACCTCTTTGAGACAGGGTGTCTCACTGGTAACCAATCATAACAGACTGGCTAGCCATTGAGCCCCAGAGATCTGCCAATCAGTGCTTTACCAAAGGAAAAATTATTATTTTAACTATTTTATTTATTTATTATTTATTTATTTGAGAGAGGCAAAAGAAAGGTACAGGAGAAAGAGAGAGAGAGAGAGAGAGAGAGAGAAAATGGATGTACCAGGGCCTACATCCACTGCAAATGAAAGCCAGATGCATGCACCACCTTGTACATCTGGCTTATGTGGTTCCTGGGGAATCGAACCTGGGTCCCTTGGCTTTGCAGGCAACTGCCTTAAACACTAAGCCATCTCTCAAGCTCTGTTTTTTTTTTTGTTGTTGTTTGGTTTTTGGAGGTAGGGTCTCACTCTAGCTAAGGCTGACCTGGAATTCATCCTACCTCTGCCTCCTGAGTGCTGGGATTAAAGACAGGAGCCATGAAGCCAGAGTCTTATTTTATATTTTCAACCACAAGTACCTGAAGGATGTACGATGCCTTCATCAGCGCTTGGAAATTCTACATTTCCGTAATTCACTCTCAGATTGGATAATGATTATTTCACTTATTTATTCACAAACATCTGACACTCCATGTCCAATCCTTACACTTAACTGAATGACGCTTCCTCCTAGTTTCACTGAAAAGGAAAAAATATATAAGAAAAATTCCACCATGTTCCACATCTCTATTGGGAATTTCAATCAGCTACACACACACACACACACACACACACACACACACACACACACACACACACACGGGAGGGAGGGCAGTAAAATAAAATAGAAGAGAAATGATCTCTATAGCTGTACAAAGTGCTTCATTTTCTCCGTGAAGGAGAAATCCAGAGCAAGGCACTCAAAGGTTTGTGTGGCAGTTTCACACCTGGACTACATCTTCATCCATACTTGGCATGTGGCTCAAGGTACCATTATAGTCATGAGATGAATGCTTAAACCCCAGGCATCCTCTGCACCTTCCAGGAAGAAAAAAGTTAATGCACCAGCTTAGTCAATCCTGCTTTAGAAACTTTCCAATCAGCTCCACCAAACAACTTCCACTAACACCTCAGCAGAACTCAGTCACATGTTTGTCCCTAGTGTACAGGAAACTAAAGCCAGCTTCTCTCCTGCTGAAAAAAAATCAGAGCTCGGGTACTGAGGAAGTAGGAGGGCTACTGATGTAGATCAGCGATATAGAACCTTGGGTTCAACCACCAATACAGATAAGTAAATAGTTAAACAGCTGGGGATCTATGCTGGGCTGAATCTGTTGCTGCAGGACTGGAATCCCATCTATTGGGCTGATGAGGAGGATGGAAAGTTCAAGGCTAGCCTGGACACATTAATAGAAAAAAAGGAAAAGGAAAAAAGGGAATATTACTTTTATTTCAGCCACATAGGGGAGAGAAAAGAAGCAATTAGAAACGTTCACTTTCCACAACTGAATCTTGCTGCTTGTTCGTTTATGAGACAGGAACTTGCTAGGAAACCTCGAGTGGCCTAGAACTCACTATGTAGCCCAAGGTATCCACAAATACATGGAAATTCTGATGCTCCAGCCTCGTGAGTGCTGGAATTCGAGGGGGGCACCATCAAACCAAGCATTCTACCACCATTTCAACACCCAACCAACCTAAACTTGTCCTCAAGCACTGACTACATCCTGTGTCAGTGGATGAAGAGCATGTTCCATTCCAAGGCTGACTCTCCAGTGCTGCACTAGGTCCTTTCATGGGGATTTCTTCATCCAGGGAAAGTCATGCACACCTATAATCCCAGCCACAGCAAGATCACAAGTTTGAGGCCAACCTGGCCAACAAAGTGAGTTTCTGCTTCTTTCAAAACAAGGGAGGGCTGGAGATATGGCTTAGCAGTTAAGGCACTTGCCTGCAAAGCCAAAGTACCCAGGTTCAATTCTCCAGAACCCATGTAAGCCACATGCACAAGGTGGTGCATGCATTTGCAGTTCATCTGCAGCTGCAGGACATGGTGTACCATTCTCTCTCTCCCCCTCCATCTCAAATAAATAAACAAAAATTTAAAAATAACAGACTGGAGAGATGGCTTAGCACTTAAGTCACTTGTCTGCCAAGCCCAAGGACCCAAGTTTGATTCCCCAGAACCCACATAAGCCAGATGTACATAGTAGCTCTTATGTCCACAGGTCACGTGTAGTGGCTACAGGCCCTGGGGTGTCCCTCCCCCCTCCCTTCCTCTCTCTCTCTCTCTGCCACCCCAACCCTGATAAATAAATAAAAAATATTTGGGGCTGGAGAGATGACTTAGTGGTTAAACGCTTGCCTGTGAAGCCTAAGGACCCTGATTCGAGGCTCAATTCCCCAGTACCCATGTCAGCCAGATGCACTAGGTGGCCCATGCATCTGGAGTTCCTTTGCAGTGGCTGGAATCCCTGGTGGGCCCATTCTCTCTCTCACTCTCTCTGCCTCTTTCTCTGTCTGTCTGTTGCTCTCAAATGAATAAATAAAATAAACAAAAAATAATAAAAATATTTAAAGAAAAAAGAATTAGAGCAAAAATATAAAAATTAAAAAAAAAAAAAGGAACTTCTCCAGAAAACTAAGATTTACTCATAAGTGCATGGTGAATACCACCACCACCACTGAGGAGAATCCTCAGTGGAATGGGCATGGGAAATAGGGGATACCATGAGAGGTGTAAGACCAACACACAATTTGTTCATACAGTGAGGTTCATAATTAATAAAAATAATAAAAAAGACAAGAGGGGAGAATCTTTAACATAACAAACTACTATCCTCATGTATTAAAGCCATAACCAAGGGCCTATACCTGACTCTGATTCAGAAACAATTCATTTTTTAATTTTTAAAATTTATTTATTTGCAAGGAGAGAGCTGCTACAAACAAACTACAGATGTAGCTGGACATGATGGCACATGCCTTTAATCCCAGCACTTGGGAGGCAGAGATAGGAGGATCACCATGATTTTGAGGTCACCCTAAGACTACATAGTATATTCCAGGTCAGTCTGAGCTAAAGTCACACTCTACCTCAAAACAAGAAAGAAAGAAAGAAAGAAAGAAAGAAAGAAAGAAAGAAAGAAAGAAAGAAAGAAAGAAAGAAAGAAAGAAAGAAAGAGGGAGGAAGAAAGAAAGAAAGAAAGAAAGAAAGAAAGAAAGAGGGAGGAAGAAAGAAAGAAAGAAAGAGGGAGGAAGGAAGGAAGGAAGGAAGGAAGAAAGAAAGAGGGAGGGAGGAAGAAAGACTACAGATGCTTGCACCACTTTGTGCATTGGGCTTTATGTGGGCACTAGGGAATCAAACCTTAGTCATTAGGCTTTGCAGACCAAGCATCTTAACTGCTGAGCCATTTCTCCATTCCCAAGACCAGGTCACACTCCTAAGAAAACTGAAGATGCAAATGTTCAGAAAAGGAAGCCTTTTTACCTTGATTTGTTCCCTGGGACTGAGTACAGGAACACTTTTTTTTTTTTTTTTTTTTTTTTTTTTGCGAGGTAGGGTCTCACTCTGGTCCAGGCTAACCTGGAATTAACTATGCAGTCTCAGGGTGACCTCGAACTCTCAGCAATCCTCCTACCTCTGCCTCCTGAGTGCTGGGATTAAAGGCGTGCACCACCACGCCCGGCTAGGAACACTTTTTAATGGGGTTGTTTTGGTAACTACTAATGGAAGGTCGTGATTTGTGGAAGGTTAACAACTATAGTTTGTATCGTGGATGTTCCCCTAACATTGAAGTCTTAATTCCGCAGTCAGTGACATGACTGGGAGGGAGAAGGGCATTGAAGAGGTGGAACTCAAGGGAAGGAAGTTTAGGGGAGGAAGGCAATGTTCTCGAAGGGGATCCTGGGATCTGGCCTCTCCTCCTCTCTCTGGATTCCAGGATTGTATGAGGTGAGCAGCTACTTCTACTAGGCTCTCCCACCATCTGCCTTACCAGGGACCCAAAAGCAACAGGGCTGAAATCTCTTACCATGAGCCAAAATCAAGGCTTCCTCTTCTGAAGTTGATCATCTTAGTGACCTTGTTGCAGTACTCGAAAGCTGATTAACAGTGGCCCAAAATAAAACAAACAAGTTGATGAAATAAGAGATTTTAGCAAGTAAATAGTAATGCAGGCCATGTTCTAATCATATAATCACTATAAATATAATGAGATTAATAAAAATAATGAGACTGCTTTGAAGATAACACTGGAATATTAATATGGAATAAATGTATGTTGAAAATGATTCCACATTAACAATGGTTCTCACCAACAACTGCAGTTCAATCTACAGTCAATTAGGACTACCCAGTCCCATTACTCATGGGGGCTTTGTGTGATGGCTGTAAAGCACGCAGCTATTGCCTGTATGGTTTGCCCCAAGGGCCCTTGCAGGCAGAACTTTCAAGTCGATGTTCATGGCTTTGATATCATGCTGTCACAAATCTATACTGCACACAGGTATGTGGAATGCATTTGAAAAGCTTCGGGATATACAGAGGGTTTCACATTAACCAGATCATCATGTGTAACAAGATGCAGAATAGGGAACATATGGATTGTCCTCTGAGCAGGGCCAAGTTCAAGTACCCTAGGGGACAGAAAATCCACATCTCAAAGAAGTGAGAATTTGCCAAGGTGAATGAAGATGCACTAGAATACACACACAATCGCTGAGAAGCAGCTCATGCTGATGGCTGTGAGCTCAAGCTCCCCAATCCAGAGCCCTGGACTCCCAAGGGCTTCCACTGTGCTGAAACCTTTCATCACGATCAATAAAAACAGCTACAACCTATCCTAGATAATCAGATAGCTAAATATATAAAGTTAAAGAGAGTTAACTAATAGTCTAAATTCACACCACTGGCCAGACATGGTTGTGAACACCTATAATTCCAGCATGCAGGAGGATGAGCTGTCAGAAGAGGATTGTCATGTTTTCAAAGCCAGCCTAGGCCACACAGTAAAATCCTGCCTCAAATAATAATAGAAAAAATAGATGGGTGTGCTGTGGTACACACCTTTAATCCCAGCACTTTGGAGGCAGAGGTAGGAGGACCACTGTGAGTTTGAGGCCACCCTGAGACTACATAGTGAATTCCAGGTCAGCCTGGACTAGAGTGAAACCTGACCTCGAAAAATGAGAAAAAAAAAAAAAAACATATAAAAATAAAGTAATACCTCTATTTACTAAATCATCATTTACATTGGCTATATGCCAAGTTAGCCTTGCATTCATTAAGTTTTAATTCTTTTCTCCTTATTTGTAGTGCTGGCAAAAAAGAAAAAATATTGTTGGGCATGGTGGTACATGCCTTTAATCCTAGCACTTGGGACACAGAGGTAGGAAGTTCATTGTGAGTATGAGGCCACCCTGAGACTACATAGTGAATTCCAGGTCAGCCTGGGGTAGAGAGAGACCCTAACTCAAAAATCCATACACACACACACACACACACACACACACACATAAAATTTTATGTCTGAACACTCAGGGGTATCTGCCAAAAGCTGTTACTGACAATTAAAACATTATCAAAGCCGGGCATGGTGGTGCATGCCTTTAATCCCAGCACTTGGGAGGCAGAGGTAGGAGGATCGCTAAGAGTTTGAGACCACCCTGAGACTACATAGTGAATTACAGGTCAGCCTGGGATACAGTGAGACCCTACTTCAAAAACCAAACATTATCAAATGGCCAGGGTATGATACAGCAAAGATGTGAGTGGTTCAAATTTCAAAACAGAGTTTCCCATGTAAGCCAGATGCACCAGGGGGCACATGCATCTGTAGTTTGTTTGCAGCAGCTGGATGCCCTAGGTGCTCATTCTCAATCTCTCTCCCCCACCCTTTTTCTCTGTCAAATAATAAATAAATAAAAGAAAAAAGAAAGAAAAAAAAGAAAGAAAATGCAGCTCACACCAGGAAAGTGAGTGGCTTGAGAAGGTGTCTGGGGAGATATCAAGGCTTACAGGATCAAGTCCCTCAGGGAAAGCTCTGATGCTCTACACAGCAGGAGGGAGGGAGGTGCTGCAAACACATGGCTTTCATTGCAAGCAGAGAGCAACATGCAGTTGATCAGGGTGGGTCCCCAACATTCATTCTTCCTGCTATGGCAAGCTAATTCCCATTAGATTCCCTTTAAGAATAACTGATGGGGGGCTGGAGAGACGGCTTGGTGGTTAAGGCCTGTTAAGCCTAAGAACATCTGTTCGATTCTCCAGGTCCCACGTTTAGCCAGACATAAAGTGATGCAAGGGCACAATGCCACACTTGTCCACAAGGGGGTGCACGCATCAGGAGTTTGTTCACAGTGGCTGAGAGGCTACCGGCACACCCATTTTTTTTGTTTTGCTTTTTCAAGGTAGGGTCTCATTCTAGATCAGGCTGACCTGGAATTCACTATGTCATCTCAGGGTGGCCTCGAACTCATGGCACTCCTCCTACCACTGCCTCCCAAGTACTGGGATTAAAGGTGTGTGCCACCATTCCTGGCTGTCATGCCCATTCTCTCTCTCTGTCTCCAAAAAAAAGTAACTAAAGGGGCCAGGATATGGTGGTGCACACCTTTAATCCCAGCAATAGGGAGGGCAGAGGTAGGAGGATGGCTGTGAGTTTGAGACCATCCTGGTACTACAGAGTGAGTGCCAGGTCAGCCTGGGCTAGAGTAAGACTCTGTTTCCAAAAACCAAAAGAAGAAAAAAAGAAAAAAACAAAATAAAAGAAAGTAGCAGTAAGAGTAAGAAGGGAGTGTGAGGACAGAATGAAAAATCCTACAGGTTATCTCTGTTGACCATTCAGAAAATATCTTTTTTTTTTTTAAGGACACATAATAATTTAGATAAAGATCACAAAGCAGCCTAACATGGTGGCGAAGCCCTTTCACTCCAGTGCTCACTCGCTCCAGATGCTGACTTAGGAGGATTTCCGTGAGTTCCAGGCCCCTCTGGGCTACAGAGTGAACTCTGCAGGAGTGTGGCTGGTGTGGGTGAGGGCCTGTTTTCCCATCTTTCACCATCTCACGTTTCAAACAGCACCCTCTAGATGGCACCCCGGTCCCAGGAAAGCATTTGGCTGACATCACTAGAATGGGTCGCTCTTCTTTCCTCCTCCTCCCCCTCCCCTCCAATAAAAGCAGAAGTCAAGCCAGGTGGTGGATGCCTTTAATCCCAGCACTCAGGAGGCAGAGGTAGGAGGATCGGATCACTGTGAGTTCGAGGCCACCCTGAGAATACATAGTGAATTCCAGGTCAGCCTGGGCTACAGAGAGACCCTACCTCGAAAAACAAAACAAAACAAATGAAATTTTAAAGAAAAAAATTTGTGTATGTGTCTGGCGGCAAGAGTTCCCAGGGTGCCAATACATGCCTATGTAAATAAAAAAGAAAAAGACAAAGAAAAAAAAAAGAGAGAGGAAGGCTGGAGAAATGGCTTGGGGGTCAAAGGTGCTTGCCTGCAAGGCCACGTTGGATTCCCCAGGACACACATACAGCCATGTGCACAAAATGGCGCATGCATCTGGCGTGCATTTTCAGTGCCTGAAGGCTCTGTTGTGCCCATGCTCTCTCTCTCTCTTTCTCTCTCTCTATCAAATAAAAAAGGAAAGAAACAAGAGGAAAGCTGGCTGGAGATAATGACTCTGTAGTCAAAGGTGCTTGCTGCTTGCAAAGCTTGTAGGCCCAGGTTATATTCCCCAGTGGGACTCACACATGTGAAGCTAGAAGTGGGTATGCCAGAAGCTCTGCAAGCTCCAGAATCAGTTATAAGTAAGACAGTGGCTCAAAACCAGACCAGGTGAAAGAAAGATGGATGGATGAGGACTTCTAACATGCTTTGCTCCACCCTGGTCAGTGAAGGCCAACAAAACCACCTCCCTCCATAGGTGAGCTAATGCATTTTCAGTAGCTTGTCTTTTTCTATAAAGAACACATTTTAAAGTTTTTTTTGGTTATTCTTTTCTTTCTTTGAACTGTCTGCCTGTTTCCTAGTTTTTTGTTTTGTTTTGTTTTTGTTGAATGGAAACCTTATCTGTAGCCCCAAGCTGGCCTGGAACTCCAAGAGCTAAAAATGGAGATCAGAGTTTAAAAGACAGGCATGGTGGCTCATGCCTTCAATCCCAGCACTCAGGAGGCAAAGGTAGGAGGATCGCAGGTAGTTCAAGGCCACCCTGAGACTACATAGTCAATTCCAGGTCAGCCTGAGCTGGAATGAAACCCTACCTCAAAAAACCAATAAATAAATAGATAAATAAATAAATAAATAAATAAATAAATAAATAAAAATAAAAAAAAAAAAAAAGAAAAACAGAGCTGGGTGTGGTGGCACACGCCCTTAATCCCAGCACCCAGGAGGGGCTCAGGAATTTAGGAGGATCCCCTTGAGTTCCAGGCCATCCTAGGCTGGACTGAACAAGAGATTTTTGAGTCTATCCTGAGCTGGAGGGCAGTGTACCCATTCCCCTCCACCTCAGTTTTCTGTTTCTTTGCTTGCAAATAATTAAACAAATACGTGGTGCATGTGTCTATATTCACACCCCAAGGAAGTAAGCAAATTATAGAAATAAAATGAGATGCCTTAAAATAAGAAGAAAATGTCAAAACAAGAGCAAAGAAATCTACACACACACACACACACACACACACACACACACACACACACACCCCAAGTCTGTGTCTCTTGGATGGGTGCTGACTGCCACCTTCTGGAACTATGGTGGTACTGTTTATGTGTGGAATTGCACCAAAATGGAGTCAAATAGATTGGGAGCGCAGGGACGCAGAATGCTGGGAGAGAGGACACATATGTATGGTGGGAGGAATGGAGGAGTCCTAGGGCGACTATACTTGAAATCTCTCTGTCCAGTATTGATCATCACTGAATATAAAAGGCCCCTACTTTAGGCAAGTTACACTTGTTTTGTTTTTTTCTAGGGAGGTAGGTCTGGCTCTAATGGGTAGTGAACGTCATATTTTTAGCAGGGTATCTTCCTCCTTTACGACTGTCTACCATTTTGAGATAGGGAGGGTCTCTCATTTCGCTGCTCATTGGGCCCTGGTGCCCACTGTCTCTCCCTCTCACTCCTTTTAATTAAATAAATTAAAAAATTTTGCAGGTGTGGTGGCACACGCCTTTAATCCCAGCACTCTGGAGGCAGAGGTAGGAGGATTGCCATGAGTTCAAGGCCAATAAATAAATAGATAGATAGATAAATAAATAAATAAATAAATAAATAAATAAATAAATAAAGAGTGAATTCCAGGTCAGCCTGCGCTAGAGTGAGACCCCGCCTTGGAAAACAAAACAAAACAAAACAAAACAAACAAACAAACAAACAAACAAATAAATAAATAAATAAAATTCAAACATATTATTCATCTCCAAGAGTCAAATGTGATGCACCGGCCAGTAATTCCAGCATTTGAGAAGTTGAGGCCTGAGTTGCAGTCGTCTTTGCTATATATTGTGTTCAAGATCAGCCTAGGGTATCTATCTCACCTCCACCACAAATTAATGTTCAGACACCAGCCAGGTATGGTGGCGCTTGCCTTTAATCCCAGCACTTGGGAGGCAGAGGTAGGAGGATTGCTGTGAGTTCAAGGCCACCCTGAGAATACATAGTGAATTCCAGGTCATCATGAGCTGCAGTGAAACCCTACATTGAAAAAAAAAAAGTTCAGAAGGCATCCAGGCCTCTTGGAGTTGTAGGAAAGACTTTCTGGAGTCTTCTCTGTCTATGAGCCATCTTTTCTCGGAGATCAAAGACATGGACGCTGGATCAGTATTAAGTAATACTGAAGCATGGAAACTAAAACAGAATGAATGAGTTACTCTCTTTAGAGCTATGACCTTATCATTACCTACTAAAGTTAAAGGGGAGGAACCACACGTGACAAATTGTCACTTGGGCTCATCTTACCTTGAAGATCATCTGGGAAAGTTCTTTGTTGAAAGTGGTTCCTCCAGTACTGTTGCAAAGTGGAGACTTGCTCTCGATCCAGGCACTCACTATCTGAGACCCCTTGCCTTTACAGGAAACCACTGACTTCTCCACCCTGAGTTTGCCATCGTCCTCTGCTGGCAGACTTCTGTCATAGGCGTCTGACAGTGGAAATTTGATGCTATTGACCAGAGTCAACTATGTCACACTGCATTCGCTTAGCACCAACCCTAAACCCATATGGAAGGCGGAAGTGGCTGCTCCCTTGCTGTTTCCAAGAGTTTAAAGACATTATAAGTGTCTTTTGGTCATTTGTAAAATTGGCAAGCCTAGAAATGTTTTTCTCTTGCTACCCAAGTTGTCAATTACACCAAGAAGGTGATAAAAAAAAAGGGACAGATGTGAATGGGGCACATTCACAGCACTGGTTTCGTCTTCAGGTATCCCGCAGTTTTAGGAACGTTCCCTTTGTAATAGCGGGCTGGGGAGATGGCTGAGGTTAAAACCTAAGGTGGGGGGTGAGCTGTTATTAAAGGAACCCAAAGAGTACCTCTTCCCAGCCCAAGCCTGGTCCACAACAATATTTCTGCAACCTGATATGCTAATTTACATAAAAGAGAAATTCAGTGTCAAGAGGCTCGCTCAAACTTCAGTGATTCCTTGTCCTGGATCATCACCTGGTGGGCATGAGAACTCTTCTCCCAAGCAAATCCTGTTTGTCCTCATTTGCATGGTGTGCATTGCTTACTGGGAAATTGCATGTGATCACTCACCCTAACCAAAGAAGGACTGCTAAAATACAGATACCTTTGCCCCAACTACTTAATTATTTGAACATTTAAAAAATGTTCTTTGCTTTAAGTGTAAAAGGTAGACGTTCTTTTTATTTTTTTCTGTCTTTCTGTTTTAAAAGTTTTCCTTTCAGCAGGGCCAGTCTTTGCTGTGAGAGGCACATACCTTTTTTAATCCGGTATGAAGAAATTCTGGACTGACGTGTTTGCAAGCACGTTCCTGTGTATCTTGCTTTGCGTGGGTATTGGGAAATTGAACTCGGCATTTATCCTTAGGTTTTCAAGAGAAATGTCTTAACCACTGTGCCATCCTCTTTCTCTCTCTCTCTCCCTCTCTTCCTCAAGAAACTTGTTAAACCAGGTATGTTTTAATATAGTGGAAGAAAGCAAAACAACTTTTCAAATAGTCCCGGATGTTCCTGAAGTTTCAAGCTCACTTCAATGGCTAGACTGATGATAATCTCTTCAAGTGTGTTCCTTCAGATACCTGCCTCTTAGAGAACATTGGAATATATATGCACACAGATGATACGTGAGAATTTCTCCTCCCAATTATACCTATTTGCTACAATTCCAGGGCACAAGATTTTTTTGGGGGGGGGTTTCTTTTCTCCTTTTCTTTTCTTTTCTTTTCTTTTCTTTTCTTTTCTTTTCTTTTTTCTTTTCTTTCTTTCTTTCTTTCTTTCTTTCTTTCTTATTAATTCTTATTAAACTTGACCTTTGAATTTTATTTTATATTTTGGTTGTTTTCTAGGTAGGGTCTCATTCAAGCCCAGGCTCACATTGAACTCAGATATATTTCTACCTCTGCCTCCTTAGTGCTAGGATTAAAGGTGTGTGCAACCATGCGTGGCAAACTTGGCATTTTTTATTTTTGTTTGGTTTTTAGAGGTAGGATCTCTCTCTACTCAGGCTGACTGACCTGGATTTCACTATGTAGTCTCAGGGTGGCCGTGAACTTACATGGGTTTGCCTACCTCTGCCTTCCAAGTGCTGGGATTAGAGGTGTGCACCACCACGCCCGGCTTCCATATTTTTTTTTTATCTCTGTTTCATTCACCACAATCTTGCCTATCTTTCATTTTGAATCATCACAATGTATCTGTCTTCAAACGTGTTTCACTGAGAATTCAAATTGACACTGTCCTAATCTCCCTTGACATTTAAGCCTTTCAGATTCTCTTTATCTTGTTACTATTAGATGATGATGATGATGATGATGATGATGATGATGTGTGTGTGTGTGTGTGTGTGTGTGTGTGTGTGTGTGTGCGTGTGTACAGAATCCTCAGCAGGTATCACTGCATTACGCCCCATCTGATCCATTACATGTTTGAGATTCTTTTCCCTGATCTGCTTTTTCTTTTGTATTGTTGCCTAGTGACATTATATACAATCAGGCTAACTTATTTTCTGAAGCATTTTGAAGTAAAATAACTTTAAATTAATAAAAATATAGAAAGGACATCATATCTAAAACACTGAACACATGCATATCTTATCTTTAAATATAGAAATGTAGGCAAAACATGCTAACAGCACTGGAGACAATTTTTACCTGTCTGTTTAAATGAACCAATTTAATAAATATGTAATAGCACCAAGAAATTGATTTTGTTAAAAAAAAAATCCACTAGCACAGGATAATCACTTGGCATCTGTTTCAAAAAATTTTTTGTTAAATTTATTTACATGGGTGGATAAGCATATTAATTACTTAAGGAGAAAAATACTAATTGCTTAAAGAGAAAATCTATAGTAGCAATTTTTGGATTGTAGTAATAGTAGAGCTTGAGAACTCTTCCTCCCCAGATGAGGGCAACTTTTTAATGAAGATGAGGCTGTTTCCTGGGACAGGAGACACCCTGTCCTGAAAGTCTTTCCTGAAACAATAGGGGCTTTTTGGACTATCTAGTGAAATCAGAACTGAGACAATGACTAAAATAAAACAATGTTTAATTATATATACCTTTTCTTTAAAAATTTAATTGCATTATGATTTAAAGGGAAACTGGCCTAATAAGCCAGTGAACTGCCTAGGGATTTCATATCATCAACCTTTCAATGGCAAGAATATTCACTCTACACTCTTGCGGATGTTTGCTTAAAGACTTGCTCAGTTTGCTTGCCAGTACAGAGTGTATTTGCTATACAGAGTCAATAGTTATTACCTCTCTAGAATCGTGGTTTCTTTCCTTTCATCTAGGGAAGCTTCAGTGTTATTCACAACAACAATGTGCTCAGCTGAATATCATTTCCACTCCTCCCTCTTGTAGCAAAATAGGGACTTAGGCTAAAATTCTGACCATGTTTTTTTTTTTTTTTTTTTTTTTTTTTCAAGGTAGGGTCTCTCTCTGCTCACTCTGGTCCAGGCTGACCTGGAATTAACTATGTAGTCTCAGGGTGGCCTCAAACTCTTGGCAATCCTGCTACCTCTGCCTCCCGAGTGCTGGGATTAAAGGTGTGCACCACCACTCCCGGCTCTTTTAAATTTATTTTTAAAAAATATTTTAAGGTGAGATGAGATTCTGAGGGAAATACTTTAAACAGGTGATGGGTCTCAGGTGTCACTATTGTGTGTGTGTGTGTGTGTGTTTGGGGGGAGGGACAAGGTCCTATGTACCCCAGGGTGGCCTGGAACTTGCTCTGCAGCACAGTGTGGCCTGGCAGCCTTCCCAAGTGTTGGGATTGCAGGCATGTATTACTACACTCTAACTTGAGTGGCCCTATTTTACACTCATGCATATGCACACCTAAGTCATAAAGAAGGTAACTATTTACTCAGTAACTCTAGAAAGGCTTGGTGAGGATATTATAAACAAAATTATAACTAAGCCTAAGAAATCGGTAGAGCAAGAGAACTGGAAATATCTCATGTTGTATAAACTAGTATTAAAAACAAATAGAAACACATGTGGTTAGTAAGTTTTTAAGTTTTCCTAGATATATCTTTGAAAAGACTGCTTTTATTTTCCAAACTCCCCTTTAAATGACTGTTTCTGAACTCTAAAAATTATTACAAAGCTGCCAGGTATGGTGGCACATGTCTTTAATCCCAGCATTTGAGAGGCAGAGGTATGAGGATAGATGAGAGTTCAAGGCCAGCCTGAGACTACATAGTGAATTCCAGGACAACCTGAGCTGGAGTGAGACCCTCCCTCAGAAAACTAAAAAAAAAAAAAAAAAAAAAAAAAAAAAAAAAAAAATATATATATCTCAAAGCAGGCAGTCTGGTACCTAGGGTAGGACAATTTCTGTGAGTTTGAGGGCAGTGTGAAGCTACAGAGTTGAGTTCCAGGTCATGCTGGCTAGAGTGAGACCCTGCTTCAAACAAACAAAACAAAACAGAACAAAACAAATATAATCACAAAAAAATCAAAGTTGAATTTTAGAGGCCCATATTCATATGGTACCATCAAATAAAAACAAAACGGACAGAATAGTTTCTTAGTAAATTTTTAATGCCTTATTTTACCTCAGCAGTGCATTTCACTAAATGAATCAACTACCCCTTTAGGATCATTGGGTCCTATCTCAGGGTGGACTTGAATTCACAGCACTCCTCCCACCTCTGCCTCCAGAGTGCTGGGATTAAAGGCCTGTGCCACCATGCCTGGCTCCTGAGATATTTTTACATGACAATGCAAATGCTGAAATCAGTGCTCAAACTGCTGGCTCACTTTGTAAATCTCCCCTTTGTGCTCTGGCTAGCTGAGGCCTGATTTCATCATTTATGTTGACAGTCCTCATAAAACAGGAAAGTACCAATGCCCCCTTCTCCCAACAGGGCCTCACTGTGAAGCCCAGGCTGTCCTCAAGTTTTGATTCTCCTGCCTCAGTCTCCCAAGTGCTGGGATGACAGGCACACACCACAGTGGCCAGAAAATAGCAACATGATTTTAAATTCTGACAACTCTGTCCATTCTTCTGAAATTATCTTGCATTCTACTTAGCCTTGTTCTCAAGCTGCTGGAAGTGCCTGTATTTAAAATCCTGCCTGTGAAGCAGGGTGTGGTGGCACAGGCCTTTAATCCTAGCACTCAGGAGGCAGAGGTAGAAGGATCACCATGAGTTTGAGGCCACTCTGAGATGACATAGTGAATTCCAGGTTAGCCTGGCCTAGAGTGAGACCCTTCCTTGAAAAAAAATTCCCCAAAACATCCTGCTGTGAAACACTGTCCTTCAGGTATCACATGGTCTCCTGCTCAATCCTCCATGTATCACTTGGTTTCCAACTCAAAACCAGAGCAGCAGTGGATAAACCCAAGGAGGCCATCACAAGATTAGTCTTATTCTTTCTGTTTTGGTATTTTTAAAAAATATTTTAGTTTTTATTTATTTATTTGAGAGAGACAGAGAGATACAGAAACAGGCAGGTAGAGAGAGAGCAAGAATGGGTGCACCAGGCCTCCAGCCACTGCAAACGAACTCCAAATGCATGCGCCCACTTGTGCATCTGGCCTACGTGGGTCCTGGAGAATTGAGCCTCGAACTGGGGTCCTTAGGCTTCACAGGCAAGTGCTTAACCACTAAGCCATCTCTCCAGCCCTTTTTTTGGTATATTTTATTAAAGATTTCTTTTTATTTATTTATTAGAGACCGAGAGAGGAAGAGAAAGAGACAGTGATAATGGGCATGCCAGGGCCTCTGTCCACTGCAAACAAGCTGCAGACGCATGTTCCACTTGTGCATCTGGTTTATGTGGGACCTGGAAAATCGAACCTGGGTCCTTAGGCTTCACAGCCAAGCACCTTAACCACTAATCCATCTCTCCAGAGCAAGACTAGGCTTATTCTTATTCTCTAGTGGAGCAGGGGTGGTCATCAGTTCTTCATGTGAGACAAAGGCCATTTCTTCTCTTCTACCCAACCAGCTCCATGTCATCCTGCCCCAGCTCCACAGTCTCTGGCCATGCTGAAATCTACAGGAGGTGGAAGCTTAGCAAAGAGTACACTGTAGAGAAGCGATGTTCTCAAGTCATCACATGCACTGCTAAGGCCTTCCAAGGCCTTCCACATGCAGCTGCCAGAGAAGCGAAGTCATCAAGTCATCAAGGCCTTCCATAATGCAGCCGCTTACAGTCACTCCCCCTCTTACAAGTGACCCTAGTAAACTCACTGGCTTGCCAAACTAGGCTTGAGTGGAATCATTTCTTGTTGTAACCCTCTCTAGGATGAGTGGAAACAGACTTTCTAACGTGTCAGATAACAACTTTAGACATTCTTAAATATTAATATCAATTACTGTCATATATATATTTTTTGAGATAGGAACATGCTATGAAGCTCAGGTTGGTCTTGAACTTGCAGCCATTCTCCTGCCTCTCCCTCCTAAGTTCTAGAATCAGAGGAGTTTGTCCTCATGCCCAGCAAGTACTATTATCTTTAAAGTAAATACAAAATCAAATGTTGATAAATTGGTATTAATGATAAAGTGATAACCACTCTCTCCAATTCCACTTCTACTTCCTTTGGGCATCTTAGTCCTCATTTAAATTCTTCTTCTTTGGGCAGGTTTTAGTTGGTTTGAACTTGCAACAGTCTTAAATCTCAGCTTCTTTCATTCTTTACTACATCTGGCCTTCTTTTTTTTCAGGTTTATTTTTTAGAGACACAGAGACTTGAGAGTCTTCCTGGGAGAGGCCTCCTGATAGAGACAGAGAATCTGGCCTTCCTCTAGAAACATTTTTTTTGCTGTTAACGAGAGACAGATGAGTGACCCTTGTGGGAGGTGAGATTGGCCATCTGGAGACATTTTGCATCTGCCTAAACGTCTCACCTGAAGATTGGAACCGCTGGAGATTGGAACCAGCGTTCTTGGCAGGTGGCAGGTGCCTTAACCATTTTGCATCATCTCTCCAGCCCTAGAAGATTTTTATTGGGATTCTTCAGGTTCCTGTCTTCCAGGTGCCTTCCTCCCCATCTCTCCAATCCTCTAGGACTCTTTGAGGGATTCTTCAGGTTCCATTTCCAAAGTTCTCCCCATCCTGAAATCTTGCTGGTGACTCCTGGACTTATAGTTTTTAGCCCAATTCTTGTTTTTTTCATGCCTGCCTGTTCATATTTTCACTGTGGGGTTCCCAATTTCAGACTGCCTGTTCAGATGGGGTTCCCAACAGACAGACACGACAGATGGGGCAGGTCTGTATTGTGTTCCCATGCTGCCCTAACGCCATTGCATTGAAGCTGCGTGTTCCCATGTCTGTGCTCATTTTAGGGAGTGTATCATACTCATTTAAACAATATTGTAAGGAGTCCTACTCTTCCTTTGACTCTTACATTCTTTCTGTTACCTCTTCTGCAATGGACTCTGAACCTTGGAGATCTTTCAGTGCTGAGCACTCCTCTGTCTTCAGCTCCATGGTGCCTTCTGAGTCATCCCAAGGTCACCACCATCTGAAAAGAGAAGCTTCTGTAACCAAAAGTGAGAGTAGCATAATGGGCTGGATATCCATGACCTCACAGTGCTTGGAAATACCTACACAAGACCATCATAATAGGAGGAAAAGCCGGGCGTGGTGGTGTACACCTTTAATTCCAGGATTTGGGAGGCAGAGATAGGAGGATCACTGTAAATTTGAGGCCACCCTGAGACTATATAGTGAATTTCAGGTCAGCCTGGGCTAGAGTGAGACCCTATCTCAAAAAAAGGAGGAAAAGATGATGACATCAAAATTAAAAGAGAGACTGATTGAGTGGGGAGGTGATACAATGGAGAGTGGAGTTTGGAAAGGGAAAGTGGGGGAGGGAGGGAAGTACCATGGGATAGTTTCTACAATTAAGGAAGTTGTCAATAAAAGTAAATAAATAGGGCTGGAGAGATGGCTTAGAGGTTAAGGCCTGCTAAGCCTAAGTACTTGGTTCCAATCTCCAGGTCCCACATTTAGCCAGATGCAAAGTGACGCTAGGGTGCAATGCCACACTTAACCACAACAGGGCACACACATCTGGATTTCTTTCATGGCAGCTGAGAGACTGCTGGCGTGCCCATCTCTATCTGTTTCCCTCTCTCTCTGTCTCTCTGTGTCTCTCTCCAAAAATAAATAAAATAAAAAAGTAAATAAATAAAATAAAATAATATAAATAAAGAGCAGTCTGTTGGGCTTGCCTCAAAACTAACTAACAAAATAAATAAAATCCAGGTGTTTCTAAAAATATTGTTTTTGTTGCTGGTCATGGTGGTGCACGCCTTTACTCCCAGCACTCGGGAGGCAGAGATAGGAGAATCGCTGTGATTTCAAGGCCACCCTGAGACTACCTAGTGAATTCCAGGCCAGTCTGGGCTGGAGTGAGACCCTACCTCAAAAAAAAACAAAAAAAAAAAAAAAAAACAGTTTAGGCTAAAACAAAGTAAAATTGAGTTCATTGTTAGGGTGTCCTGACTATAAACATGATTGATATGCAAATTGTCATATCTTGCTAGTTCACTTGCCCCTCCCCTTGACTATAAAACCTATAAAATAAAAATAAAATCTTCAGTTGGGGCCACAACTTCTTTAAAAAGCTACCTCAAATGCCCAGCACAGAAACACCTCTGTCACACCCTCCAAGGCTCAGGGCCCATTGTGGAAGAGGGGGCAGATAGAATGGAAGAGTCAAAGGAAGGGTACAACTCCTTACAATGCAACTGTCCACACAGAAATTGGCCTTGGTATCCATGACCTTGCAGTGCCTAGCAATACCTTCGCAAGACCCTCACAATAGGAGAAAAAGATGATGTCATCAAATTAAGAGAGAGACTAATGGAGAGAGGGAGGGGATATGATGGGGAATGGAGTTCTAAAGGGGCATGGGGGCAGGGGAGGGAAACATGGATTTTTTTTTTTTTTTTTTTTTTTTTTTTTTTCGAGGTACTCAATTTAGCTCAGGCTGACCTGGAATTAACTATGTAGTCTCAGGCTGGCCTCGAACTCACAGCGATCCTCCTACCTCTGCCTTCTAAGTGCTGGATTAAAGGCAAGGGGAGGAAACATGGATTTTTTGTATGTTTAAGTATAGAAGTTGTCAATGAAAAATTAAAAATAAATAAATAAAAAATAAAAAAGCTACCTCAGGGCTAGAGAAATGGCTTAGTGGTTAAGGCACTTGCCTGTGAATCCTAACAACCCAGGTTTGATTCTCCAGGTCCCACATAATCCAGATGCACAAGGTGGCGCATGAGTCTGGAGTTCCTTTGCAGTGGTTGGAGACCCTGGTGTGCCTATTCTCTCTCTCTCTCTCTCTCTCTCTCTCTCTCTCTCTCTGTCTGTCTCCAATAAATAAATAAATACAAATAATTCTTTTTTTAAAGGTACCTCAAACTTTTTGCCCCCCCCGGTAATAAACTCCTGTACTTTCATTCATTACTGGTGTTAGAGTGATTTTTCCATAAAATTTCTACAATAAGGCCAAAACCAGTTCAGAAGCTGGAGCAGGCACACCTTTGGGGGCTAACCCTTGCTCTGGAACATATTGATCCTTTATGATTTCATGTTGGTCATCAGAAAATAGATAACTACCTTGCCTCCCAGGTCAAGCAACAGACTCATCCAGATTTCTAGGGATAATAGCTGTCTGAGTTCTTTTTATATTTATTTGTATGTGTGTCTTTGTGTACATGAATGCCCAGCTTTCTGAGTGCTAATCTTTATAAGTTGTTTACTTAAAGTTACTTGTATATTTGTTCTTGTGTACGGGGTATGTGGTGTGTGTGTCTATGCATTGCCCCATGCAGTCATCTGTGGGGACAGGACAGTGGGTCACTGACCAGCAGGGCCACAGGGGAATGTTGGGCATCCTGCTCTATCCCTCTTCCACCCATTCTGGAAGAGGCTCTTACTGACTCTGGGAATTTTTTTTTAATTTGCGTGTGTGTGTGTGTGTGTGTGTGTGTGTGTGTGTGTGCGTGGTATATGCACATTACAATATCCTGTCCAAGGGCACTTTCCCGATGACCTAACTTGCTTCTAGAGGTTCCACCACCTCCTAATAGTACCACAGGCTGGGGACTTCCCAATGACAGCAGCAACCTAAGACAGTTATGACAACTATAAGCGATTGCTTTGTAAATTAAGGTCTTATCAACAGAATGATACATGTTGCATTTTTCTTAAGATTTACAAGTGAATTTATAAGGCAAAGGTTTTGTCCCAATATTTAATACATTAATAAAAAGATTATGAGCTGTGATAAGCAGTTGAGAGAACTGTTGCCTGCAGAAAATGGACCCTCTCAGTGGTACTATGAAAGTCCACTTCCTGATTTTCAGTGCTTCTCATCCCAGTACCTTTCCTTTCTCATCTCTGGAAAGGACAGTGGCATTTCTGTTCCTGAGCAGCGCCATCCACTTCCTGAGTCAAGGCAGAGTTGCTGCCCTTCTGCCCAGCTCTGTTGGAGCACTGCCAGGTTGCGTGATGTCTGAGGAGTGCGGGAAGAATGGTGGGGAAGATGTTCTGTAACCTCAGGGTGTTCATTTGGGCAAGTCATACTTACTAAGTCGTCAGAAGAGTGCTTTCATATGGTAACAGTCGATGTTAATTAATTAGTGGTATTTGTGGTGAAATGACTCTTCACCTTAGCTTTTCTACTTAAAATAGATAAAAACTCCAAAGAGCGTTAGGATTTTTAACCCTGGGCCTGGAGAGATGGCTCAGCAGTAAAGGCACTTACTTGGAAAGCCTGTAGGCCTGGATTCGATTTCCCAGTGATATATGAATTTTGGGTTCCTTGGACACCAGTGTACCAGTAATTTGGGGGTGTTCCCAGCTCCTTTTCTGTGAACTTGAAGAATGAAATCCACCGACCAGAGGACAAGGTTCAGAAAGACTTGATTACAGTTTAAAGCTTTAGGAGGATGAAGAGAAGGGGGCTTAAGCCTAGGGAGGTGAGGGAGCTTTGAGAAGCCCCATGAGGGAGGGGCAGAGCTCTTGCCCAGAGAGGCAGGAGGAGGTTTGAGACGCCCACCTTGAGACTCAGGTCTGGGTTTTGTATGGGGAATGGTTACATGAGGAGGTGGTACCAGGTCGGCAGGTTGCTATGGACAAAGACCAGCTTTTACAGCTGGGCCAGTCATCTTAGGTGAGGGTCAGAGTTTCTGTCCTCTAGCAAGAGCGCAAGCTTAATCTAGAGATCTTTCCTGGAGGGTGCAACATCTGGGTTTCTGCAAGCTTAGTGACATTTCCTGCTTTTAGTCAAGGAATAAAACACCATTACTTTTGGGGACCTGTTAACCTGACTACATAGCCAATTTCTGTCTCCTATCACCAGTACCCGTGTAAAGCTGTATGTAAAAAGTGGTGTATGTACCTGGAGTTCCTTTGCAGTGGCAGAGGCCCTGGTGTGCCCATTCTCCCTCTCTCTCTCTCTGTCTTCTCTTACTCTTTCTCTTGAAGGACATGAAGGGAAGGAGGGTGGGAAGAAGGAAAGAAGGAAGAAAAACATTCTTACAAAAGAATTTTAACTCTGGTTCCACGTGGTTAATTACTTTTCTATTCTTTAGCTAAGAAGTTTATAAAGCACACATGTATATTTATGGAGGGAGATGCAAGTGTTTGGTAACTGACAACTCTAGCACATGCATTTGAGTTCTGGTGATGGGTGATGATAGGATTATCTGAACTTTGAACTTTCTCTTTGCTCCAGGGGCATAAGGAAGTGGTGGCAGGCCCTTCCTCCTAACAAGAAGCAACTGTTTAAAGAGAGTGTGAGGAATACTCTGTGGAAGTTGTTCCTGGCTCTCAGTGGTTTTGGACTCTTGTTTGTAATGTTTTATTTCATTTACCTGGAAGTGAGTCCTGTCACAGGAAGGAGTAAACTGCTGCTCGTGGGGAGAGAGCATTGCAGACTTCTGTCAGAGCTGGAGTACAACCTCGTAAGTCATGACAAGAGTGGGTTTTCATGAGATTGTTTCACATAATGCACAGAGAGGGAGTTTCTTAAATATGGAGGATGCATTGCTTTGAACTTTAGTCTTGACAAGAAGTGAGTTGAAAGCCTCAGACCTGGAAAAGGTGTTCCCACTGTGCATCCGCTAACTAGTGCTGTCTGCCCATGTGCACACCCCCACTGTCACTTTCCTGGGAAAAGGAAAACATGTTCCCACTGTGCATCCGCTAACTAGTGCTGTCTGCCCATGTGCACACCCCCACTGTAACTTTCCTGGGAAACATCTTTGACGCTCAGATGGAGGGAGTGCTGGGTGTGATGAGGGGACACCGCTGGGCTGTGCCCTGGACTGTCTCAGTGCATGCAGGCAGTCCTGGGGTGGGTCAGGCAGGGCTCATGCTTGTTTCTTGTCTTGACCTTCTGTTCTCCTGCGAGCGTGTACAGGAGGTGAAGGGATGATGGTCTTCCTCCTGACCTTTCACTGGGGTGAGCACAATGGAGCCAAGAACCTTCTCTGTTTTGTTTATTGCTTTTTAACAGTTTTATTTATTTATTTATTTTATTTGAGAGAGAGAAAGTGTGTGTGTGTGTGTGTGTGTGTGTGTGTGTGTGTGAGAGAGAGAGAGAGAGAGAGAGAGAGAGAGAGAGAGAGAGAGAGAGACGAAGAGAATGGGCACGCCAGGACCTTCAGCAAATGAACTCCATACACAAGTGCTCCCTTGTGCATCTGGCTTATGTGGGTCCTGGGGAATCAAACCTGGCTCTGCAGGCAAGAACCTTAACCATGAAGCCATCTCTCCAGCCCTGTTTTTATTTTTTTTAATTAAGGACTAGCACAGCATACAAAGTAATGCCCAGTGTGTGTATTGAATGAATAAATAACTCTGTAGTGAGAATATTTATATTTTGAAAGCAACATATAATAAGATAGTATTTGGTCCTAAATGTCTTTTGGCAGTTTGTTGTGTTCCCTTCCCTCCTCACTACCTCTCCCCTGTCCTACTTTCCTCCCTGCCTTTCTCTCTCTCTCTTTCTACTTTTCTCCCTTTTTCTTTCACTTCTCTTCCTCTGTTCTTTCTTCCTTCCTTTCTTCTTTTATTCCCATTCTCTCCTCCCTCCCTTCTTTCCTTCATTCCTTCTGTTCCCTACCTGCCTGCCTGCTGCCTTTCCTTTCCTTTCCTTTCCTTTCCTTTCCTTTCCTTTCCTTTCCTTTCCTTTCCTTTCCTTTCCTTTCCTTTCCTTTCCTTTCCTTCCCTTCCCTTCCCTTCCCTTCCCTTCCCTTCCCCTCCCCTCCCCTCCCCTCCCCTCCCCTCCCCTCCCCTCCCCTCTCTTCTCTTCTCTTCTCTTCTCTTCTCTTCTCTTCTCTTCTCTTCTCTTCTCTTCTCTTCTCTTCTCTCTTCCCTTGCTATGTAGTCAAAGTTGACCTTCACCTTGTGATCCTCTTGTCTTAGGTTCTTCTGTAGCCCAGGCTGGCCTGGAACTCATTATGTAGTCCAGGCTGGCCTTGAATGTAAAACGATCTCCGACCTCAGCCTCTGAGTGCTGAGATTAAAGGCATGAGCTATCACATCTGGTACTTTTTTATTTTATTTTATTTTATTTTATTTTATTTTATTTTATTTTATTTTATTTTATTTTATTTTATTTTATTTTATTTTATTTATTTTTGGTTTTTCGAGGTAAGGTTTCACTCTAGTCCAGGCTGACCTGGAATTCACTATGAAGCCTCAGGGTGCCCTCAAACTCATGGCGATCCTCCTACCTCTGCCTCCTAAGTGCTGCGATTAAAGGCATGTGCCACCATGCTGGCTTTTTATATAACTTTTAATACAAATGAACTTTTGACCTTATTCATGGGAGGAGATTAAAAACAGAAGCAACAATGAGTTCTTAGTGTAAATTTTTTTCTTAGTTAACACCAGTCTTTCAGCACTGCACCTATAAAGATTTAAATTGTTTCATAGGTTTTAGCCTAGTAAGAGGCAAGTTGAGAAAATATTTTGGGAAGAGGGAGACAGGACCTCATATTAAATCAATGTATATTCTACCATTTGTATCATTAAGAAAGTGTTAAAAAATTAAGAAACAAAAGCCGGGCTTGGTGGCACACGCCTTTAATCCCAGCACTTGGGAGGCAGAGGTAGGAGAATCGCCATGAGTTCGAGGCCACCCTGAGAATAGAGTGAATTCCAGGTCAGCCTAGGCTAGAGTGAGACTCTACCTCGAAAAACCAAAAAAATAAAATAAAAAATTAAGAAACAAGACCTGAAAGTGTTAAAAAATTATATGTACATGTATATCTGTATATATGCACGCACACATATAGATATAGGGTTTTTTTTTTTCTTTTTTTTTTTGAGGTCGGTTTTCACTCTGGCTCAGGCTGACCTGGAATTCACTATGTATTCTCAGGGTGGCCTCAAACTCGTGGCGATCCTCCTACCTCTGCTTCCCAAGTGCTGGGATTAAAGGCGTGCACCACCACACCCTGCTTCCTTCCTGTAATTATTAACATATTTGCAATGTAGTCAGAAAATTCATTCAGCATGTGTTTGTTGTACTCATTTAAAAATATTTTATTTATTTGAGAGAGGGGGAGAGAGGGAGGGAGGGAGAGAGAGAGAGAATGGTCCTCTGCAAATAAACTCCAGGTGCGCATGCCACTTTGTGCATCTGGCTTTATGTGAGTACTGGGGAATTGAATTTGGCTGGTTAGGCTTTGCAGGTGAGCACCCTAACTGCTGAACCATCTCCCCAGCCCTGTTTTACTTTCTCTCTCTCTCTTTTTTATTTTTATTTTTTTATTTTTTGGTTTTATGAGGTAGAGTCTCACTCTGGTCCAGGCTGACCTGGAATTAATTATGTAGTCTCAGGATGGCCTCAAACTCATGGTGATCCTCCTGCCTCTGCCTCCTGAGTGCTGGAATTAAAGGTGTGCACCACCATGCCCAGTGTGTTTTACTCATTTTACTCATTTTTAATTGCTGTTCGTTAAACATATAAGTACCTTTTTTCCACATAATTAGTCAGAAGTAGATTTTCTTTCACTGAAAACAAGAAGGTAAATTGCAAAATGTTAAGTCAAAAATGCAAATAATAAGCTGGGCATGGTGGTGCATGCCTTTAATCCCAGCACCTTAACCACTAAACCATCTCTCTAGCCCAGTCTTCAGCCATTTTGCACCCCTGGTAATGACTGGTGTATGGTCATTGTCAGCCTTACATTGACCTTCCCCAGTGAGCTTTAATGGCAAATAGTGAACCTTCAGAGCATTGAACTTACATTAACATTACTATGTGAAACAAATATTTTATATAAAACCTTGTTTTGGTTACTCCTCTAATTAAATTTGAAAAGTCATAGGATCCAGTTCGTTGGTGAGAAGTACAAAACATATATAGCTAGAAACTTTCATAACTGAGTTATGCTTTCATGTGTGTTAGGTCATAAAAATCGGAGAATTCTTTCTGTGACTGATGTGCTGCCTGCTGCACTAAAGAGGCACCTCAAAATACTCATTTAAAATAAACTTTTAATAGTTTTTTGAATTGTTCTTGTTTTAACAGGTTCGTCTGTTATAACATGCTTCATCTTTCTTTGGAAAGATGGTCTGATGATAAACACATTACTTGTTTAAAAAGACAGTGTCTGCATTAGCAACTGAAGTAGCCTGGGCTTGAGTTTTGTTCGTGTACTAATATCTATGTGAATTTCCGAAGGTTTTTTTGTTGTTATTGTTGTTGTTGTTTGTTTGTTTTTTCAAGGTAGGGTCTTGCTCTATCCCAGATTGACCTGGAATCAGTCTCAGGCTAGCCTTGAACTCACAGTGATCATTCTACCTCAGCCTCTTGAGTGCAGGGATTAAAGGTGTGCACCACCACACCTGGCCTGCAAATTTGGAGTAACAGTAGAATCTAGGTATGACTCAAAGTCTCTCCATAATGATTTGAATATGGTTTCTCCATTAAAAATTTACTTCTTAGAGACCTGGCCCCCATAATAATGTCAAGTGGCGGTTCCTTCAAGAGGTGATTAAGTAATGGGGCTCATGAAGAAATTAGTGTATCTCTCTTGAGAATGGGTTGGTTTTCCTGAGGTACAAGAAGAATTTGCCTTCCTCGGCTTGTCTCTTGCCATGGGATTTCTCTTCCTCATGTCTCCACCATCCATGGAGCAGCACATGGCCATCACTAGAAGACAAGCAGATGCCAGTGTCATGCTCTTGAGCTTCCACAACTATAAAGGGAAATAAACCTCTTTGCTGTATAAAATATCCAGCCTTTGGTACTTTGTTATAGCAATAGAAAATAGGCTAAGACACCCACCAATATACAGGTGCATCCACTGAGCTTCCTCTCTCTAGCCATTGAACCCTCATGTCTCCTTGGATCAGTGCCCCTGCAGGATCCAAGGAGAGGGGAAGGGAAATGGGTGTGACCCCTTGTTCCTCCAAGTGTTTATGAGGGTTTACTGTTGGGGGATGTTGATCCACAGTAGGAGGTGCTGAATGAATGGATGGATGTGGGTTAAGTGAGGACAACTGAATATTCAACTCCAGGCTCCTGGCATTCATGCCTCTAGATCCTCTCAGGCCCTTGAGCTTTCTCTCTCCCTTGTAGCTCAGTAGTTGCCAATCCCAACAAATGACAGAATTACCCAGAGAGAATCAAAGCAATGCCCAGGCTAGCTGTCCACTCCCAGAGATTCTGTGTGGTCTCCAAACTCCCCAGGTGGTTTACTGTGCAGCCAGCTTGAAAATCTCCATTAGAAGAAGTTTTTGATGACTAGATTAATCATTTTCCCCATGCCTTTGAATCCTATTTTGTTCTTATCAATGGAATTGGGTTCATATTTTTAAAATTTATTGATTTTATTTATTTGAGAGAGAGATAGAGAGAATGGGCACTCCAGGGCCTTCATCCATTGCAAATTAACTCCAGAAGCATGTGTCACCTTGTGCATCTGGCTTACATGGGTCCTGAGGAATTGAACTTGGGTCCTTTGGCTTTGCAGACCAGCTCCATAACTGCTAAGCTATCCCTTCAGGTCCTGTGTTCATATCTTAGAAAGCATATATCTATACATCTATTATCTATCTATCTATCTATCTATCTATCTATCTATCTATCTATCTACACACACTCATCAGCCTCTTTCTCATCTGGCTTTCATTCTTTCTGGAAAGTAATTTGTAGTTCTGCTTTTCTTCCTCCATCTGGCCCTTGCACTTTCTTCCTCATGGTTGAGATGCAGTGTGCACAGCTGATGTGGCCCTCCAGGCACGCAGAATTGTTTGGTGCTTCCTGGCTTTCTTTTCTGCATTAGACACAGAGACTGATGTGCTTGACTGTTTTCATACAGGCCATGGCATCATTTGATTTTATATCTGATCTTGAGGGTGAGAGTATTTGCTCCTAATGTCAAGTAGACGCACACAGTGAATGGCTTGAAGGAGAGCCCAGCGGAAGTGGAGAGAAATGTGCAGGAGGACAGTGCCAGGGGAGACCATGGGGACACAAAAGGTGTGGTATAGTGGAACATCACTGATCTCAATGCTGCTGTTACATCTGATGAACTAACTGAAAACTGAGAGGCCAACTGTTCACTGTAATTAATATTCACTAGCTTTATTTACTGTCATTTATGAGGGAGAGAGAATATGCCAGAGCCTCCTGGTACTGGAGTCTTCAGATGCATGCTCCACTCCTTTATGGGGACACTGGAGAATTGAACCCAGATTGCCAGGTCTTAAAAGCAAGCACCCCTAATCACTGAGCAATCTTTCCAGTCCATTGTGGACTTTAAATTTAGTGATCTGCATAAGAATCTGTAGTTATATGTTTATCTTTTTTCAAACTAGACAATTGAAATCAGTTTTAAAATTACTTAAAAAGTTCTCATGCTTATTTGAGGCATTCTTATTTGCTCTGTGGGAGGGAATGCCTGCCTGGTACTGAGAACCTAAACAAAAGCCTACGGCTGAGAAGGTCATAAACGCTAGGGAAGAAACTACTACTGTTGTCTGGCTAAAAGCATGTATTATGCCTGCGAAACTGTCCTCTAAACCCTGTGTTCATGCTGTGGTAGTTTGAATAGATGGCCCTGTTGCAGACAGCTTCAGGTTCGCTGAGATGAACTTTCAGACCAGGCACAGTTATGGAGGAAGGGATATTATTTATTGAAGCTTACAGATCCAGGGGAAGTTCCATAAAGGCAGGAAAAACGGCCTGCTCTCTCCACAGGGCCAAACAGAGAGAGCAAAAGCCAACCAGCCACCAAAGCAAACAGAGCAAAACTACTACAGCCAAAAGGTCACACAGCAGACTTCAGGAACTCCTGCTAGACACATTTGCATATCTTTACAATGGAATCTCAAACCCATCACCACACCTTAAGACCGGCCCCCAGTGACCTTGCCTCTAGCAAGGTGATTGCAGATGCAAACTATAAACTAATAAAATACTGAATATATTGGGGGACATATATTCAAACTACCACATTCCGCCCCTGGCCCCCAATATATTTAGCTCCTGGTCCCCAATAGATTTATAACTATCACACATTGTAAATTGTACTCAGTCCAATTTCAAAGGTTCTCACAGTCTTGATCAACTTAAGATAGTGAGTCCTGTACAATCAAACAAGTTAAATACTTTCAACATGTAAAGGCACAGAGTAAACATTTTAACTGTATAAGGAATAGCAAGGAGAGACTAAAACAATGCAAACTCAATCACCATCAGCCATCATCAAACTTCTGCAGTTCAAGTTCAATATAACCAGAGACTAACAGTCTCCATGTTTACCAATTCCGCCTCCAGCTGGGCAGAGTCGCCAGGGAAAACTTTCATCCCATGCCAACAGTGCACTCCATGGTATCCCTTTGCACAGTCCTGGTATATCCAAAACATCTTCAGGTCTCCATGCAAACCACAGTCCATCTTCCAAAGGCTCTTCCAGCCTATTCCTGAGGGTCTTCATGCCCTGCTTCATGCCGCATCTCAGCAGCAACTCCTGGAACCGTGTGCAATTCATGACCACTCCATGCATTTTTCATGCTTCCAAAACCAATACCAGGTGTGCAGGACACAGCCATATTCTTATTCCAGGGACAAAATAAATCATAGCCTTGAAAAGCAGGTTCCTTCTCCAGTCAACTCTTTCCAAGAGTTTGCATTTTTAACAGTCTTTCCTCAGGCATCCTCTCCATTGTTTTAATGTAAATCAAGTCAGGCCACCTTCCTTCCACCTTCCTTAAGATTGCTAATGTGTTTGAAAATAGCAGCTTAACCAGTCTCAGTGCCTCTACTTTTAGCTTGCTTCAGGTTTTCCAACTCAAAATCTTAAAATCTCAGTCTGATATCTTTAGCCAAGCACATCAGTCCATTACAAATTTAACCTTGATCAAACTTTCTGGGCCTGGACAGCAGAACGTAGCCATCCCTTATGCCAGTAGCCCAGTTCCAACAAAGTCCTCTGCCGTCTTTCCTTCCCCTTAGAAAGCTCATAAACCAAGCCTCGAAGTTCAATACAGTCTGCACTTAGCATTCTCAAACTCTCATCAGAATAGTCCATAAAACTTGGCTTACCACTCCAGAAGGCATCTTCAGTTGCAAGCACCAAGTCCATGCCCATTCCTCCAAAACAAAGGTTCCAAAAGACGAATATCCACACGGTCAGGTTCATCTCACCCCACTTCTGGTACCACTTTACTGTTGCAGACAGCTTCAGGTTCGCTGAGATGAACTTTCAGACCAGGCACAGTTATGGAGGAAGGGATATTATTTATTGAAGCTTACAGATCCAGGGGAAGTTCCATAAAGGCAGGAAAAACGGCCTGCTCTCTCCACAGGGCCAAACAGAGAGAGCAAAAGCCAACCAGCCACCAAAGCAAACAGAGCAAAACTACTACAGCCAAAAGGTCACACAGCAGACTTCAGGAACTCCTGCTAGACACATTTGCATATCTTTACAATGGAATCTCAAACCCATCACCACACCTTAAGACCGATTTAGTGACCTTGCCTCTAGCAAGGTGATTGCAGATGCAAACTATAAACTAATAAAATACTGAATATATTGGGGGACATATATTCAAACTACCACAGGCCCCCAATGTATTCAGTGTTTTATTAGACTGTAGTTTGCATCTGCAGCCACCTGCTGGAGCCAGCGTCACTGGGTGGATCTTAAGCTGTGGTGGTGGGTTTGAGATTTCAATCTAAAGATATGCAAAGTGTGCCTAGCTGGAATTCCTGAGGTGTGCTGTGCTGTGTGGCTTTTGGCTTGTGGCTTCTTTCTCTGTGTTTGGTCCTGTGAAGGCAGGCCAGCTTCTTCTGCCATTATGGAACTTCCCCTGGATCTATAAGCTTCAATAAATATCCCTTCCTCCATAACTTTGCCTGGTCTGGAAGTTCATCTCAGTGAACCTGAAGCTGTATGCTACACATGCCAATATATTAATGCTACTCTCACTTTTGGTTAGAGAAGCTTCTCTTTTCAGATGGCAGTGCCCACTGGGATGATTCAAAACTCACCAAAGTGCAGAGAAGAAATGACAGTGGAATGATCAGCACAAAGACCTCTCTATCATACTCACCAAGGCTCAGGGACCATTGTCAAAGAGGTGGCAGAAAGAAGGTAAGAGCCAAAGGAAGGAGAGGAGTGCTTTGCATTACCGTCTTCAAGAAACAAAATGACCGTGGCACTCATGACCTCACAGTGGCTGATGCTACCTACACAAGACCTATATCCTAAAAAGGGGAAAACTAACTTCAAGACAGAAGAGAGACTTGTTGGAAAGAAGGGATTCAGTGGAGAGGAGATTCAGGAGGTGGGGAAAGGAAGGTTGGGGGAGGGCATTATGATCATAGTATATTGTCTGTTTGTATAAAGGTTGTCAATAAAAAGTTTAAAAAAGGGATGGAGAGATGGCTTAGCCATTAAGGTGTGTGCCTGTGACTCATGTTCAACTCTCCAGGTCCCACGTAAGCCAGATGCACAAAGTGGCATAAGCATGCAAGGTCGCACATGCGCACAAGGGGGTGCATGTCTAAAGTTCAATTGCAGTAACTGGAGGCCCTGGCATGCTAATTCTCTCTCCTGCTCTGTCTCTTTCTCTCACCCTTACTCTCTCACATTAAAAAAAAGGCCAGTCTGTTGGGCTTGCCTCAAAAAAAAAATTTTTAAGTTCTCATTAATTTTTTTTTTTTGAGGTAGGGTCTTACTCTATCCAGGCTGACCTGGAGTTCACTATGAAGTCTCAGGGTAGCCTTGAACTCATGGTGATCCTCCTGCCTCTGCCTCCCAAGTGCTGGGATTAAAGGTGTGAGCCATCTGGCCCGGCTCATTCTTAATTTTTAAAAGCATTATACTCCTCCCCCAGGTGCTGGGAACTGACCCCAGGTCCTTGTGCTTGTTAAGCAAGTGTTCTAGTGTTCTAACACTGAGCTAAATCCCCAACTTCCTTTTTTTTTTTTTTTTTGGTTTTTAGTTTTTCAAGGTAGGGTCTCACTCTAGCCCAGGCTGACCTGGAATTCACTATGTAGTCTCAGGTGGCCTTGAATTCTCAGTGATCCTCCTACCTCTGCCTCCTGAGTGCTGGGCCACCCCCACACCTGGCCCAATTTCCATTCTTAATTTTTTTGTTTTTTGTTTTTCAAGGTCGGGTCTCACTCTAGCTCAGGCTGACCTGGAATTCATTATGTAGTCTCAGAGTAGCCTTAAACTCATGGCGATCTGTATGGCACAATGCAGATATGGCCCTAGCCAGACCGCATGCTAAAAGAAACCAGGCCACACCCCTCGGGTTTTCTCACCAGGGTGGTGGGTAGTCAATGATGGGTAAGACCCCATGAAATGGGGCAATGTAAGACAGGCATTGTTGCATGTGATGATCCCTTGGGGCCTGGGGTCAACAATGGCTTGGCAAAGAACCATGCCTCCCAGGGTTGCCAATAATAAAAACAAAAAGGAGGATATGTATGGCACAATGCAGGTCTGGCCCTAGCCAGACCACATGTCAGAAGAAACCAGGAAGTGGCTTCTGTGAACATGGTATCCTGCGCAGGCCTGCCATGACAACAGCTACAGTCCTATGCTCGTGAGAAACCTGCTACGAGGATGATCTGTCTGGAAACAGGCTGCCATTGGTCACAAAAAGGGGACTACCCCATACAATGACTGGCCAGCCAAACCTCTTAAAACCCCCTACACTTCCTTGAATAAACGAGTTTTGCAGCAGCATGCCCTCTGCCTGCTTTCACCCAACTCCCAGAGTCTGTGTTGTGACTCTGCGCTTCTCACCCCAAACTTGGCAGAGACCCTGCTGTCCCTCCTGGGCTGACCCTAAGGGGGATCCCAGCAGTGATCCTCCTACCTCTGCCTCCCAAGTGCTGGGATTAAAGGTATGTGCC
The DNA here is from genome assembly GCA_036365145.1 of Orientallactaga sibirica. Lineage (NCBI taxonomy): Eukaryota > Metazoa > Chordata > Mammalia > Rodentia > Dipodidae > Orientallactaga > Orientallactaga sibirica. The sequence goes on along the minus strand of JAEOAD010000024.1, from coordinate 18,136,569 downwards.
ACCACACCTGACCATTCATTCTTTTTTTAAAATATTTTTTATTTGTTTACTCTAGAAAGGGAAAGAGGGAGAGAGAGAGAGAGAGAGAGAGAGGGAGAGAGAGAGAGAGAGAATGGACTCATCAGGGCTTCCAGCCACTGCAAACAAACTCCAGATGCATGCGCCCCTTGTGCATCTGGCTTACATGGGTTCTGGGGAATTGAACCAAGGTCCTTTGGCTTTGCATACAAGTGCCTTAACTGCTAAGCCATTTCTCCAGCCCTCTTTGTTTTTTTTTTAAATAGTTTTATTTATTTGCAAGCAGAGGGAGAAGAGTGACAGAGAGATCGAGAGAATGGATGCTACAGGACCTTTAGCTCTTGCAAACGAACTCCAGATGTATGCACCACTGTGTATCTGGCTTTATGTGGATAGTGGGGAACCAAACTCGGGTCATCAGGCTTTGTGGTCAAATGCCTTAGCTGCTGAGCCATCTCCCCAGCCCCAATTTTTAAATTTTTGAGGCACTCTGATGATGTCCCATAGGGAGTAATGAGATTTGTTGTGGGTAGTCAGCATTTACATTTAGTATCACCTAGGAAAGACATGCCTGGGTGTTTGTTGAGGGCTTTTCCAGAGCTGACAAGAGAGGCCCACCCTCCAAGTGGCAGCATCTCCTCTTCTAATGGGCAGCTAAGCTCTGCGGAGAAAGCACAGGACTTCTGCCTTCTCCCTCTCCTTCCTATTACTTCCTGTTACTGCTTGTTGCATTACCTTCTTTTTAAATATATTTTATTTTATTTATTTATATATTTACTTGACAGAGAAAGAAGGAGAGAATGGATACGCCAGGGCCTCCAGCCACTGGAAATGAACTCCAGACCCATGCACCCCCTTGTGCATATGGCTAAGGTGGGTCCTGGGGAATCAAACCTGGTACCATGGCTTTGCAGGCAAACGCCTTAACAGCTAAGTCATCCCTCCAGTTCTGCGTTACCTTCTTATGGCTGAAACAAAACATCTGACCAAAAGCAGCTGCTGGGAGGGAAGGGTCTGTTTCAGCTTACAGCCGCAAAGGCAGGGAAGGCATAGCTGTCAAGTAAGTGAATGGACGTCTTCTTACAGACCAATCTTGGAGCTGAGCTAATAAATCTCAAGGTCTGTCCCCAGCAACACACCTCCTCCCACAAGCCTCCACCAGCTGGGAACTGGGGCTTAACCACAGCCACACACGAGGCTTTGGGGGACACTTCACGTCCAAAGCACCACCCTGCTGCTGCTTTCCTCCTCAGATGTCAGCAGTCATTCAGCTCCTTCAGCCTTCCAGTGTGGACTCTGTACTAGCCACTCCCCAGGGGACGTCCAGGTTTTCAGCCCCGGATTGGTGTTGACCACCACTGAGCCATCCAGCGTCCTACACCGTGCAGATGGCCACTGTTAGACCACCTACTCCCTAATGTATATGAAAATCTAATAAATCCTTTTATAAAATATTTACACTCTATTCATTCTGTTCTTCTAGAAAATGCTGCTGGTCACGAATTATCCAATGCAGGAGTGGGTTGCTCTATAAGTTATTCTCTTTTGCTTCTGGGATGGAGTTCCTGAAAGAAACAACGTTAAGTGGGGGGTGAGGGAAGGGATTATATGGTCCAGTTTTAGAGGGCATGGTCCATCATGGTGGGGAAGGCATAGTGTTTGGGGTGGCAAGTGGGCATGACTTCTCGTTATGTGGCATTGTCCCAGGAAACAGAGAGCCAGAGGGCGGGAATGGCTATAACTTTCAAGATCCACCTAAGGGAGCTAGGTCCCAAGTACCAAAGGTACCATAACAACACCAAAACTCAAAACAGCATCACCTGCTGGGGGCCAAGTGTGCAAACACACGGGCCTGTGGGGGGGTATCCTTAACAGTTCAAGCCAGACCAACTGCTTATTGTAATCTATGCCTAGCTACCTAAGTGACCTGCTTACTGCTATTTTACCAGCATTGTGTTCCAGATACAAGTACTGCATAGTAAATACCATCAAACTAGGTGGCTTAATAAACAATTTATTCATTTTCTTGGTTTCTGCAAGATCTGAAGGTTGGGCCAGGCCAGGCATCTGTCATGGTATCTGGTGAGTAGGATAGGCTGGTGAACCCCTGAGGTCTGGCTTTGTAGCCACTGGCTATTCCATATGGGAATCTTGGGCTTCCTATACCCTGTAGATCTAGGTTGGGAACCTTACACGAGGGCTGGCATTTCTCAGAACACCTTGTCTTCTAACAAGGGTTAGAAGATAAATGTGGGTATTAACATGTTAATGAGTTTATTTGAGCAGACATTGATTTATGAATTGGGAAGCAACAGCATATGAGCCATTCAGGGTTCCCCTGAAGGAGTACAAGAGAAGAATTTTAATATAGCACTCTTGGAAGCAAGTTAAAGACATTTGATTGATTAATGTGAAAATTGCTGAAGAGAAGTTAGTGAATAGTCTCTGATTGCTCCTCTTTCATTTAAAAAATGTTTTAAAAATATTTATTTATTTTTTTAAAGAGTTTATTTTTATTTATTTATTTATTAGAGACAGAGAAGGGAAGAGAGAGAGAGAGAGAGAGAGAGAGAGAGAGAGAGAGTGGGTGCACCAGGGCCTCTAGCCACTGCAAACGAACTCCAGACACATGTGCCACCATGTGCATCTGGCTTATGTGGGACCTGGAGTATCAAATCGAGATCCTTAGGCTTCATAGGCAAATGCCCTAACCACTAGGCAACCTCTCCAACCCTAAAACTATTTATTTATTTGAGAGAGAGAGGGAGGGGAGAATGGGTGTGCCACGGCCTTTAGCCACTGCAAACAAACTCCAGACACATGCACCACCTTGTGCATTTGGCTTATGTAGGCTTACTGGGGAATAGAACTTAGGTTCTTAGGCTTTGCAAGCAAGTGCCTTAACCTCTAAGCCAACTCTCCAGCGCCCATTTCATTTTTGTCGGCTGTGACTGCATTTGCTGGTTTGGAACCCAAGGTGTATCCATCTAAGGCTAATGACTTTCCAGTTGAGTTTTTGTGCCTATGTTTGTGTGATATGCATGTATGTATGCGTGTTCCTATGTGGTTGGGAAAATGTATGTGTGCAGGTGTGCATGCACGTATGTGTGTGGGCATATGGAGGCCAGAACATCACTTTAGCTGTCTTATTCAATTGCTCTCCACCTTATTCTTTGACACAGGATCTCTTGTTGAACTTAGACCTCACCAATTTGGCTACACTAGCTGACTAGTGAGCGCCAGGCACTCACTGTCTCTGCCTCCACCGTGCTGGGATTACAGGCAGGCACTGCCTTGTCCAGCATTGATGTAGGTTCAGAGGATCTGAACTCAGGCCTTTATGCTTACACAGCAAGTACTTTACCCACAGAGCCATCTCCCAGACCACTATTAATTATTTTGATACGAAATACCCAGGTTTTCTTCTTATAAACCACGAAGTCCCTCAACATAACTTCTTTTTTTTTTTTTTTTTTTTTTTTTGGTTTTTCTGGGTCTCACTCTAGTCCAGGCTGACCTGGAATTAACTATGTAGTCTCAGGGTGGCCTCGAACTCTCGATCCTCCTACCTCTCTCAACATCACTTCTGCTGCACTGTGTAGGTCAAATTCAGATGAGAGTCCAAGAAAGACTCCAGGGTGCCCAGAAACAAGGAGGTATACTGGAAGCTACCATTGTTAGAGCCTGCTACACATTATGAATAAAATCCAAGTTTAAATCTCAATAAAACCCTAGGGAGGAGAGAAGGAGACTCCCTTTGAATTATTGGTCTTTTGAGAATTTACCCTTTTTACAATGCAAATAGGAGCGCTCTGAAAACCTTTGTAAAGACCATTGCTTCTGAGGCCCAATGTTAAAATGAGCTTTTTCACATCAGGTACAGCTTTACTTGTAAATCTCAGAATTACTGTTATTTCAAAATTCTTTTTATTCTAGCATATAAAATAAGTTTTTTTTTTTTTTTTTTTTTCCAGAAGATGTGACTATCTTAAGTGCTTTTCAAGGTTTTACTTTGTGCCAATGCAATGAATAAGCTTGTGTTTTAGGGACTTCATATTGTTAATGCAAAGTAGTTATTATTTTTATTACCATTAGGTTAAAAAAATAAGCCTTTTTAGCCAGGCGTGGTGGTGCACGCCTTTAATCCCAGTACTCGGTAGGCAGAGTAGGAGGATCACCATGAGTTCGAGGCCACCCTGAGATTACATAGTGAATTCCAGGTCAGCCTGAGCTAGAGTGAGACCCTACCTCGAAAACCAAAACAAAACAAAAAGCTTTTTATGTGTGCAGTCCATTTACTACGAGGATCCCATTTAAGATTCACAAAATTCTCAAGGGCCTATCTTTTAACATTTGTCACCAACTTTTAATAAAAGAATTTCTGCCCAGTTTTGATGCTTATAGGTTGTTGTATCACTTTTAAAAATAAATGGAATGAATTATCAACAATTGAAGACAGTAAAGAAGTTGTACCTGCCAGGCGTGGTGCTGCATGCCTTTAATCCCAGCACTCAGGAGGCAGAGGTAGGAGGATCGCTGTGAGCGTGCAACAACTAACTGCACACAGTAGCAAGGAGCATGGTCAAGCATACGAAAGGTACTGGTGGTGTTTTTCCTGGCACCTCTTTCTGTATAAACTCCCACCAGAAGGACTGCCCACTCTGGGGGAAAGCCTTCTCCCCTCAGTTAATCTTCCCAGAAATGCCTTCACCTTTGACCTGCCTAAGAGGTGTGTCTTTTAGATGATTTCTGTCCTCCTAGCATTCAGGAAGCTGAGGTAAGACGAGTGAGAGCTTGATGCTAGTCTGGGCTACACAGTGAGGCTGTCTCAAAACAAACCCAAACAGGGCTGGACTTAGTGGTTAAGTGCTTGCCTGTGAAGCCTAAAGACACCAGTTCAAGGCTCCGTTCCCCAGGACCCACGTAAGCCAGATGCACAATGTGGCATATGCATGTGGAGTTGGTTTGCAGTGGCTGGAGGTCCTGCTGCGCCCATTCTCTCTCTCTCCTTGGAGGTGGAGCCCTTGGGAAGTCATTAAGTCACAAGGGTGGAGCCATCACAAATGACATTAGTTTCATGATATAAAAGGGATCCCAGGGCTGGAGAGATGGCTTAGCAGTTAAGGCGCCTGCCTCCTAAGCCTAAGAACACTGGTTACAATCTCCAGCGGTTCCAATCTCCAGGTCCCACGTTTAGCCAGATGCAAAGTGACACAAGGGTGCAATGCCGCACCTGACCACAAGGGGGCGCACACATCTGGATTTTGTTCGCAGCAGCTGAGAGACTGCTGGTGTGCCCATCTCTATCTGTCTTCCTGTCCCTCTCTCTCTCTCTCTGTCTCTCTCTCAAAAAAAATAAATAAATAAATAAATAAATAAAAGGGATCCCAAACATCTCTCTCACCCTTTTGTAGCCCATGAAAATATAACAAGTGAGCTCTGTAGGGCTGTTGCCAGAGTGTAAACATGTTTCAAGCTTCTAGGACTATGAGAAATATATGTTTGTTTTGTGGTATTTTTATGTCTGTGGCACTTTCTTATGCTCTTATGTCTGTTTTGATTTTTGCCCCTGTGTGTACACATGGGATGTGGTGCCCCTTAGGCTCACCGGCAGTGGGGGGCGCTTTCCTCTGCGTGGTTGCCAGAGTGGCATGTCGTGTCGGGCTCCATCATTCTTCCACCTGATCTTGTTTTGAAGGGGAGTCTCTTTACTAATTCTGGAGCTTATGGGGTCCAGACAAGTCTCGGGTCTCATTCTCTTACAGGAGTTGGGCCACAGGGTCATGTGACCACATCCTCATGTTTACAAGGGACCTGGAGATTCATACTCTGGTGGTGTCAGGGCCCCTTAAGCCCTAATGCTTGCATAGGAAGAACACATAATGGCTGAGCCATCTCTTCAGCTCTATGTTAGTTTTATGATATATATTTTTTCACACCTGTGGAATTTTCTTAGATCAGCCTCAACAAGCTAAATACTTTAAGTAAAAAAAACTTTATATATATATATATATATTCATGAGAGAGAATGGGTACACCAGGGCCTCCAACCACTGCAAATGAACTCCAGATGCATGTGCTAACATGTGCATCTGGCTTACGTGATTCCTGGGGAATCAAACCTGGGTCCCTAGGCTTTGCAGGCAAATGCCTTAACTGCTAATCTATCTCTCCAGAACAGGCTAAACACTTTCTAATGAGATAATTCAGTTAATGTGGCAGGTAGAAATGATAATTCCTAAACTACTTTCTATGATACTAGCAAAAAAGAAAAAAAAAACAGCAAAGTTAGTAATATGGCTTGAAGAATTTGAATAGCAAAAGTAGGGAATATAGGCAGATTTATCCCATTAAGACAGCGGGGAGCCTACAGGCTTGTTTCAGCTTTGAGATTTATCTGTTTGACTCCAAGAATTCCCATCAGCTTCTAATCCCACATTAACAAGTTCAGGGGCAAGTTTTGAGCCCTGACAGAATCCTTTTACACCTCTTCTCTTCATTTATATTTCTCTCAGTGACTTTCGTTGTCTTTGTATCTCTCACCCTCTCTTCTTTCCCTTCACTGCCCTCTCTTCTTCCCTTCCCTCCCCTCCCCTCTCTTAATCTGTTTTTTTTTTTTTTTTTGGAGACATGGTCTTGGTATGCTGCGGTTGGCTTTAAAGTCAGCAACCCTCCTGCCTCAGCTTCCTGAGTGCTGTGATCACAAGCATGTCCCACCATGCCCAATTATTTAGTAACCCCAGATTAACATTCTATAGTGCTGATGTTATACTCCCCCCCCATGTACTTCAACAACTGGAGGATAAGACAATAATACTTGATCTTACCTGAACTCCAACAAGCCATAGAAAAATAATCTTAAGTACAACTTGGCAAGTTCTCTTGGTTATAAGAATTAAACAATAAATAAATAAATAAATAAAATAAAATTTAAACACAACAACAAAAAGAATTTGGTATGGACACAGACCAGGTATGCCAAGAGTCCTAGGAAACAGCTGCAGGTATTGTACCCGTCACACAGTGTCTTCTCCCACAGATGGGAGGCATACTGAGCAGCCCTGGGGTTGTACCCTTAGGGCCCAAACAAGTGAGTTTGGCAAAGAAGTGTAAATCAAGACCAAATCTGGAAATGGCTACTTGTGCACTTTTATTGTGTATCTAGTATATGCTGTGGGATGTGTGTGTGTGTGTGTGTGTGTGTGTGTGTGTGTGCCCTAAGGCAGAGTCTCTTTGAATCTGGAACTTACTGTTTTTCAGTTAGACTGGCTGACCAGAGAGACCCAGTGAGCCTCCTGTGTCCACCCCCTCTTGGCACTGAGGTGATGGGTGTGTGTGGCCATGCCTGGCCTTTTTCATAGATGTTGAGGATCAAATGGGGGCCCCCATGTTCATGTAGCAATCACTCTTACCCACCGAGCCACCTCCCCAGCCCAAAACTTGTGCATTTTAACATTAAGATCATGAGAAATATTTTGAGCGCTGCACTGAGCTGTGAGAAGAAGGACCTTCTGTCATGGTGTTAGGACCAAATCAGAAATGTCCCACAGACTTGTGTGTGGAATGCTTGGTCCTCGGCTGTTTGGTACTGTTTGGGTAGGTTCTGTAAAGTGAACATGTGAGCTGGCTGGTGAAAGTAGGCGGGAAGGGGGATGGGCATATCACTGAGAATATATTATCCCTGGCCACTTCTTACCTTGTGCTCTGCTTGCTGGTCGGCAGTGCAGTAAACCATCCCTTCCACCACACATGTTCCTACCACCATGACGTTCCTCCCACACATGGGATCATGTGACTACGGATTGAGCCCGCACAGTAAACCCTTCTAAGTTGTTCTGTCGGACGTGTTGTCACAATAATGAGAAAAGTGGCTAATATCAATTACCAATTAGCATACTACCTCTCTGGGCTTTGTGTATGCTCCCGAACCCTTCCTGAAGGTCCTAAGCACTCATGGAGCCCAACCAGCATCACAAGATTTTGTTTTGTTTTGTTTTTTGAGGTAAGGTCTCTCTCAATACATAGTTTCAGGGTGCCCTCGAATTCGAGTGCTGGGATTAAAGGTGTGAAGCATCCATGCACGAGATGTTTCGTTCCTTGACTTCTAGCCCCACAATCAAGTCCAAGGGCCATCCTGTGAACAGATCTATTTGCTTACAAAATACCATGTTTCACTATTTTAAAACAGGGGTTAGGGAGATGACCCCATGGGTAAAGCACTAGCTGCACAAGCGCGAGGACCTGAGTTCAGATCCTAGACCCCGTGTAAAGCTCGACACTGTAACATATGTCTACAATCCTAGAGCATTCCTATGGAAAGATGGAAGGGGAATGTTTGAGCAGTGCCGCACAGCTTGCCTGGCAAACACAGCAGTGAACGACAAGACCCTGTGTCAGAAAGAGGTGGAAGCTCAGGACCCACAGTGGAATGTTTCCTCTGATTTCCACACACACCTTATGGTACACATGCACTCACACTCATATACAAACACACATACATTATTAAAAAATGCTAGAAGTTTGATTGTGAATAAGACTATTTTTTGAGCAAATGACCCCAGTTCTACAGCATCTATAGGTTGTTTTTGGTGTTGCCTTGGCTAAGGACGTATTTTGCATCCTATACTTTCAACACGTGTTTGTTTGTTTGTTTGTTTTAAGACATTATCGTAAGCTAGCCTTAAACTCACTGTGTTGCTAAGAATGACCTTAAATTTCCAATCCCCCTGCCTCTAACCACCCAAGTGCTGAGATTACAGACACAGACCATCAAGCACAGTGTATGTGTTTCTGGAGATCAAAGCCAAGGCTTCAGGCATGCTACACAGGCACTGCACCCACCGAGCCACATCCCCAGTCCTTCCAGTGTCTGTGTTTCTGGAGATCAAAGCCAGGGCTTCACGCATGCTACACAGGCACTGCACCCACCCAGCCGCATCCCCAGTCCTCAGTTTTGCGTTTGCGTTTTGCGTTTGCGCACTGTGCGCAATTTACACAGTTTCCACAGTTTGCACAGTTTGCGCAGTTTCAGACACCCACAGCTCTGTCCTGGCTGAGTGTGGGACTCCTTTTTTTTTTCTTCAGAGGGAAGAGTTTAACAGAAGTGCCACCTAGCTCCCAATGTATGTGCTTCTGGAGATCAATGCCAGGGTTCCGGCATGCTACACAGGCACTGCACCCACCGAGCCACATCCCCAGTCCTCAGTTTGTGCAGAATCCCTGGTTTCCGCTATTCGCGCAGTTTCAGACACACACAGCTCTCTCCTGGCTGAGTGTGGATCTCGTTCTCTCTCTTTTTTTTTTCTTCAGAGGGAAGAGTTTAACAGAAGTGCCAGCTGGATCCCAGTGTATGTGTTTCTGGAGATCAAAGCCAGGGCTTCATGCATCCTACACAAGCACTGCATCCACCCAGCCACATCCCCAGTCCTCAGTTTCCGCAGTTTGCGCAGTGTGCGCCCTGTGCGCAGTGTGCTCTGTTTCCGCAGTTACCGCAGTTGGCGTAGTTTCCACAGTTTCAGACACACACTGCTTCATTATATAAATGGGATCCCAAACATCTCTCTCACCCTTTCGTAGCCCATGAAAATATAACAAGTGAGCTCTATAGGGCTGTTGCCAGAGTTTAAAAATGCTTCAGGCTTCTAGGACTATGAGAAATATATGTTTGTTTTGTGGTATTTTTACGTCTGTGGCACTTTCTTATGCTCCAATGTCTATTTTGATTTTTGCCCCTGTGTGTACACATGGGATGTGGTGCCCCTTAGGCTCACCGGCAGTGGGGGGCGCTTTCCTCTGCGTGGTTGCCAGAGTGGCATGTCGTGTCGGGCTCCATCATTCTTCCACCTGATCTTGTTTTGAAGGGGAGTCTCTTTACTAATTCTGGAGCTTATGGGGTCCAGACAACTCTCGGGTCTCATTCTCTTACAGGAGTTGGGCCACAGGGTCATGTGACCACATCCTCATGTTTACAAGGGACCTGGAGATTCATACTCTGGTGGTGTCAGGGCCCCTTAAGCCCTAATGCTTGCATAGGAAGAACACATAATGGCTGAGCCATCTCTTCAGCTCTATGTTAGTTTTATGATATATATTTTTTCACACCTGTGGAATTTTCTTAGATCAGCCTCAACAAGCTAAATACTTTAAGTAAAAAAAACTTTATATATATATATATATATATATATATATATATATATATATATATATATATTCATGAGAGAGAATGGGTACACCAGGGCCTCCAACCACTGCAAATGAACTCCAGATGCATGTGCTAACATGTGCATCTGGCTTACGTGATTCCTGGGGAATGAATCCTGGGTCCCTAGGCTTTGCAGGCAAATGCCTTAACTGCTAATCTATCTCTCCAGAACAGGCTAAACACTTTCTAATGAGATAATTCAGTTAATGTGGCAGGTAGAAATGATAATTCCTAAACTACTTTCTATGATACTAGCAAAAAAGAAAAAAAAAACAGCAAAGTTAGTAATATGGCTTGAAGAATTTGAATAGCAAAAGTAGGGAATATAGGCAGATTTATCCCATTAAGACAGCGGGGAGCCTACAGGCTTGTTTCAGCTTTGAGATTTATCTGTTTGACTCCAAGAATTCCCATCAGCTTCTAATCCCACATTAACAAGTTCAGGGGCAAGTTTTGAGCCCTGACAGAATCCTTTTACACCTCTTCTCTTCATTTATATTTCTCTCAGTGACTTTCGTTGTCTTTGTATCTCTCACCCTCTCTTCTTTCCCCTCACTGCCCTCTCTTCTTCCCTTCCCTCCCCTCCCCTCTCTTATTCTGTTTTTTTTTTTTTTTTTTTTTGAGACATGGTCTTGGTATGCTGCGGTTGGCTTTAAAGTCAGCAACCCTCCTGCCTCAGCTTCCTGAGTGCTGTGATCACAAGCATGTCCCACCATGCCCAATTATTTAGTAACCCCAGATTAACATTCTATAGTGCTGATGTTATACTCCCCCCCGGTGTACTTCAACAACTGGAGGATAAGACAATAATACTTGATCTTACCTGAACTCCAACAAGCCATAGAAAAATAATCTTAAGTACAACTTGGCAAGTTCTCTTGGTTATAAGAATTAAACAATAAATAAATAAATAAATAAATAAATAAATAAATAAATAAACAAAAAAAAACAAACAAATAAATAAAATAAAATTTAAACACAACAACAAAAAAAAGAATTTGGTATGGACACAGACCAGGTATGCCAAGAGTCCTAGGAAACAGCTGCAGGTATTGTACCCGTCACACAGTGTCTTCTCCCACAGATGGGAGGCATACTGAGCAGCCCTGGGGTTGTACCCTTAGGGCCCAAACAAGTGAGTTTGGCAAAGAAGTGTAAATCAAGACCAAATCTGGAAATGGCTACTTGTGCACTTTTATTGTGTATCTAGTATATGCTGTGGTGTGTGTGTGTGTGTGTGTGTGTGTGTGCCCTAAGGCAGAGTCTCTTTGAATCTGGAACTTACTGTTTTTCAGTTAGACTGGCTGACCAGAGAGACCCAGTGAGCCTCCTGTGTCCACCCCCTCTTGGCACTGAGGTGATGGGTGTGTGTGGCCATGCCTGGCCTTTTTCCTAATTGTTGAGGATCAAATGGGGGCCCCCATGTTCATGTAGCAATCACTCTTACCCACCGAGCCACCTCCCCAGCCCAAAACTTGTGCATTTTAACATTAAGATCATGAGAAATATTTTGAGCGCTGCACTGAGCTGTGAGAAGAAGGACCTTCTGTCATGGTGTTAGGACCAAATCAGAATGTCCCACAGACTTGTGTGTGGAATGCTTGGTCCTCGGCTGTTTGGTACTGTTTGGGTAGGTTCTGTAAAGTGAACATGTGAGCTGGCTGGTGAAAGTAGGCGGGAAGGGGGATGGGCATATCACTGAGAATATATTATCCCTGGCCACTTCTTACCTTGTGCTCTGCTTGCTGGTCGGCAGTGCAGTAAACCATCCCTTCCACCACACATGTTCCTACCACCATGACGTTCCTCCCACACACATGGGATCATGTGACTACGGATTGAGCCCGCACAGTAAACCCTTCTAAGTTGTTCTGTCGGACGTGTTGTCACAATAATGAGAAAAGTGGCTAATATCAATTACCAATTAGCATACTACCTCTCTGGGCTTTGTGTATGCTCCCGAACACTTCCTGAAGGTCCTAAGCACTCATGGAGCCCAACCAGCATCACAAGATTTTGTTTTGTTTTGTTTTTTGAGGTAAGGTCTCTCTCAATACATAGTTTCAGAGTGCCCTCGAATTCGAGTGCTGGGATTAAAGGTGTGAAGCATCCATGCACGAGATGTTTCCTTCCTTGACTTCTAGCCCCACAACCAAGTCCAAGGGCCATCCTGTGAACAGATCTATTTGCTTACAAAATACCATGTTTCACTATTTTAAAACAGGGGTTAGGGAGATGACCCCATGGGTAAAGCACTAGCTGCACAAGCGCGAGGACCTGAGTTCAGATCCTAGACCCCGTGTAAAGCTCGACACTGTAACATATGTCTACAATCCTAGAGCATTCCTATGGAAAGATGGAAGGGGAATGTTTGAGCAGTGCCGCACAGCTTGCCTGGCAAACACAGCAGTGAACGACAAGACCCTGTGTCAGAAAGAGGTGGAAGCTCAGGACCCACAGTGGAATGTTTCCTCTGATTTCCACACACACCTTATGGTACACATGCACTCACACTCATATACAAACACACATACATTATTAAAAAATGCTAGAAGTTTGATTGTGAATAAGACTATTTTTTGAGCAAATGACCCCAGTTCTACAGCATCTATAGGTTGTTTTTTGGTGTTGCCTTGGCTAAGGACGTATTTTGCATCCTATACTTTCAACACGTGTTTGTTTGTTTGTTTTAAGACATTATCGTAAGCTAGCCTTAAACTCACTGTGTTGCTAAGAATGACCTTAAATTTCCAATCCCCCTGCCTCTAACCACCCAAGTGCTGAGATTACAGACACAGACCATCAAGCACAGTGTATGTGTTTCTGGAGATCAAAGCCAAGGCTTCAGGCATGCTACACAGGCACTGCACCCACCGAGCCACATCCCCAGTCCTTCCAGTGTCTGTGTTTCTGGAGATCAAAGCCAGGGCTTCACGCATGCTACACAGGCACTGCACCCACCCAGCCGCATCCCCAGTCCTCAGTTTGCGCAGTTTGCGCACTGTGCGCAATTTACACAGTTTCCACAGTTTGCACAGTTTGCGCAGTTTCAGACACCCACAGCTCTGTCCTGGCTGAGTGTGGGACTCCTTTTTTTTTTCTTCAGAGGGAAGAGTTTAACAGAAGTGCCACCTAGCTCCCAATGTATGTGCTTCTGGAGATCAATGCCAGGGTTCCGGCATGCTACACAGGCACTGCACCCACCGAGCCACATCCCCAGTCCTCAGTTTGTGCAGAATCCCTGGTTTCCGCTATTCGCGCAGTTTCAGACACACACAGCTCTCTCCTGGCTGAGTGTGGATCTCGTTCTCTCTCTTTTTTTTTTCTTCAGAGGGAAGAGTTTAACAGAAGTGCCAGCTGGATCCCAGTGTATGTGTTTCTGGAGATCAAAGCCAGGGCTTCATGCATCCTACACAAGCACTGCATCCACCCAGCCACATCCCCAGTCCTCAGTTTCCGCAGTTTTTGCAGTGTGCGCCCCTGTGCGCAGTGTGCTCTGTTTCATGCAGTTACCGCAGTTGACGTAGTTTCCACAGTTTCAGACACACACTGCTTCTTTATATAAATGGGATCCCAAACATCTCTCTCACCCTTTCGTAGCCCATGAAAATATAACAAGTGAGCTCTATAGGGCTGTTGCCAGAGTTTAAAAATGCTTCAGGCTTCTAGGACTATGAGAAATATATGTTTGTTTTTGTGTGGTATTTTTACGTCTGTGGCACTTTCTTATGCTCCAATATCTATTTTGATTTTTGCCCCTGTGTGTACACATGGGATGTGGTGCCCCTTAGGCTCACCGGCAGTGGGGGGCGCTTTCCTCTGCGTGGTTGCCAGAGTGGCATGTCGTGTCGGGCTCCATCATTCTTCCACCTGATCTTGTTTTGAAGGGGAGTCTCTTTACTAATTCTGGAGCTTATGGGGTCCAGACAACTCTCGGTCTCATTCTCTTACAGGAGTTGGGCCACAGGGTCATGTGACCACATCCTCATGTTTACAAGGGACCTGGAGATTCATACTCTGGTGGTGTCAGGGCCCCTTAAGCCCTAATGCTTGCATAGGAAGAACACATAATGGCTGAGCCATCTCTTCAGCTCTATGTTAGTTTTATGATATATATTTTTTCACACCTGTGGAATTTTCTTAGATCAGCCTCAACAAGCTAAATACTTTAAGTAAAAAATATATATATATATATATATATATATATATATATATATATATATATATATTCATGAGAGAGAATGGGTACACCAGGGCCTCCAACCACTGCAAATGAACTCCAGATGCATGTGCTAACATGTGCATCTGGCTTACGTGATTCCTGGGGAATGAATCCTGGGTCCCTAGGCTTTGCAGGCAAATGCCTTAACTGCTAATCTATCTCTCCAGAACAGGCTAAACACTTTCTAATGAGATAATTCAGTTAATGTGGCAGGTAGAAATGATAATTCCTAAACTACTTTCTATGATACTAGCAAAAAAGAAAAAAAAACAGCAAAGTTAGTAATATGGCTTGAAGAATTTGAATAGCAAAAGTAGGGAATATAGGCAGATTTATCCCATTAAGACAGCGGGGAGCCTACAGGCTTGTTTCAGCTTTGAGATTTATCTGTTTGACTCCAAGAATTCCCATCAGCTTCTAATCCCACATTAACAAGTTCAGGGGCAAGTTTTGAGCCCTGACAGAATCCTTTACACCTCTTCTCTTCATTTTTATTTCTCTCAGTGTCTTTCGCTGTCTTTGTATCTCTCACCCTCTCTTCCTTCCCCTCACTGCCCTCTCTTCTTCCCTTCCCTCCCTCCCCTCTCTTAATCTGTTTTTTTTTTTTTTTTTTTTTTGAGACATGGTCTTGGTATGCTGCGGTTGGCTTTAAAGTCAGCAACCCTCCTGCCTCAGCTTCCTGAGTGCTGTGATCACAAGCATGTCCCACCATGCCCAATTATTTAGTAACCCCAGATTAACATTCTATAGTGCTGATGTTATACTCCCCCCCCGGTGTACTTCAACAACTGGAGGATAAGACAATAATACTTGATCTTACCTGAACTCCAACAAGCCATAGAAAAATAATCTTAAGTACAACTTGGCAAGTTCTCTTGGTTATAAGAATTAAACAATAAATAAATAAATAAATAAATAAATAAACAAAAAACAAACAAATAAATAAAATAAAATTTAAACACAACAACAAAAAAAAGAATTTGGCATGGACACAGACCAGGTATGCCAAGAGTCCTAGGAAACAGCTGCAGGTATTGTACCCATCACACAGTGTCTTCTCCCACAGATGGGAGGCATACTGAGCAGCCCTGGGGTTGTACCCTTAGGGCCCAAACAAGTGAGTTTGGCAAAGAAGTGTAAATCAAGACCAAATCTGGAAATGGCTACTTGTGCACTTTTATTGTGTATCTAGTATATGCTGTGGGATGTGTGTGTGTGTGTGTGTGTGTGTGTGTGCCCTAAGGCAGAGTCTCTTTGAATCTGGAACTTACTGTTTTTCAGTTAGACTGGCTGACCAGAGAGACCCAGTGAGCCTCCTGTGTCCACCCCCTCTTGGCACTGAGGTGATGGGTGTGTGTGGCCATGCCTGGCCTTTTTCCTAATTGTTGAGGATCAAATTGGGGCCCCCATGTTCATGTAGCAATCACTCTTACCCACCGAGCCACCTCCCCAGCCCAAAACTTGTGCATTTTAACATTAAGATCATGAGAAATATTTTGAGCGCTGCACTGAGCTGTGAGAAGAAGGACCTTCTGTCATGGTGTTAGGACCAAATCAGAATGTCCCACAGACTTGTGTGTGGAATGCTTGGTCCTCGGCTGTTTGGTACTGTTTGGGTAGGTTCTGTAAAGTGAACATGTGAGCTGGCTGGTGAAAGTAGGCGGGAAGGGGGATGGGCATATCACTGAGAATATATTATCCCTGGCCACTTCTTACCTTGTGCTCTGCTTGCTGGTCGGCAGTGCAGTAAACCATCCCTTCCACCACACATGTTCCTACCACCATGACGTTCCTCCCACACACATGGGATCATGTGACTACGGATTGAGCCCGCACAGTAAACCCTTCTAAGTTGTTCTGTTGGACGTGTTGTCACAATAATGAGAAAAGTGGCTAATATCAATTACCAATTAGCATACTACCTCTCTGGGCTTTGTGTATGCTCCCGAACCCTTCCTGAAGGTCCTAAGCACTCATGGAGCCCAACCAGCATCACAAGATTTTGTTTTGTTTTGTTTTGTTTTTTGAGGTAAGGTCTCTCTCAATACATAGTTTCAGAGTGCCCTCGAATTCGAGTGCTGGGATTAAAGGTGTGAAGCATCCATGCACGAGATGTTTCGTTCCTTGACTTCTAGCCCCACAACCAAGTCCAAGGGCCATCCTGTGAACAGATCTATTTGCTTACAAAATACCATGTTTCACTATTTTAAAACAGGGGTTAGGGAGATGACCCCATGGGTAAAGCACTAGCTGCACAAGCGCGAGGACCTGAGTTCAGATCCTAGACCCCGTGTAAAGCTCGACACTGTAACATATGTCTACAATCCTAGAGCATTCCTATGGAAAGATGGAAGGGGAATGTTTGAGCAGTGCCGCACAGCTTGCCTGGCAAACACAGCAGTGAACGACAAGACCCTGTGTCAGAAAGAGGTGGAAGCTCAGGACCCACAGTGGAATGTTTCCTCTGATTTCCACACACACCTTATGGTACACATGCACTCACACTCATATACAAACACACATACATTATTAAAAAATGCTAGAAGTTTGATTGTGAATAAGACTATTTTTTGAGCAAATGACCCCAGTTCTACAGCATCTATAGGTTGTTTTTTGGTGTTGCCTTGGCTAAGGACGTATTTTGCATCCTATACTTTCAACACGTGTTTGTTTGTTTGTTTGTTTTAAGACATTATCGTAAGCTAGCCTTAAACTCACTGTGTTGCTAAGAATGACCTTAAATTTCCAATCCCCCTGCCTCTAACCACCCAAGTGCTGAGATTACAGACACAGACCATCAAGCACAGTGTATGTGTTTCTGGAGATCAAAGCCAAGGCTTCAGGCATGCTACACAGGCACTGCACCCACCGAGCCACATCCCCAGTCCTTCCAGTGTCTGTGTTTCTGGAGATCAAAGCCAGGGCTTCACGCATGCTACACAGGCACTGCACCCACCCAGCCGCATCCCCAGTCCTCAGTTTGCGCAGTTTGCGCACTGTGCGCAATTTACACAGTTTCCACAGTTTGCGCAGTTTGCGCAGTTTCAGACACCCACAGCTCTGTCCTGGCTGAGTGTGGGACTCCTTTTTGTTTCTTCAGAGGGAAGAGTTTAACAGAAGTGCCACCTAGCTCCCAATGTATGTGCTTCTGGAGATCAATGCCAGGGTTCCGGCATGCTACACAGGCACTGCACCCACCGAGCCACATCCCCAGTCCTCAGTTTGTGCAGAATCCCTGGTTTCCGCTATTCGCGCAGTTTCAGACACACACAGCTCTCTCCTGGCTGAGTGTGGATCTCGTTCTCTCTCTCTTTTTTTTTCTTCAGAGGGAAGAGTTTAACAGAAGTGCCAGCTGGATCCCAGTGTATGTGTTTCTGGAGATCAAAGCCAGGGCTTCATGCATCCTACACAAGCACTGCATCCACCCAGCCACATCCCCAGTCCTCAGTTTCCGCAGTTTGCGCAGTGTGCGCCCTGTGCGCAGTGTGCTCTGTTTCCGCAGTTACCGCAGTTGGCGTAGTTTCCACAGTTTCAGACACACACTGCTTCATTATATAAACGGGATCCCAAACATCTCTCTCACCCTTTCGTAGCCCATGAAAATATAACAAGTGAGCTCTATAGGGCTGTTGCCAGAGTTTAAAAATGCTTCAGGCTTCTAGGACTATGAGAAATATATGTTTGTTTTGTGGTATTTTTACGTCTGTGGCACTTTCTTATGCTCCAATGTCTATTTTGATTTTTGCCCCTGTGTGTACACATGGGATGTGGTGCCCCTTAGGCTCACCGGCAGTGGGGGGCGCTTTCCTCTGCGTGGTTGCCAGAGTGGCATGTCGTGTCGGGCTCCATCATTCTTCCACCTGATCTTGTTTTGAAGGGGAGTCTCTTTACTAATTCTGGAGCTTATGGGGTCCAGACAAGTCTCTTCTCATTCTCTTACAGGAGTTGGGCCACAGGGTCATGTGACCACATCCTCATGTTTACAAGGGACCTGGAGATTCATACTCTGGTGGTGTCAGGGCCCCTTAAGCCCTAATGCTTGCATAGGAAGAACACATAATGGCTGAGCCATCTCTTCAGCTCTATGTTAGTTTTATGATATATATATTTTCACACCTGTGGAATTTTCTTAGATCAGCCTCAAGAAGCTAAATACTTTAAGTAAAAAAACTTATATATATATATATATATATATATATATATATATATATATATGTATATATATTCATGAGAGAGAATGGGTACACCAGGGCCTCCAACCAGTGCAAATGAACTCCAGATGCATGTGCTAACATGTGCATCTGGCTTACGTGATTCCTGGGGAATGAATCCTGGGTCCCTAGGCTTTGCAGGCAAATGCCTTAACTGCTAATCTATCTCTCCAGAACAGGCTAAACACTTTCTAATGAGATAATTCAGTTAATGTGGCAGGTAGAAATGATAATTCCTAAACCACTTTCTATGATACTAGCAAAAAAAAAAAAAAACAGCAAAGTTAGTAATATGGCTTGAAGAATTTGAATAGCAAAAGTAGGGAATATAGGCAGATTTATCCCATTAAGACAGCGGGGAGCCTACAGGCTTGTTTCAGCTTTGAGATTTATCTGTTTGACTCCAAGAATTCCCATCAGCTTCTAATCCCACATTAACAAGTTCAGGGGCAAGTTTTGAGCCCTGACAGAATCCTTTTACACCTCTTCTCTTCATTTATATTTCTCTCAGTGACTTTCGTTGTCTTTGTATCTCTCACCCTCTCTTCTTTCCCCTCACTGCCCTCTCTTCTTCCCTTCCCTCCCCTCCCCTCTCATCTGTTTTTTTTTTTTTTTTTTTTTGAGACATGGTCTTGGTATGCTGCGGTTGGCTTTAAAGTCAGCAACCCTCCTGCCTCAGCTTCCTGAGTGCTGTGATCACAAGCATGTCCCACCATGCCCAATTATTTAGTAACCCCAGATTAACATTCTATAGTGCTGATGTTATACCCCCGGGTGTACTTCAACAACTGGAGGATAAGACAATAACACTTGATCTTACCCGAACTCCAACAAGCCATAGAAAAATAATTTTAAGTACAACTTGGCAAGTTCTCTTGGATATAAGAATTAAACCATACGCTCCCGAACCTCCCTGGTCACACGAGGAGTCACTTTTCCCTCGTCCTGCCTGAAGCAACTTGTCAGCTCATCCCAGCCACGCGCTCAATTGATTTCCAAGGGATTTTGAAAGCTGCTTTAATTTTTTTCTGATTATAACGTTATTTCAGACATTCAGACATAGTTATTATTTTTATTACCATTAGGTTAAAAAATAAGCCTTTTTAGCCGGGTGTGGTGGCGCACACCTTTAATCCCAGTACTCGGGAGGCAGAGGTAGGAGGATCGCTGTGATTTCGAGGCCACCCTTAGACTACATAGTGAATTCCAGGTCAGCCTGAGCTGCAGTGAGACCCTACCTCGAAAAACCAGAAGAAAAAGTTCTATCATGTTAGTACTCTTTTTTCCTTTATTTTTATTTTGCAGAGAGAGATACTGAGAGAGAGAGAGAGAGAGAGAGAGAGAGAGAGAGAGAGAGAGAGAATGGGCACCAAGGCCTCTTGCTACTGCAAATGAACTCCAGATGCATGCGCCACTTTGTGCATCTATTTACATGGGTGCTGGGGAATCGAACCCCTGCTTTCAGGCTTTAGAAGCAAGCCCCTTAGTGGCTGAGTCACCTCTCCAGGCCTTCTGTCACTCCTCTTCTGGACTGTCGTTGATTATTTCAGTTGTACATGCTACTTGACCCAGTGTGATGGTTCCATAGCCAATGTGTCATGGCCAATCCTATTGCTTCAGTCCTTGCTTAAGCATTCTGTCCAAGTACTTCTCATCAGCAGCCTTAATTAGCCCTGGCCCTTCTGTCTTTGCAGGTGGGGTTGGAGTGGCACAGAAGGCCTTGGATGGGAAGAGCTGCACTCAATGGTCCTGTGAAGGACTCTTCACTGCTTCCTGGGTGCCAGGAGGTCCTTTCGCTGCTGTAGTCCCCTGGCCTGGCTACTAAACCCTTCCTGCTCCTGAAGCTGCAGTGGTCAGGATGCTCATGTGGAGGATCAGAGGATAAAAGGTTTCCTGCCAGGTAAGCAGTTTTCCTCCCCACCAATATAAATATGACTGCTCTGCTGAGGGCTTGCCAAATTGACTTTTATTATTGACTTTTATTATGAAGCTAGAATATTTGTTAGTTGGCTTTAGGATGGAGGTGGGACAAAGGACTGTTGGTTTAGTATGCTAAGACTGGATGGCTTTGAGTCTGTAGAAGATATATTCCTTCAAAAGATGTTGGCTTACTCTGTAAGAGAATAACTCAAAATAGCATTGATTTTGCACTATGTCATTCAGATGTATGGATCAAGTGGTGTCTGCCTTCTAACTGATCCTAGTAAACTTCGCCTTCATTTCCCCTAGGAACTAGGGATGTAAATGAAGCCCTGGGTTGGAAAAGATTTCTTTTGTATGCAGCTTCTGTTCTGCACACGGCAGGGTTGAGAAGCCAATGAGAGTTCATCATTGTAATCCTTTCCACAATCGCTGTGTCAGGTGCCCAAGAAACCCTTTCTCCCACTCAGCTTGTCCTCTTCAAACAGGTTTGTGGTGGATAACAGCCACTGAAGTACAGTGAGTAAACCCAATGGGATGCTTCCCGCAAAATGGCACCTACATGTGCATTCATGGCAAGGTCCCTCGGCATAGTATTCTTGGTGGGATGAGACATGTGATAAAGGATGTTTTGCAGCATGTTTTTTTTTTGTAATATTTGTTTATTAGAGAGAGAGTGAGCACACCAGGGCCTCTTGCCACTGCAAACAAACTCTTCCAGATCAATATGCCACTTTGTGCATCTGGCTTTATATGGGCACTGGGGAATCGATCCTGGACAAGCAGGCTTTGCAAGCAAGCATCTCCAACCACTGAACCATCTCCCCAGCCCTATAGCATGTTTAAAATGTGGTACCTTAGTGGTAATAGTTAGAAGAAATTGTTCAAATAAAAATATTTTAGCTCTAGGGGGCTGGAGAGATGGCTTAGCGGTTAAAGTGTTTGCCTGCAAAGACAATGGATCCTGGTTCAATTCTCCAGGACCCATATAAGCCAGATGCACAAGGGGGCGCATGCATCTGGAGTTTGTTTGCATTGGCTGGAGGCCCTGGTGTGCCCATTCTCTCCCTCTCTCTTCCTCTCTCTCTTTCTCTCCCTCTCAAATGAATAAATAAATAAAATATATTAAAATACTTTAGCTCTAACCTATTGAACTTCATACTCTTATCACTTGATAGGTACTTCAAATATGATCTTGATTATAATTGACTAGCCATTATTAAATTATTCAGTACAAATGATAAAATTGTAACAGTATTTTTACATTGATTTTTCAGTTTTTGAAGTGAGAAGCAACACTATCATGCCATATTTGAAGCAGTCAGATCTTGGGCTATTCCAGACATTTCCCTGTACCACCAGGCTGGCTCTTTCCTAATGCATCAACTGTAATTGAATGGTCAGCTGTTTTTCTTTTGTTTGTTTGTTTGTTTTGTTTTTCGAGGTAGGGTCTCACACTAGCCCAGGCCGACCTGGAATTCACTATGTTGTTTCAGGCAGGCCTCGAACTCACAGTGATCCTCCTACCTCTGCCTCCTGACTGCTGTGATTAAAGGAGTGTGCCATCACAACCCTAGCCAACTTGTTTTTGATAATCACTACAACGAAAAGCAAGAACAGAAGTGAAATGGTATTTGTGTGAGTTACGTTCATGTGGCTATGAACGGATACCTGACAAGAGATTTAAAGAAGAAAAGGGTTTTGTTCTGGATTATAGTTTTTAAAAATTATTTATTTATTGGAGAGAGAGAACTGGTATGCCAGGGCCTCCAGCCACTGCAAACGAATTCTGGACGCATGTGCCACTTTGTGCATCTGGCTTATGTGGGTACTGGGGAATTGAACCTGGGTCCTTAGGCTTCGCAGGTAAGTGCCTTAACTGCTAAACCATCTCTCCAGCCCCTGGATTATAGTTTTAAGGGGATATGTTCAGTCATGGCAGGATGAACAAGGCATGCTGGCTTCTCACATTGTTGCCAGAGTCAGGAAGCAGGGAGCAAAAACAAGAAGTGGGTCCTGACTATAAACTACGAAGGCCTGTCCTTCCCAGTGAACCACTTCCTCCAGCAAGGCTCCCTCTCCCAAAGGTTCTACCTTCCCAAATAACATCACCAGCTGGGGACTCAGTGTTCAGAGCCTATGGGAGACGTTTTACATTCAAGTCATAACAGTTTTGTTAGAGATAGCTTAGCAGTTAAGGTGCTTGCCTGTGAAGCCTGAGGACCCAGGTTCAATTCCCCAGTACCCATGTAAGCCAGACACACAAGGTGGTGCATGTGTCTGGAGTTTATTTGCTGTGGCTGGAGGCCCTGGCGCACCCATTCTCTTTCTTTTTCTACTGCCTATTTCTTGCTCTCTCAAAATAATAATAAATAAACATTACAAAAATGAACTAGACAGCTAAGCTAATTTAATTTATTTTGTGTTCTTTATGGTTCCAATAAAGCCATTATATATTTCTTAAAAACAAATTTTTATTTATTTGCAAGGAGAGAGAGAGAGAGGCAGAGAGAGAGAGAGAAAGAGAGAGAGAAGGAGAGAGAGAGAGAGAATGGGCATGCCAGGGCTTCTTGCCACTGCAAACAAACTCCAGATGTATCTTTATGTGGGTACTGGAGAATTGAGCCCTGGCTGTCAAGCTTTGTAAAAAAGTACCTTAACTGCTGAGCCATCACTCCAGCCCCAAGCCATGATATTTTTAAAAAGTCATGTATTATAAATCGCTTAGATGTGCTTTACAACTATAGACTGCTATTTGCCCAAGATGTTGCAGGCACTAGAATAGGTGCTTGTAAAACATACACCTGCTTTGAATGTTGAATTATTACTTTCCTTGACCTATTCCTATGCTATTATTTTTAAAAATTTATTTTTACATAGGGTTGAAGAGAAGCAATTTTCAAGTGTCGAAAAGAAAAAAAAAAAAAGAATTCCACTAACTGAACAGTTGCAGGTGGGTTTCTGTTGGCAGGAAGAGACTGCACACATGTGCACACAGCTGCCACACTTACACACTCACTGAGAAGAAAAGTAGTGAACCTTTGCTCCTAGTCTGGGTCCCTTCTAGCCTCGCTCTGTTAGAATAACAGGGAAGCTACATTTCTAAGGTGCCACAGGTCTTTTGTTGCCACAGTTTCTATCACAGCCTTGGCATTGCTTTCCATTAAGGGAAGGCTTTTATTCTTTGGACTCCCCTGAGTTCTGAACCCCCTCAGCCCTCAGTGGCTAGTTGTCCTCCTGGGGCAGGGACACAGAAAGAAGACTTCCCAGATCAGGCACAAAGGTTTTGTATCCCCTGAAACTGTCAGCCAGAATCAACTCTTTCCTTCCTTAAGCTGTTCCTAGTCAGGTGTTTTGGACACAGCAAAGAGCAAAGCAACTGATTCAGCTTCTCTCCCCACACTGGAGAGCAAGCTCATGAGAACAGAAGTTAGGCCTGTTTGGGTCATTGTTCTTCCATGCACATCCTTTCCCCATTCTCCCTAACGAGGTTTCCCTATAGAAGCTACCACAGACCTGATGGTTATCCCTAGGACCTGTTGCTGGGTACCTGATTGTGACCACCCCCTTATTTATGTATATCTATTTATTTACTCATTTAAAATTTATTTATTTGCAAGCAGAGAGAGAGAGAGAGAGAGAGATGAAAATGTGTGTGCCAGGGCCTCCAGCCCCTGCAAGCGAACTCCAGATGCATGTACCACTTTGTGCATCTGGCTTTACATGGTACTGAGGAACTGAACTTGGGTAGTTAGGCTTCTCAGGCAAGTGCCTTAACTACTAAGCTATCTCTCCAGCCCCATTTATCCATTTTTCATATATATATTTTAAGAACATACTTTACATGGATACATCGTGTGTTGGTATCGTTTCCCTCCTCCCTGCCCCCATTCCACTGGGGCCCTCCTCCATGGGGTTGCTGGTTTTCATTTTTTGTTTTTCCTTCAAGGTAGGGTTTCACTCTAGTGTAGGCTGACCTGGAATTCACTATGTAGTCTCAGGGTGGCCTCAAACTCACAGCGATCCTCCTACCTCTGCCTCCCAAATGCTGGGATTAAAGGCGTGCACCACCATACCCAACCTTTTTTTTTTTTTTTGAGGTAGGATCTCATGTAGCACAGCCTGGTATCAAATGTCTTGAACTCCTGATTTTCTCGTCTTTACCTTCCTTGTGCTGGGAATATGGTATATACCACCATACCCAGCTCAAAACTTCTTTTTCTTCTTCTTCTTTTTTTCATTTAGGTTTTGTTTGGTTGGTTGTTTTTAAAATTTTTTTTAATTGACAACTTCTATACTTACATACAAAAAACCCATGATATTTCCCTTGCCTCCCCTCATTCCCATTTAGAGCTTCATTCTCCGTCATCTCCCCTCCCTCTCTCCATTAGTATCTCTTTTAATTTGATGTCATCATCTTTTTCTTCTATTATGAGGGTCTTGTGAAGGTATTGCTAGGCACTGCAAGGGCATGGCTATCAAGCCAATTTCTGTCTGGACAGTTGCATTGTAAGGAGTCGTACCCTTCCTTTGGCTCTTACATTCTTTCTACCCCTCTCCCCCCTTAAGCAATGGACCTTGAGTCTTGGAGGATGTGACAGAGATGTTTCAGTGCTGGACACTCCTCCATCCCTTCTTCTCAGCACTATGTTGCCTTTTGGGACATCCCAGTGGTCATTGCCATCTGAAAAGAGAAGCTTCTCTAACCAGAAGTGAGAGTAGCATTAATATATGAATTTTTTTAAATGTAGTCTCAACCTGGCCTCAAACTCATGGCAATCTTCCAACCTCTGCCTCCCAAGATCTGAGATTAAAGGTGTGCGCTACCATGCCCTTCTAACCTCCTTTTTTTTTTTTTTTTTTAGATCAAGCTTTCCAAGCCTTTAATTCTAACACCCGGAAGGCTGAGGCAGGAGGTTCCAGGCTCTTCTGGTCTGGAGGAAGACACTGTTTCAAACATTATATAGATAATTTGTAAAATTCCTGTTTTTTTTTTTTTTTTTTGGTGTGCCTATGTCAATGCGTGTGGGTGCATGTTTATGTGTGTGATCTGCTATGCATTTGGAGGTCAGAAGACAGCTTTCCGGTAACCGTCTCACTTTCTGCCTTGTGTGAGGCATGGTCTGTCACTCTTGCTTTCCAGGCTATCTGGTCTGTGAGCTTCCAGGAAATTCTGTCTCTGCCTCCCGTCCTGCAGTTGGCTCACTGGCATTACAGAATCCCACTGCAGCTTCTCACTTTTACGTGGGGTCTGGCGATTCAAACTCAGGTACACGGACTTGTGCAACAAGTGCTTTACCCACTGAGCTGTCTCTCCAGTCCCTAAAACTTCCTTATAAATGCACACAACATTCACACTTGAGCGGCTGGGTTATAATCCCTACAGCTCTTTGGTGTGTACTAACGTTAGATCTCCTGTGGCTGTCAGAGTTAGTTAATATCGAGACCAAACACATGGCTTGTAGATCAATGGCATTATGGTGGTTGGGAGAGATTTGGAGAAATCCAATTTGTCTGTAACATCTTTCGTCCCATCAAAGCCTCCCAAATAGCAAGTGATGTTTCAGACTGGAAATGTGTGTGCAGAAGGGAGCTAAGATGGCAGCCCCCACTGCTGCTTCTTTAGCGCTGCTTAAATGGCTTGCCCTTGGCACTCAACCCACTCCTGGATGATAAGCAGTGGGATTTATGCTGGATACCTTTAAAAAACATTATTTTATTATTTTATTTATTTTTGGAGAGAGACACAGAGAGAGACAGACAGGGAGAGGGAGACAGGGATGGGCGCGCCAGCAGTCTCTCAGCGGCTGTGAACGAAATCCAGATGTGTTCGCCCCCTTGTGGTCAAGTGCGACATTGTGCCCTTGTGTCACTTTGCATCTGGCTAAACGTGGGACCTGGAGATTAGAAACGCTGGAGATTGGAACCAGCGTTCTTAGGCTTAGGAGGCAGGCGCCTTAACAGCTAAGCCATCTCTCCAGCCTAGGACACCTTTTTTTTTTCCCCTTGAATTTGGAATTGTGGTTGTTGCTAGGCAGGGGATGTCTACAGAGGCAGCTACTAATAAAATTCTGAAGCAAGCCATCTCCTCTAAGGTAGAAATGTCACTGCATATTACAGGAGATTCACTGCTGAACAAAGGAGCACACTTGGCATGTCTTCTCAGAGGAGAGAGGAGTTTGGAAATCTGTGGTTGATTTTCTGGGCTTTCTCTCTTGCTGGCTGTCAGGTTTCCTTTCACTCTAATAAGCCTGAGCTTTGAGGACTTCTACATGCTGATTTTCATGTGTGATTTTGCCTGGAGAGATAAACAAACATTTATTTACCACAGTTAGGCAGGCACAAAGCACAGGGAAAAGAGACAATTCCACCCAAGTCTAGCTTGGTGAACCAATGGGTTACTTACAGGAGTGTGGGTGACTCTGGCAGCTGTACCTCCAGAAAGCTCACCTACACATGGGTGACAACTCATGAAACCTGTATCCTTGGAGCTTTTACACAATTTGAAAACAAGCACTTTAAAAATATTTTATTTATTTATTTATTTATGAGAGAAAGAGAGAGAGAGAGAGAGAGAGGGAGAGAGAGAGGGAGAGAGAGAGGGAGTGTGTGTAAGAGAGAGGCAGATAATAAAGAGAATGGGGACACCAGGACCTCAAGCTACTGCAAACGAACTCCAGATGCATATGCTACTTTGTGCATCTGGCTTTATGTGGAATAGAACCCAGGTACTTAGGCTTTGCAGACAAGCACCTTAACCACTGAGCCATTCCTCCAGCCCCCAAATAAGCACTTTTAATTGCTAAGCCATCTCTAGCCCTACCTGCACAATTTGTAGGTGGCACCACCAAGGAATCTTCTTTCCACCCCCCCCAGCAATTGTTTAATGCTTATATACCCTCCACTAGAACATTTGTTTAAGAATGCCCTAGCTTTTGACTCTCATAGGAGAGAATCATCTTTCAGAGGGGAATGTGGCAGCCAGTTTCTGCCATGTTCTCCATTTGGACTTTGGTATGTGGTCGGTGTGATGGGTGGCACCTGTCAGTGAAGAGGAGACTGAGGTTCTCTCTGCAGATCTGCATGTCCCCTGCACATTTGTTTTTCTGCCTTCAGTTAACTCAGTGGGCACCACAGCCCATATGCCATGGTCACATTGATGTTGTGTTCACCCCAGGAGAACTGGGCTTCCCCCCTCCCCCACTGTTTGTCCAAGACATCGGTCAGGCGATGTTTTCCATTTACATTCCTCTCATCTTTTCACTTTTTTTGAATCCTGTGTTAGTTTTTTTTTAACCTTATCTTCAACTTATCTGCATTCTAATGTGTCAAGTATAAAGTACAAGAGTTTGCTTTATCATATATATATATATATATATATATATATATATATATATATATATGTTGAGGGGGTGGGAATGGGCGCACCAGCAGCCTCTCAGCGGCTGTATGGGCAAGTGCAGCATTGAGCCTTTGCATCACTTTTTGCATCTAGCTAAAACGTGGGACCTGGAGAATCAAGCTGGCATTTTAGGTTTAGCAGTCAGGCTCCTTAACAACTAAGTCATGTCTTTTATATTTTGAGATAGTATCTCACATTGTAGTCCAGGCTAGGTGGCCCCTAGATATTCCTATTCTAGAACTATCTAACTATCTAAATATATATGTGAATAGGAAGTGATCACAAATAATGATTTCTAAGGGGCAGAGAAACCCCTTAGCAATTCAATGTTCGGAGTAAGTGGCATGTGTAGGGGTCCCAGGTGGTCAGCAGGTTGAGAGGGGCATTGTTCACAAAAAGAGTGTGTTTCCTGCTTGAGCCAAGTACCTGAACTATTTCTCTATGCTTGACTGTCCCATTCTGATGAAACCCAAAACAGGAATAATAAAATTTAAAAATGTATTTATTTTCTTTGAAGGAGGAAGGGAAGAAGGGAGGATGGGAAAGAGAGAGAGAGAGAGAGAGACCACAACAGAGCCTGCTGCCACTGCAGATGAACTCTAAATGCATGGCCACTTTGTGTATCTGACTTTATGTGGGTACTGAGGAATCAAACCTGGGCTGTCAGACTTTGCAAGCAAGCACCTCCAACCACTGAGCAGCCTCTGTAGCCCCATAATAAAAATGTTTGCAATTGATGCAATAGACTTCAGCAACATTTGAAACCTTTGATTTTCAAGATATACCATTTTAAAAATGAAGTGGCAAGGCACACTATGGGAGAAAATATTTACAAAGCACGTATTTGCCAAAGGACTTACAGCCAGATTATATAATGAAGTTTTATAACTAAACAATGTTAAGATAATACAATTAGAAGAACTGGCAAAAATGGGCAAAAATTAGTCACTGGGGAAATCAGTAGAACAGCTAAAATGACAAACGAGAAGAAATTGTAACATTCCTGCTGATGGTGGATATAGAACATAGATAGAAATATTCTGGAAAAGATTTTTTTAAATAAAGTCAAATTTACATTTATCAAATGGCTCACTGTCTTATTCCTAGTTATCTACCTAAGAGATACATGCCACACAGATTTGTATGTGGATATTCATAGAAACAGCATTCAAACTCGGAACAACCCTGTTATCAAATAATGAAGGAGTAAACACAATGTGACATATTCATGCAATAGAATGCTACCTAGCAATGAAAAGGAATAAAGTGGCTATATCACCTGGAAGACACTCCAAACCATTTGGATAAGTGACGCACTCAGGCACACATGACTGACTGCCTGACATGATTGCATTTGTGTGAAATGTCTAGAAGAGACAAAACTATAGTCAAAAGGATCATTGTTTGCTCAAGGTTGGAGGTGGAAATGGGGATTGATTTCAAATAGATATGAAGGAATTTTAGGGGGTAATGTTCTAAAGTTAGATTGTGGTAGTGTTTGCACAAACATATTAACATTTCTTGTACTGAACACTTAAAATGGATAAATAATAATATGCAACTTGCACTGCTAAGCATTTGAAGATGTACTACCACACCTGGCTCCCTTCCTTCCTTTCGTTTTCCCCTTCTTTCATCCTTCCTTCCTTCATTTCTCCTTTCCTTTCTTTTGGGTTTTGAGACAGCCTCATGCAGCCCAGGCTGAGAATGACCTTGAACTTCTGATCCTCCTGTCTCCATCTCCCAAGTACCGGGATTACAGGTGGGCACAGTGTCCTTGACTATGGCCAGTTTCTTGGGGTCCTGGAGATCAAACAGGATCTCATACATACTAGGCAGACACTTCACCCACTGAGCTATCTCCCCGTCTGCTAAGAATCATCTTAAAGAAGAAAGCATGTCCCTACAATCTTGGTCCTATTTAACTGGAGCATTTAGTCCATTTATCCTTTGTATAATTATAGTAGCTCAGATTCTACCTTTTTGTATAACGCTTCTGAATGTCTTGTCTGTTTTTGTATTTCTTTTCCCCTCTTTCATTTCTTCATGGGGATCATTTTTCTCCTCCTAGTATCCTGACAGTGATACATTCTCCTGCAGCTCTCAAGTGGTTAGCCTAGTTTTTAATGTGCACCTAAAGAGCCCTTTCCAGCCCTTTCTCTGAACAAGATCAGGATTCCAGAATGCACTAACCATGATTGCTAATGTAGCATTTAACCGTATCTGGCATTTGTACTTTATATATATAATTATTATAACTACTTATACATTTACATCTCAAATATTTTATTTGAGAAAGAGGAAGAGGGGTGGAGAGAATGGGCACACCAGGGCCTCTAGCCACTGTGACCTCCAAACACGTGCCACCTTGTGCACCTGGCTTGCTTAGGTACTGAGGAATCAAACCTGGGTCCTTTGGCTTTGGTGGCAAGTGCCTTAACCACTAAGCTATCTTTCTAGCCTTCTTCCCCAACTTTTTTTATTTTTATTATTTATTGCACCTTTTACTTGTTATTTGTGATATTTTCTCAATTTTTAAATGCTAATATATTTTAAGATCATGGATTCTAGAGTCAAACTAATTTCTTTCTTTGTTTTTGTTCCCCAGACTCTTTTGAAAAAAAATTTTTTTTGGTTTTTTTTAAGGTAGGTTTCACTGTAGTCCAGGCTGCCCTGGAATTCACTATGTAGTCTCAGGGTGGCCTTGAACTCATGGTGATCCTCCCACCTCTGCCTCCTGAGTGCTGGGATTAAAGGTGTGCGCCACCACACCTGGCTCTTTTGAATTTTTTAATCTCCTTTTTAATAGGCACACTAGGGCCGCCAGCCACTGCAAATTAACTCCAGATGAATGCACCACCTTGTGCATCTGGCTTTATGTGGGTACTGGGGAATCGAACCTGGGTCCTTAGGTTTTGCAGGGAAGCGCCTTAACCGCTAAGGCATCCCTCCAGTCCCTTCCTTTGACTTTTTACTTTGCAGTAGAGGCGCTGATGCAGAAAGAAAGTAGAAGGGGCAGGATTACAACCTCTGACCCGACCCCCTCAAGCTAGCCATTGCAGAGGGGAGGGCTGGACAACAACATCACATGTGCACTATGGCACAGATCAGAGGCTGCTCGGTGGGCGGCGAGCTGTGGCTGACTTAACAACACGTCCTTAAAGTTGGTAAGGAATTCCTCTGGAATCATCAAAAGCAATTCCCATGATGTCTAGGCCTTTGCCCTTCTCAGTCATTCTCTGGACTATTATCTTGAAAGTACTTGGAGTAGGCCCGTTCATTCAATTTACAGGACAAGATTCCATCCAAAAGCTTCTGAGTTCTGCCCTTTTTGTTGCTGGGCAGACAGATCCATGTTACATGCAGTAAACATTGAAATCTCCCTCCCGAAGTTGGGGGTGGGAGGTGGGGTTGGGGTAGCAAAGTCGTTTAGATGTTAAGAAGGGGGCTGCATGCTGGGGAGTTTGGAGACCTGCTTGGCGGGAAAGGATCCCTTCAGAAGGGAGGCTAACACGGAACAGTCTTCCAGTTCCTCCAGCTTGTCCACGACCTCGATCAGGCTCTCCAGGGCCTCGCGGGACAACGCTCCGGCGGCATTGGCCTTGAACTTGCGGTGCAGGTCCTCCTGGCTCAGCGGCTTGCTCCAGTGGCCGTAGAAGGTGTCTGTGCGCTCGGTGAAGCTGGCCCCGTCGTCAAGCTCGACTCTGACCTCGCAGTAGAGCGCGTCGAAGCTCGGCCGGTTGTCAGCGGGATGCTCGAGCTGCACCTTGCCCAGCATGGCCCGCACCTGCGGCCTGCGCAGCTGGCACTCGCCGAAGGAGCCCACGGCCACGCCGCCGTCCAGTAGAGCGGCGCAGGCCACGTACTGGAAGGAATGGCGAGCCTCATGCTCGGAGCCCGGGCAGGGCCTGTCCACGTAGGGCACGCGGGGCACCCTGAGCACCACCCTGCGGATGCGCTCGAAAGGCAGAGGGGCCCCGTGCGCGGGCACCAGGCGCCGTCTCATGGCCACGCACGCTTCGGCCACCCAATGGGTAGCCAGATGTGCTGGGAAGCTCTTGAAGGCCACGTCCTGCTGGTCCAGCAGCCACGCGTGAGCGTCCGGGCGCGGGAGGACTTCGGGGGTGTAGTTGGCATAGAAGGCTCCAAATCCCGACTCCAAGTCCAAGATCTGCTCGCTCCCTCGGAGACCCAGCATGGCCAGAAACGCCGCTTCCATGCCGTGCCTGGCCGCGTTGCCCATGTGCAGGGGTTTGGTCGGAGTGGCTGCGTTTGCCATTGGCGCCCCTGTATGAGACACGGCGACAGCCAGGGCCTCTCGGCACTCTGGTAAGCTGAGCCCCAAAAACTTGGACGCCGCAGCAGCACTGCCCAAAGTTCCCACCACGGAAGGGGGATGGAACCTGAAAAACAAAATGGGGGTGGGGGGAGGAATTGAATATATGTATATATGTATGTATGTATGTGACGCAGATAGAGATAGAGTGAGAGAATGGGTGCGCCAAGGGCCTCCAGCCACTGCAAACGAACTCCAGATGCATGTGCCACCTTGTGCATCTGGCTTACATGGGTCCTGGGGAATCGAACTGTGGTCCTTTGACTTACAAGCAAGTGCCTTAACCGCTGAACCATTTTTCTAGCCCAATAATCATAATAAATAGTGTCTACTTCATGGGGCTTGGGGCTTTGAATAAATTCACAATTTTACATGACGTTCTTTACAAATTGTACGATTACATTCATTGCCAGAAAGGCAACGTTGTTCATGGCTAAAATGCCTGTATGAATTGAGAGCCTTGGAGAAACTAAAACATTCATCCCCCGATAATTCCAAAGTGTTTCCCTCCTTGCAGGCTGGGTCAAGTGGCAGCAGAAATATTTGAATGAGCCACATGATACAGTCAACATTTGACCATTTGGACTTTGGGATAAACAGATTTTGTTTATTCTCACCAGTCTGAAGGATCCCAGGCAATGTAGAAATACCTAGAGTGACCCCTACATGCTAAGGTGACATGAATCTCCTCGGGATAACAAACCCCAATTAATCTCATAGCCTTGCTTGCCTCTCCAACCCTCAGGGAAAATTTCTTTAGCATTTCTGAAGTCACATCTTTTCTTTTCCTTTTTTTCTTTTTGGTTTTTCAAGGTAGGGTCTCACTCTAGCCCAGGGTGACCTGGGATTCACTCTGTATTCTCAGGGTGGCCTCGAACTCATGGTGATCGTCCTGCCTCTGCCTCCTTGCTCTGAAGTCACATCTTTTTGGGTGTACATAGGATTCAGTATGTGGTTGGAACTAAAGCATCTGCCGGCTGTAACCTTAGCAATCTTTCATGAGCCAGCCTCTAAGGCAGAAAGCTCTACACACATAACCACTGACAGATGAAGGGCAAGACAGCTGCTTCTCCATGGAGCCGAGTCTCTCCATACCTCTTTGGTATGTCATTGGCTTCCGCGGAGAAATGCAGCAATCGCCCTTGCACTTCAATACCAATGTTGAATGCTAGCAGCAGGTCAAGGCCAGAAAACTTTGGACTCCGAGGCAGTGCTTCTGATAGAGCTGTGAGGACAGGAAGGATGGCTCCAGAAGGGTGGGTGGCAGGGTGCCATGTGTCATCAAAATCCATTGAGTGAATCTGAATGAATAGATACCAACAAAAACTTTCAGAAATTTCCTCAGATGCATTGGCTTTTGGGCCACTAAGGAAGAAATTTAACAGGAACCTTGTTTGCTGTGAGATGTATTTTGACCTGATTCTCTGAAATTACATCCTGAAAGGAGGCTGTGGCCCTAAGCCACATGACTGAGTACCGGGACTTCCTGCTCGTTTGGTTAGAAGAGGGCAGGACATTGGAGAGCCCCCCACCCCAGCCTTTCTCTGTCCTTCCACACACACCCTCCAAGGGTCCTGAGTCTTGTTCAGCAAAAGCCTCTCCTTCACAAAGCTGCCCTTTCCTCCCCACTTCACCCTTTAAACAAGTCACACTAAAAGCTTAATATCACTTATTATCTGTCAGGCCATATATTTTGTGTCTATTATGGAGCAATTTTAAACTTTTAGAGAAATTGCAAGATCAGCAAAGAACCTCAATGTATATTAACTATTAAGTTATATTTTAGAGTATTTTTTATTACAAGGTTTTATTCCTCTTCATCTCAGCCATTTGTTTTTCCGTATTTTATTTATTTATTTATTTATTTTTAAAAGATTTTATTTTTATTTATTTGAGACAAAGAGAGAGGGAGAGAGAGAGAACGGGCACACCACAGCCTCTAACCACTGCAAACGAACTCCAGACGCTCTTCATCTCATGTGGGACCTGGAGAATTTGTTTTTCCAGGCATATTTTAAATCTCTCCAGCCCCCGTATTTTAAATAATTAGGAATAACCAGAAATTCACTTAACAATAGACTTTAGGCTTATTGATGTATCTGGTATGTTCTTTTACTGTTTGCTGAACATTTGCTTCTGAATTTATCATTGGGTTTGACTTTCAGCATTGTAATCTACTGTCCCCCCAAAACAAAAATATCTCAAGATTCCAACATGTTTATGTCCAAAATATAACTTGATACTTCCCCTGACATACAGAAAGAACATAAAATCATCCTTCAGGTGAGAAACACTGAGTTTAAATATAGGCATCATAAGGCCATTGTTTCTTTCATGTCCCTCCCCCGCCCCCCCGCAAGGCAGCGTTTCATTCTAGCCCAGGCTGACCTGGAACTCACTCTGTAGTTCCAGTCTGGCCTTGAACTCACAACAGTTCTCCTATCTCAGCTTCCTGAGTGCTAAGCTTAAAGGTATGCACCACCATGCCCAGACATTATTTCTTTTAAAATAAGTTATCTCTTTTTTTTGTTGTTTTTACAAGGTAGGGTCTCACTTGAGCCCAGGCTGACCTGGAATTCACTATGTGGTCTCAGGGTGGCTTCAAACTCTCAGCAATCCTACCTCTGCCTCTCAAGTGCTGGCACTAAAGGCGTGTGCCACCACACCCAAATTATCTCTTGATTGAATGAAGTGGTCATTACTGGATAGAAGCTGTTACCCATAAAAGAAAGCATCATGTTTTAATATAATGCTATATATTTTTTGTAATATACACTCAAGGGTTTAGACTTGGCCTACCTTTACAGCTGTTTTATCCAGAGCCTTCCATTTCCTCTCCTTTCAATTCATTTGAAAAACATCAGTTCATTGTAGAAACATGAAAACTGACATTTCTACCTAGGGGGAAAGGACAGGCTACTTCTAAACTTCAGGGAATATAGACGAAGCGTGAAAGTTAGGTAATTTCTAAATAGTTCCTGGCTCCGAAATTCTTATGACTGCTTACAAGTTGAAAAGTTTCTTACCGCCACACCGTTAACAAAAGCAGCATACGTGGGTGGGAGCCGGAAGTCTGGCTGGCCCCAAACAGTGCTGGATGTATTGGAACTGTAGATCTGGAACAGAAGAAAACTGATTAGCGACACAATATCCTGAGTTAGTATTTCAAGAGTCGTTCATCTCGGGAAGAGGTGGTCATTATCTTAGTTCTCCTTTCAGCCCTTGCTTGTGGTGACAGCCTTGGGGACCCTTCCTTGCAGAGGGACACTCAGCCTTATCCTTGGACTAGAGTGGGGATGGTGTTGCTCAGCCTCAGGTCCTGACTCAGACGTACTTCAGTAAGTGAGTCTCGAGTCTCTGTTTGATTCAGCGGTCACTCCTGAGAGTGGCGGACTAGCTGTCTGCATCAGACATATCCTCTGGATAATGGCCTCTACACCTCCCACGTACACACCCACTCCGTGCTCAGAGCATTTGACCAGGCTTTTCTCCAGAGAATCTTACAGACTTTGCCTGAACAAATGGTCTGTGGAGAGTGGTTTTTGTTTTTAAGATGTTCAGGTTGCAATGTGCTTTCAGTCATAATCCTAACAAACCATGATATATTCTCAGTGAATTGTCCTAAGACTGACTTACTGAAGGAGATGGCTGGATTTTTAACAGTCAGACAGTGAGACAGAGAATTACAAAACTATACAGGACAGTGCTGCGTACATCAAGTGTTATCTATGAAATTAAGTATAGGGCTGGAGAGATGGCTTAGCATTTAAGGCGCTTGCCTGCAAAACCTAAGGAGCCATGTTAAACTCTCCAGGTCCCACATAAGCCCAATGCACAATGTGACACATGCATAAGGTGCACAAAGGCAGCACCCATGTCTTGAGTTTGATTTCAGTGACTGGAGGCCCTGGTGTGCCAATTCTCTGTCTCTCTCATAAAAAAAAATTACAAAAAAATAAAAATAGGCATAGACTTCTGGGACTGCAGTGGGGGAGGTGTGTACTCACAATTGTTTTATCATGAAAATAAACTTTGAGCTTCTTACTTTACTATATTGGCTGGCTTTGTGAAACACTTCTGTGCTGGTTCCAAGGCAGCCAACACCCAGAGTATCCAGAATCATCCTCTTGCTCCTCTGAATGACACGATCTGTAAGGTGACCCACAGTCAAGCCATGGATCATGTTGGCAAAGCTTTCTGTGACGGTCTTCAAAGAGAAGAGGGTTAGAACACAGCACAGCCTACACTGCAGCCAAACACTC
The DNA here is from genome assembly GCA_036365145.1 of Orientallactaga sibirica. NCBI lineage: Eukaryota > Metazoa > Chordata > Mammalia > Rodentia > Dipodidae > Orientallactaga > Orientallactaga sibirica. The sequence goes on along the minus strand of JAEOAD010000024.1, from coordinate 18,099,997 downwards.
CTTTGTTAAGAAAATTGAGGTGAAGAGTTTTGCTTTCCTCCAGGAAACCTGATGTATCAAATTTAATTTCAATTCTTTCTTTCTTTTTAAAAAATATATTTTACTTATTTATTTATTTGAGAGAAAGAGAGAGAGAGAGAGAGAGAGAGAGAGAGAGAGAGAGAGAGAATGGGCATGCCAGGGCCTTCAGCCACTGCAAACAATCTCCAGATGCATGTGCCCCCTTGTGCATCTGGTTTACGTGATACTGGAGAGTTGACCCAGGACCCTTTGGCTTTGCAGGCAAACCCCTCAACCACTAAGCCATCTCTCCAGCCCTGTTTTGGGTGTTTTCAATGTAAGGTCTCACTGTAGCCCAGGATGACAAAGAACTCATTCTTGTAGTCCCAGACTGGCCTTGAGCTCACAGGGATCTTCCTATCTCTGTCTCCCAAGTGCTGGGATTAAAGGTGTAGTTTTAATTCTTTTACAGATTTTTAAAATGTATATATTTATTTACATGAGAGAGGGAGAGGTAGGGAGAGAGAGAAAGAAAAAGGGAGAGAAAGAATGGGCACACCAGGGCCTCCAGCCACTGCAAACCAACTTTGGGTGCATGTACCACCTTGTGCATCTTGCTTACATGGGTCCTGGGGAATTGAACCAGGGCCCTTTGGTTTTGCAGGCAAGTGCCTTAACTGCTAAGCCATCTCTCCAGCCCTATAATTGGTGACCCTGATTGGCAAGTAGATGATGACCACAGAATGTGATGGCGGGTGGGGGGGGGGGCGGAGGGTGGGTAGTGAAGAGAAGCACAGGCTGCCACAGTGAGAATGGAGGGACATCTCCGCACAATGGGGACAGCTAGGCAAGTTCACCTAGCAGAGGGCTGCCCTGTATGGGATGGATCAGATACAGCACTGAGGATTTCTAGCACATTGCATATTTACCTTTCACAGGTCTATGGGTGAGGACTGCGAGTCTCATTTGGAGGAGGGCTTTGAGACCTAGAAAGCCAAAGTCACTAATTTCCATGGCTCTTAAATGGTCGAACTGGGACACAAATCCCTGTGGGTTTAACTCCCACGCCAGAGCACTTAGCTATTATGCCATATTTCACGTGCAGCAGTGTAGTTTCAGGAATATGTGCATTAGAGGCAGCCGGAGTTCCATCACAAATGAACACTTCTGCCCTACTCATGTTCACCTGAATGACCCTTCTCTACACCTGGAGTCTTGGGAAGCCTCGCATTTTCATTCAGTCTCTAGATGATGGTTATGTTTGTATCTTACTATTAACTTTTTTGTGAGGCAAGCCCAAATAGACTGGCCTTTTTTTTTTTTTTTTTTTTTTTTTTGTTTTTTTTTTTTTTTTTCGAGGTAGGGTCTCATTCTAGCCCAGGCTGACCTAGAATTAACTATGTAGTCTCAGGGTAGCCTTGAACTCATGGCAATCCTCCTACCTCTGCCTCCCGAGTGCTGGGATTAAAGGCATGCGCCATAATGCCCGGCCCAAGACTAGCTTTTTTTTTATATGAGAGAGAGAGAGAGAGAGAGAGGGAGAGAGAGGGAGAGGGAGAGGGAGAGGAAGAGGAAGAGGAAGAGAAAGAGAATTGGCACTCTAGGGCCTCCAGCCACTGTAATCAAACTCCAGACGCATGTGCCACCTTGTGTGCTTGCATCACCTTGTGCGTCTGGCTTATGTGGGACCTGGAGAATTGGACATGGGATGGTTCCTTAGGCTTTGTAGGCAATTGCCTTTGCCACTAAGCCATCTCTCCAGCCCTTAATATTAATTTTTAATTTTACAAAATTAATGTATTATCAAATACAAAAGTAGAAATGACTATAATATTCACAGTCTTAACACTCAGAAATAAAGATTCATGAGTAACTATGTCTTGCCACTTTTGTTTCTATGCAAATATATACACAAATGTGTCTGTCCACATATACAGCTTTTCTTATAAACATATTTACCAAATACACGCACCAAGTGTGCAGCTTTACTGGTGGCCATTTGAGTTACAAATGTCTCTTTATACATAGTTCTACATAGAACGACTTTGTAATTTTATTTTTGCAATGCTGGGGGTCAAACCTGGGACTTTGTGCATATTAAGCAAGTGTTCGACTACGGAACTGCACCCTTGGCCCTCTAAGTGATTCTCAATGCGCGCAGGCTGCTATATCTAATATGCCACTACTTGCTAGTGTGGCCCTTGGGCCCTGAAAATGTGGCTGGTACAAATTGAGAACTGTGTAAAATAAGGGGCTAGGGAGATGGATCAGCAGATACAAGCTGTGTAAGCATGAGGACCTGAGGTTGATGCCCAGCACTCATATAGAAAGATGGGCTTGGCCGAGCATGCCTGTGACCTTGGCACTGGGGAGGAGAGGAGACAGGGGGATTGCTGGTGCTCACTGGTCAGCTGGTCTAGCAAAAAATAAAAATAAAAATGAGGAGTTCCAAGTCGAGAGACTCTGTCTCAAAAAATAAGGCAGAGCAGCAAGGGATGAGGAGATCTGACATGGTTCTCTGGTCTCCACATGATGCAATGTGCTTCTCCACATACATGTACATAAACCGCACACACACGGGCACACACACCGTAATACAACACACACACAAGTCCAAAAAAGAGTGAGCATTGAATTTTGAAGATTTTAGTAAGAAGAAAGGAGGCTAACACATCTCAGTTATTCTAAAATATACATTACATGCTCAATGGATGTTGAGTATATTGATATCAACATTTAAATATTATGATAATATTTAGGGTATACTGGCCAAGTAAAATATTAATTTAATGAGTTTATTCTTGCCTTTTATATGTCTGGCTTTGTGTGGGTACTGGAAAATTAAGCCTGTGCAGGCAGGCTTTGCAGAAAAGAACCTTTAACCACTGAGCCATCACTTCGGCCCTCCTCTAGCCTTTGAAAGCATGACCTCAATCACCAGAGGATGACTGCTATTTTTTTCTTTTCTTTTCTTTTCTTTTCTTTTCTTTTCTTTTCTTTTCTTTTCTTTTCTTTTTCTTTTTCTTTTTCTTTCTCTCTCTCTCTCCCTTCCTTCCTTCCTTCCTTCCTTCCTTCCTTCCTTCCTTCCTCCCTCTTTCTTTCTTTCTTTCTTTCTTTCTTTCTTTCTTTCTTTCTTTCTTTCTTTCTTTCTTTTCTTTCTTTCTTTCTTTCTTAACAGCTGGTTGGTTAGGGCTAGGGGCTGTTTTCAGGAAGAGGCTAACCCTGACACCAAGATCCAGGAGCTGAACTTGACTACAGTGTGTTTTTTAAAAAAACATTATTTATTTATTTGAGAGAGAGAAAGAGAGAGGGAGAGAATGGGCATGCCAGGGCCTCCAACCACTGCTAACAAACTCTAGACACACGTGCCTGCTTGTGCATCTGGCTTATGTGGGTCCTGGAGAATCGAACCGGGATCCTTTGGCTTTGCAGGCAAAGGCCTTAACTGTTAAGTCATGTCTCCAACCTGACTGCACTTTCTTATTGGTGGAGACAGCCCAGAGATGTTGACACTGATCTAGTTCTGCACATGAAGGTGAGGCGCAGGGGGTGAGGGTTGGGGCTTAAGGCAGAGCAGCAGCAGAGGCCAAGGCTCAGCAGTGAGAGAGGCTCAGAATTTAGTACGCTTCAGGAGCAGCGCAGCGCAGTGCAGCATGACAGGGAGAGTGGACTTGAAGCGAACTAGAACAGAACAACGAACATTACATCCAGAGGACAAGAAGGAGCTAAGGAGCTGTCCTCAGAAAGGTAGCCAGGGCTGGAGAGATGGCTCAGTAGTTAAGGCACCGCTTGCCAGCAAAGTGTAAGGACCCAGGTTTGATTCCCCAGAACCCACATAAAACCAGATGCAAAAGGTGGCGCATGTGTCTGGAGTTTGTTTGCAGTGGCTAGAGGCCCTGGTGTGCCCATTCTCTCCTTCTCTCTCTCATAAATAAAAAAATAAGAAAAGAAAAGAAAAGAAAAAGAAAAGTAGCCATATGATCAGAACTGGGTTTGGAAAGATCTCTGTAGCAACTGGGTAGAGAATGGGTTGGGGTGGCCTCGACAAAGGCAGAAAGGACCCGGCAGCAGTAGCTCAGGTCTGGATGGGTGCACATAGAGGGAGCATAGAAGAGCAGCAGGCTTTTGGGCAATGATGACAGGATCCCTGAGACCTTGTTGAAAATCGTAAGCCTTGTGATCATGGCAGTGCAGAAAGCTGTTCCGAATCTACTCACAATGCCTCAGGGGAGGGTGGTGTGCATTCCATGAGCTATAACAGAGTGCTTTGCAAGTCCTTTAAACATCAAGGTTATTCTATGCAGGGCAATTGTTTGGTTTTCTATATGCCTCCACAGGAGAATTGTTGTCAAGAGGCATTTTACCACATGCCTAGCACTTAGTGCCCCTTAGTAAAATATAAAATGCTTTTATAACCACAGTGCTGCACAATTTCCTTTCTCCCTACGACCCTTACACCTAGCCTTTGCAAATGGGAGCTGGAGTATGAAGGGTTAATTTATTAAGGAGTCCGAGGTGGGGAGCTCTCACAGTGGGAGCCAAAGATAAGGAATCCATGCTAATCCTTCATCTTGATGACCAGCCCTTCTTTTCTCCTTTCCTTTTCTTTTGGAGTCAGGGTCCTACTATGCAGCTCTGACTAGTCAGGGACTTACTATCTAGCTCAAGAACTAAAGGCAGTTCCCCTGCCTCAGCCTTAGCTCCATTTTTAAGAGTCTCCAGACTTAACAAGACTGGTAACGCCTGCCATTTTCAAAAGGATGGACAGCTATTAACATCTCTGACTCTGATCGACAACAAAGGGAGCTTGGAGAGAGAACAGGAGGGAAGATGGCTGGGAGAGAGAAAGCGCCTGACCAGTCAGGGTTTCTGATTAGGAGAGAGAAGGACAATAAAATGGACTTCCATGCTGGTCACGTCACCATTAGGACACACATCTTAGTGGCAGAGGAGGGAGGAAAGGAAAGAGTTTTAAGTACTAGCTGGGAACTGTATGACTGGATAGCAGGGGAGGGGAGCCCAGGGAAGCCAAGCCGCTGGTGACTTATGACATGGGGACCCATGGGATCCCCTAACGGTGCTGAACATTGCCCCCCCCGGGGGGGGCAAGAACCAATGCCACCTCCCTGGCCCCAGAGAACAAGGGAAAGGAAGACAGCTGCTCAGAGTCCTGAGTGAATCATACATTCCACATCCCCTCAGTCACCCTCAGTGTGCTCAGCTTTCTTGGGCACTTGCACCTCTTTTCAGTAAAATACTGCGAGTCATGTAGAAATTAAAGCACTATATGGAGTCATTTGATAGATTTAATAGTTTTAGGACTTCGTGAACTCACTGTGCAAAGCCCTCTAGAATACCATACCAATAAGTAATGCTTTCTGCTTCAAAACAAACAAACAAACAAACCCCCAAAAAAACAAAAACAAAAACACAAAACAAAACACAACAAAAGCTTGTCAGAGGAATGCACAGAACCACAACAGCAAACACATGGTTAGAAAGGCAATTTGGCTCATCGCAAGGCACACATATAAAACCATGAGGTTTCAGATTCAGTGAACTCAGGCTGGGGAGATGGCTTCGTGGCTAAAGGCACTTGCTTGCAAAGTAATCCTAGGCATACTAAAGTGGCATAAAGTATTCATTTGCAGTGGCAAGAGGCTCTGGTGTGCTCCCCCCACACAAATAAATAAATCAGATTATTAATAAAAAAGGCCCTGTGACATCATAGTGGTTCACCTTCTTCCCAGCAGTATAGAAGAGAGAATCATGTCTCTTATCTATAAAACAGTGAAGAGAATTAACATATAAGTTAGTTGCCCAGAGGCTAGGAGAAAAGTCAAAATGCCATTTTTGGAGTGGATCAGGTAGTCCTTTAGAAGGAGACTGACTGAGGAGATCAAGAGAAGAACTGAGCTGGAAAAGCAATTGAAGCAGGCCACACAAGATGTCACAATACCTTAAGCATCGTGTTGTAGAAGGGGACTCAGCTCCCAGGTAAACTGGAGGAGTGACTGCTGGCCAGACGACTGGCTGTCTTTATAGGCCTCACTTCCCTCAAGTCCACTCCCTTTGGCTTTTGTTTTCATCTTGGAATTTCCACCATTTCAACATCCGACATCACTTCAGCTTCCTCTGTGATGAACTCTTACCCTCAGCAGGAGATGAAGAATTAGTGAGGCCAGGAAGTTCACTCACCATGGTCCTTTGACTGCCAGAAACCACCAGAAAGAAAGTGAACATGGTGATACTAGAATTGCCTCTCCTGCCTATAGGCCAGATGTTAAAGGAGTAGTCCCTCTGTTCACTAGGTTTTCTACTTCTGAAAGTTTATCTTAAGGCAGTAAGCATGAATGTATGGGGGAAAAAAATCAAACACCCACCCATACAAACAAACTTGAACCTTATTTGTGCGTATACCACTCTTTCCACCTTTGTGCATCTTTGCGTTCTGGTTTTGGTGCTCTTACTTGCCTCCTTCTCTCTGCCATCACCTGAGCTGGCTTCTGCATAGCCTGTCCAGGTCTCTTTGCTTATGATCATTCACTATGGCTTGGCTTGCTCACATGGGCAATGGCCAGTTCCCTTGGGCTGCGCAGTCCTGACCAGGCATATTCTGCACTTACAGTAGTTAAGAAGCCAAGTTGATTACTACCTGAGCCTGTTCTGGATGTAGTGGTAGAATTCATCTTTGGGAAAACAACATTGTAATTTTACAGGAAATGTTTATAGACCTTGTGGTTCTATTTTGATACTAATCTTTAAAATATTATTATTTATTTATTTGAGAGGCAAAGAGGGAGAGAGAGAGGAAGAGAATGGGTATGCCAGGGTCTGTAGCCACTGCAAACGAATTCTAGATGTATGTGCCACCTTGTGAATCTGGCTTATGTGGGTACTGGAGAATTGAATCTGGGTCCTTGGGCTTTGTAGGCAAGCACCTTAACTGCTAAGCCATCTCTCCAGTCCCCTCAATCCTATTTTATTTTTTAAATTAATTAATTAATTTTTTGGTTTTTCCAGACAGGGTCTCATTCTAGCCCAGGCTGACCTGGATTTCACTAAGAAATCTCAGGGTGGCTTTAAACTCTCTGCGATCCTCCTACCTTTGCCTCCTGAGTGCTGGGAAGAAAGGCATGTGCCACCATGCCCGGTACCAATGCTATTTTAGAGGAAGAGTTTGGAGACAAAGAGGAGTTGAATGGCTATACAAAAAATGCTATTTTAGAGGAAGAGTTTGGAGACAAAGAGGAGTTGAATGGCTATACATAAAAATGTCAAAGGCTACATTTCTTTATTATTATTATTATTGGCAACTTCTATACTTACATACAAAAAGTGCATGATATTTCCCTCCCCTCTCCCCATTCCCCTTTAGAACTCCAGTCTCCATCATATCCCCTCCCTCTCTCCATTAGTCTCTCTTTTAATTTGATGTCATCATCTTTTACTTCTATTATGAGGGTCTTGCGAACGTATTGCTAGGCACTGCAAGGTCATGGATATCAAGGCCAATTTCTGTCTGGACAGTTGCATTGTAAGGAGTCATACCCTTCCTTTGGCTCTTCCATTCTAAAAGGCTACATTTCTTATGGGCAAGTAGTGTCTTTGGGAGATGAAGGTAAGTAGTTTTGTTTCTCTTGGATAGAGCCTGTGAAGAATGTTGGGACTCTGGAGACAGGGCCAGGGGCTAGGATGATGGAACCACCCTGGTGGGTTGGTTGCTGCTAGACTGTTTTGGGTTGAGTGTGAAATATCCCCCACAGACTTATGTTTTTGAATACTTAGTCAAGTGCTGTTTTGGGAGACACTGGAACCTTTCACAGAAGTAGACCACTTGGGGCAGGGCTTCTGCGTCATAGCCCAGCTCTGCTTCAGATGCAGCTCTCCTTTTTTTTTTTTTTTTTGAGAGAGACACAGAGAGAGACAGAGAAGAGAGAGAGAGAGAGAGAGAGAGAGAGGGGGATGGGCGCGCCAGCAGCCTCTCATCCACTGTGATTAGTGAATTTGAACTTTTTTTCATATATGTACTGGCCCCTCTGTGTATGAGAAAGGTCTATTTATGTCTACTGCACACTTTATCAGGTTATGTTTATTTATTTATTAATTTTTGCTACTGAGTTTGTAGAGTTCCTGTCATATTCTGGGTACCCATGTCTTGTCAGGCACATCATATGCAAAACATTTTCTTCCATTCTGGAGGCTGTCTCTTCACTCTGGTGGTGAATGCCAACTCTGTGATGCCACTACTCTATTTTTACTTTTGCTTCCTGTTCCTTTGAACTTTTGACCAAAAAAAAAAAAAAAAAAAAAAAAAGAATCCATGCCAATTCCAAGGCCCTCAGAATTTCCTTATTTCCTTCCAGCAGTTTCAGATCTCACACTGACATGTTTAATCCATTTTGACTTGATTTTTTTCCAGCTGGTGAGAACTAGGGGTGTGGTTTCATTCATCCATATGTGTACATCCAATTTTTTCAAATTCACTAATCATAAGGGAAATGTATATCAAAAATCACAAAGTTGTTACTTCATCTGAGTAAAAAAGGCCTTTTTATTTTTATTTTTTTATTTTTTTAGTTTTTCGAGGTAGGGTCTCACTCTGGCCCAGGCTGACCTGGAATTAACTATATAGTCTCAGGGTGGCCTTGAACTCATGGCGATCCTCCTATCTCTGCCTCCCGAGTGCTGGGATTAAAGGCGTGCGCCACCATGCCCCGCCCATAGAAGGGCCTTTTTAAAAAAATATTTCTCACAGTGTTTTTTTTTCTTTTTTTTCCCTTCCTTCCTTCCTTCCTTCCTTCCCTCCTTCCTTCCTTCCTTCCTTCCTTCCTTCCTTCCTTCCTTCCCCTCCCTCCCTCCCTCCCTCTCCTTCTCCCTCCCTCCCTCCCTTTCTTTCCTTCTTTCTTTCTTTCTTTCTTTCTTTCTTTCTTTCTTTCTTTCTTTCTTTTTTTTGAGGTAGTGTCTCACTCTGGCCTAGGCTGACCTGGAATTCACTATGTAGTCTCAGGATGGCCTCAAACTCATGGTGATCCTCCTACCTCTGCATCCCGAGTGCTGGGATTAAAGGTGTGCGCCACCACACTTGGCTCAAGAAAAGCCTTTATTAAGAGGACTAAAGGAGGACTGGAGAGATGGCTTAGTGGTCACGGCATTTGTCTGCAAAGCCAAAGGACCCAGGTTTGATTCCCCAAGACCCATATAAGCTAGATGCACAAGGTGGCACATGCATCTGGAGTCCATTAACAGCAGCTGAAGGTCCTGGTGTGCCCATTCTCTCTCTCACTCTCCTTTTTTCTCTTTCTCTCAAGTAAATAAAATAAAAATAATAGTAATTTAAAATAAAGAGGGATAAAGGATAACAAATGCTGGTGAAGATGTGGAATAAAAGGAATACTTACACATGGTTAGGAATGTAAACTCATGTAAACACTATGGAAAGCCATTCGGACACTGTGCAGAAATTGAGAACGAGAACTGCCACATGATTCGCCCAACTCATTAGTGGGTCTCTATCCGCAAGGAATGAAATCAGTCTGTCAGAGAGCTGTCTGGACTCCCATGTTCACTGAAGCACTCTTCACAATAGTCAAGAGATGGAAACAGCCTTTGTCCCCTAACTAATGACTGCAAAGAAAATGCAGTACACATACACAATGGAATCCTGTTCAGCCACAAGGAAGAATGAAATCCTGTCATGTGTGGCTACATGGCTGGGACGGGAGATCGGTATCTTGAGTGAAAAGAGCCAGGCATGGAAGGTCCAATGCATACTCTCACCCCTCTGTGGAATATCAGCAAGAGCATTCCATAGGAACTGAGAGTAGAATGGTGGTCACCCAGGGCTGGGGAGAGTAGGGGAAGCAGTTATAGATGGGTAAGAAGTTACTTAGAAAGAAAACTTCTGGATGTCCTATTGCATAGTATGTTGACTATAGATATCACTAATATACTGTACATTTCAAAAGGCTAGAAGGAAGATTTAAAGTTTTTTGTTTATTTTTTATTTATTTATTTGAGAGCGATAGAGAGAGAGAGAGAGAGAGAGAGAGAGCGGGGCAGATAGATAGAAAGAATGGGTGCGCCAGAGCCTCCAGGCACTGCAAACGAACTCCAGATGCATGCGCCACCTTGTGCATCTGGCTTACGTGGGTCCTGGGGAATCAAGCCTCGAACTGACGTCCTTAGGTTTCACTGGCAAGCGCTTAACCACTAAGCCATCTCTCCAGGCCCAATTTTAAGTTTTTGCTGTAAAGAAATAATAAATGTATGAAGTGCTCAGTTTAAACATTACACATGTATACATATGTCAAAACATTATCACCCCATGAATATGTGCAATTGCATGTTTTTATACACTAATAACTTACAAATAAATTTAATTAGAAAATTATAAACATTTGGTAATGCCCTTTATTACCTTTTGCTTCTAGCTATAAGTGGCAGCCAAAGCCAGTGCAAATCCCTTTGGTCCCTGATCCCTGGAGGAAGGAAGGCTGTGAGCTTCCCCAGGGAGAGGCCCATGCAAGGTGGGACCAAAGCTTCCCACCAACAGCCAGTGTGGGCACGGGTCTGTCCCCCAGGTCGCAGGTAACCTCTGGCTGGCTGCTCTCCTGTGAACTGTGTTAGAGACGTCCATCCAGAGCCATAGCTAACCAGCGCCAGGACTCCAGGCTCTTTGAAACTGTTGTGATAATGCGTTTTGAGATAATCTGAGTGTACTGATCAGGGTTCTCCAGAGGAACAGAACTCACGGTGGGGTGTGCGTGTGTGTAAAGAGAGTGAGAGAGAGAGACATTATCCTCCACAGGATACTTGGCAGTGTCTGGAGATACTTCGATTGTCACCAAATGGTAGCAGCTAGTAGGTAGGGTGCAGCAGTTATTGCTATTATTGCTAAATATCCTACACAGTCCAGAATAGCCTCCAACAACACAGAATTAACTGACCTCAAATGTTAATAGTATTAACATTGACAATCCCCTGCCCAAGTGTAGAAGTCACCCCCAGAAGCCCTTGGCTTAAGTTAGGTTAAGTGATCCACTTGACTCATAGGGCATAGTGTCTCCTCTTGGAAACCTTTCTACCTTCCTTCCTTCCTTCCTTCCTTCCTTCCTTCCTTCCTTCCTTCCTTCCTTCCTTTCTGTTTTTTTTTTTTGGAGAAAGACACAGAGAGAGAGACAGAGAGAGAGAGAGAGAGAGAGAGGGAGACATAGAGATGGGCGTGCCAACAGTCTCTCAGCTGCTGTGAACGAAATCCAGATGTGTACGCCTCCTTGTGGGCAAGTGCGGCATTGTGCCCGTGCGTCACTTTTTGCATCTGGCTAAATGTGGGACCTGGAGATTGGAACTGCTGGAGATTGGAACCAGCGTTCTTAGGCTTAGGAGGCACGTGCCTTAACCACTAAGCCATCTCTCCAGCCCTAAATCCTTTCTTAAGTGTCGAAGCAAAAGACACAGCTCTCACCTCAAAAGATAAGAGATAGTTTATTCTGGAATCAAATATCAGTGATCATGGTTCCTGGAATACAGATTTAGGTTTCCCCAAATTCCATGTTTCAACGTGTTAACAATTTCATGAAAGTTTTGTAGTTACACAACAAAAGAAAGTCATAAGTCAAGGCACTTTGGATGATTTTTTTTTTTTTTTGAGCTACGGTCTCACTTTAGCCCAGGCTGACCTGGAATTCACTATGTAGTCTCAAGGTAGCCTCGAACTCCTACCTCTGCCTCCCAAGTACTGGGATTAAAGGCGTGCGCCACCACCTGGGAGTCAAGGTACTTTTCAAATACATTGGCTGACCATCAGGTAGGCAGGTTACAGCAATTGGGGAAATCTCCACCATAGGCCTCAGTTGCTATCTGATGACATTCTTTTAGCCCTTGGGTTGGTGGAAGCTGGTGGTCTGTCAGTACATTCCAGAAAGGTTGCATCTGATCAACTGATAGTCATGTGGGTGTTGGGTCAGACAAAGAGGTGGGCAATAAATGGCAATAAATGGCTACTGGGGGTCTAAAGAGATGTCAGGGTAATTAGGCTTTGGTCTTGAAAATTCCATCTCTCTGTGATCACAGGAGCTTTATCCGTCTGCTCAGCCCCGCTGCACGTAGGTGCAGTAGACACAGTGCTTATCTGGGAACTTTAGTTCACAATAGGTAAGTTTTCTTTATGCAGGGAACTGATCCACCTTCTTAAGAATTTTTTTTTTACTTTTATTTATTTATGAGAGAGAAAGAGAGAGAGAGAGAGAATGAATGGGTGCACCAGGGCCTCTAGCCACTGCAAACAAACTCCAGAAGCATGTGCCAGCCATGTGCAGCTGACTTATATGGGTTCTGAGGAGTCAAACCTGGGTTCTTAGGCTTTGCAGGCAAGTGTCTTAACCACTAAGCCATCTTTCCAGCCCTAACCCATCTTCTTGATTTTCACATCTCAGCGTTTCACACAGGACTCCATAAACAAAAGATGCTCAGTGCATACCTGTTGCATGAATCACTGCAAATACAATGCTTTCAAGAAGTCAGCCACACTATCATTAATACTGTGAGATCTAAGAAATTAAGATATTGCCTTTAGCTTCTGTAACTCTGCTTGCTAGCGCTCCAGCTTGACAGTAGTACTGCCATTTTTAAGCAGATAGCCATTATAGTAAAACAGACTGCCATCTGAAATAAAAAAAGCCCAGGCCTGACTCAGATGAGGAACTTGCGGGCTAATGTACTGACCTTTGCTTCTTTCCCAACCCCCTCCCTCTCTCTTATTGTTCATTCCTGGGAAGTCTTAGGACATCCCGGAGGTAATAAAGAATCTACAAACAAGTGGCTGATCCTAGATAAGCAGCTCAAAATGTTCCCGCGCGCGCGATTTTTGAACCAACCATTTCAAATGTTGCAATATGACGTAACTGCTGTATCCCTTCTCTATATAAACCCTTTCCCCCAAGAGTGGGGGCTCTCTCTCACACTCCCACTGCGTTGGTTTGTGTGGACAGAGTCCCAGTCTAGGCTTAGTAATAAAGAATTCCATGTAATTGCAGTCGAGCTTCTCGGTCTTGTTGTCTCACTGGGTGACTCCCAAGGACCCCAACCCACATTTGGGGGTCCTGGCACTACAATACAATTTAAAATATCTGTTACTGGTGATTTGTTAGGTGTTTCCAGGTTCTGGGTGTCTTACTCAGAGAACTGAAGGAAGGCACACACAAATGCTTCTGCAGAAAGATACTTTATTAAGAGTATACCAGTCGTAGGGCTGGAGGGATGGCTTAGCGGTTAAGGCATTTGCCTGCAAAACCAAAGGACCTAGGTTCGATTCCCCAGGACCCATGTTAGCCAGATGCACAAGGGGGCTCATGCATCTGGAGATCACTTGCAGTGGCTGGAGGCCCTGGTGCACCCATTCTCTCTCCCTCGGTCAAATAAATAAATAAATAAAAATTATATATGAGTATAGCAATCATAAAGGGTTGAATCACTGCCAAAGGGGCAGTGGGCCCCTTGAATAGACAGTATTCAGGATCTCCAGGAAGCGTTCTGGAGTTTCTCTTCATAGGATGGACAGGGGAGGAAGGATTGATTGCTAGGCTACAGTTTGAGTTGTTCTCTGGTTTGATTGACAGGTTTGGGTTATATAATTATAGTAGTCAGCCTCACTTTGCTGGGCTGAAGTTCCAAACCAGGCACAGTTTATGGGAGGAATGGCATTTATTTGAAGCTTACAGATCCAGGGGAAGTAGTCCCATATGGCAGAAGAAGCTGGCCCCGCTTTCACAGGCCCAGGCAGAGAGAGAAGAGCCGCCACCACCACCATAAGCAAACACACTTTAGGAACTCCAGACCAAGCTTAGGCACTCTGCATATCTTTAGACTGGAATTCCAAATCCTCCCCCACACCTTAGGATCAGCCCCGGAATACTCCCTCCAGCCAGATGGCTGGAGATCTAAATTACAAGCTTTAATAAAATCTTGAGTATATTGCAGGATAGCCATTCAAATTACAATAATGTCTTCTTTACTGCATATATTTTCTCATATGCTCAGTTATACATAGCATACATTGGTGAACAGTGGTTTCTCTCTGAAAGTTCACTTAGGGGACATAGTTTGCCTTACTGGGCATGCATCCTAAACCAGTCCAGACTAGATGCCATCCTGCTGTTTCTATACTCCCATGTATCTCAGAATATATTTCAATAGGTACTCATCATAAAGAATGATTGCTAAGGGGCTGGAGAGACGGCTTAGCAGTTAAGACATTTGCCTGCAAAGCCAAAGGACCCCAGGTTGGATTCTCCAGGACCCACGTAGGCCAGATGCTCAAGGTGGTGCATGCATCTGGAGTTCATTTGCAGTGACTAGAGGCCCTGATGAGGCCATTCTCTCTCTCTCTCCCTCTTTGTCTCTCTCTCCCTCTTTCTCTCTCTCTCTATCTCTTTCTCTCTACCTCTTTTTTTCTCTCTCTCTACCTTTCTCTCTCTACCTCTTTCTCTCTACCTCTTTTTCTCTCTCTCTCTACCTCTTTCTCTCTCTCTATCTCTTTTTCTTTCTACCTCATTTTCTCTCTCTCTACCTTTCTCTCTCTCTACCTTTCTCTCTACCTCTTTTTCTCTCTCTCTCTACCTCTTTCTCTCTACCTCTCTCTCTTTCTCTGAAATAAATAATAAAATATATTTTAAAAAATAATGGTTGCTAAGAAGAGGAGACAACTAATTTGTTGTGTGGGGTGAGGTGTCTATGCAGCTCAGTACAGGCGGCCTTCCAGGTTCCCAACAGGTTGCTAGGGTGTGTTTACTGCTCAGACCACACAGAGACCAGGGTGGCCAAACTAGCCCCAAGCTGGCCCGCCTCACTTCTTCATTCCCAACAGAAACGCCTCAGGAAGCGGTATTTCTCAGTGGGCATGCTGGTCTGCAATGAAGACACAATAAATACAAGCAATGAACCTGTCTTTCTTTGCATAGGAACAATGGCCCTGTGCTTTATGAGGAACTGCTTGTGGAAGAATGTGGAACTGGAGGAGTAAGGCAGGAATCTTTGAAACAAAATTCCTGAAATGTGAGAATGCGAATTGTTTCTAAAACAGAAGAACATCAGAACAGCTGACTTGGGGTATTTGCTTCTCAGTTTCCCTTTCTTTCCCTGCCCTGCCCTGCCCTGCCCTTCCTAGACCACTGTTGAGCAAAATTTGATGATGTAATCTCAGGGTTGCAATTTTTTTATTTTGTTAAAAGCTGACATTTTATGAGAAATGAGAGGGGTGGCATATTCAAAAAAATGGGTTTATTTTAAATAAAAATACAGACTGGGGTGAAATTATTTATGCACATTTAGCAGACAGAATGAGATCAGGGTACTTCGTGTTCGTTGGAAGCTAAATTTAAATACACTACCACTGGCTGAAGAGATGGCTCAGTGGTTAAAGACACTTTCTCTCAAAGCCTGCTGGCCCATGTTTGATTTCCCAGTATCCACATAAAGCCAGATGGTGGGCTTCAGTGGTGGGCACATGCATTTTTTGTTTGTTTGCAGTGGCTCACTCGCTTGCTCTTTCTCTCTTACAAATAAATAAAAATATAAAAAAATAAATATAGCGTGTCTCAAAAGGAATACATGTAAGCAACTCCATAGGAAAGGTCTGTATCCATCCTTTTGTGTGTGGGCATATGTGTGTGTGTGTGTGTGTGTGTGTGTGTGTGTGCGTGCTTGTGTGTGCACATTCATGTTTATGGGCATATTCATATGGGAGTGCAATTCATGTGTGTGTGTACATCCATGTGTGTGCATGTTCACATGTATGTACACATTCATGTGTGTATGCACGTCCATGTGTGTGGGTGTGCATGGGCCATGGGCCATGTGTAGAGGTCAGAGAATGACCTTTAGGCCTGTCCTCTTCTGCCCATCTCTTTGGGGTCAGGGTTTATTTCTCTGGGTTTTCACTCTGCTGTTTTTCTTTGCTGCCCTTTCCATGAGCTTCTGAAAAACTCTCCTGCCTCTGCCTCCCATCTCACTGTCAGCATGCTGGGGTTACAGAAGCCTGCCACACTTCTGGTTGCTGTTTTTTTTAAAATATTTATTTATTTGACAGAGAAAGAGGGAGAGAGAGAGAGAGAATATGGTGCCACAGGGCCTCCAGCCACTGCAAACAAACTCCAGCCATGTGTACCCCCTTGTGCTTCTGGCTAACGGGGTCCCGGGGAATCAAGCCTGGGTCCTTTGGCTTTGTAGGCAAACACCTTAACCTCTAAGCCATCCTTCCAGCTCAACTGCTGGTTTTTAAAAAAACATTTTTTTGCCTAGTGTCTGGGAATTGAACTTGATGACTCTGGCTTCAGCAGTGAGGGCTTTATCCACTGAGCAATCCCTACCTCATGTCCGTCCTTTTGACATTCCTAAATCACACCTGACACTCTACTGAAAACCTTTCTTCTTTTTAAAAATATTTATTTATGAGAGAGAGAAAGAGAGAGAGAGAGAGAGAGAAAGAGAGAGAGAGAATGGGCACTCTGGAGCTTCCCACCACTGCAAACATGCTGCCTGATATCCCTTGGCTTAATGTTGATGAAGGGATTAAAAGGCTCAGAGAACTTGGCATGCTGGAATGGATTTGCCATGTAAACTCATCTTTACTCCCACAATGGGAGCATCCAGAAGATGTGCCCTTCACTAAGACTATAAGAAACAGATTTGTGAAGGGAGCCCTAGCATACTTAAAGTTGCCAGGAGTTGCCATAATATGTAAAGATGACACCACAGTAGTAGCCGCAGTTGCTGCATTAGGTGACTTAGATGCAATGGGTCTACCTGGATCTCGGGGTAACAAGGGCCAAGTATCAGCACTGAATTGTTAAAGGCAAGGTGAGCATGTTTACCATAATGGACAGCGTAGGCAAAACAATGCTCTTAACAGTATGACTCATGTAGACCTTTGGTACTGGCTGATTAATCATGGTGTTCCCAGAAGTGAAATAGATAAAAAGCCTACTAAGTTCCTGCTTGATCTGTGTTGGGGTCCCCCCTATGGCCAG
The DNA here is from genome assembly GCA_036365145.1 of Orientallactaga sibirica. NCBI lineage: Eukaryota > Metazoa > Chordata > Mammalia > Rodentia > Dipodidae > Orientallactaga > Orientallactaga sibirica. The sequence goes on along the minus strand of JAEOAD010000024.1, from coordinate 18,082,970 downwards.
CCCAGGAGGGACGGCAGGGTCTCTGCTGAGTTGGGGGTGAGAAACGCGGAATCACGACACAGACTTTGGCAGTTGGGTGGAAGCAGCAGAGGGCGAGCTGCCGCAAACTCGTTTATTGAGGAAGTGCACGTGGGTTTTAAGGGGCTTGACTGGCCAATCACTGTATGGGGTGGTCCCCTTTTTGTGACCAATGACAGCCTGTCTCTGGACAGGTCATCTCGTAGTAGGTTTCTCGCGAGCATGGGACTGTAGCTGTTGTCACACCATGCCTGCGCAGAATGCCATGTTCACAGAAGCCACTTCCTGGATTCTTCTGCCATGCGGTCTGGTTAGGGCCAGGCCTGTATTGTGCCATACAGATCTACATAAGTAGAAAAGTTCCAGAGCAAAGGACCGAAAGGCCACTTTGACTTATAGCAACAGAGAATCAAGGCCTCTTAACCAGTTTCAATATTAAGTTTCAATATTAAGCTTAGTCTTATCTTCTTCAGCAGGACCCGCGGCCTTTTGCTAGGGGCACTGTACACTGGGGGAAAGGATATAATCAAACCTTTCAGGGATTACTGGACACTGGCTCTGAATTGACATTGATTCCAGGAGACCCCAAAGGGCATCATGGCCCTCCAGTTAAAGCAGGTGATTATGGAGGTCAGGTTATCAATGGAGTTTTGGCAAATGTTAGACTGACAGTGGGTCCAGTGGGTCCTCAAACTCATCCTGTGGTTATTTCTACAGTCCCAGAATGCATAATTGGGATAGATATACTTAGGCATTGGCAGAACCCCCACATTGGCATGTGCCACCTTGTGCATCTGGCTACATGGATCCTGGGGAATCGAACTGAGGTCCTTTGGCTTTTCAGGCAAGTGCCTTAACTGCTAAGCCATCTCTTCAGCCCAAGTCTTTCTTAATCTCGGGAAGTTTCCTATTTTGTTGATTCAGTTTCCTCTCTATTTCTCCTTCTGAATGTGCATTAGGTAAATAGAGTGACTATGCATTTATTCTATGTCTCCACTTGAGCCAGCATTTGCATACCTCCTACTTTTCTGTCCAGTGTTCTGACAGGACTTTATGACTTAGTCTTCTAATCTCTAATTCATCTTGCCCTTGTGCCCACTCTGCTCTTCAGCTGTTTAAAGGAGCTTCCTGTTGTAACAGTATGTTAGCTTTCCATCACTATAATTAAACACGTAAGCTCATGAACTTATAAAAAGAAAAGGCTGTTTGGGCTCAGTTTTAGAGGCTCCAGCCTATGCTTGATCATCAGTCTTGTGCCTTTGGGCCTTTGGCTAGGAAACACACCATGGTGCGAATGTATCACAGTGCAAAACTGTTTTCATGTAGTGAGCAAAACTGCCTATGAGAAAATAAGAAGAGGGGCTGGGCTCCCACAATCCCCTTCAAGAATACTACCCCACCCAGACCCAGAGGCTTCTCATTAGGGCTCACCTCTTAAAACCCCACCGCGCTTCAACAGTGTCACCCTGGGGACTACGTTGTTGACACATGGGCCATTTGGGGACTCTCAAGATCCAAACTATAACAAGTAGTCGTGTTTTTTTTTTTTGAAGAACTATTTCTTTTTCTCTGCTAAATATTACATTTTGGTATTTTCTTATTTTGTGACTGCTGTAGCTTCTGAATGTCTTTGAGGAAATTGCTCTAAAAATGGAATAAAAGTTCTAGGATCCTTCCCAATCTTTAAAAAATATATTTAATTTATTTATTTCAGAGAGGGAAAGAGGTAGAGAGAAAGAGAGAGAGGGGGGGGAGAATGGGTGTGTCAGGGCCTCCAGCCACTGCAAACAAACTCCAGATGCATGCGTCCCCTTGTGCATCTGGTTTATGTGGGTCTTGGAGAATCCAACCGGGGTCCTTTGCCTCAAACTTATGGCAATCCTCCTACATCTGCCTCCCGAGTGCTGAGATTGAAGACGTGTGCAACCATGCCCACCTAACTTATCTTTTTTCCAAATATATTTTTAAACTTTATTTATTTATTTGCAAGCAGAGACAGGAGAGACAGAGAGAGAGAGAGGGAGAGAGAGAGAGAGAGAATTGACATACCAGGGCCTCCAGCCACTGTAAACAAACTCCAGACACATGCACCACTTTTTAAAAAGATTTATTATCTATTTTATTAGTTATGCTCATAATGTGAATACATTTATGTTGTTGCCTTCAATAACCTCCTCCCTCCAAAGGGTCCCTCCTCATTGGGGAATGTGGGTTATGCATTGCGGGGTAGCTGTCAGTTATAGGGAAGAGGCAATGACTCTGTGCACAATGACCCAACTTGTGGTTCTAACAATCTTTCCGCCCCCTCTTCCACGAATTCCCTGAGCCATGTTGGGTTCATTTTAGGTCTACTTCAGTGATGAGGTCTTGGGAGCCTCTGTGTCTCTGGATATCTGGTTTAGTAGGAGTTGAGTGTCCTCTGTGTCTATCCCCTTCACCCTTGTGCTGATACCAGGTTCACCAAGAAAGCAGCCCTCTTGCTCATTTTCCCCGTTACTCTATGGTTTCAGCTGGGGCCCTGGTGAGGACATGCAACACTTTGTGCATCTGGCTTCATGTGGGTACTGGGGAACTGAACCTGCGTTGATAGGCTTAGCAGGCAAGTTCTTAACCACTGAGCCATCTCCCCAGCCCCTAAGAAAATAACTTGATGTGTGGTGGTTTGAATGTACAAAGTCCTCCATTGTCTCAAGTATTTGTGATTAAGCTTCCTACTTCGTCCCCAGCTGATGGACCCTTTAGGAGGAAGAGTCTGGCTGGAGGAGGAGTGTTTTGGGGGAATGCCCCTGATGCCTCTTGCCTTCCAGCAAGTGTTCACTGAGCTTTCTGGAATTTTCTTGGGGAAGCAAACCTGATAGAGAAGTGCTGTAAGGAAGGGCCCACAGTAAATAGAATGTTTTAATAATGTTTTTAGTTGATATTACAAATGAATTGATTGTATTATGACATTTCACACATATGTCATTATACTTTACTTTTTTTTTTTTGGTGTTAAAAGAAGCTTTACTAGAGTCAATATCAGGGAAATTCCATGCCCAGTAATGCGCCAAAAGGGAAAAAAAAAAACAACAAATAACAGAAGCTTAACCAGAATATGTACATAGAAACTTATATTGAATAGAATAATAGTCACATCAAATGCAAATGTCTATGAATTATTCTATGCTATAGATTAGTTTAAACTTTCCCATACTTTTACAATCATTTTTTCTTTTTCCCCCTTTTTTATTGACAATGTCTATACTTATAGACAATAAACCATGATTACTTATTTTTTAAATTGTGTATGTGAATGGAGATGTGTGTTGCACAGTACACAAGTGGCAGTCTGAGGACAAACTTGAGTGCCTATCTTTGACTTCCACCTTGTTTTTTTTTTGTTTGTTTATTATTTATTTATTTGAGAGTGACAGAGAGAGAACGAGGCAGATATATATAGAGAGAATGGGTGCGCCAGGGCCTCCAGCCACTGCAAACAAAGTCCAGATGCATGTGCTCCCTTGTGCATCTGGCTTACTTTCCTACCTTGAACCGGGTCCTTATTTTTTAACTTTCTTCCCCCTTTTGGTTTTTAAAAACATATGACTTAATGTGGTGGCTCATACCTTTAATAGCACAAGAGGTAAACCATGATTACCACCCTTATTTTTTGGGCTAAATTGTTATTTATTTATTTAATGGAGATGTGTGTTGCAAACAAACTCCAGATGCAGATACTGGGGGCTTGAATCCAAGTCTTTTTAGGCTTTGCAGGCAAAAGTGCCTTAACTGCTGATCCATCTCTCCAGCCCGTTTCACTGGGGCAGAGGTAGAGGATCGCCATGAGTTTGAGGCCACCCTACCCTGTTTTGAAGTAGCAACTCTCTTGTTATTTGTTTTGAAGTAGCAACTCTCTTGTTATTTGCTATATTATCAGTGTAGCTGGCCCAGGAACTTCAGGATTCTCCTGTTTCCCCTTCTTTTCTTATCATAGATGAGAGCTGGTGTTACCAATGGATCTCTCTCTCTCTCTCTCTCTCTCTCTCTCTGTTTAGGTTGTGGGCATCTTATTCAAAGAATTGAAAAACATGTACATGGCCATGCAGCATCAAGAAACTTTTATCAAGAGAAAAGTGATAGCAAAGGTTTGAGACTCACTGGCCAATGGGCTTGGGAGCCACTTGAGTGGACAGTAACCAGTGGCCCTGTTATTGTCTGGGGCATGTTCTGATAGAATTTTTAGGGGAGCATGAACCAATGGCAGGGGTGTCCTTTGGGCTGCACTCTGCTTTGATTGACAGGTTTATGTTTTCCCTACTGCTGGCATTCCTTCCCATGATGCACTGGATTTTAATGATGTATGCCAAGTTGTACATGGGCATAAGATGGCAAAAGTTCCCAAAAGTTCACGTGGAAGGGATCCAGTTTGCCTTCCTGGTCATGCACCTAAAATCAGTGTGCGATGGAGGGTCCCCTGCTGTTCTTATCCTGGATCTTAGAACATAATTGAATAGGCACCGATCAAAAACAATGGTTGCTAAGCGGAGGGGAAAGCTAGTTCATTGTTTGGAGTGAAGTGTACACATAGCTTGGTGCAGGTGGGGGTCCTAGGTTGCCAACAGGCTGCTAGGTGCATTGTTTAGGAAAAGGGTGTGTGCACTGCTCAAACCATGCAGTGTTCCATGCAGCTGAACCAGTTCCCTATGCTTGCCTGCCTCCCTGGGATGACAGTCACATGAGCTGTGCATCTGCATCCAGCTTTGGGTGGGTGCTCTGACCCAAACGCAGATCTTCAGGCTTGAGCAGCAAACACTACCCACTGAGCCATATCCCCAGCCCTCATTTAGAGTTTTTAATAAAGAATCTTGTGCTCCCCCAGTGATTAAAAAGATCATCTTGGGCTGGAGAAATAGCTTAGTGGTTAAGGTGCTTGCCTGCAAAACCAAAGGACCCAAGTTCGATTCCCCAGGACCCATGTTAGCCAGATGCACAAAGTGCTGCCTGCATCTGGAGTTTGCTTGCAGTGGCTGGAGGCCCTGGAGTGTCCATTTTCTCTCTCTCTCTCTCTCTATCTTTTTCTCTCTCTCAAATAAATATATGAAAATAAAATTTTATAAAAGGTCATCTTTAGCCAGGTGTGGTGGCACATGTCTTTAATCCCAGCACTCAGGAGGCAGAGTATGACTCAGAAGGACCAGTATGAATTCGAGGCCACCCTGTGACTACATAGTGACTTCCAAGTCAGCCTAGACCCAACCTTGAAAAACAAAAACAAAACAAAACAAAACTACAAAACAAAACAAAACAAAACAAAAAGTCATCTCTCCTTTCCTCTTCACTTCGTCTCTTCTTCCTCTCTCTTCCTCTCCTGCCCATGTGTGGTGCGTGTGTGATGGTGGCGCTTCCAGAGTGAGGTGTCAGGAAAGCTGGGAATGGCCTGCTCTGATCCATGAAACATATTGTACTACAGACCTGGTATGGTTATTATTTTTGTATGTTACTTTAGTAGATTGTAGTAGCAAGTTGTTTGATCAAACATTCTAGCTGTAGCTTTAAAGGTGTGGTCTGTGTTATTTTATAAGCTTTTTTGTTGACAACTTCCATAATTATAGACAATAAACCATGATAATTCCCTGCCCCTGCCCCTGCCCCCCCCATTTTCTCTTTCTAAAATCCACTCTCCATTATATCCCTTCCCCCGTCAACTTGTCTCTCTTTTAAGATCAACACTTAGACTTTTAGTAAGCAGATGACCCTGCACAAGTGCACCTCATGCAATCGGTTGAAGGGCTTATGAGAAAAGACTAAGGTTTCGTCCCCGAGAAACAAGACAATCTGCTTCCCAGACTGCCTTTGGGATCAGGAACGAAACATTAACTTTTCCCCAGGTCTCCTGCCTATTGGCTTGCCTGAAGATTTTGGACTCACAGCCTCCAACATTGTGTGAGCCATTTCCTTGTAATAAATCTCCCTCCTTACACACACATATACATACCCACAGGTACACAGGTTCTGGCTTTTTGGAGAAGGTAGTGCAAATTCCTTTAGGTTCAGCAGATTCCACATCCTTTTGTCAGCATGTTGGAGGGCAGGGGCAGGAGGCATAGCCCTCCACTATCAGCAGCAGCAGCCTGAGACATTCCCCTAGACTTTTAAGTACCTTGACTTAGGTCAAACTGGGATTTGTGGATATATATATACACACACACACACACACACACACACACACACACCACAGCTAAGGGAATTTGCAGAAGAGGCGGGCGTAAAGATTGTAAGAACCACAGGGTGGGAGGGAATATCCAGAGGCATTGCCCCCACTCCCCACAATGACTGACGGCTGCTCTCACAACTCATAACCCCATGGTGAATATCAGCAATCCCACTAAAGACAGCCCTCAGTGGAATGGGGGCAGGGAGGAGGGAAATGATGGCACCAACATATGATGTGTTCAAAGTTTCTACTTAATAACAAAAAGGATTTAGGATATGAATGATGAGGTTTATTTTAGGGAGAGTTAAGATCCAGAGGGAAGGCTAGCAGGGATGCTTAAGCCAAAAAGGGGTTCTCTCCCTTCCCAACCAGGCTGGGAAAGGAGATGAGAGGTGGAGAAAGTCTCGCTCACATAGGGAAACGTCTGGGCCTGCACACGTGGAAGCCAAAAGATGAGAGCCCAGGTCCAAGGAACCCCTCATATAGTGGGTCAGAAGAGACTAAGAAAAAGAGATTATACATGTACCAAAACAAGGGGAAACCCCCAAAAGGCAGGAAAACACACAGATACAAAGAAAGCCTCACTGGGAAGAGGGAGAGCTTACCAGCAGGGGCCAGAAAGCAAAGACCAAGAAAGTGAAGAGAGCTAAAGTATTTTAATGCAGATTTAAGCATGAAGGTTAAGATTAAAGAGAGGTGCTCAGACAAAGTAAGATACACCCAGAGTATGAGTGTGGGCTTCTCCATTGTCTCCATAATGGTCGTGTATAGGACTTTTGTGGATTTTGAAGTTACCATCTTCAAAAGGTTGTTAAGAAACCTAGATGAGGGCTGGAGAGATAGCTTAGTGATTAAGTCACTTGCTTGAGAAACCAAAGGACCCAGGTTCGATCCCCCAGTACTCATGTAAGCCAGATGCACAAGGTGGCACATGCGCCTGGAGTTCATTTGCAGTGGCTAGAGGCCCTGGCATGCCTATTCTCTCTCTCTTTCCCTCTCTCTCTGTATCTCAAATAAAGATAAAATAAAATTAAATTAAAAAAAAAAAGAAGCCTAGCTGAATCACATGGTGGTTCTTGAGAGGCACCTGACAGGGTTGTAATTGACCGCAATACCAGGATGTAGAGAGGTAGGGTATCTTTTCTGCAATTGCAAACAAAATCAGCAGTCTCATTTCAGATTCCCAGAAAATGTGTGAAGGGAATGAGGCCCTACTGATGAGACACGTCAATCAAACCCCCCAGGTGATAAGTTCCTTTCCTTCCCACGTTTCCATCTTCTTCCCTGCCTCTCTCTCCTGCCCCACTTTGTCTCTGAATCTCCAGTACCTTTCACCTGCCTCAGTCTGGATGAACTACAGGGTGAAGGAATGTATCCACTTGGACCGCCTAGGTTAGCATGGTGGTTCCAAGTCCCTATTCTATCCTGGCTTTTTTAACCATTGAGAAATCACCTTTCAGTCTTGGCAGTGACATTCTGCCCGTGTGCCTTAAATGGAGCCATGACAACTTTATTTAAAGGCTCTGGAATCATCCTTGTCACCATAGACTTCTGAGATTTTCACGATCTGTTTCATCCCAGGAATTTGTTGCGGGGATGTGGGACCATTCCCCAAAGCAGGCTGCCACTTCAGCAAGAATGTTCTGGGCGAAAGGCCTTCATGAGGCTGCCTGAAGTTGGCGTTAGCTCCCATTCTTGGGGCTACTGCTAGGTTAAGGACTCATAGCAACAAACTTGAAAGAGGCTGCTGTTCCTTTACATTAAAGCTAGCTGCTTTTATGGGGTCCTGCCCTGTGGCAGGGTGGCTAGAACATCTGATGAGTAATGGAATGCTGATTGCCCAGTATGGAACTGGAGTACCTTTATTCCTCAGGGTTCTCTAGAGACATAGAATCAATGTGACATAGATGTGTTCATCTGTTTTCTGCTGTTCTCACACAACCTGAGGCTGGGAATATTTCAGAGAACTTGACTGAGCTTCTATCCCACAGGAACCAGGAGCAGGTCACCAGCATCAGTTTGGTTTAGAGGAGGCCCTTGTGATAGATGGCATAATGATTGTGGGAGTGGACCTGAAACCAGAGGGCAAATGTTTACATGGGAAGTCAGGGAGCACTTAGGTTTCTGCTAGAATTGTGTTAATTTTTTTTTTTTTTTTTTTTTTTTTTTTTGGTTTTTCGAGGTAGGGTCTCACTCTGGTCCAGGCTGACCTGGAATTAACTATGTAGTCTCAGGGTGGCCTCGAACTCTCGGCCATCCTCCTACCTCTGCCTCCCGAGTGCTGGGATTAAAGGTGTGCGCCACCACACCTGGCTGTGTTAATCTTTTATAAGGGCGTGCTTATAATGTTCTAACGCTCTCTCACTGGGTAGGGTTTCACTCTAGCCCAGGCTGACCTGGAATTCACTATGTAGTCTCAGGGTGGCCTTGAACTCTCGGCAATCCTCCTACCTCTGCCTCCCGAGTGCTGGGATTAAAGGCGTGCGCCACCATGCCCGACTGGGTTCTACTATTTTAAAAAAATTTAGTTTAGTTTTATTTATTTATTTGAGAGCAACAGAGACAGAGGAAGAGAGACAGAGAGAGAGGGAGAGAGAGAGAGAGAGAGAGAGAGAGAGAGAGAGAGGGAGAGAGAGAGAGAATGGGCATATGAAGGCATGTGCCCCCTTGTGTATCTGGCTTACGTGGGTATGGGGGAATCAAGCCTTGAACTGGGGTCCTTAGGCTTCGCAGGCAAGTGCTTCACCACTAAGCCACCTCCGGCCCCTGGGCTGTACTTTTTAATTAATTAATATTTAAACTCAGGTTGTGGTATGTTTCTTCCCCTGCTCTCATCTTCTTGAAGGCCCTTCTCAGTAAGGTTATTTGTGTTCACTGTGGGGTAACCCACTCTGTCTCTGTGGGTTTTTACCTGCTGTTGCAGTGAGGTTCACATTGCTGGCAGAAATCACCAGACCAAGAACAGCTTTTGGGGGAAAGAGGGTTTATTTTGGCTGACGGCTTGAGGGGAAGCTGCATGATGGCAGGGAAAACGATGACATGAGCAGAGGGTGGACATCACCTCCTCACCAACATCAGGTGGACAACAGCGACAGGAGTGTGCCAAACACTGGTGAGGGCACGCTGGCTATGATACCCATAAGCCTGCCTCCAAAAACACACTGCCTCCAGGAGGCGTTACTTTCCCAATTGCCATCAGCTGGGGACATGGCATTCAGAAACCTAAGTTTATGGGGGACACCTGAGTCAAACCACCACAGCTGCCTTGAGCTCTTCCAGTCTTCCTCCCCTCTTCTTCCACAACAGTCCCCGAGCCTTGGCAGGTGCGTTATCAGTGTTGACTTGAAGTGTTAATCTCTCTGCTGTCTCTGTATTTGTTTCATGATGTGTTTCCGTTCCACCCCAGTGTTCGTTGCTATTTTCCCGATTGTGGATGTCATGCTAGCACTGGGAGCTAAGCTTGTGTTGCTGCTTGCTCCACAGTTTCTTTCTGGACCCCTGTAAAAGTGGTAGAGGCAGTGCATCTTGTTGCTGTCTTCTTGTATCTCCCTGTATTCTTTGCCATCCATAAGATAAAACAGATTCTCTGACCAAGGGTGACAGCAACTTTGATTAAAGGGATATGCCCAGGAGCTTGAGAGACATTTTGATGAGGCTACCCACTCAGCTTATACAGGTAACACTGGGGGTTTCTCTTTGGGTATTGTGATTTTCCCAAACATGGGGTGATGACTTGGTTCCCAGTACCCACTTATGAGTTCTCTTTCACTGAGCAGGCCTCATGCCCATCTTTTGTTTTATGTTTTATTTTTATTTTCTTGGTCCTTTTTTTTTTGTTTTTCGAGGTAGGGTCTCACTCTAGTCCAGGTTGACCTGGAATTCACTATGTAGTCTCAGGCCTCGAACTTATGGAGATCCTCCTACCTCTGCCTCCCAAGTGCTGGGATTAAAGGTGTGCGCCACCACACCTGGCTGGGCTCCATCTTTTAAAGGTTCCATCTCCTCTTAATATCACCACACTGGGGACCAAGTTTCTATCACAAGAACCTTTGGGGAACACAGACCCGAGCAATAGATATATCAGAGGTTTAGTATGAGAATTGTATCACATGATTATGGAAGCTGGGAAGTTCCATGACCTGTCATTGCAGGCTGGAAAACCAGGGGAGGTGGTGATGTCAGTTTGAGTCACCTTTGTTAACTTTTTTTTTCTTTGTTTCCCTTTTGAAATTTCTGCACTGATCATCTTTAAGTTGTTGCAACATTTGAACACATGACAGTGCATTCTTAGGAGGCTACCGATTCAGGGTATTTCTTTTTTTCTTTTTAAAAAAAAAAACCAAACAATTTTTGTTTTACAACCTCATGTATATAGACAGTATACCTTGAGCATAATTCCCTGCACCTAGAGCTCACCCATTAGGCTAGACAAAGTGGCCAGCAAGCCCCAGAGATCCACCTCCCCAACACTGCGATTATGAGCACATGCCTCCACGCTCAGCACTTTACTAGGGAATTCAAGATCTGGTCTTCATGCTTAAGGCGCAAGCATTTTACCTGAGTCATCTCCCCAGCCTGAGAAACTTGGGAAGCACATTCTGGCTCCGTGGGTTCGCCCTGAGGCCCAGGTCAAGTGGCATGGTCAAGCTCCGGGTGGTGCCCATTCAGCTGCCTGCCGCCCGTGCTTCTGTGGCAGGCCTCGGACGGTGGCTCTCAGAGGGCAGCTCATGACTAGCAGCATGGCAACCATCCAGTAGCCTGTCAGAAATGCAACTTCTCAGGCTTCTCCCTCTGTGATTACTATGACTGGGGCTTAAACAATACATTACATTGAAGCCAACGGAGAGAGAAGTTAGTACCAGATGTTTTACTAGTTATAGATGGGATGGCCCTTGTTATCTTAGACCAGAATTTTAAATGCATAGGCTGTGTGACCTTTTGGCTGTAGTTTTGCTTCTGTGGTGGCTGGCTGGCTTTCTATGCCTGGTCCTGTGAAGAGCAGGCTGCTTCTCCTGCCTTTAAACTTCCCTGGATCTGTAAGCATTACATCCCTTCCTCCATAACTGTGCCTGGTCTGGAAGTTCATCTCAGCGAACCTGAAGCTGTCTGCAACAGATGGGATGGCCATTGTTATTTTAGACAGAATTTTATATGCATAGGCCCTCTTCTAGCCCACATTTGGTGGCAGCATTTATTTATTTGAGACAGAAAGAGAAAAAAACAGGCTGTGATTGGATACCTCTGGTATTGGTCACCTCACTCTTGGTCTCATTTAGGCCTTTCAAAGTCAAACAAAGGAAAACCTTGTTGCACAGCAGTACCTAAAGTAGTACTGGCATTAAGCCATATTTTAGTCACGAAGGACACCCAATAAAATTAAATGGGTAATTTGGGACAAATATGTCATACCTCACTTTAAACGTCTCAGCATTATGTCCTTAGGACAAGGGAGAGGGCAATGCCTTCAAATGAATAGCTGATATGCACCTGCTCAGTGCAGCCTAGTGCCAGGGGAAACATAAGGACTCTCAAAGATAATTGTAACTCCTCTTCTATCAGGAAACAGTGGATTGGCATAAAATAAGCACACTGTAAGGACTAGAGTTTGAGTACTTTGAAAATCAGTTAGCAAGTAAAGCTATTAGTTGAGGATGCTAAGAAGTGGGAATAAACGAAGGCTATTTTCACTGTTCTTTTACATTTTGAACAAAAAAGGGCAGACAAGATGAAATCATTCCATTTTTATTTTTAAAAATATTTTATTTTTATTTACTTATTTGAGAGAGGGAAAAAGGCAGAGAGAAAGAGAGAGACAGAACAGGCACGCCAGGGCTTCAAGCCACTGTAAACAAACTCCAGGTGCATGCACCCTCTTGTGCGTCTGGCTTATGTGGGTACTGGGGAATCGAACCGAGGTCCTTTGGCTTTGCAGGCAGGCACCTTAACCACTAAGCCATCTCTCCAGCCCCCATTTGTATTTCAATTTACTGCATGAATCTAACAAAAACCTTTGGTCATAACTTACCAGATATACATAAATGATTTAAGTAATAAATGAAAATTCTCTTTAAGATAAAAACTTCATATCTTGAAGAAAAGTAAAAGTACATTAAGAATGTAAAGCCAAGTCTGGTTCCTATGCAATAAGTGAAGTATTGTCTAATAAAGCAGATTTAAGTGATCCATCTTTTAAGGTTCCATCTCCTCTTAATATCACCACACTGGGGACCAAGTTTCTATCACAAGAACCTTTGGGGAACACAGACCCGAGCAATAGATATATCAGAGGTTTAGTATGAGAATTGTATCACATGATTATGGAAGCTGGGAAGTTCCATGACCTGTCATTGCAGGCTGGAAAACCAGGGGAGGTGGTGATGTCAGTTTGAGTCACCTTTGTTAACTTTTTTTTTCTTTGTTTCCCTTTTGAAATTTCTGCACTGATCATCTTTAAGTTGTTGCAACATTTGAACACATGACAGTGCATTCTTAGGAGGCTACCGATTCAGGGTATTTCTTTTTTTCTTTTTTTAAAAAAAAAAACTAAACAACTTTTGTTTTACAACCTCATGTATATAGACAGTATACCTTGAGCATAATTCCCTGCACCTAGAGCTCACCCATTAGGCTAGACAAAGTGGCCAGCAAGCCCCAGAGATCCACCTCCCCAACACTGCGATTATGAGCACATGCCTCCACGCTTAGCACTTTACTAGGGAATTCAAGATCTGGTCTTCATGCTTAAGGCGCAAGCATTTTACCTGAGTCATCTCCCCAGCCTGAGAAACTTGGGAAGCACATTCTGGCTCCGTGGGTTCGGCCTGAGGCCCAGGTCAAGTGGCATGGTCAAGCTCCGGGTGGTGCCCATTCAGCTGCCTGCCGCCCGTGCTTCTGTGGCAGGCCTCGGACGGTGGCTCTCAGAGGGCAGCTCATGACTAGCAGCATGGCAACCATCCAGTAGCCTGTCAGAAATGCAACTTCTCAGGCTTCTCCCTAGACCTTTACTTTTGTGATTACTATGACTGGGGGCTTAAACAATACATTACATTGTAGCCAACGGAGAGAGAAGTTAGTACCAGATAGATGGTGTGGTAGTTTGAATATTAGTATATTCAGTGTTTTATAGATGGGAATGGCCATTGTTATCTTTGAGATTCCATTGAAAGATATTGTATATTCCTGAAGTGTGCTGTGTGACCTTTTGGCTGTAGTTTTGCTCTGTGTGCTGTGGTGGCTGGTTGGCTTTCTCTCTCTTGCCTGGTCCTGTGAAGAGCAGGCTGCTTCTCCTGCCTTTATGGAACTTCCCTGGATCTGTAAGCCAAATAATATCCCTTCCTCCATAACTGTGCCTGGTCTGGAAGTTCATCTCAGCGAACCTGAAGCTGTCTGCAACAGATGGGATGGCCATTGTTATTTTAGGAATGGCCCAGCATTTATTTATTTGAGACAGAAAGAGAAAAAAACAGGCTGTGATTGGATACCTCTGTATTGGTCCTTTATTTATTTGAGACAGAAAGAGAAAAAACCTCACTCTTGGTCTCATTTAGGCCTTTCAAAGTCAAACAAAGGAAAACCTTGTTGCACAGCAGTACCTAAAGTAGTACTGGCATTAAGCCATATTTTAGTCACGAAGGACACCCAATAAAATTAAATGGGTAATTTGGGACAAATATGTCATACCTCACTTTAAACGTCTCAGCATTATGTCCTTAGGACAAGGGAGAGGGCAATGCCTTCAAATGAATAGCTGATATGCACCTGCTCAGTGCAGCCTAGTGCCAGGGGAAACATAAGGACTCTCAAAGATAATTTAACTCCTCTTCTATCAGGAAACAGTGGATTGGCATAAAATAAGCACACTGTAAGGACTAGAGTTTGAGTACTTTGAAAATCAGTTAGCAAGTAAAGCTATTAGTTGAGGATGCTAAGAAGTGGGAATAAACGAAGGCTATTTTCACTGTTCTTTTACATTTTGAACAAAAAAGGGCAGACAAGATGAAATCATTCCATTTTTATTTTTAAAAATATTTTATTTTTATTTACTTATTTGAGAGAGGGAAAAAGGCAGAGAGAAAGAGAGAGACAGAACAGGCACGCCAGGGCTTCAAGCCACTGTAAACAAACTCCAGGTGCATGCACCCTCTTGTGCGTCTGGCTTATGTGGGTACTGGGGAATCGAACCGAGGTCCTTTGGCTTTGCAGGCAGGCACCTTAACCACTAAGCCATCTCTCCAGCCCCCATTTGTATTTCAATTTACTGCATGAATCTAACAAAAACCTTTGGTCATAACTTACCAGATATACATAAATGATTTAAGTAATAAATGAAAATTCTCTTTTAAGATAAAAACTTCATATCTTGAAGAAAAGTAAAAGTACATTAAGAATGTAAAGCCAAGTCTGGTTCCTATGCAATAAGTGAAGTATTGTCTAATAAAGCAGATTTAAGTGATTATACATATATATATTTGCTCTTTAATATATATTTATATATAGACAGATCTAGCAATTGTAAACTATGGTTAAAGGAAGGGGATAAACAGGATGAAAGAAATCTTTATACTATACCTACATATTGAAAAAGCAGAACATTTAACTTTTTATTTATATTTATTTATTTACTTTTTGGGGGGGAGTCGAGGTAGGGTCTCACTCTAGTTCAGGGTGACCTGGAATTCACATTGTAGAGTCTCAGGGTGGCCTTGAACTTATGGCAATCCTCCTGCCTCTGCCTCCTGAATGCTAGGATTAAAGGCATGCACCACCACACCTGGCACATGTTACTTTTTTTTTTTTTTTTTTTTTTTTTGAAAAGGCTACCTGGAATTCACTATGTAGTCTCAGGGTGGCCTCGAACTCTCGCGATCCTCCTACCTCTTGCTGGGATTAAAGGCCAAATATTTTAAAATACTTTTCACTTTGGACTTCACTAGAATTACGTTTCCTCATTTGTTTCAAACACTGAGAATAAGATGCACTCTTCAGTTTTAAACAAAAATTAAACCAAAATTATTCATCTTCCAGGCTGATAGTTATGTGGAAACTACCATAAAGTTTAGATGACAATAGATACATCTAATCATGTAACCATAATATTTCACCTTCAATTTATCACAACAGAAACATCATTGTTGCACATTAAACCATTATTCTACTGAGATCAGAGACATTGATAAAGCATATTGCCTGTTTAAAAAATAATCAACCTTTCAACTTTGATCAGATGGAGCACCTAAAAGATTATATCTGTCAAAGTTTCTCTGTAATTTCTTCCACACAACTAGCATAATTTAGTTACCTGATATAAAATAGGAAAATATATTCAGTATTTATTTAAAAGAAAGCTGAAATTATGATGTCTTTCAATCATATATAATATACAATATGCTCCTGATAAATGCCATCCATACTGACATGTAAAAAGGTTTCCAAGAGTTCCACAATCAGCTCATTCATCTGTCTCCAGGCAAAATAAATCTTAACAATGTCAACTGAATATATATCACCTTTGCACCCTGAAGAATTTATCTAATAATAAAGCCTCTCAACACTTTATTTGTAAGATTATGCAAATTGTTGAGTCATGGTGACTAGAAAGAATGTATCAAGTTGTAGGGACCTTAAGGAATGGAAAAAGAAATTATCAACCATAATTTAATCATTCAATAGCCCCATAAGTATGAAACACAGGAGAATGTACATTTTGTGTCTCCAGCCCCCATTTAAAAACTATTTTTATTTATTTATTTAATTTACTTGAGAGAGAGAAGGAAAGAGGCAAGCTGGGCATGATGGATGATTCCTTTAATCCCAGCACTCAGGAGGCAGAGGTAGGAGGATCACCATGAGTTCAAGGCCACCCTGAGACTACATAGTGAATTCCAGTTCAGCCTGAGCTAGAGTGAGACCCTACCTCTAAAAACAAAACAAAACAAAACAAAAACAAAAAAAAAAAAAAAAGAAAGAAAGAAAGAAAGAAGATAGAGAGAAAGAGAGAGAGGGAGAGAATGGGCACACCAGGGCCTTCAGCCACTGCAAACAAACTCCAGACACATGCGTCACCCTGTGCATACAGCTTACATGGGTCCTGGAGAATTGAACCTGGATCCATTGGCTTTGCAGGCAAGTGCCTTAACTGCTAAGTCATCTCTTTAACCCTCATTTGTATTTTTTTTTAAGATATAAAGAGCCAAGGGAGATAGAACAGTTGGTAAAGTGATTGTATTGCAAGATTGTATTGAATACCTGAGTTCAGTCTCCAGAACCCACGTACAAGTGCCAGATGTGGTGGTGCATGCTTGTAATTCCAGTGTTGGGGAGGCAGAGACAAGAGATCTCTGGGGGTTACTGGCCAGCTAGTCTAGCCTAATTGGTGAGCTCCAATAATAGGCCCTGTTTCAAACATAAGTGCATGCATATATGTACCTGTATACACACCCCCTCCCCACACACAGGGAGAGAGATAAAAAAAATATTGAGAATATTATTATTTCCCCTAAGTCCTGATAAAGATTTCTGGATTTTTTTTAAGTCAAAAAGGATGGTCAGGGCTGGAGAGATGGCTTAGCGGTTAAGGCGCCTGCCTCCTAAGCCTAAGAGCGCTGGTTCCAATCTCCAGGTCCCGCGTTTAGCCAGATGCAAAAGGCACAATGCTGCACTTGAGCACAAGGGGGCAGAAGCATCTGGATTTCGTTCACAGCAGCTGAGAGGCTGCTGGCATGCCCATCTCTATCTGTCTTCCTCTCCCTCTCTCTCTGTCTCTCTCCAAAAAAAAAAAAAGGATGGTCAGACTCATGTTCAAACACAGGAAGAGAATATAGTTTGTTTTTGTCAACAAATTTTGAGAAGCAAACCATACAACATCAGGAGAACTGTTACCTCAAATGAAAAGTGTGAAAAGTGGAAGAGTGCAGTGCATTTCTGATACATGAACCTTCCATATTTATACATATGTATTTTCATTATAGATACACTGAATGATCTATCTCTCAAAGAAATAATTATCAGGTTTTTTTTTTTTTTTTTTTGCCTGAATGGTGCTAGTAGGAGGAAAAACAGAAAAAAATCTTCCTCAGCGTTACTTAATTTGCCTTTCATTAGGATAAAGGATGCTCCTTGTGACGACTCTCTTGGTTGGCCCAGGGCTGAGGCACTTCAGTGATAAAGCCAGGGGAGTCCCAGGAAAGTAGAACAATGGCCATTCTCTTGGATTTCCAGTGGTGAAGCATTGGGGGCAAGGCTGTAAAAGCAGGTCCCTTGAGCTCATCTGTGGTTTTAGTTAACAAGTAGCTCTTAGGATTGAAGAGAGATAAAAGCACAGAAATACTGTGAGGTTTTAATGGATTAATGGAAGCTGAATGGACCATCACCAGAACTGGCTTTTTTTTTTTTTTTTTTTTTGCTTAGTAACACAGATTACTTTGTGTGAGATGGTATGCCAGATAAGAATCTCAGGGGGATTCTGGGATCCAACATTTTGATTTGCCCCATCAGATATAAGGACAGCTTCAAACAAACCCTACAATAGATGTATCAAAAGTTTCATGCCCTTTGACCTTTTAAACTGGCACCTGAAGGATACGTCAACTGAAACAACATATCGAGAACAATCCTTAGTAAATTCATTTGGGGAAAAGCAGTGGACTGCAGTGGGAATGCACATGCTACAGCAAACTTTGGGAGAATTCAAGGGGGTTGAGGCAAGAGGAGGTTCTTAAGCAAAGAGGGAAAACTTCATGTAAATTGCTTGAATACAAAGTCTAAAGGTCTTTTGGAGACTGGAGAGAGGAGATGATATCAGTTTACTTGTGGAACGTTTTCTGCAATGCACATCTTATGTGAATAGTTATTGTCCTAAAAAGGTTAAGCTTTGTTACACAGGAACATACATACATTATATACATACAAGCATACATACATGTAAGGTGTGCAATATGTTGTGTGTTTGTGTGTAGAGCAAGAAGGAATTTCCTAGGGGGCTTTTAAAAGCCTTGTGATAGTGCTTACCATACACAGGCCACAGTGAGTTCTTCTCCCTACTTTCCTGGCTCTAATTTAGTCTGGTTCTGATGCTCAAGATTTCATCCTGGCACCAGCAGTCTTCCCAGAGCCTGCGTTGCTTGCAGTACATAAAGGACCCAAATGGAATTCTGAGTTTGGCTTTAGTGAACTAGAATATCATAGCCCGCCGAATGAGCATCCGTCAACTTTCTGGCTTGGTTAATGGGACTTCTTGCAGGAAGCGTGAAGTCGAATCATAAAACCATGTCAGGACAGATTACACTTAGCAATTCTGGTTTCTTTTCTTTTTCTTTCATTATTTCACTTTGTTTTGTATCTCTATGTTTATTAGAGCATTAATCACAGTAATCAAAATGTGTAAACAACTTGAGCATCAATCAGTGGATGAACAGATTTATTTTAATTCATTTTTTATTAAGTAGAAACTTTGTATGGACACATCTTGTGTCAGTTACCATCATTTCCATCCTCTTTGCTCCCTATTTTGCTGAGGGTCCTCCTCAGTGGGATTGCTGGTGTTCACCATGGGGTTGTGGGTCATGAGATGTGAGAGCAGTTGTCAGTCATTGTGTGTGTGTGTGTGTGTGTGTGTGTGTGTGTGTCAGGGGGGCAAAGCCTCTGCAAAATTCCCTGAGCTGTTGTGGGTGTGTCTAGTGTTGAGCTGTCAGCAACTTCTGGATTTCTGCTTTGGTATGTTTTGAGTATCCCCAGTTTCTGTCTCCCTGACCCTGGCACTGGTTGACAGACTTGTCACTGAAACGGCACTCTTGCTCATCTGCCAGTTCCACTGTGGTTTCACCTGGGCTCCAGTTGACGTGTGAGGGGTGGTTCATCTCCTTGGTTCTAGCAGCTTTCAGCACAGGGCAAGGGGGAGGCAAAGAACCAGGAGCCCGGATCTACCCTCTACCCACCTCCTTGTGCACATGGTCCCAGCAGCCCAGTTCTTTTTGCACAGTTTGAGACAGGGTTTTGCTATGTAATCTAGCATGGTTTTGAATTCACTATTTTCCTGGCAAGCCTAAGTGTACCTTTTTGTGTGGATAGGGATTTATTTGTGTTTGTAACTCCCCGTATCAGTGGGGTCTTCTGCTTCCACGAAGCCTCGCAAACCTTGGTGAGCAGCTCTGATGCTGGCATTGAACTGGAAAGCCCTTCCCCAGAATGATGCTGCCCTTCTGGGTCTCTGGCTTCCTGCTGTAGTTTTCATTGCATTTTCATGATCCCTGCAATTTTCTTATAATCTTCCAAGTTCAGGCAGGCATTTAAGAAGACATTTCTTATATTTTCCCCTTAGGCTTTTCAGATCATTCAGATTACCTGACTTTCCTTATCATAGGAGATGAAGCTACTCAGGTAAGTTTTCTTAGCAGTCACCTGAGACTTCTGAGGGATAATCTGTTGGTTTGGGGGGAAGTTAATGGCCTTGTCTCTGGACTTTTCTGAGTTATGTGGGAGGGGGCAAAGATATCAAGATGATAACAGGTATTCAACCTAAGTATGGCTAAACTGGTAACATAATGTGACATTTTGAAATGTTTTTATTTTTTTCCTAAAAAAAAGTTTGAGTACCGAAGTTTAAAGATAGGAAAAAATAAAGAAAGAGCACCTGATTCATTGAAGAAAATGTCATTCATAAGTCCAAGTGACTTGGTTCTAAGTCTTGTGTTATAGCTGCCATACTGTTCAGCCAACATTCTGTTCCCTCTGGGCATGTCTCTCTGTGGGAGTGGTGTATGCCCCTTTCCTGCCACATGGCCGGAGATTGGCCGGAGAAGCAGAAGTGCTAGTATGTGCTCAGTAGCTTGTCATAGCTTTTCTCTTAGCCATGACAATATGCCAGTGGGTATGAAGAACAGACTCAAAAGTAACTTCTAGGATAAATGGGTAGTGAATAAATATAAAAAAGCTGGGCTGGAGAGATGGCTTAGCGGTTAAGGCATATGCCTACAAAGCCTAAAGACCCTGGTTCGATTCTCCAGTCCCTTTTAAGCCAGATGCACATGGTGGTGCATGCATCTGGAGTTCATTTACAGTGGCTGGAGGCCCTGGAGCACCCATTCTCACTCTCTTTCTCTCCATCTTTCTCTGTCTCTGTTTATATAAAAATAAGTAAAATAATATCTTTAAAAAACGAGAAAAAAGTTTAAAAAGTCTGTGTTTTCTGGAGTTATGGGAGTTTTCAAGTTTTTGTTGCTGCAGCACACAGGGTCTATTTTGGCTGATGAAGTTGCTATTTTCTTTAGGCATGGTACTGGGCACTGAAGACAGACTGGTGAGCCAATTAGATAGGGCCTTTCTCCTTGGGAACCTTTTGTGTCAAAGCAGGTGACAAAAATAATCAAGAAGGCTGGAGAGAGGGCTCAGCAGTTAAGGCACTTGCCTGAGAAGCCTAAGGACCTGGGTTCGATTCCCCAGTACCCACGTAAAACCAGATGTACAAAGTAGTGCATGCACCTGCAGTTCGTTTGCAGTGGATAGAGGCCCTGGTGCTCCCACTGTCTCTCTCAAATAAAAAAATTAAAATATTAAAAATAAATAAATAGGGCTGAGAGATGACTTAGTGGTTAAGGCATTTGCGTGCAAAACCTAAGGGCCCAGGTTTGATTCTCCAGGTCCCATGTAAACCAGATGCACAAGGTGGCACATGTGTCTGGAGTTAATTTGCAGTGGCTAGAGGCCCTGGTGTACTCATTCTCCCTCTCTCTGTCTCAAATAAATAAATAAATAAATAAATAAATAAATAAATAAATAAATAGAAATAATTCAGAAAAATAAATAAATAAAATATTATTTTGAGCTGGAAAGATGGCTTAGTGGTTAACACACTTGCCTGCAAAGCCAAAGGACTTAGGTTCAATTCCCCAGGACTCAAGTAAGTCAGATGCACAAGGTAGCTCATGCATCTGGAGTTCACTTGCAGTGGCTGGAGGTCCTGGTGTGCCCATTCTTTATCCGCCTCTCTCTCTTTCTGCTTCTTTCTCTCTCAAATAAATTAAAAAAGTAAAAAAATAATCTAGAGACTGGGGAGGTGGCTTAGTAGTTAAAGGTGCTTACTTGCAAAGCCTGCCAACCTGGGTTCAATTTCTTAATACCCACATGAGGCTGGAATCACAAAGTAGTGCACACATCCAGCATTTGTTTGCAGTCGCATGAGGCCCTGTCTCTTTTCTGTCTCTTTTTGCTAGCAAATCAATCAATTAAAAAAATATAAAAATGGAGCCAGGTGTGGTGGCGCACGCCTTTAATCCCAGCACTTGGGAGGCAGAGGTAGGAGGATTGCTGTGAGTTTGAGGCCACTCTGAGACTACATAGTTAACTCCAGGCCAGCCTGGACTAGAGTGAGACCCTACCTCGAGAAACATATATATATATATATATATATATATATATGTAAATGGGCTGGAAGGATGGTTTAGCACTTCTTAAGGTGTTTGCCTGCAAAGCCAAAGGATCCAGGTTTGATTCCCCAGGACCCACGTAAGCCAGATGCACATGGTGGTGCATGCGTCTGGAGTTTGTTTGCAGTGGCTGGAGGCCCTGACTCACCCATTCTCTCTGTCTGTCTCTCTGTGCCTCTCTCAAATAAATAAATAAATAAATAAAATTTAATAATATTAATATATATATAAACAAATTAAGTACCAAAATGAAATAGGTAATTGTTTTGTAAGAAACTGCTTTTTAGTAAAGTTAAAATGCTTTTTTTGTGAGTCCTAGGGTTCAAACTCAGGGCCTTGTATATGCCAGGCAAGTGCTCTACCACTGAACTCCCTCTCTAACCCTAAGATGCATCTCTTTAAAATGATATTTCACCTATTTCCAGGAAAGCATGAGACTATTTATAAAATTGGGCAAAGTGCACAGTTTAGACCAGACACGTGACTAAAGCAGTGAAAACAATGCCTTGACACGGATATCTTGGGACAGTAAGGCACGATTATTTCTGAGTTTTCTGGAGACCAAGCAAAAGGGGAAATAACTGGGTTATGTAATCCTTAGTGTGCGATGTAGGACACAGACAAATTCTTGAGAAACTTTTCTCGGTCTGCATCAGGAAGCAATTGGTCAAAGTGGGCCTTCCCATCTGGGCCATTTCCTAGCTTGCAAGTAATAACTTGGTGGCTCTGAAAAGTTGCCGCCAAGGCAACTATTTTAAAGGACATTCCTGGAACAAACCACCTATGAAAGTTGAAGAGAACAAAAATCTTAATTAACAGAATACATTCTTATAGGGAGCTCAGGTAATAAGCCAGAGAAATGGCTTCCTGCTGCCTACCCAATTATCAGCTGCAGTAATCAGAAGAGGGGCCAGGGATAGTACATTGACACATGGGACGCTTTAAAAAAATATTTTATTTATTTGCTGATGGGGGGAGGGAGACAAAGAGAGAGAGAGGGAAAGAGAGAGAAGGAAAGAGAGAGATGGAGAGAAAGGATGGGTGTGCCTGGGCCCCTAGCTGCTGCAAACACACTCCAGATGCATGGACCAGTTTATGCATCTGGCTTTAGATGGGTACTGGGGAATTGAACCCCAGTCATTAGGCCTTGCAGACAAACACCTTAACTACTGAGCCATCTCTCCAGGCCCTGACACATGGGACTCTTAACACTCCGAGGTCATATGATCCTTTGGCAAGGGTTGGATTTAATTGATTTATGGTTGGTTTTATTTTAACTGGGATCTTAATATATAATCTGTAATAAAATATAATTATATGCTGTTTCACCACAAAGAAATGCATCTATTTTTTCCAGAAGGTGGCAGATTTGTCAATGTCATTGAAGTGTAAGAAGCCAATTTCCATCTTCTTTGTCATATTATGGGGTGAGACTGGGTTCTGGGTCAGGTTAGAACTCTGCAAGCCAGGGGCTCTCAGGTCTCCATATCCATATCATATATGTCAGGTGTAGAGGTGCCTGTAGGTCAGAGAGACACTTTCTTCAACAAGAAACATTGAGGGGCTGGAGAGATGGCTTAGTAGTTAAGGTGTTTGCCTGCAAAGCCAAAGGACCCAGGTTCAATTCCCCAGGACCCACGTAAGCCAGATGCACAAGGGGGCACACACATCTGGAGTTTGTTTGCAGTGGCTGGAGCTATTGGTGCACCCATTCTCTCTCTCTCTCTCTCTCTCTGCCCATTTCTGTATCTTTCTTAAATAAATAAAAAATATATATATAATATTTAAAAGAAAATAAAAAGGAGCATTGAGCTTCCTCAAGTGTTTCGGTGTTTAAATACCAGAATTTAGCGTCCTCAAAAATGGAAGAGATTAGTGGGAGTTGTATTTTTCTTGGGAGGGAGACAGGGGTCCTAGAGATTGAATCCAGGAATTTAGAGTCTCATGCACCTTGCCCAGCACGTGGGATCTGAGCCTTACAGTGGGTCACTTCAGCAAATGAGAGCTCAATGGGCTCTGTCCGGCCCAGTGGCTGGAGAGCCAAGGAACACTTGGATGAGCTCAGCATGGCTAATGAGAGGACACGCTGCAGTGCAGTTACCAGTCTTCCTCTGGGGAAGTTGGGGAAGCTTTGTCTCAGGGCAGTTCATAGACATGAACACAGGTGGCATGGCTTTAGCAATATGTTTGACATGGTGTCTCACAATTTCTGTGGCAGGCACGCATCTCCACCTATAAACTCAGCAGGGATCTAACAAGTATATATATATTTGTGAATTTGGTACAACTGACTGTATCATCTTGTCAATTTCCATTCTGTTGAATGGGGGAAGCTCAATTTCAGCTGGCTCTGAATCTCCTCATCCTTTGCCTTTCTGTACATTGTTTGGCATGGTAAAGCAATTATGTTATCTCAAGGTATCAGCTAGGAAATAACAGATATAAGGGCTCAGGCTGACATATTATATTCAGTCTGGTTTGGGTATCTGTGCCTCTTTGGTCTCTGTATTTATTGCGTCACTCTTTTGCCAACGCACGGCTCCATGGATTTTGTTCTGTTTGTATTATTTACACCTTCCTGGGTGCATGGGGATTCCCTGGCTGTCACTCTGCCTCCCTAGATTTAGGAAAACCCCGATGATGTTTCAGGCCTGGTATTTGCATAGGCATCTTTTCCCCACTGTTTCAGGTATGAAGGCCAGGGCAACTGTGGCTTGTTCTGAACTGTTCACGGGGTGGATGGACTGGTGGGAACTCTGTCCCCGCATCCATCCTTACTCTCCCACATGAAGGAATTTAAAACTTGACCCAGTGTAGGAATATGAGGATAGTTTATTGGACTCCAAGAAAGAAAGTGTGCCCTGAGAGACAGGGGAGGCAGGCTTGTGAAGGAACAACTACCATCAGCTTTCCAGAGGACACAGTTGTGGGTGGGGGTCACGATTCAGGAGTAAGAGCAGGCAGGCTGGACAGTGAGCATTAGCAAGTAGCAGCTCTTAGAAATGGGGACTTGGGGGTTTAAAGGACATAGCTTAGTAAGGGGGAATTACTCTTTCCATTTTCTTGCCACAACATCATGCAAGTTGTTTTGCCTTCTACCTTTTGGCATAGACCAGTTTTCTTTTTTCTAATTAGTTTTTTAGTGTGCACAATGATGGTTTCTTAATAACATTTTCATACATGTGTATTATTGTACTTTTCTCTTGTCCATCCACTCATTGCTTTCTTTTGTCCCTCCTCTGCCTGCTGCTGGCCCCTTTCTTTCCCACTGTAGTGTACCTCTTGCTCTGATTAGCTCAGTTTTTTTCTAGGTTGTAAAATAATATGTTTTATCATGTCAAAGGATGCTACTAATGTAGCCTGGTTTTAGAAAGCACTTGCTATTTTACATCAACATGTGTCTTGCAGCTTGTACCCAGGAGAGGGTACAATCAACAAAAGTCAGGCCATGGTCATTTCAGACATGCTGATATTGACATGGTCCAATAGGTACCCAGAGCCTTGGATGAAGTTGTAGTAAACCTTTACTCAGCTTTACAGAGGACACCAAGCTGAAACAGACATCTGTGTTGGGCATGGTGGCACACACCTGTGATCCCAGCACTTTGAGGTGGAGGTAGGAGGGTCAGGAGTTCAAGACCACCTACATAGCAAGTTAGAGGCTAGATGAGATACTGTGCCAGAAAAAAAAAAGAACAGCCGGGTGTGATGGCGCACGCCTTTAATCCCAGCACTTTGGAGGCAGAGGTAGGAGGATTGCCATGAGTTCGAGGCCACCCTGAGACTACATAGTTAATTCCAGGTCAGCCTGAGCTAGAGTGAGACCCTACCTCGAAAAACCAAAAAAAAAAAAAAAAAAGAACAATTACTACCAAATAAGGAAATAAATAATAATAATAAACCCAAACAGCTGAAATGGTCAATCAGACCCAAATGTGCTATATTGAATATTCTCAACAGGTCAGAAAAAAACAAGAGATGAGTAATAAACATGTCACAGTTTGCTTTTGGAGCTGTCTTGTCAGGAATTAGTATGCCAACACCCTTGGAGTGTCAGTTGGCCACAAGGCGGAAGGGTGACAGGGTTCCTTAGCTCATTACTGTAACTTCCTTGACATAAATGCCGCAGTTTCCAAATCCCTCACAGTGCTGCTTGCTCATTTCTAGGCAAGTCAGTCTGTTAACGTCTCCACACAGTACAAATCAGCGCAGTGCTCAGACAGCTGATCGTCTGAGCTACACCCTCCAGCTACTGAGCCTTTAGATTGCAATTGCTCTGTTCACTTGCCTCAGAGTTGGATCTTCTGAAAACAACTTGGCCTTGAACTCCCAGGACTGCTGTGCAAACCACCCAGTTGATGGTATTCTCTGTCAAAGCCTGAACTGACTAATACAGTGTTGGGGTTGGTTTTGTCAAGTATTTTTTTTTGAAGACCTTTAATATCTTTTATGTTTTTATTTTAATTTATTTTCAAGAGAGAATGAGAGAGAGAGAGAGAGAGAGAGAGGGAGAGAATGAACAATTCCATGGCCTCTAGCCACTACAAATGAACTTCAGATGCATGCGTCACCTTGTCCATCTGGCTTACATGGGTCCTGGGGAATAGAACCTGGGTCCTTTGGCTTTTCAGAAATCTGTCCAGCCCTTATCAAGTTTTTGAAAACTGAAAATATAGTTGTTTTAAATAACTTATGGGTAATTATGTTCTCAACTAGAGAAGCTAGCTCTTTTGTCTGGATGCTCCATAAGGTAGAGTTAGGAGTAGGTCATGAAAATTTTAGGGGAAAGGCTTTAAAAACTTTTTTTATTGACATTTTTTATACAGGTACTCAATGTATTTTGATCATAACCCCTTCAATTATCTTTAAAAAATATATATTTATTTATTTGCAAGCAAAGATATACAGGCAGAGAGAAATAAACGGGGGTGGGGGGAAGAGAGAGAGAAAGAGAGAGCAGGTAGGGGCACTCCAGGGCCTCTAGCTACTGCATACGAACTCTAGATGCATGCACTGCTTTGTGAATCTGCTTTATGTGGGTACTGGGGAATCAAACCCAGGTTGTTAGGCTTTGCAGGCAAACACCTTAACTGTTGAGCCATCTCTCTAGCCCTTTGTTATTTTCTTTTGTCACATTCCCCACCTCTTCCACTGAATCCCTTCTTTTTAACCAGTCATTTTTTCTTTTTTGATATATTTTTAAAAATATTTTTTGAGGCATGCCCCAGAGACTGGCTTTTTTTTATATACACAAGAGAGTGAGAGAGAGGAGAGAGAGAGAGAAAATTGGTGCGCCAGGTCCTCTAGCCATTGCAAGCGAACTCTAGATGTGTGTGCTCCCTTGTGCACATGTGCATCCTTGTGCACTTGTGTCACTTGTGTGTGTGGCTTAGTTGGGACCTGTAGAGTTGAACACGGGTCCTTAGCTTTGTCAGCAAGCACCTTATCTGCTAAGCCATCTCTCCAGTCCTAGAAAACATTTTTTTATGAGTGTGTATATAATGTGGTGTGTGTGTGTGTGTGTGTGTGTGTGTGTGTGGTGTATGCACATGTATGTGCCCTGGCAGTTTTGCACATGCCTGCCCCCAGCTGTGGGGCACTCACCTGTGGTGGCCCGAGCATATAGGTGTCCCAGTCCATCACTCTCCCACGCCCTTCTTATTTTGAGCTGAAGTCTCTTACTGATGCTGGAGCTTGCTGTTTTTCATCAGCCTGGGTTATTCCCTGGTCTCTGCTTCCCTTTGTGGGACTGAAGTTATATGTGTACACGGCCATATCTGGCTGTTTATAGCGGATCTAGGGAGCTGAACTCCGGCAGTTTCAGGTCCTGTCAGGTGCTCATGCTTGCACAGGAAGGGCACTTCACTGCTGAGTCGTGTCTCCAGCCCCTGGTGTCTTTGTTGTTGTTGTTATTATGTTTCTTCATCATCCTTGACAAAGTGTTCATGGGCCTAATAGTGTGCAGGTCTTGTGCAGGGCAGGACGGTCCCTGTGAGGTCATGAATGTAACAGCTATTTCATGTCTGGAAGATAGCTTTCCAAAGCTCTCCTCCCCATCCTTTGGCTCTTACATTCTCTCCACCCGCCCCTTCTTCCTCAGTGTTCCCTGAGCCTTGAAGGGGGTGATGCAGATGTCTCACTTAGCATGGAACACTCAACAGCCACTTATTCTCAGCACTTTGACAAGTTCCGAGTCTTCCCCAGTCGTCACTGCCATCTGCAGAAAGAAGCTTCTCTGACCATTGGTGAGAGCAGCACTAGTCTATGGGCGCAAACATAAATAGTTAGAGAACAATCTGATGGGCACAGCATATCCATTCAGTGAAACAACAGTAGTAGGCTTTTGATTGAAGACTTAAAAAGTAAAAGACTCTGGGGGGCTGGAGAGATGGTTTAGCGTTAAAGGCCTTTGCCTGCAAAGGCAAAGGATCCCGGTTCGATTCTTCAGGACCCACATAAGCCAGATGCACAAGGGTTGAGACAATTATTTCTTGTGTGCTTATTATGGTTATTTGTTATAGTTAGGTATTGGAGATACAAAGAATGAGGAAGTTGGAAACAGTAAATAAGAAAAAAACCTATAGCAATAGTAAGAAATAGATGTTTATTAAAAAAGAAATGGATGTTGATTTAGAGCACAATATGTGTCAGGTACTATTTGAAATACTTTCATATTAATTTATTTCATTATCACAATAACCCAATGAGATAGGCACTGCCAATGAGTCCATTTTATACAATGAGGAAACTGGAGATATGGCTCAGTGGATAAAGGTGCTTGCTTAAGGTTGGAGAGATGGCTTAGTGGTTCAGGAGCTTTCTGGTAAAGCCAAAGGACCCAGGTTTGATCCCAGTGCTCATATAAAGCCAGACGCACAAGGTAGCACATGTGTTGAATTCATTTGCAGTGGCTAGAGGTCCTGGTATGCCCATTCTCTCTCTCCCTCTTTATTTGCAACTCTCTCTCAAATAAATAAATTATATATATATATATATAAAGTTGCATGATATATATATATATTAAGTTGCATGCTTACGTAGCCTTATTGGCCTGGTTTGATTTCCCAGTAGCCCCATTAAGCCAGATGCATAGTGGCACATGCATCTGGAGTTTGTGTGCAGTGGCAGGAGGCTCTGGCCTACTATACTCACCTTCTCTGTCTGCTTCTTTCTCTCTCTCATAAATGAAATACTTAAAAAAACTATTTATTTATTTATTTGAGAGAGAGAGGTACAGAAATAAGAATAGTCACACCAAGGCCTCTAGCCACTGCCAACGAACTCCAGATGTGTGCACCTCCTTGTGCATCTGGCTTATGTGGGTCCTGGGGAATCAAACCTGGGTCCTTTGGCTTTGCAGGCAAACGCCTTAATGGCTCAGCCATCTCTCTAAATAAAATATTTATAAAAAATCATTTTTCCTATCACTCTTAGTGAATGCTGGACAGTCTTAGAAGCAGTGTGACTTTAGAAGACATGTTGCTGATCCCAGAGGTACTCTTCCTCCTGCTTCCAAACTCCTCCTTCCTTCACAGCCCATCACACTGGCTTTCCTGATCCCCTTGAGCCTCTCTCATTGGCTCCTCCTCCTCCTCAGGCAACTCCCCTCCCCCCACATCAACTTGCCTTGCATTCTCCAGTCAGCTTTTTCCTCATTCTGTTTCTACATCCCTAGTATTTTCCATTTATTATTATTATTTTTTAAGCAGCTGTAGGGGTTGATCCCAGGGACCATGCACGATAAGTAAGCTGCATCCTCAGGAAAAAAACACACATCTTATGCTATTTGTATGAATCTTTTTTTTTTTTTTTTTTTTTTTTTTTTTGGTTTTTTGAGGTAGGGTCTCACTCTAGTTCAGGCTGACCTGGAATTCACTATGTAGTCTCAGGGTGGCCTCGAACTCATGGCAATCCTCCTACCTCTGCCTCCCGAGTGCTGGGATTAAAGGCGTGAGCCACCACGCCCGGCTGTATGAATCTTTTAAAGGCTTCGTATCCTTTACAGAACCATGTAATTCATGTCCTCAACCATGTAGTTCATGGGGAAAGTGCCACAGGGTCCCCTGAACACTTGAGGAAGTGCAAAGTGTCTAGCTCTTCTCCAGAGCCACTCAGTGAAGACCTCTGGGGTCACAGTCTACAGATGTGTGTTTGCATGATTCTCCCGGGGTGATTCTGGATGTGATTGAAGCACCCTGAAGCTATGCGGGAATTCTTATTTCTGTTTCTTTAGTCTTCTTAAATCTTTGTACTCTAATCTCTCCCAGTTTTCCATCTGCTATGTTGTTGTTGTTGTTGTTATTATTATTATTATTTGCAGTGCTAGGAATTGAACCCAGGATGTTGAGACTGCCAGGCAAGCCTCTACCACTGAGTTCCATCCCAGCCTTTTGCTACTTGTGTTTTCTACCCAGCCTCATGCATGTGTAACTCACCAACTTTGCCACTGTTGCCCCCTGCCTAGGGTGTTGTTTCTGCCACTATGTTGTTGACTGCTTGTCTAAGCCTCATCACAGGCTTCCCCTTCTTTTGTCAGGCATCTTGGTCCCTCCAGTTCTTAGACTCAGTCAATTTGTGCCTCTTAAACACTTCCCCAATTGTCTCCTTGTCCAGCTTTGTCAGTCCTTATCACACTGTCCTGTCATCTTGTTGCTCTATCTCCCTTCTAGCTTGTTTATTTACACAGACCCTATTCATCAATTAACGTTAATTAATATAACGGGTAACTGCCTGGTAACATACAGAGTGCGAGATTAACAAGGAACCACTGGCAGGGAATTCCAGTCTTCTTGAAAGACCCGTCTCGGGAGAAGGTTGGCATGAAGGGACACAGGGTGACCTGGGGAGTGGCCTTGGTGAGCTGCGAGGGAGCTACAGCTGTACTGGGGAATCTCCCACGCTGTGACCAAGCCCTGGCTGAGAACCCAGGGGGAACAGTGCCACCTACTGTGCTGAAGTGGCTTTCCTGTCCACTGAGTGGGAAGAAGAGCGTAAATCATTGACTTATTGTTGCCACACTGAAGTTTTAGGTTAAAACCTCTCATAGAATTAGAGGCTTAGGGACATGTGGGAAAGAGTTAAAAGAGTTAGTTTGCAACATACTCTTGCCACCAGGAGTTTGTGAAAGGATCCTGTCCTTATCAAACTGAAAACAAACAAACAAACAACAAACACCAAGAGAATGGAAAAGACAAACCACAGAGCTGGAGAAAATATTTGCAAGCCGTAATCAGACTCCTCAATAACAAGAAAACCAACATGCTATTGAACTAGACAAAGAACTTGAACAAACTTTTCTCCCCAAAATATGCAAATGGCCAACAGATACATGGAAGGATGATGAATGTTTCTAGTGATTAGAGAAATGAAGACTAGGACCACAACGAGATGTCTCCTTACACCTCTTAGATTGTCAGCAAAAGTTGAAAGAATGAATGAGGATACGGAGAAAAGAGAACCATGTGTACTTTGATGACGTAGAAATTCAATTCAGTCATTTTTGAAAACAGTATGAAAGTGTGGTTCCTGGTCGTCCTGGGGCCATGGTACCTCGGTGTCCCAGGGGTGCCAGGCAACAGGGGAGAGGGGTGTTGAGTGGCCGTGAGTATGATGGGAAGAAACACCCAGGAGCCAGCTTCAGAGAACAGCTCATTTATTTGGGTTAATAAGCATGAAAGAGCGGGAAAAGGTATGGATAGGTGCAGGTCATAAGGGGATTGGTCAATTCAAAGGTCCTGTGGAATGCCTAATTAGCATGTAGCGATGTCATGGGTGAGCCGAAAAGGGTCACATGCTCTAAGGAGTCTCAGGAAAAGGGAAAAGGTATAGGGAACAGGTAGGGGGATTGGTTGTGCAAAGGCTGCTGGCTGGTACCTCATTAACACATGGGGAAGTAAACGGAAAAGGTCATAAGGCTCTGGGGAAAGTGAAGCCTAAGTCTCATCAGGATGTCCAGGTGCCCGGAGCAGAGTAGGAGGAGGGAGCAGCCTCACTCCTGCCGGTCTTGAGATTATCGGGGTCCAGGCTCACTGCGACCTCCCCCAGTGGGTACTGGGGAACTGAACAGAGGTCCTTTGGATTTTCAGGCAAGCGCCTTAACCACTAAGCCATCTCTCCAGCCCAGCTTCAGGATTTTTATTAAAGCTTGTAACTTGGATTTCCAGCCACTTGGCTGGAGAAGATGTCACTAAGGGCAGATCTTGGGGTCCAGCCCTAAGGTGTTACTGGGGGCAGATCTGAATTCCAGCCGAAGGTCTGCAGAGTGAGTGGATCCCTGTGGTTTGGTGCTTGCATGTGGTGCTGCTGGTGGTTTTTCTCTCTGCCTGGAGTTGGTAAGGAGGTGGGAGAAGCTCCTTCTGCCATTGTGGAACTTCCCCTGGATCTATAAGCCTGAACCAAATGCCATTCCTCCCATAAACTGTGTTTGGTTTGGAGCTTCATCCCAGCAGCCTGGAGCTGACTATGACACATGGCAATTATAGTTCATACTAATGTATCATATATTTTGTAGTGAAAAAATAGAGAATTTAAATGTTCTTATCACAAAGAAGTGATAAATATTCCAGGTGATAGATGTACTAATTAACCTGATTTGGTCATTATATAATGCATAAAATATCATTTTTGCCTCATCAATACAATTGTTGTCAATTATTATTTGATTTCCTTCCTTCCTTCCAAGACTTGCATCCCAAAGGCATACATGCATTTGAGGTTTAAACACTGCTACTGCCTTCATTTACTAGCAGAGTTTTTATTTCCACATAATAATGATATACTTAGAATGATAGCACAAATATTGGTGAAGTTAATTGGAATCGAGCTTCTTAATATTTCTTATTTTGCCAGTAATTCTCTGACAAGCTGCCACGGCTGTGTAGTAACTGGCAAAGATTTGAGCACTTGTGGTGCTCAGGAAGCAGCAGTCTATAGAAGGGAGGTATTGCTTTTAATCCACTCCTTCAAACCTAAATTTCTTGTAGGATTACAAAGTGGAGATATGGAGGAGTTAATTGGGGAATTGGAGCCCAACTTCTCAAGAGATCTTTGGTGGAGATAAAGGGGCTGACCATACTTACATCTGGGTGTGCAGTAAAAGTAGTTCTTGCATTTTCTTTATGGCAGTTTGTAAATGCTTGCTCCCTCTAACCCCAACCTCCTTTGTATTGAGGTTGGGGCCATGTGACCAGGCTTGGCCAATAGACTAGGAGCAGAAGTGTCACTTTGAGGTCAAGAAAGATGTGGCCCCTCCTTTCCTTTCTTCCCCATGTTGTACTGTGAGGCCAGATGCTCCAGAGGTGAGGTTGTGCACGGGGGAGGAGAAGGTTTATTGACCCTTTATTGAAGGAGAGCAAGAAAGCAACGTGTTTGCAGTTGCTTGGGTTTCGGTGTGCTGGGGCTGTCGGCTTTATCCTGAAGGATGACTCTTTTAACTGAGACTGTCTGATTCCATCCAAAGCGCAGAAATCTCAGTCTGTGCTGTTTCAGCTGAGCTTGGTCACATTGGCCATGTCTCATCAACTCTTCCTTTAAGTTTTGAACTCCTCGGAGTCACTGTGTGATAGGAATGGGAACTTGCTGTGAGCACCTGGGCTGATCTCTGCCCACCCATGTGTGAACTTTTCAGATCTTGGGTACTGTCATTCGTTTGGACTTGTCCTGCTGAGGTGTCACCACTCATCTGAACTCGTTACCTGCGACACATGGCTGTCTAAATCTCTTGTCATCACAGTTGGACCCTTCAAATCCTTCTATACTCCATTCTTTTCAGGGCTCCCGGGGATAGTCTGTGGAACTGGCTATCCCATCTGTTATCAATTCCCAGAGTTCCACTCGTCCAGGTTTTGGCACCTCAAAGGAACTCCATAGAGATCCAGGACATGGGTTCCTCTTCTCGCCAATGCTAGGCTGACATGTGCTCCTCTGTCTCTTCCTTCAGAGATGGAGGGTGAGGTGGATGCAATGGCCCTTTTCCAGTGGATAATTATTTTATTTATAATTCTATGATAGATAAGAGACTTTATGAGGGTGGGTTAAGAAGAAATAGTAAAATATGGATTCTCCATCCAAAATGTCTTCCTCTAAATATTTTGAATTCACTCCTAGACAGGTACAACAATGTTCTGAAGTTGAGAACCTGATAAATTCGTGATTGATCCTCATTTTACCCATGGGGTTGGATTCCATGGTTGGACAAAATTCAGGAGGAACCGGGTGGTCAGTCAGAACTGGACAGGAACATTCCTTACGTGGGTGACTGTTGGAAACAGGTGACGTCTGTCAAGGGTGTGAAGTGGAATGGTGATCTTTGAACTTGGGAGATAGGATCATACGGGATGCTTATTAAAACACAGACTATGGGCCCCATGCACAAAACTTCTGATTTGTAGGTCTGAGACAGGGATTGGTAATTTGTATTTAGGGTTTATAGGCTTAACAAATCAAAATTAAAAATGTCCAATTAGGGCTGGAGAGATGGCTTAGAGGTTAAGGCACCTGCCTCCTAAGCCTAAGAACCCGGTTCCAATCTCCAGGCCCCACGTTTAGCCAGATGCAAAGTGACACAAGGGTGCAATGCCACACTTGACCACAAGGGGGTGCACACATCTGGATTCCATTCATAGCAGCTGAGAGGCTGCTGGGGCACCCATCTCTATCTGTCTCCCTCTCCCTCTCTCTCTCTGTGTCTCTCTCTAAAAATAAAAAAAAACTTTAAAAAAATGTCCAATTATATTTGCATTTCAGACAAGTAATATTAATTTTTTTCAAGAATACATATGCCCCAAATATTTCATGGGAAATAGCTGTACTAATTTTTCAAATCATAAAACTCATGAATCACTCTATCTGAAGTTTAGATTTAACTGAATATCCTGTAATTTATCTGGCAATACTACTTGCATTGCCAACAAGTTCCCTGGTAATGGGGATGCTGCTGGTTTAAGTACTGGTGTTTGAACCACAGGCCCTCTCATGAGCGTAGAGCTCTGGGTAATAGTCACATTGAGCCAGCAAAGGGACGGGAGGAGGATGTGTTGACTTCTCACAGCTGGGACAAAACACCCAACCAGAAGTAGCTTATGGGAGGAAAGGGTTACAGTTTTGAGGGGAGCTTTCATGATGACACAGCAGAACAGAAATTGGGCATCTTATCTTGTCACAGGAGATGGGAAGTAGCAGCAAGAGTGAGCTTGGGCTATAACACTCCAATGCTGCCCCAAGCAACACACCTTCCCAAACTTCTCAAAGTGGTTTCTTCTTTTCTTTTCTTTTGTTTTGTTTTTCCTTCCTTCCTTCCTACCTACCTTCCTTCCTTCCTTTCTCTTTCTTTCTTTCTTTCTTTCTTTCTTTCTTTCTTTCTTTCTTTCTTTCTCTCTCTTTCTTTCTCTCTCTCTCTCTCTTTCTTTCTTCTTTCTTTCTTTCTTTCTTTCTAACACACTTTGTGTGGATATATCATGTGTTGGTAACACCTTTAACTTCCTCTCTGCCCCCATTCTGCTGGGGCCCCTCCTCAGTGGTATTGCTGGCTATGCATTGTGGGAGCAGTCGTCAGTTATTGGGGGAGGCAATGCCTCTGGGCATGATGTCCCAGCCTGTGGCTCTTACAATCTTTCCACCCCCTCTTCTGCAAAATTCCCTGAGCCATGGTGGGTGTGTTTTAAATCTACTTCAGTGATGACCTCTTGGGAGACTCTGGATCTCTGCTTTGGTAGGTGTTGAGTATACACACAACATCTGTCTCCTTCACCCTGGTGGTGATTGTCAGGTTCACCATGGAAGCAGTTTTCTTGCTTGTCTTCCCATTCCTCTGTGGTTTCACCTGGGCCTTTGCTGAAGTGTGATGGGTACTTTATCTCCTCGGGTCTCACTACCTTATGAAAAAGAAAAACACAGGCTGGAGAGATGGCTTGGTTAAGCACTTGCCCGGGAAGCCTAAGGATTCCAGTTCAAGGCTCGATTCCCCAGTACCCATTTAAGTCAGATGTACATGGTAGCGCATGTGTCTGGAGTCCGTTTGCAGTGGCTAGAGGCCCTGGTGTGCCCATTCTCTCTCTCTCTTTCTCTGTGTCTAATTAGTAAATAAATAAAAATAAAAATATCTTTAAAAAAATAAAAACAGAGTCTCCAGTGGAGAGTGAAGTCAGCATAGGTTAAATTGGATAAGTGTTATTAATTTGGGAAGATTTTGATGGATGTAGCCCATCTTTTAGCCAAAGACTACTGGGAGCTTGACATTGGAGAGCATAATCTTTGTCACCATATGATTCTGACCTGTTTCCCGGTTCCAGATATGGGTTCCTTTCCACTGAGTTGATCTCTTAGCCAATCAGAAAGCCATTGGTTAACCACCAAGGCTGTGTGCTACCATTGCACTGGTGTGTGCATCTTGTCAGGCTGGTTGATTCTAAGTAGCTTAGACCCCTGCTTGCTCATGCCACCATTGGCCACTTTCCAGCACTACATGGGCTGTCTGGGGAACTGGCTCTTGTCTGGATTCCAGCTAGGTCTCTCTGTGTTCTGTGTCTTTGGTAATAGGGTCTTACCTCAAAGTGGTTTTCTTTAAAGCCAAATGTCATAGGGGAATTTGTGTGAGTAAAACACCCTGAGGTTTTTTAGATAACCTGTCTTCCCAAATGTGGGAAAAATATGAGATTTTGAGTTAATTCTTGTATTTACATGCTTCTCCTCTCTCCTTATCTTTTCTCCCTTTGCATTTGACTTAACTGCCACTCTGTGAGCTGTGTTAGGTGATGTATTCAGCATGCGGTTGTGTGGCCATCACATAGCATACTTACATGTACCTAGGTAGTGTGGCGTCCTATATGCCTTGACTATGATTGTATGTATCACTGTGTATGTGGCATGCCATTGAGATGATGTCCTTTCATGATCTGCGGCAGTCTGAATATTAATATGCTGGATGTTTAAATTTAAAATGGAACAAGAACCTCTGTCACACCCTCCAAGGCTCGGGGGCCATTGCAGAAGAGGGGGCGAATAGAATGAAAGAGCCAAAGGAAGGGTATGACTCCTTACAATGCAACTGCCCAGACAGAAATTGGCCTTGATATCCATGACCTTGCTGTGCCTAGCAATACCTTCGCAAGACCCTCATAATAGAAGTAAAAGATGATGACATCAAATTAAAAGAGAGACTAATGGAGAGAGGGAAGGGATATGATGGAGATTGGAGTTCTAAAGGGGAATGGGGGGAGGGGAAGGAAATACCATGCACTTTTTGTATGTAAGTATAGAAGTTGTCAATAAAAAAAATTATTAAAAAAAAGAAAAAAAATAAACACCATTTGTTAAGAATATATTATTTACATTCTATCATTAACTAGGTAATTAAATGGCAGCATTTAGTAAATTACATTCATTAATATTAATAAAGCTTATTAAAAGTATTTTAATAAATACTATTACATTTATGCTAATAGGATTAATGCCTATTGATGTTTTCTCTCACAATTAAGTCATCAGGTATTGGATCTCAAGGTGTTCACATGTGTTGACTAAGTGTTCCTGTATTTTCCTTTACTGGGAACATGTGAGGCCGACCATGCTGCAGCTCCTGCCCTGGTAGGCACTAATGAGAGGGTTCCGGTAAACAGTTTCTGTTCCTTATTCCCCTCTCGCCTCCTGCTTCCAACTTCAGGGGGAAGAGTATAAGAAAACAGACTCGAGGGCTGGAGGGATGGCGTAGTGGTTAAGGCATCTGCCTGCAAAGCCAAAGGACTCAGGTTCGATTCCCCAGGACCCACGTTAGCCAGATGCACAAGGGGCCCATGTGTCTGGAGTTTGTTTACAGTGGCTGGAAGCCCTGGCGTGCCCATTCTCTCTCTCTCTGTCAAATAAATAAAAATAAAAAATAAAATAAAAAAAAGAAAACACTTGAAAAACTTTCGGACGGGTAAGAGTGACCTCTCTCACTCTGCCCTCTGCTGGACACTTCTGGGAAGTGGGTAGATTACTGCAGATCTCTTAGAAGTGGAGACCAATGCTGCCTGGGAGGAGGAGATATGTTCATACATGAAGGAAACATTTCATTGTCAGATTTGAGAAAGTGGGTATTTTACTACCCTAGCAACTCTGTTAGGATCAAGGTTCAAATCTGTAATTTTGAGAGGATGAGGGTGCAGTGTTGGTCTGGGGTGTGTGTGTGTGTGTGTGTGTGTGTGTGTGTGTGTGTAAAGAAGAATTATGCAGAATAAAACACAATAGCCATAGTGTAATTTGAATCTCACAGTTCTCTCTTTGCTCAGCAGAGCTTCAGGGACAGATGATGCATAGGGTCAGACCCCTGCTGAGGGCATAAAGTTTCAGTTAATTGATATTTAATGTAGGAATTGAAGTATGCATTAAAAGCCATTCACCATGCTACATGTTCTCTCTCCCATGTGGATCCTAGCTTCAACATTTAGGTTTGTGTGTAAGTTAACAGAAGAGTACGTAGAGGCCAGGAAGCTAGAAAGGAGACAAGGGAGGGGAAGAGACAGGAGGGCTTGTTGGGTGCAAATAGGAGGTATGTAAGCAGAATGGAATAGTGGCGACAGAAAGGTTCAAGTGGGGAGGGGTCAAGGGAGGGGGTGGTGAGGGGAGAATTAATCATAACTAAAGACATTACGAATTAGCCAAATGGAAACCTATACCTCTTCGTTACATAATTTAAAAATGTAATTAACAAACGTGTTTGGACAGAGGTACCCTGTGGGGGTAGATAATGCTGCTTCCAGAAGCCATAAGTTCTTCCAGAAAAATCCCAGTACCAGGGAGGAGGGGGGATACCTCCCAGTAAGTTGTTGGTCATGGAGGCTCCTGAGGCTCCCAAGACAATACAGGCTATTACAAGTGCTCTTGGTTGCCCACCAGAATTAGACAGTAAATTCCTATTGCTAAAGAAACCATATGCTTCAGTTGCAAGCCACTGAGAAATCAAGCTGGAATTGAGCTAGACGCTTCCTCCCTGCTGGGTTGTTGTCACAGTCCTGGAAAGAGCTATGCAGCCTGCTAAGGGAGAAAAGTCATCAACATTCCTTAAGCAGCAGTGACCCTGCACAACAGACCAGCCAGGCAAGATGGGCCCAGTGGTGCAATAGTGGCATGACTGTTATGGGACTAGCCAACTACTCTGTGATTGGATTTGAGGCCAGTACACAGGAAGGAAATTGTAACTTTTACTGAAAACCCAGTCAAAAGTCTACAGCTGGGAAAGCCATAGGTCTCAGGGCTAAGCTACTACTGTGTGGCTAAATAGATTTTCTGTGCCTATTAAATTGTTCTCTAAATGTTGATGCCCGTAGATTAGTGCTGCTCTCACCTTTGGTCACAGAAGCTTCTTTTTGCAGAGGGTGGTGACCGATGGGGAGACTCAAAACTTGTCATACTGGGGCTGGAGAGATGGCTAAGCCTAAGAACGTCAGTTCCAATCTCCAGGTCCCACGTTTAGCAAGATGCAACATGATGCAAGGGCGCAATGTCACACTTGACCACAAGGGGGGCACACATCTGGATTTTGTTTGCAGCGGCTGAGAGGCTGCTGGTGTACCCATTCTCTGTCTGTCTTCCTCTCCCTCTCTCTCAAAAAACAAACAAACAAAAAAACTTGTCAGAGTGCTGAGAATAAGTGATATTTGAGTGCTCAGCACTGAATGAGACCTCTATATCACCCCCTCCCAGGCTCAGGGGACACTAAGGGAGAACAAATGTAAGAGCAAAAGGAAATGTGGGGGCTGTGGAATGCTGCCTTGTGGACACAGAGTGGCCGTTGCATTCAGGAACTTTACAGTCACCCTCATAACCTGCACAATATTTCCCCCGTCAAAATTCCATCATGTATGATGGATTAGGGCAAAAAAAATTCTAAAAAACAAAACTTGCCCAGTGTGGTGGCACATGCCTTTAATCCCAGC
Source organism: Orientallactaga sibirica (assembly GCA_036365145.1). Lineage (NCBI taxonomy): Eukaryota > Metazoa > Chordata > Mammalia > Rodentia > Dipodidae > Orientallactaga > Orientallactaga sibirica. Next base: position 18,043,428 of record JAEOAD010000024.1, on the reverse strand, counting down.
ACTTGGGAGGCAGAGGTAGGAGGATCACCATGAATTCGAGGCTACCCTGAGACTACAGAGTGAATTCCAGGTTAGCCTGGGCTAGAGTGAGACCCTACCTTGAAAAACAAAAAAACAAAATAAAACAAAATTGGTACTGTTAAATACATAATTGTTAACTCTATGTTCTTCTAAAAAGTACTTTACTAAGATACATCTGCAAAGCTTACCAAGTATACCTCATATACCTGTGAAATATTTAGGAAATTCAGGTTTAAAAAAATATTTTATTTTAATTAATTAATTTATTTGACCGAGAGAAAGAGGAAGAGAGAGAATGGGCATACCAGGGCCTCTAGCCACTTCAAACAAACTCTGACATGTGTGCCTCCTTGTGCATCTGGCTAACATGGGTCCTGGGGAATCTGGGAACCTGGGAATCAGCATTATCTGGTCCTGGGCCCTTTGGCTTTGCAGACAAATGTCTTAACCACTAAGCAATCCCTCCAGCCCTGAGGTTATTTTTTTTTTTGAATTCTAAAAATATGTTGGGCTTCTATACAATTTTTCATTGGAAATAGCCAAGCATATAAAGTTGACTCCAATTTAGTAATTGACATTTTAAACATCAATGTTAGTAAAAATACCAGTATTTAAAATACCAGAAATGTGCTGAAACTTTTTTTTGTTTGTTTTTTTTAAGGTAGGGTCTTGTTGTAGCCCAGGCTGACCTGGAATTCACTATGTAGTCTCAGGGTGGCCTTGAACTCACAGTGATCTACCTGCCTCTGCCTCCTGAGTGTTGGGACTAAAAGGGTGCACCACAATGCCAGGCATGCTTAAGCTTTTAAAAAATATATATTTGTTATTTTTTTTATTTTAATGACAGACAGAGAGAGAGAGAGAGAGAGAGGGAGAGAGAGAGGCAGATAGAGTGAATAGGTGTGCCAGGGCTTCTAGCCACTGCAAATGAACTCCAGATGCATGCACCACTTTGTGCATCTGGCTATACATGGGTACTAGGGAATCTAACCTGGGTCTTTAGGCTTTGAAGGCAAGCACCTTAACCACTAAGCCATCTCTCCAGCCCTAAACTTGTTTTTCTTTCTTTATTAGTTATGTACATACTCAGTATGTAAACAGCACATGTTGGTACCATCCTTAGCCTCCTCCCTGTCCTCCCTCCTCCGAAGGGACCCTCCTCGTTGGGGATGCCAGTTATCCCCATGTGGATTGTGGATGGTTCATAGTGGGGGGTATTGATCTGTTATGGGGAAGAACCAGCCCTAAACTTTTTATTGACAATTTTTATACATGAACATAATGCAAGTTGGTCATAATCCACTCCCATTACTTTCTTTTGTCTCCAATTCCCATCCACGAACTCTCTTCCAATATGTCCCTCTTCTATTTTGTTATCTTTCCCCCCTTCTCCATCATTAATATCGAAATGTTGATGGGCTCAATATTGTGTGGGTCTTGCGGAGGTAAAGACAGAATCTGTGAGGTCGTGAAGCAACAGCCACTTCATGTTGGGAAGATAGTATTACAAAATACTGTCTCCCATTCTATGGCTCTTGCATTCTTACCTCTCCAGAAAAAGTGTTTTAATAAATATTGTTGGAAGACTACAGGGAAGATTTCCTCTCAGCTCCCTGGAGGGTGCAGTTAATTCATTTCACCACCAGGTGACACTATTCCTCTATCACGTGTGACTATTGTCTCAACAGCTAAATCCATGCATAACCAGCATGCCTTAATCTCAGGGCTTCTATTTCAACACAAGCTATGACTTTATCTTTGATTATTTCGTCATTCCTGGAGCCATACAACTTTTTGAAGGTGCCTGGCCAAGCACTCAGTACTTTATAGAAAGGAAATTTGTATCTGTCTTCTACCATCCCATGTTTCAGAAAACCAAGAAGGATCAATAATCCTAGTTGTTTCTTATTGATCCAAGGAAACCAAAGGCTTAGCCTCTCACTAGAAAGATAGTTGACACGCCCACGATTTCTCCTTGAAAAGGTGGCATGTTGTAATAGCAAAGCAATTTCACATGTGATATCATGAAAATAAAAAATCCAATTCATTTTGTCCTCTCACTGAAAGACATTATTTTCTGACGTGAAGTACCTTTATCAAGGAGAAAATGTATCACATGTGTTCAATGTCCCATGTCAATGGTTGAGATAGCTTGGAAAGCAGCTGAGAGCAGAGAGCCCTATTTACCTGTCCTGGAGTCATCCTTCACCCCTCGGCTGACCAATACAGAATGAACATTTCTGACATGAAGAGGATAGAAACAGCACTCATACTTAGGCTCACTGCGTTCTTTTGGGACGATATTTATACGTTTTGCCAAGTAATCTGATCTTGAATCCATCAATTTTAAAACTTTTTATTTTTTATTTTTATTATTATTATTTTGGAGAGAGACACAGAGAGAGAGTGAGAAAGAGAGAGAGAGAGAGAGAGAGAGAGAGAGAGAGAGAGAGAGAGAGGGGAAGCAGAGATGGACGCGCCAGCAATGTCTCTGCTGCTGCGAAGGAAATCCAGATGTGTGCGCCCCCTTGTGGTCAAGTGCGGCATTGCGCCCTTGCTTCACTTTCCATCTGGCTAAACGTGGGACCTGGAGATTGGAACCAGTGTTCTTAGGCTTAGGAGGCAGGCGCCTTAACCCCTAAGCCATCTCTCCAGCCCAAATCCATCAATTTTAAATGTTGAATTTTAAAAATTTTCTCTCCCCAGTGAATTAGAAGATATGAGATGGGAAATAAATAAAAGTTTAATAAATTGTGATTAAAAAATGGAAACCAGCCAACTGAGCAAGTCAGTAAACTTTTATTGAGCAAGATTGTGTATTTCAGATACAAAATGATATTAATGAAATGACCTCTGTTTTATGGGACCTAGTTTAGGGTAAGGAGCATTTGATGTGGTTTGCTTTCATAATCTCTCTCTCTCTCAATAGAGAGAGAGAGAGAATTGGCACCGCACACCAGGGCCTCAGCCCTGCAATCCAACTCCAGATGCTTGTGCCACCTAGTGGGCATGTGTGACCTTGTGATTGCCCCACCTTTGTGCATCTGGTTAATGTGATTTGTTTTCCAAAGGTTTCTGTGGGGGACCTCTAGATGGTGGGGTATAATGGGAAATCACTGGGTTATTAGGGACATTGACATGGAAGAGATTAGTCTAGCTATCATGGGAGCCTAGTTCTAAAAGGAGTGAGCTATAAAGCATGGCTCTCTCGTGCTTTGTAACTTTCTTCTCCCATGCTTTGTAACTTTCTTTGTATGTAGCCCATTCTTCCCCGTTTCTGGCATATTGATAAACAGCTAATGGGTCTTTAACAGAGCCCGAAGATAAGGGGTTGAGTGTCTTTCATTCCTCCAGAGTAGATCTAAATAAGTCTCTTTTTAAATACTCAGCTCAGAGTGTTTTGTTATAGCAACAGAAAACAATACATGGGTGTGGTGAGGGAGGGAGCTGATCAGAGAAAATGCATACAGTTATTGCTTATGGGACCAGCTTTCACTGGGGTGTGTTGACAGGTACAAATATATAGACCTCTGGATGATATTTTTAAAAAAGATTATATTTTTATATTTTTATTTATTCATTTCTTAGAGAGAGAGAGAGAGAGAATGGACACGCTAGGGCCTCTAGCCACTGCAAATGAACTCCAGATGCATGTGCTACCATGTGCATCTGGCTTACAAGGGACCTGGAGAATCGAACCTGGGTCCTTAGGCTTTGCAGGCATGTACCTTAACCACTAAGCCATCTCTTCAGCCCTGGATGATTTTTTTAAAAATTTTTATTTTTCAAGGTAGGGTCTTGTTCTAGTCCAGACTGACCTGGAATTCACTATATAGTCTCAGGTTGGCCTTGGACTCACAGTGATCCTCCTATCTATGTGTTGCAGTCAGGTTCACATTGCTGGCAAGAAAACACCCTGCCAAGAGCAGCTTGTGGGAAAAAAAGATTTATTTTGGCTTACAGGCTCGAGGGGGACGCTCCATGATGGCAGGGGAAAAGGATGGCATGAGCAACATCAGGTGGAAAATAGCAACAGGAGAGTGTGCCAAACACTGGTAAGGGGAAACTGGCGATAATACCCATAAGCTCATCCCCAACAATACACTGCCTCCAGGAGGCATTAATTCCCAAATGTCCATCAGCTGGGAACCTAGCATTCAGAACACCCAAGTTTATGGGGGACACCTGAATCAAATCACCACACTCTGCTTCCAGAGTGCTGGGATTAAAGGCATGCACCACCATGCTTGGGTCCTCTGGATGATTTTAACACACCCTATAGCTAAATGACAGATGCATTCCACTTTCTGTATAGAATTGTTGCTCATTTGTTGTTCAGTAGCATTCACATAGATTCTCCCCATCTGTCCGCCCTTATCAGATAATCACATAACATGGCTACATGACATGATGTGGCCACATGACTAAGTGTTGGCTGACAGTCTTAGGTTGCCCAGTGCCACTCACCTTCTTTATGGACATCAGGCTGTGTGATTCTAATTGTGTCATAAGAAAAGCAGGATTTAAGTCCACTCTTGGTTTTTTGTGTTATGTCTATTTGTTGAGTCTTGTCTCCCACTCACGGCCCATTCTGACAACACAAAAACTCTGCTTTCTCTTCTAACTTTTGGAAGTAGGAAGCTAGTCTTTAGGTTGACAGAAACACAAATAATGTAATGATCACATCTAGCAATTGGGCTTCTTTCATGCAAGCAAGATTACAAGTCACCAACAAAAGTTACTTTTGAAGGCTGAAGGAGAATTTTAGTGAAAGCAGTATTGATTAATCCGGGAAGGCTGAAAAGGCGCTGCTCTTACGGTGGGCTCAAAACTGCAGGATGCAGGCCTGTATTGTTAATAAAGGAGGCTAAAGGTGTACTGAAATAGACTGAAGAGGCTAGAGGTGAGAAAGGATCCTTCCATTATCCTTTCCTGGTTGGAAACCCCGCAGCATGCCCTGTTGGCTCCCTGAACTCCTCCTTTGAGTAGAAAAGAATATTGAAGAATAATCCGATGTCTGTAAGTACTATTTTGAGAAAAGCTCCACTCTGCCCTCCTTTCCCTCCCTGCACAGCTTGGATGCATTCCATCATTTTAATTACTCCCTTGTCTACCCCCTTGGCTCCCTCCCTGGGTGAATCAGCTCTTAGCTTCATCTGAGCACCTGAAAATAGCTGGAAGCAAAAACAAGTGCCTTTTGATGTTCCTGAATGGGGTGGAGGGTGTTGCTATTGCCACGCCCTGCTTGATAGCACAGAGGGAAGTCTGCTCACTCCTCTTGACGGAGCATCTGAAGGTTTGGTCGGAACATTTAAAGTCCCAACACATGTTAGTATATATTTAGCCTTTTGTAAGCGCTCTGATGAAGAATTCAGGGCTAATTATTTGATCAGCTGGAACTGCTGTTTAAGTTGAGGGAAAAATAATATTGTTAGATGAAAACTAGGCAGGGCTTATTTGAAATGGATAACATAAAGTGGGTGATTATGCCACTATTTTAAGGGCATATGCACTCATGAGTTTGTATTATTTGATATTATTTTTTTTTCCTGGACAAATTCTGCATTGGAGGAAAATTTTAACTGAGACAAGTTTTTTTTTTCTTTTTCAACAGACAAATATTTTTCTTCATTCAACCAATACTTGTTGACTACATAAGACAAATACCTTTATCTCTTGTAAATGTGTTTAGCATCTGTAGCCTCAGCTGAGCATAGGGATTCTGTGTGCCTCCGATACATGTGTATCTCCATCACTCAACACAGAACCTATGCTTGATCTTAGCCAAATGGCTTTCCACATGAGAGGCATTCGACATTTGGTCTTGTAGGAAATTGAGGAGTGGCATGAATTTATTAAGGTCTTAGATGGTGGCAATACAACAGGTGTTAACAATTCTTTCGATAAACCAAAGCTTCTAATTTCCAACACTTATGGATCCACAGTGATTGTCTTCATGGCCCAAGGGCAAGTGATCAGAGAACTGAGGAAAATCTGACTACTTTAATTTTCTCAGTTAATAGATTTTATTTCTTAGCGCATTTTTAAGCTTACAGAAAAGACTGAATAGAAAGTAGGGAGTTCCCATATATGATCCTTATATCTCTTCCACTAAGATCTTGCATTGGTGTGGTACATTTGTTACAACGGACGAGCTAATATGAATACATTATTGTTAACTGAAGCCTACCTTTTATTAGTACTCATTTCTATGGGCTTTGCCAAATGCATAATGACTGCTTCAATTTTTATCCAGCATAAGAACCAATTTAATATTTTATTAGAATGAACAGGTGAGAAGCCACTATAATTAAAAAAAATCAATTTGTGTAATAAAATGACTTGAATTATGTGGATAGGCGCTATTTTATTTAATCGGATTTTGAACTTTCACTGAAACATACCTATAAATTTAGATTTACTAGTAAATGCCCACCTGTTCTGCTCTGGTTGAATTTTACTGAAATAAATGAAGAAAGCAAATTATAAAACTCTATGTGGAGATGTTTGCTAATAATGAGCATGCCGCCTTACCAAGATTTAAGAGCAAGACAAAATTACATCAGTTTTTATTTCAATCTGATAATCGATTGGTATTGGGGTACCCAAAACGTGCTTGATCTACTCTGCATGTATATGTATGTGTGGTGTGTGCAGGTGTGTATATGTGTTCATAGGCATGTTGGCATACACGTTTGTGTGGGTGCTCAGGTATGTGCATGACCGTGTGAGCAGGTGGAGGCCAGAGGTTGACTTCCGGTGTTTGCTTAGCTGCTTTTCACCCTGGGTCTCTCACTGAATCCAGAGCTCGACAGTTCAGCTAGACAATGAGCTCTGGGGATCTTCCTGCCTCTGCCTCCTATAATAGGCACTGGGATTTTAGGCACATGCCAGCTTTTATGTAGGTGCTGGGGATCAGAACTCCTGTCCTCACGTTTGATCACCAAGCACTTTCCCCACTGAGCCATCTCTCCAGCTCCTGTATCTACTTTTCACAAGGTCTTGGAATATAGGGAGTGTATGAGATGCATTCGCTTTGAGAGCGAGCCTAACTTCTCTAACATTAGACCCGTCCAAAGCAAGTTTGGTTCCCTGAAAATGGGGGAGATGAGGGGAAAATATTATTGCACAAGTGTTTGGCAAGGATAATTGCTATCCTAAAGGTAGGTTCTCAACACCAGTGAATTGCTTCCTTGCCGTCTGTCTTAGGTGGCTCTGTAGCTCAGCCTTGTGGTAGTGATGACACCACACTAGGTAAGTGGCTCTGGTTTTTCAGAAGGTTTTTCTTACACTAACCCAGAACACATTCTCTCTCTCTCTCTCTCCCCCCCCCTCTCTCTATATATGTACATATGTGTGTGTATGTGTGTGTGTGTATGGTGTATGTGATGTATGTGATATGTGAAATATGTATGTGTGTATACAAGCATGTACAGCCCATGCACATGCGGGCAGGGGTCTGAGGAGAACATCAGACCTTTCTCTATCACTCAGCCATTTCCTTGAGAATGAGGTCTAGTCCTCAGCCCGAAGCTGCCATTGGTCAGTGTGCTTCCGCGATTCTCTGGTCTCTGCCCTGCTCCATTCCCCACCAGACATGGCCGCACCCAGCTCTTTCCATGGGTTTTAGGAAGTTGCATTTGGCAGTCTCTGGACTGAGAGGCCCTCATGCTTAAGCAGACGCTCTCTTGACCACTGAACCATCTCCCCAGCCCCGAACTTTTCTTTTAAATACCTTTTATGTGCATGTCCTACTTTTGTCCTTTGGTTTTGGGAAGAAAACATAGTGGTGCTATGATCCGAACGCTTGTGCCTATTCCACGTTCATATGTTGATACCCAGTCCCCAATGTGGTATATTTTTGACTTTTTGGGGTTTCTTGGGAGGTGAGGTGATGAAGTCTTCGTGAATGAGACGTGCACTTCTAGAAAAGAAGTCCATGGGGGGGGGCGGAGCTTGCTTGCTTCTTCCAACATGTGAGGATGAAGAGAGAACGTGCCACCTATGAACCTGAAATTACGAAATCTGCTAGGGACTTGACCTTGGACACCCAGCCTTGAGACCTGCAAGATATCAACATATGTTTTTGTTTGTCAGTCACCCAGCTTATGGCTTATTTATTATTGGTTATAGCAGCCTGGAATGATGTAGATTCCATGAGGCCTTAATAGCACCCACTTCTAGGCCATTCTCCAGTCTCCTACACAAAGATAACACACACTTGCAGCTGCACGGTCTTTTGGGACCTTCATAATTCTTTTAATGATGTTCTTGCCTTTTATTATGTTTTTAAAATTTTTTTTATCTATTTACTTATTAGAGACAGAGAAAGGGAGAAAGAGAGAGAGAGAGATAGAAGAGAGGCAGACAGAAAGAATGGGCACACCAGGGCCTCCAGCCACTGCAAACGAACTCCACATGCATGTGCCACCATGTACATCTGGCTTACGTGGATCCTGGGGAATCAAGCCTCGAAGTGGGGTCCTTAGGCTTCACAGGCAAGTGCTTAACTGCTAAGCCATCTCTCTAGCCCTGTTCTTGCCTTTTAAACTAACTAAAATTATTATGCCTAGAATCAAAGATATGTAAATGTCAGGTAGAGTATTACTGCTCATTATTATGTTTCTAGAATTGCATGCACAACTTTGAAGTGTCAAAAATGAGAGGTTAAGGGACTGCTGAGACAGCTTAGTGGTTAAGAGTGCTTGCTGCTTAAGTGTGAGGACCCAAGACTGCTAGAGTTCAATTCCCTTAGAACTCATGTAGAAAAAAATATCTGGGCTCAGTTGCTAGAACCCCAGTCTGCAGTGGGGGACAGTGGTGGGTGAAGACCAGATAATCTCTAGGGCTCACTGACCTAAACAATGACAGCTCCAGATTGAGGGAGAGACCTGGTCTCAACGAAGTACACAGGTAAGCCAGAAGTCTTCCTTTGGCTGTGGCATGTATGTGTCCTTTCTGACTATAAAAGCATTGTGAGTAGTGTGTGTGTGTGTGTGTGTAAGTGCACGTGTGGTGCAGACATCCCATAGCACTGCATTCATGAACATGCAGTTGAGGCAGAGTTGTAGGTTATTGTTCACAAGAACTGTGGCTAAATTGCTTCAGATCAGCTATATCACTTCCCACATCTTATTCCTTCATGGCTAGAGCCTATGTGGCTTTTGACTATCAATTTTTTATTTATTAAGTTACTAGTCCGGGGGCTGGACAGATGGCTCAACAGTTAAGGTGCTTGCATACAAGGCCTAATGACCTGGGTTCGATTCCCCAGGACCCATGTAAAATCAGATGCACAAAGTAGCGCATGTGTCTGAAGTCTGTTTCACAGCGGCTGGAGGCCCTGGCACACCCCTTCTCTTTGTCTGTCTCTCTTCTCTCTCTCTCTCTCTCTCTGCCTGAAAATAAATGAATAAACAAAAATTTGCTAGCCCATCAAGGCCTGTGTCACCTACAAATTTTATTTCTATGATTTGTACATATATTTTAATTCATGATCAAAGTTTAATTGAAAAGGACTAGAATAAAATCTTGCTTCTTCCCCGTTTCTTCAGTTTGATATTGTTCAGTTCCTCAACAATTTTTGAGTATTTCTGTTTTTTCCAACAATTATATGTCCATCTACTTGATATTACTATATAACTTATGTTACTCTTGTCCAAAATATGCCATGGACAGGCACAGTATATATAATACACTGTCTACAGTATTAACAGCCTACCTGAGATTAACAATGCTAAAGAAAGTATACTGGTTGAAATGACTTGCTTGAGATACACCTCTCTCTTTCTCTCTCTCTCTCTCTTCACCCCCTGCCCCCCACATTTATGGTCTTTTCTGTTTCCTGGATCCTCTTGACTCACAGGGAGGTAGCTTCCCTCCCTATGATATTCACATGTGACATAAGGAGCTCTCAACAGCCTCTGACACTACCACTCTCTGGGCTTTGAACCTGTGGAAGCATCCATGACTTTCAGCAAGATCAGGCCCTGTGGTGGTTTAATGTGAAGGTGTGTTCCTCATAGACTTAGGTCTTTTATTAAGCTTGTAACCTGGGTTTCCAGATGTCTGGCTAAAAGAGGTGTCATTGGGGATGGATCCTGCGATCTAGCCCAAAGGTGTGTTTGGGGGTAGATCTGATTCCGGCCCAAAGGTATGGAGAATAGCGTGTGCTCTGGCAGTGTCCCTGCTTGCTGCCTTTTGGTGTTTGCTGGCTGGTGGAGGCTTCTCTTTCTGTCTGGATTTACGAATAGGAGCCAGCTTCTTTCACACTGATGGATCTGTAAGCCTGCAATGAATCCGCTCCTCCCACAAGACTGTGTTTGGTTGGATGTTCATTAGAATCATGGAGCTGTCTACTACAGCACACAGAACATGCTCCATAAATATATGAAGTTGTTGAGGGCATGTGAAGAGGGGATAATGTTCTCCTGCACTGTATGTATTTTTTCCAGTAGATTCTGCTGCACCCATACCACACTCATTTCCTTTGCAGTGTGCATATGTATTTCTACTCTTGAGGAGCCATCTAGCTTGGATGCTCTGGGGAAACACCATAGTGGTTGGGAAGGGTATTCCTGCCTTCTTTTGGCTCCACTGTCCATCATTTCTTGTCCAAGGCTGCTAGAATGGTCAGAGAGGAAGCGATTGTCTTTGGGTTATAGGGAGTCCTTGTGCATCCACCATTTGATCCATCATTTGATCTCTCAGGAAGCTGATGAAGCAGCAAATTTTTGCTCCAATTTAGCACAAAAAATGTGAAGCTTAGAATATTTAAACCATATTTTACAAATCTGCCAGCAGAAGAATACAGGGGCATTGGATTCCAAAGCACACTCTTTTCCTATCTATACTTTACTATAGGAAAAACAAACATGTATTTTCTCTAAGAATAAGGCAAATTATTATTATTGTTATTATTATTTTGGTTTTTCGAGGTAGGCTCTTACTCTAGCCCAGGCTGACCTGGAATTCACTATGTAGTCTCAGGCTGGCCTCGAATTCACCATGATTCTCCTACCTCTGCCTCCCAAGTGCTGGGATTAAAGGTGTGTGTCGCCACGCCTAGCAAGGCCTATTAAATGTTATAAATTTAAAGTTTAGCATGCCTTGTGGTTATTTCCTTACTGTGAAATATTATGGCATATTTCTATAATAACTGGAAAGCAACTTGGGGGAAGGCTTTTCTTCCCCACCCATAATTCTATCAAACAAATGATCGTACAATTACATAAAATGTTAACCATTATAGTCTAGCCAGTGGCTTGGCTTCTTGTCCAAACCTCACAGGGAAATATGCAGACTTTCTGGAACCACATATTAAAATTGCTACAGTTGCATCAGCCCTTCTTCCCTCGAAGTAACCTAAACTCAATCCTATTCAGCATGTCAGAGAACTCCAGGGAGGAGATCTTTAAAAGCCAATGTCAGAAGGTGACTACCTGATAATCATCACCTTGGCTTCACACTCACCGAAATGGCCTCTGTTCTAATGGATTTTCAGGCATGTGGGTCTGTCTGGCAGTGAGGTGCCCTGGTTCAGAGGTTTATTACAAGCGACGTACTCCACAGTCAGCAATAGGACAAGGTTCCTGTGTAAAATGCCTTTGAAGGAAAGGTCCGAACAGATGCAATTCCGGCAGTGTATCTCAAATAAGTGTACGGTTTCCAAGGTGACTACTTCGAATGGCAAACACCATTTGGGGCATTAAATTATGGATTTGAAGCAGCAGCTGAGGAGTGCACAAAGCAGTAGACATGGACTCTTCAACTGAAGATCAAATTATGTGAAATAGAACAGACTCAGAAAAAAATAACATCATATATTTTCTCTCCTATGTGACTCCTAGATTGTTTTTGCCCATTCATATATATATATCAATGACACGGACTCAGAAGAGGGCAGAAAGGAGCCTGCAGGGAGTAGGGAAGTGGGGAAGTGACGGGGACGAATATGATCAAAGTACATGATTACTTGAAAGCAGTTGTCTTTATGAAACCCAACACTTTGTACAATGAATACATACAAATTTTTAAAAAATTAAAAAGAATAAAATAGATGGAGTCAGGAAGGTTCCTGTGTACCATACAACTGCACCTCAGCTGTTGGAGAGGTACCCTTTACATTCTGGGGCTATCTGAAAAGTGCCTTAAGTCACTAACCTCTTTAAGTGTTTCATTTGTAGTGTGAGCTGTATGATCCCTCCCCACACCATTGTGATACTTCAGTGACACTATGAAAGCCATGAAGGCAGTAAAGCACCTGAATGGGATATCTCACCATAATTACCTCCAAGTTCAGTGTCACAACTGGAGTCCAAGGTCTTTCTTTCTTTCTTTCTTTCTTTCTTTCTTTCTTTCTTTCTTTCTTTCTTTCTTTCTTTCTCTTTCTTTCTTTCTTTCTTTTCTTCCTTCCTTCCTTCCTTCCTTCCTTCCTTTTTCCTTTCCTTTCCTTTCCTTTCCTTTCCTTTCCTTTTCCTTTCCCTTTTTCCTTTCCTTTCCTTTCCTTTCCTTTCCTCTCCCCTCTCCTCTCCTCTCCTCTCCTCTCCTCCTCTCCTCTCTCTCCTCTCCTTCCTTTCTTTTTCTTTCTTTCTTTCTTTCTTTCTTTCTTTCTTTCTTTTTTTTTTTTTTTTTTTTTGAGGTAGGGTCTTGCTATAGTCCAGGCTGATCTGGAATTCACTCTGTAGTCTCAGGCTGACCTCGAACTTACAGCGATCCTCCTACCTTTGCTTCCCAAGTGCTGGGATTAAAGGCGTGTGCCACCATGCCTGGCTAAAGGTTTCTATTTCTTATGATGCATCAGTGATGTCAATAATTACCCCTGGCGTCTGTAGAGATGGCTCATTTGCTAAAGGTTCTTGCTTACAAAACCTGGTGGCCTGGGTTTGATTCCCCAGCACCCATGTGAAGCCAGATGCACAAAATCACACATGTGTTTAGAGTTCATTTGCAGTGGCAAGAGGCCTTTGTGTGCTCACTCTCTAATAAATAAAGAAGAATATTTTAAAAATTAGCCTTGGTCAGCTGGACTCCTGGTTTCTTGGTCAGGAATTTCAGAATCACCCATGTGTACACATGCGCATGCATGTGCACGTGTGTGTTTGGTGGAGTGATGGGGGTGGCTATTTTGGAGTCCAGTTTGATATTTATAGTCACAAGTCGAATGCATTTATCCAGTGTTATGAGCCCAGAAGACCAATGGATACTGCTTGTATTTAAATTCCAGAACCTAGATCTCAGAATTTTCCTCATATCCACTTTATCTATGTCTAGAATTAATCAGATCAGAATAAAACCAAATACATATGCTAAGCCCACTGCTTTGCAATCCATGGTGGTGCTTTATAGAGCTACAAGAAAAATCATGTTCATTATGTGTGCAGGACTGAGTACACAAAGAATAGGACAACGGGGGCTGGAGAGATGGCTTAGTGGTTAAGGCACTTGCCTGTGAAGCCTAAGGACCCATGTTCGACTCTCCAGGGCCCATGTAAGTCAGACGCAAGGTGATGCAAGTGCACAAGGTTGCACATGTGCACTAGGTGATGCATGCATCTGGAGTTTGATTACAATGGCTAGAGGCCCTGGCGTGCCAATTCCCTCTCCCTCTCTCTTTCTCTCACTCTCACATTAAAGAAAAAAAGGCCAGTATGTAGGGTTTGCCTCCGCCCAAAAAAAAGAATGGGACAACTAACTGTTCTACCTGTGTCTACAGAGTTTCTTCTTCTTATTTATTTATTTATTTGCAAGCAAAGAGAGAGAGAGAGAAGAGAGACAGACAGAGAATGGGCATGCCAGGGCCTCTAGCCACTGCAAATGAACTCCAGATGCATGTGCCTCCTAAGCGTCTGGCTTACGTGGGTCCTGGGGAATTGAACCTGAGTCCATTGGCTTTGCAGACAAATGCCTTAACTGCTAAACCATTTCTCCAGCCTGTCTACAGAGTTTGTGACTGAGCCAGTATTGTGCCATGAGTAGACAATGAGAGACAAGGACCTAACTCTTTTTGAACCTACTCTTCCATAGTGGCTGGCTGCGTTGAGTTTCTGGAGACCATTACTATAGGGCACAAGCACACAGGCTTTAGATAAAATACCATTCTTGCATCCAATCTCGATAAACAACTGCATTATTTTTGCCAACTTATCTTTTCTTTGCCTTTTAAAGCAGTAAAATCATGCTTAATACTTAAAACTATTGTTTAATAAATATGGTGGTTTGATTCAGGTGTTCCCCATAAACTCATGTGTTCTGAATGCATGATCCCCAGGCAATTTGGCAATTAGAACCTTGTTGGAGGTAAACTTATGGGTGTTATAGCCAGCTTCCTCTTGTCAGTGTTTGGCACACTCTCCTGCTGCTGTTGTCCACCTGATGTTGGCCAAGAGGTGATGTCCACCCTCTGCTCATGCCATGGCTCCCCCTGCCATCATGAAGCTTCCCCTCAAGTCTTTAAGCCAAATTAAACTTTTTCCTCTCTTCAGTTGCTTTTGGTCGGGTGCTTTCTTCCAGCAATGCAAACCTAACTGCAACAATAAACAATAAAGTATATTCACAGAGGCTAGAAGGTGCAAAATGCAGTGTTGGAAAGACAGATCCCAAAGCTGGACTCCTGGGTTCAAATTCTAACAACACAACTTATATGCTCTGTGATCCTGGGAAAACAAGTTAGCTTTTCCATGTTTTTGTTTCTCTCCTCCCAATTGGGTAATAATAGTACCAATCTGATAGAGTTATTGTGATGATAAAACGAGCTCATATGTGCATAGTTCTACAAACAGGGCTAGCATATAATGAGATCTGTATAAAATAAATACTTGCTTTTATCCCATTATGCGTTTCCAGGAAAATCTTCAAATATTGTTAGTAAGGACATGAAAATTTTAAAATTTCCAACACTTTATTTTTCTGTTTGATTCTATTGGTTTATATATAAAAAAGCCAACAACAGGGGTCCTGTCACAATATTGGGATAGCCTTTATTTGCTAGTAACTTGGCAGTGTCTTTGACATATTTTCTCTTTGTTTGAATGTTAGATATTGGTGTATCTTTTCTATTAAGGTCACTTTTCTTTCCTAATTTACTTAATGTTATTTAATGAATCTCAGTGCCCAATTCTTTTCTTCTCTGAAGGTAAACAGTCAGTGACTTTTAAAGCTTGTGTAACAGAAAAGATTTACACATGGTGGGAGGATGACGAAAGCACTAAACATTTGTTCTGGACAATTTCTGGTTCTCTCTCTCTCCTCCCCTTTCCCCCACAGCTTCCATTTTAATGTTTCTGCCATTCATTTATTCATTCAGTATTTCCTGAGCGGACTTGTCGGGCACCATGATAAGTGATAGAAAATACTAAGCCTGACACTTGAATGGTGTTTTACAGCTGACAGATCATTTTCACGTATATGAAATTCATTCAGCCTTCAGAGGCACTCACTTCATCTCGCTCCAGTTCTTCCTTCCCTTTTAGCTTTCTTCTGCTCCTCAAGTCGTCCATGCACAGAATATTTTCTAAGTGCTTTGGTGGGGTGGGGTGGAGAAAGCTAGCTCGAAGAGTAGGTAAGTAGGTAGGAATGAGGTGAGAATTTAGGTCAGAGAGGCATCCGGTAACTTACACTTAAAGATCCAAGGGCCAAGTTCTTGGGGGTATATTGTCTCATACTTAGGAAAGTACCAAGAGTCACTTGAAAAGGAACAATGACATTCAATGTGTTCGTCACTAGAAACTGGGTTGAGGCTAAAGCAGGGTTGGTGGTTTTCCATGCTTTCCCAGATCCCTTTCCAATGAGGCATATTTAATAGCTTGGACATGCTGAAGAGTTCTCACTAGCTTCCCCTCATACACACCTAAGACCACATATCCATATAGCCCAGCATCAAAATCTTGGGGCTGGAGAGATGGCTTAGCAGTTAAGCACTTGCCTGTGAAGCCTAAGGACCCTTGTTAGAGGCTTTGTTCCCTGTATCCATGTAAGCCAGATGCACAAGGTGGCACATGTATCTGGAGTTTGTTTGCAGTGGCTGGAGTCTCTGTGGAGCCCATTCTCTCTCTCTCTGCCTCTTTCTCTGTCTGTTGCTCTCAAATAAATTTTTAAAAATGTTTAAAAAAACAAAAACAAAATCTTAATTCTGGCCAGGCATGGTGGTGCACGCTTTTAATCCCAGCACAGGAGGCAGAGGTAGGAGGATCACCATGAGTTCGAGGCCACCCTGAGAATACAGAGTGAATTCCAGGTCAGCCTGAACTAGAGTGAGACCCTACCTCGTGTTATCTGTTATCTATCCCAAGGAACAGTATAATAAGTGTCGTGAGATATACTATCAAAAAATCTGTATTTGCAATTAAGCATGCTGTTCTAGGACTTAATCTTATTTCACCACACTGCCAAACATCTCAAACATAATGTTGACACCCAGCAAAGATTATGAAGTTTACTGGATAGTCACACAAAGGGGAAAACCTCATTACCAAGAATAAAGATCTCATGTGCTGGGGAGATTACTCAGGGGTTAAAGGTGCTGGCTTACAAAGCCTGGTATCCCTGTTTGATTCCTCACATAAAACCAGATGCACAATGTGGCACATGCATCTGGAGTTGTTTGCAGTGACAAGAGGCCCTGGCATGCTCATTTATCCCTCTCTCTCTCATGAATAAATTTTTAATTTTATTTATTTATTTATTTTCAGGGAGAAAGTTGACAGAGAGAGAAGGAGGGAGAGAATGGGCATGCCAGGGCCACTAGCCACTACAAATGAACTCCATATGCATGTGCCACTTTGTGCATCTGGCTTTATGTGGGTACTGGAGAATTGAACCTGGTTCATTAGGCTTTGCAGGCAAATGCCTTAACCACTAAGCCATCTCTCCAGTCCACTAAATTAAAAAAAAAAAAACCAAAAATCTTGCCTGATTGCCAGCCTGTCCTTTAACCTGATCTGATAACTCCTCATATCCAGCTCTTTGCCTCCTGGGTTACTCTGAGAGAGCCTTGCATTTTCTCCAGTCTTGCATTCTTCACAGGCTGACAGCCAGGAAAGTGACAGGAACCTAACAAGCGTTCACTGGCCTGAAGATTTCTCAATATCCTCCTTGGTCCACAGTCCTCTTGAGTCATGTACCTAATGACTGAATTACTGAGTTATTTACCAAAGTCTGAGATCAAGCTGTCAGTCACAAACTCAAAATTTAATTTAAGTGTTTATTTATTTGAGAGAGAAAAGGAGAGGGGAAAGAGAAAGGGGGAAAGGGGAAGGAGGAAGGGAGGGAGGGACAAAGAGAGAGAGAGAGAAAGAAAGAAAGAAAGGAAGAAAGAAAGAAAGAAAGAAAGAAAGAAAGAAAGAAAGAAAGAAAGAATATGTGGACATAGACACATTGGGATCTCTTGCCACTGCAAGCTAACTCCAGATGTCTGCACTACTTTGTGCATCTGGCTTTACATGGGATACTGGGAAATCCAACCTGGACACCTTTAACCGCTGAGTCATCTCTCTAGCCCAATAAATATGAAATTTTATAATGTTCTTGAGTGCAAAGAGAGCGTGTGCAGAGAACAATCTGGATTTGTATTGGAGACAAGGGGTAGTCCCGCGGGTTGCAATCTGCGGGGCGAATATTCACGGAGCAGGAGGCACTCTAAACCGATGGGATCTGGAAGGCCTTTAAGTCTACAAATACTTTGCCCGGAGATTGGAGAGAACTCGGAAGGCACTGAAGAGAAGGATGGAAGGAAGGTGGAGAATAACAGCACCTTAGTGTTTTGGATAAGGGCGCAGGGACTGAAAGCTCGTTTCAAAAATTGCATTAGATTTGAGTTTTCTGGCGCGATTCGCCCATAGCTGAAAACTTATTGCCTCATATCCTTCTTTCCATCAGCCTGGTCTCGAAGGAGGCGCCGGATGGAGAGGGTGGCATCGCGGTCGCCCTCACGGGGCCAGGTTCCAAGCCACGCCTTCTGCCCACCCGTGTTCCTTCCGTGGCCATTTCGGCTCACTGCATCTTATTTTGAGGTTTCCTGACCAATGAGTTTGCCTCTGAACCCAGAAAGTAAACAAACTATCAGAGAACGTCCCGCGGCAGGATCCCGAGCTTGGCTTGGGGTTTCTCGGGGATTTTTTCCAGGCTATACTGCAGCGTGCGAACAACCTACGGCTGCTCCCGGGCTGGGGCGACCCTGTGTCTCTCCAAGCTTTCCATTCCTCTATGGCACTTGCAGCAACAGAACTGTCTCCGGCAGCGCCACCGCTGCACAGTTGGATGCGTCCGGTTCTGGAGAACTGAGGGCCAGAGGCGGCCACGCGAGGCCACTGTGCAATCTGGGTTGGGGACTCCAGAAAGTTTTGGTTCTCCTCCCCGTGTGTGTGTGTGGGGGGTGGTGGTGCAGGGGTGGGGCTCGGGGGGAACGGTTAGCTGAGAAGGGGACCAAAACAAAAAAAAAAAAAAGAAAAAAGAAAGAAAAGAAAAAACCCGCAAAAACAAAACAAAACAAAAAAAAAACGTTCTAGAACTGCTGTCTCCAGAAGCTGGCTAGGTCCCAGCTCGGGCCATCGCGGAAGAGAGAGAAAAAGCTGGGACAGGAGTTTGGTAGCGGAGGGTGGCAGTCGGGTCGCCCCCGGAGCGCGGGAGGTGGGGTGGAGCGCAGCAGCCCCGCGCCGCGTCAGCATTTAAGATGCAGATCCACTGCGCGCTCTCTATCCCCTCCCCTCCCCGCCACCATTGGGCGGGAGCAAGGCCCCCGTCGCTCCGCCGCCGCCCACGCCTCCTGCGCGCCGCGGCGCCCGGGCGGGCGGCTCTACTTAAGCGGCGCGCGGGCCGCGACCCGCCACTCGCCTGGAGCGCGCGGGCGAGGCGGGCGCTGCGCAGCGCCGCGGGGCTCTCGGGGGCGCTCGGTGCGCGCTCGCTCCGGAGGCGGAGGAAGAGGTGGCGGCAGCGGCTGCAGCTCCGGAGCGACGCTCCACTCCGCTCCGGGCCACTTGCCCAGGTTCCCCGCTAACCTCTTAGCCATGGCTCTAGCGGACAGCACCCGAGGCTTACCCAACGGGGGCGGTGGCGGGGGCGGCAGCGGTTCCTCGTCGTCGTCTGCCGAACCTCCGCTCTTCCCAGACATCGTGGAACTGAACGTGGGGGGCCAGGTGTATGTGACCCGGCGCTGCACGGTGGTGTCGGTGCCGGACTCCCTGCTCTGGCGTATGTTCACGCAACAGCAACCGCAGGAGCTGGCCCGGGACAGCAAAGGTCGTTTCTTCCTGGACCGGGACGGCTTCCTCTTCCGCTACATCCTGGATTACCTGCGGGACTTGCAGCTTGTGCTGCCCGACTATTTCCCCGAGCGCAGCCGGCTGCAGCGCGAGGCCGAGTACTTCGAGCTGCCCGAGCTCGTGCGCCGCCTCGGGGCACCCCAGCAACCGGGACCCGGGCCGCCCGCGCACACTCGCCGCGGGGTGCACAAGGAAGGCTCGCTGGGCGACGAGCTGCTGCAGCTCGGTTACGCGGCGGAGCCCGAGCCGCAGGAGGGCGCTTCGGCCGGTGCGCCTTCGCCCACGTTGGAACCGGCTAGCCGCAGCCCGTCCGGGGGCGCGGTGGGTCCGCTGCTCACGCCGTCGCAGTCGTTGGACGGCAGCCGGAGATCGGGCTACATCACCATCGGCTACCGTGGCTCCTACACCATCGGTCGGGATGCCCAGGCCGACGCCAAGTTCCGGAGGGTGGCGCGCATCACCGTGTGCGGAAAGACGTCTCTGGCCAAGGAAGTGTTTGGAGACACCCTGAACGAAAGCCGGGATCCCGACCGGCCTCCCGAACGCTACACCTCGCGCTATTACCTCAAGTTCAACTTCCTGGAGCAGGCCTTCGACAAGCTGTCGGAGTCGGGCTTCCACATGGTGGCGTGCAGCTCCACCGGCACCTGCGCCTTTGCCAGCAGCACCGACCAGAGTGAGGACAAGATCTGGACCAGCTACACCGAGTACGTCTTCTGCAGGGAGTGAGCTCCCCAGACCCCCTCGCCACTCCTGAGTCCACATCATCCCCTTCTCCATGTTGGGGGGGCACACATGATGATACATTCCTCCCCTTCCCGTATCCCCTGGGCCTCTCCCTCCCCCCTCCATAGCCCGGCCAGACCTGGCACCCCGCGCCCACTCCCCACTTCAGAATCTGCAGCCACAAATCCTATGGGCTTCTTCGTCTTCTTTGGACCCCGCTAACGAGTGCTCACTGCCCTCCACCTAAGCTTCCTCTAAACCATCCCTCCCCCTCAGATGGTACCTGAGTGGGGAATCTAGTTGGGGGTGGGGGGAGGAGTCAGTGTGGGCACAGAGTCGCCAAGAACCCGGGGATGACTTTGTTGGGAGCCTGATTGGACCGTGTCCCGTGTGTAGAAGATGCCCTGAAATCTTTTCAAGCCTTTCTGACTTCTTGGCGGTTTCAGAGATAGGAATGTTGTCTGGAGATAGTAGTGTTTTTTTTTCAAAGGTCATGCCAGACTTCTTGATGATCCTCATTAGAAAGGTCGAATTGTAGAAGACCGAATGGAAGCCCGTGCTCCTGGAATTCAGACGCTTGGAGGAGGCAGTTCGGTGACTGTAAATAAAAGTTTTGGAAAGTTACAGAAGTAGAAGACTAGCGTGCTGGCCACAGCGAAGGATCCTGTCTCTTCCATAGGTCTTCGCCTACAGCTGAAACTTGTTAGAAAGTGACCCTCCAGCCGCTGGGGGCGCCCTCTCTCCTGGGCTCTTTGCCAGAGCTCTTGGTTCCCTTGGTTGAAAAGGCAACCCTTCCAGGGTAGAAGAAAGGACCGCTAAGGGGCAAGGCTGCCCAGCACCCCCAAGCCCCCAGCCCTGTGGGAGGTCACCTGAATGGTGTCCAAGGGGATCTGGGTAGTAGGACCATACAGCTGTAGGTCTGGGATGCGGTGGGTTGGGGAGGGAGGAAGGGTGGGGAGGGAGGAACAGACATAGTCATTATTTCAAAGCTGGAAGTTTGTATCATCTGTTTGAGTACATGCATATTTGAAGATAGCAAACAGTAAACTTGGATTTTATCTAGATTAGAAATAGACCTACTTTTAAGTAGCAGTTTATTAACTGTTTTGAATCCCACACTTATAAGTTGCTAATACTTGTATAACCTAACCAAAGAGTTACCCAGTAGGGCTTTAGTTCCTTGGACTTTTATTTTCTTGTTTGTAATTCCTGATTTTAGAATCTATTTACTTGAGCAAAGTTAGTTTGATTTTGGTTACTTGTAATTAATATCTATTATTATTATTATTACTGATTTTCCCCCTCCGATCCCAGCAAGTGTGTACTGCTGGACAGACCTGAAAACCAGAGTAACACCACTTATTTCATGCAGTTTTGTCTGAGGTTCAAGTGGAATCTTTTCAAGTGACAGAGCTGCAGATAATTCTAAGCACCCAGCTGCCCATCTGTAGATAGCTGTAATGTGGAATATTTTTAAATGAGGCAAGTAAGTATTTGGACGTGAGCTGAGCAATACAAAGGTGTTTTAGGTAAATGCAACAGAGACAGGAAACCTGGTTGCCTTATGCCTTTATTCTCACATGGAATAAATTCCTAGTATAGCCTATGTACACTGTAAACGAAGGGAAATTAATCCTTACGCTTCCTGCTGTCAGGCCTCCTTTGGATAATCTGCGATGACTAGAAGCTTTTGTATTTTTTTTTGTTTTAGCATCTTTCTCTGAAATATGTTTTTAAAGATTTTCTAAGAGTTATTTTTCAGTGTTTAAATTAGTGCTATTTTCCCTTCTTTTGAAAAAAAAAAAGAATCTTGTACTGTATCTTACTATGTCCATGACAGATGTTACAAATTGGGACAGTTTTATTCTTAGACTCATGTGATCCAAGCTGTATATACCATATATAAACATTTTACACGAATCATTTAGTTTTTTAATTCATCTACTAATGCTATAAGATTTCCTATACTTAAACCCAGGGTAATTTGCATTGGATGGTGTATATAGTAAAGCAACATGTTTTGATGAGTTTCTAATATCCTTGTCTATGGGGAACTTGGGTCAGGAAAAAAATGCATCATTAATTTGAGTTTGCTTCATACATTTCTGCTTTA
Source organism: Orientallactaga sibirica (assembly GCA_036365145.1). Lineage (NCBI taxonomy): Eukaryota > Metazoa > Chordata > Mammalia > Rodentia > Dipodidae > Orientallactaga > Orientallactaga sibirica. Next base: position 18,021,312 of record JAEOAD010000024.1, on the reverse strand, counting down.
TGTTACTTTTGTACTGACCTTATGTCCACTAATTGTCTACCTAAACATCAAGGTATTTGTGGTTTTTTTTCAACTTTTTGTTGACAGTTTCCATAAATGTAGACAGTACACCTTGGTCATAATTCCCTCCCACAGCCCTCCTCCAGAATGGATCCCCCTTCCATCTTCTTTCCAACTAATGGTACCTGTGATTTTAATCCACTGCTTATTTCATTTGAGTTGAGAAAAGAATGATTTAAATATGTTTGTGAGGTTTACCTTTTTAGAAACAAAGTTCTCTTTGTATGCAAAGACTTACTTAGGGGAAGAGGAAGCAGAAATGCAGGAAGCTGTTATTTGTTTAGATGTTGCTCTGGTTCTCAGGGTAATGCATTCGAATTTACCTTTGTTTCAAGCTGACATGATTTAGGACTCAGTGAAAGTGGCCAAGAGTGAGTTACAAAGATTTCTCCACCCCTGTGGCATTCTGTTAGACTGCTTAACAAACAGCACACGAGTTAGAACATCTTTAGGACAGATCAAAAACAACTGACAGATGGCAATACTTGCCGTTCTTATTTCCCTTGTCAAATCTGCACAACTCCAAGAGTCATGAGAAGCTGCTCAGGTTTTCTCTGCCATTCTTGTGAATTGTGTCTTATGAAACTTAGAGATGAACTAGCCTGCTATCCTGCAGATAGGTGTCTTATTGCAGCCCCCCTGCCACACCCTTGATTCCCTGACCCCATATGCTATTATTTTAGAGACTGGGACTTTAATGTTAGGGACCTCCAGGAATGATTGTGCTCTCTGCATGAAAACTGTATTTTTAACCCAAAGTAAAGTCTGAATAACTCCTTTTTATGTCAGATTGGTAGTACGACTGAGCAGGGTGACTGTTCTGGATCCCTTCCTCTCCATGGGCTTTGGGCTATGAAGTCTGTAAGATCTACGAAGTGTGCTGGAATGTACTGGTTATCACCTGTGAGCTTGAATGGGGATTGAGTAGGGACCATTTCAATCAACACTCTCCCATAGATATCATTCAAAGGACCTGGGAGAATGTCATTAGCTGTTCAGGTAGCTAGGGCTGCACTAAGCTAACAGAGGCATTAATTTGCATATGTTGCTCACATCATTGCTTGATGATGATTAAATAATGGATGACATTAGACTTGATGTTGGCTGTAGTGGTGGTTAAAGCAACAGGTACCATGGTCCATGTCTTTGCCTCATGCATTTGTCATACTGTCTGCTTTTTAATACGTGCAGACTATGAACCAGAGTCCTAAGATTTAAACAATATGTTGTGGAAAATATTCTAGATGTGAGACTCAAGTTTCCCTCCTTTCATTGCAAATTTTATTCTTTTGTTTTTTATCTGGGGTTTTGGAAATACTAGCCAAAATTGTCTTCGCTTTCAAACCAGACGATGTATATATATATATGTATTCAATATACACATAAGCCTGCTGCTTTTCTGAGGAGAGACATGCAAACACTCAGACCAAATGGACAACTGGCAGTGCTAACAATATATTCCAATTTTTATTGGATTTTTTTCATGGACTGTTGTTATTGCATTAAAGCCATGTAAAGTGAAGTTTGATATCTTTTTACTCTTCAAATTATGGTAAATTCCAATCAAGTACTCAAATCATTTTTGTACTCCTACATGAAAAATGGTAAATTATAATGCATACATTTAGAAAAGTATTGACTGCAGGAAGTTAATTCCTTAGGCATTTCTTTCATATTCTAAATCACAAACACTGTACACAATTTAAACAATTAGAATAAACAATATTTTTATTATAAGCCTATCAGAATCATACTTTGGATTTTTCTTGTTTTTCCTTATTATAAATCATTGAGAACCTGAATTTTAAAAATATGACTCAAGCCTGTCTCTTGAGCAGTGAATAAAATTTAGTTTGCTTATTTCTATAGTACTTTTTGCATACTCAGAAACAAATTATATTGTGGTCCACTTTGTCACAGTTTGGACAATAAGGGTATTAATACTTGAGGATTTAGAATATCTGGGCCCTGAACACTTAGATGGAAGAAATTCAACCATAATATCTACATTAGAGTTTCATCTTGTTTGGTAGAAACACGGACTAGTTGACCAAGAAAGTCTTGTAACTTCACCATTTTGTAATTTTTTTTCAAGCCTTTTTTTTATGATTCTAAATGTGTTTTGAGGTATGTGGACATTAATTGTAATGTAAACTATTATACAACTGTGACTTTATAGGTAGATACATTTTATTATAACTATTGAGTATAAAATGATTCAAATTCACTTATTACTAACTACCAGGAACCAGTTAATTGACAGGTTAAATATTATAGATATGGATTTTGAACATGTAAATTAGATATTATTTAACTTTTTCTGGGCATCTGAGAAATTATTATTTGCTAAATAATGTAAAATTCCCACAGAAGTATGTGGGATTTTGAAGTAGTTGAAAATGCCATTTGATAGATATCTTTGAGACATTTTCTCAAAATAGAAGGGGATAAGAAAGTATAAGATTGCCAGACTTTTCTATTGAAACACAAAGCCAAGAAAAAAAGTCCCTCTACATATTAAAATAACAACAGCAACAAAAATCTTCCAACACATGGATGAAGCCTTTTCAGAGGTGCCTGAACATTGAGAATTTCTTCAGCCATCCAAATGCTCTAGAGATTTTTTTTTTTGTTCTCCCTGTTCACAGCCAGTTGTATGACAGAAATACTCAAAACTGTTTCCCTCCTTGTGTGTGAAGTAATGAATCATTAAGTTGTGACTCGTTATGTATTCTATTAAACACTAAAGAATAAAACCATTTACTCCTTTAATTATTCCTCTTGATTCTTTGGGACGGATTGGTTGGAATGCTGGTCTAATTTGATGTGAGTTTTCTAGAGAATGTTCTCCAAACTGTTATGGGACTGGTACTGAGCATCATGCATCAGAACACCCCACTTAGAGTCATTGGCCAGCTGGGCCAGGCTGAAACAAGTTCTTTCCCTCCCATTTTATTGTCAAGAATGCATAATAAGCAATTTGGTACTCATGGTGGAAGAAAAGTCCTTCACAGATCTTGACTTTGACCTGAGCTTTTTGCAGCCACTGTTGTGAATTAAGGAGACTCTAGGTAGTTGTGAACTCTTAAAGTATGAAGGGACAAGGAAGTAAAAGCTGCAAGATATGACCTAATTAAAAGCACAGTTCATGGAGATAAGATTCGAATGCTCATTGGGACCAGGGGAGTCTGCATATTTGACAGAAGTGTTCTCTACTTCATCATCTCCAGTCTTTCAAGGTCATCAGTTCCCAGGAAGGCTCAGCACCACTCAGACTGGGAGATCACAGAAGGAAGCTAGGGTCTGCTGGGTTGTGGCACAGGCAGGTTGGAATCCAGTGGGCAGAGTGAGCCAGGCTTCACCCTTCCTCTTTTCTTTTGCCTGTACTTCCTCTGGGTAACTTGTGTTTTGTATATATAAACACCAATATTTCATTTAAAAATATTTATTTGCAAGGAGAGGGGCGGGGGAGAGAGGGAATGAGCATGCCAGGGCCTCTAGCCAATGCAAACAAACTCAAGATGCATGTTCCCCTTGCGCATCTGGCTTACGTGGGTCCTGGGGAATTGAACCTGGGTCCTTCATCTTCACAAGCAAATGCCTTAACCACTAAGCCATTTCTCCAGCCCCAGTCTTTCATTTTTTTAAAAATTGAATAGCTATGGTGAAGAAGAAAACCAATATAAGAATAAAGCTGACAAAAAAAAAAATAAACCTCCCTCTTCTAACCCATTTTTCCAGAAGCAACTAGAGAACATCTACATATAAAATAACATTTCCACCCTCTCTATTCAATAGTAAATATGCAAGTTATTGTTTTAAACACATACTTGAAGTTATTATAATACATGAACATTTTATGTGATAGTTACAGGCTATTCTGCATGATCTGCCCTTGTCTAGATGTATTGCATTTTTTATTTTATTTTATTGATAGACATTTAGATCTCCAGTTGTCCCCCCCTCATTCTAAAGAATGCTGTAGGGCTGGAGAGATGGCTTAGTGGTTAAGGTGCTTGCATACAAAGCCAAAGGACCCAGGTATTCATTCCCCAGATAAGTCAGATACACAAGGTGATGCATATGTCTGGAGTTCTTAGACTTCACAGTCAAGTGTCTTAACCACTAAGCCATCTCTCCAGCCCCAAGTATATCTTTTCTGTATGAAGGGATATTTAGACAGAAATGTCCTAGAAGGACATGTTTTCTTCCCTAGGAACTATAGAAATTCAGCTCTCTGACTTAATGATTGTTTAATTCACATTCTTAAAAATTTCATGATGATACAAAAGCATTGAGCACATGCATAGTTAATAGAAGCCATACTTTGAGTTTTGATCTTTTCTTGGACTAGTGCTAATATGACGTAATACTGTTTGTGATGCTGGGCGGTGACAGCAAGTCAAAGCACCCTGACAGCCACTCAGTGACAAGGGTGGCATCCAATGCGCGACAGTGTTCTGTGTGACTGAGCTGTAATATTATGAAGTTAAGGGTATAGAATGAACTTTTTAACTTACCATACTTAAAAAATTATTTCTTTATTAGATAGAGAGGGAGAGAGAAAGAATGAGAACGAGAGAAAGACAGAGAGGCAGATAGAAAGAGAGAGAGAGAGAGGCAGATAGAGAGAAAGAATGGATGCACCAGGGCCACTGGCCACTGCAAAAGAACTCCAGATACATGTGCCACCTTGTGCATTTGGCTTATGTGGGACCTGAGAATCGAACCTGGGTCCTTAGGCTTTGCAGGCAAGTGCCTTAACCACTAAGCAATCTCTCCAGCCCCACTTGCTGTACTTTCAACTTACAATAGACTTGTGGAGGAGTAGAGGGTGTCTACTCTCTCCATCCATATATATATATACAGTTTATTTATTTGAGAGAGAGAAAGAGGCAGAGAGAAAGATAGAGGGAGAGAATGGGCATGCCAAGTCCTCTAGCCACTGCAAACGAACTCCAGATGCATGTGCCCCTTGTGCAGCTGACTTTTGTGGGTCCTGGAGAGTCAAACCGGGATCCTTTAGCTTTGCAGGCAAATGCCTTAACTGCTAAGCCATCTGTCTAGCCTTCTCTTCATTCCTAATCAATATAGTGCTTGTAATCTTAACTAGAGCAACATGGCAAGAAAAAGACACAAAAGGGAATAATTAGGAAAGGAAGAAGCCAATTTATCCCTATTTGCAGATAACATAATCCTATCCCCAACAGACCTTAAAGACACTGCAAGAATACTCTTTGATCTGATAAACAGGTTCAGTAGAATATCAGGATAAAAAAACTTAAGATATAAAAATCAGTAGTTTTTCTATGTACTAATAATTAACTTGCCAATAAAGGAATCAGGAAAAAGTCCCATTCACATTAGCTTCAAAATAAATAAAAAATAAATAATAAATAAGCAAGTACAAACCTACATCCACACCTAGGAAACCTACATCCATACCTGGGAATAAACCTAACCAAGGACATGCAAGGCCTTGAAAACTTTTAAACACTAAAGAAACTGACAGAAAAATACTTGACAAAAAAAAAAAAAAACTATGTGGACAAACATCTGTAATAGGGTTTATTGTAAGCTCTTGGGAATGGGGCTGATGGTGGTTAAGCTAGCTTTAGAAACATCAGGTGTGTAAGTGTGACTTTTAAAAAATACTTCATTTATTTGAGAGAGAGAGAGAGAAAGAAAAACAAAGAGGTAGATGGAGAATGGGTGTACAAGGGCCTCTAGCCACTGCAAACCATCTCCAGATGCATGTGCCACCTTGTGCATCTGGCTTATGTAGATACTGGGGAATCGAATCTGAGTACTTAGGCTTTGCTGGCAAGCACCTTAACCACTAAGCCATCTCTCAAGCCCCAAGTGTGGCTTTTAATGTAGTTTCACACTAAGGATTAGACCCTTTCTCTTTATTTCTATTTTTTATTTAGAAGAATGAATTCTGAACAAAACTTGGTTTTCAGGATGATATGTAGAGGCGTCATAACATGCCCCACACACCTCAAGGAGGCCTCTGTCTTGGGGAGATGGAAAAGGATGGAAATAGATAAGACTCTTTGATAAATATGGGGCACCTGAATATCAGCTACTTAAGATGTGCATATTATGAACTTGTAGTTAGGCCATCTAACTCAAATGTGATTTATAAAAAATGTTTTGTAAAAAGAATATTTAATTATTTATTTATTTGCACACGTGTGTGTGCACACACCCATGCACATGTGGGCACATGCGCCAGGTTACATTTACAACTGTAAATGAATGCCTTTCTGGCTTTACAGGGTGCTGGGGAATTGGATGCGGGCAGGCTGACTTTGCAAGCAATTTCCTTCAGGTGCTGAGCCATCTCCCCAGCTCAGTTTATATGAATGTAAAAGATACACCCCTGACATTAATGACATTGTGAAAATGCATAATTCCAGAGATGAGTACATCTGCCTCTGCCATTAAGAACTTGGAGGTGGAGGTAGGGGCACAAGAACTTCTGATCTCAACTGGGCCTGGCATTTCTTTTCTTCTTTCTTTTGTAGAGAGTTTAAGGTAAATATGAGGTTCTTAATTTTTTTGTCTTATTCTACTCAGTTAAGAAGTGTGTCAAAATAAATGTCCTTCACACGAATAATTATCCTATAATGGGACTAAATACAAAGGTCTTAAAACCACCTTAAGCCAATAACTGTTGAGTTAGCTGCTGTAACTCCCCTCCATAGTCATTCATTCATTCACTTGTTCAATCATTCATCATTCAAAATCTCTTGAGTACCTTCCATGGGCCAGACTGAGCCAATCTGATATGAGGCAGAAAGAAGAAAGACACAAACATGTTAGGATCAGTAAGGGAGTCACATAATGAGAAAATTACTTGAAAATGTGGTGCTAAAATAGCTGGAGCAAAAATAGAAGTCAAAAAAGGGGATTTCTTTCCTCCCTTCCTTCCTTCCTTCCTTCCTTCCTTCCTTCCTTCCTTCCTTCTTTCTTTCTTTCTTTCTTTCTTTCTTTCTTTCTTTCTTTCTTTCTTTCTTTTTCTTTTCTTTTCTTTTCCTTCCTTCTTTTCTTTTCTTTTCCTTTCTTTCTTTCTTTCTTTCTTTCTTTCTTTCTTTCTTTCTTTCTTTCTTTCTTTCTTTCTGAGCTAAGGCTGCACTCTAGCTCAGGCTGACCTGGAATTAACTAGGTACTCTCAGGGTGGTCTCAAACTCTCGGCGATCCTCCTACCTCTGCCTCCCAAGTGCTGGGATAAAAAAGGGGATGTCTTTTTTTTTTTTTTTTTTTTTGGTTACTTTTTTGGGGGTGGGGGAGGGATTTCTAAGAAAATAAAAACATGTATGTCTTAGGCTTGCTGGAGAAGATGCCAAAGGGGAGGAAAGTTCAAAGAAGAGGAAGGTGAGGGAATGAAGAGGAAGGGGGTTGTGATGTGTAAGCTGGCAGTGAGGAACGACAAAAGCCCTGTGCAGCAGCTCTGTGTTTGTGAAACGTTAGCAGAAGCACGGCCACCCTCCCTCCATTCCCACCCGAAACACACACCAAACAGAAAAAGGATACTCAATCTCAAAGCTCACAAACCCACCCAAAACAAAATAAAAATCAACCAGACAACGAACATTATCTGGAGGAGGAAGAGGGAGCTTCACATACCATAGGAACAGATTTGTTCTTTTGTTTTTATGGTTCACTGAGGATTAAGCAAGAAATGAAATGATCCAACATGAGATTTCTTGCATGTAATTCCAAGTTGGAGAATCACTTTTTTTTTTTTTTTGGAGAGAGACACAGAGAGAGGGAGAGGAAGACAGACAGAGATGGGCGCGCCAGTAGCCTCTTAGCTGCTGTGAATGAAATCCAGATGCGTGCGCCCCCTTTTGGTCAAGTGCGGCATTACGCCCTTGCGTCACTTTGCATCTGGCTAAATGTGTAGGAGGCAGACGCCTTAAACGCTAAGCCATCTCTCCAGCTCCTTTTTGTTTTGAGGTAGGGTCTCGCTCTAACCCAGGCTGACCTGGAGCTCACTATGTAGTCTCAGGGTGGCCTGGAACTCATGGCGATCCTCTTACCTCTGCCTCCTGAGTGCTGGGATTAAAGGCATGCACCACCACTCCCTGCAAGAGAATATCACTTTTTAAATATTTATTTATTTGAGAGACAGACAGAGAGGGAGAGAGAGAGAGAGAGAGAGAGAGAGAAAGAGAGAGAGAGAGAGAGAGAGAGAGAGAGAGAAAATGGGTGTGCCAGGGCCTCTAGCCACTGCAAATGAACTCCAGATGCATAAGGCCACCTTGTTGCTTCTAACTTGTGTGGGTCCTGGGGAATTGAACTTGGGTTCTTTGGCTTTGCAGGCAAATGCCTTACCTACTAAGCCATCTCTTCAGCCCAAATATCACTTTTTAGAGGCCACTTGAGGGCGGGGTATAAAAGGCATGGCCAGGGGTCAGAAGCCATTTAGCTGTTTATGAGAGTCTAGGTAAGCTGGTCAGGGGAAGCCACAAGCAGATTCCCAGGCCAAAGTGTGGGGTAGGATTTTGTCCTTCCTCCCTTCCTTCCTTCCTTCCTTCCTTCCTTCCTTCCTTCCTTCCTTCCTTCCTTCCTTCCTTCCTTCCTTCCCTCCCTCCCTCCCTTACTTCCTTCCTTCCTTTCTTCCTTTTTTCTTTCTTTCTTAAAATATATTTTTATTCGTTTATTTGAAAGAGATACAGAGGGAGAGGGAGGGAAGATGGGAGAGAGGGAGAGAGAATGAGACTGAGAATGGGCATGCCAGGACCTCCTGCCGCTGCAAAGGAATTCCAGATAACAGGCAACACAGGAGTGCCTCTGGCTTTATATGGGTACTGGAGACTTGATCTGGGTTGTCAGGCTTTGCAAGCAAGCCCCTTTGAACCACTGAGCCATCTTTCTAGCCCTCACCTTCTTTTTTCTTGAACCTCTCAGACTGCAGTTTTATGAGTCATAATTGTTTGAAATATTAGAAATAACCCATTTGAATGAATAATTCTGTGATTCCTTTCTCTTTATCAAAGAGACATGGTCTCAGAGAGACTTCATCAGTTATTCAACAGACAATTTCTTGAATACCTATTGTCATGCATAAAAATTCCTGAAACACCAACTCATCATTTTAGTTTCAACCATCAGTAATTGAGTCTCTAATCTATTGGACATCCAGCCCTCTCTTTTCAGGTATATTTCTTTTACTTCACTAATGGGAAACAAAATGGCAGCTAGCCAATTTAGGGGCCTTTACTTCTACAGCTATCAGAAATTACAGGAAAATGTATGCTTTATACATTTTGGAGTTTTACGATCACTACCTTGCCCTAGTAAATGCATTTAATTTAATCCCTATTAAGAATGTTTTAATTCTAAAATTAATTCATTGGATTTCTCTGGGTAATGTAACTGACAAGCCTTCTCAAGTTACTGACCATTTGTTCCTTATTAATATATTATCTTTCCACATTTTCCTTTCTGGGTGAGTGAGGGGTGAATAGAGTATAATGTTAGAGTAAGCTCTAATTTCTTTTCTTTTAAAGGTGTGTGCCACCATGCCCAGCTAATTTTGTTTATTTTTATTTATTTATTCGAGAGTGAGAGCGAGAGAGAGAGAGAGAGAGAGAGAGCGAGCACCAGGGCCTCCAGCCACTGCAAACAAACTCCAGATGCATGCGCCACCTTGTGCATCTGGCTTATGTGGGTACTGGGGAATTAAGCCTCAAACTGGGATCCTTACACTTCCCAGGCAAGTGCTTAACCTCTAAGCCATCTCTCCAGCCCTCTAATTTCTTTATATATAGAAAGAAAAGGGCAATAGAAATACTTTCTTATGCTAATTTTTTCATTTTCTTTGAAAAATATTGAACAGAAACTCTCACAGTTTTGAGTGAGAAGAATTCTAGAGAAATCAAAGTAAGAGATTAGGCTTAATGGTGACTGGAATTTCTTGTGTCTACTTTATTATGTGGCCTTATTCTTCACTTGGCCTTGACATTTTTGCTCTTTTATACAATGGGAAAAAGTACTTCTTTCCTTCCTTCCTTCCTTCCTTCCTTCCTTCCTTCCTTCCTTCCTTCCTTTCTTTCTTTCTTTCTTTTTTTAATATTTTTTTTTATTTTTGGAGAGAGACACAGAGAGAGAGGGAGAGGGAGACAGATAGAGAATGGGCACGCCAGCAGTATCTCAGCTGTTGTGAATGAAATCCAGATGTGTGCGCCCCCTTGTGGGCAAGTGTGGCATTGTGCCCTTGCATTACTTTTTGCATCTGGCTAAACGTGGGACCTGGAGATTGGAACTGAGGTTCTTAAGCTTAGCAGGCAGGTGCCTTAACCGCTAAGCCATCTCTCCAGCCCTATTTCTTTATTTTTTTCCCCGTGTCTCTGTACAGTGCAGAGACATAATTGATCATCAATAAACAATTGTTGAATAAACACTTACGTTCACCCCCTTTTAATATGTCATGGAGAGATTGCTCAGTGGTTAAAGGCCCTTGCTTGCAGTGCATGACTGTTTGGATTTGATTCTGCAGTCCCCATGTAAGGCCAGATGCACAAAATATCTGGAGCTTGTGTAAATTAGCAGGAGGCCCTGGCTTACCCATACACACACACCTTCTTCTCTCTCAAATAAAAACATTTTAAGGGCTGGAGAGATGGCTTAGCAGTTAAGGTACTTGCTTGAAAAGCCCAAGGACACAGGTTCGGTTCTCCAGGACCCATGTAAGCCATATGTACAAGGTAGTGCAAGCATCTGGAGTTCATTTTTAGTGGCTGGAAGCCCTGGCATGCCCATTCTTCCTGCCTCTTTCTCTCAAATAGATAAATAAATAAATAAAATGTTTTAAAAAATATATGTCATGGAAAGAAACAAATAGCTTACAATTTATGTATTTACCTATTTTTTAAAAAAGTAACACTATGAGAAATCAATAATTCCTCTACATATATATACACATATATACTTGAGAAATTATCATAGTACTTTCATCATTAAATATATATGACTGACTATCCTTACATCTGACTTAAAAGTCACAGATTAATATGGCCCTAACTGATTTGGCTTTTTTTTTTTTTGAATAGTTTTTATGTGGCAGCTGTTTCAAGGCCCCATGTGAATTTCTGACTAAAGCAGAAAATGCTTGACAATGTTTCCATTTTGTGATAGAAGTCAAGTTCACTGACAGTCATATTACAGGCTTTCCTGAGGCTGTTATTGGTACAGAGTTTTGAAGACTTTAATTGGAATGTTTCAAGAAGTATAGGAAAAGAAATCTGACCTTCCTGAAGTGCTAGAGTACACTGTTCGAAGTGTATTCTAGGTTTCAGTCAATTTGGGAATTAGCAAAGCAAATTAATCCTTTTATTTCTGGATCTATCAGTAGAGACGAGGTTTTTGGGCTCTTGAATCCTTTGATAGTTGTCTTTACATACATTTTGCTTTATGGGCCAACATTTAGTTGTTCATCAACCAGTGACTTCTCACTTCAAATGTTATTAGCAACAATAGACTAAATGTTTATGTCCCCACTTCCCAGATTCATATACTGAAATTCTGAACTCCCAAAGTCACTGTATTTGAAGGGCCTTTATGGAAGTCATTACTGTTAACTGGAATCATGCTGGCGCTCCAGTGTGATAGAGTTAGCATCTTTGTTAAAAGAAGAAGAGAGGCCAGAGCTCTCTGTCTTTGAGCCAAGGAAGTAGAGGTGGTGGTGTGCACACAGGAGGTGGTGACCACCTCCAAGCCCAGATGTAGTCTCAGAATGTAACCCACCTTGCTGACAACGGGAGCTTGTTTTCCCAGCTTCCAGACTGTGAGAAGAAACTTCTGTGGTGGTATTTGTTGTGTGAGCCCAAGCAGAAGAATAAATTAGTTTTCACTTCACTACAGGAAATTAATTGAAAATGTTCATCAGCCCAGGAGACAGTTACCATAAAAACTGAACTTAAAATTGCTACATGTTTTAATGAGAAACTGTGAGGAATTTACCCCTTCACTTCCTCTCTATCTTCCTCCCTCTCTACCTCTTTACCTCCCTCCCTCTCTTCCCCTCTCTCTTTCCCTTCCTTCCTTCCTTATTTATTTATAGGGTCGTTTTAGAACTAGGCTTCATAGTTTTATGGGATTATTTTCATAGGTTCTGTGAAGTAAATTGACTTTGGAAACACATTTAGTGATCGTCACCACTATCCATTCGAGTTTCCAGTATATAAAAAAATAATGTGGATCCCCCCCATTCCAAAGTTTGGAGTTTTGTAATAATTTGCTTCTTTATTTTCAAAGTTAAAGGATTTTGTTTCTTGCATCTTTTTTTAAAATTATTTGCAAGGAGAGAGAGAGAGGAGAGAGAGAGAAGAGAGGCAGACAGAGAGAAAATGGGCATGCCAGGGCCTCTAGCCACTGCAAACAAACTCCAGATGTATGTGCCCCTTGTGCATCTGGCTTATGTGGGTCCTGGAGAATTGAACAGGGGTCCTTTGGCTTTGAAGGCAAATGCCTTAACTGCTAAGCCATTTCTCCAGCCCTGTTTCTTACTTCTTAACACATATATCACAGAGCAGTTTATAGACTCCCTATGAGTGGTGGACAGTTAAACATAATTTAGGATAAGGGGAAGCCAAAAAAAATAAATAGTATTAATAAAGCTTTGTGACACATCTGTTTCCTTACTTGGGACCATATTGTGTTCATTAAGTCAAAAATGGTTTAGTAAAAGAACAGAAAGCTTCTTGAAAAACGTCAGAGCCTACTTTTGCTCATATTATTCTTTACTCGGGGAACATCTTTTTGAACAAAATGAGTCACATTTGTTAAAATGCTTGAATTTTACAGATACCAAACATACTAGGTTTCAACAACAGTCTGTGCTCTGGGTACTATTCCAGAAGCTCTTTGCATGTACTTTCCCCTGGGCTGTTCAAAGGGAAATAAAAGGAGAACACTGCCAGTCAAGCACTATGTAGTGAGAATGTATGGAGCAAAACTGTGAACAACCAAGAATGCTTATTTAATATAAGAGAGTTGAGTTAATAAACATATACTCTGTTAACCAACCTATAAACTGTTCTCCAACCCAACCATTTTGGGCGATCACATTTATCTCCATAATGGCCATAGAAAATTAACTCAGAAGTGTATTTATCAGGAGGGAGGAATGAGCTGGTAAAAATGTTGATGTTGGGAGAAAGGATGGTGATGAAAATCTCACAACAATGCAAGTGTACATTTTTCCACTAAACTGCACACTTGAAGTGGAAAAAATGGTCAATTTCTCTCTCTCTCTTTTGTAAAAATGGTAAACCTCATGTCACATATATTTGAATGCAAGGGTTAATGAAGATAACACAAACAATGTAGGAAATCATAAAAAGTAATTAATTCTCGAGGCTGGGAAGATGGCTCCGTGGACAAAGTGCTTGCCATGAAGGCATAAGAACTTGAGCTCAGATTCCCGGAACCCATATAAAATACCACATGTGTAATCCCAGTGCCAGGGAGGTAGAGACAGGGAACTTGATAGGACTTGCTGGCTAGCTGTTCTAGACTCATCGGTGAGCTTCAAGTTCAGTGAGAGAACTTGCCTCAAAGAATAAAGTGGAGAGTGACTGAAGAAGACAGCAGGCATCAACTTCTTATCTCCACATGAAAGTGCACATGTGTGTACGTGAACCTGTACACACGCATGTACTCACACAATGCAAACATGCATCTACTACACACACAGATACAGACACCCCAAAAAATCTTGTATAAACATTGCTGGCTTTGAAATCACCTCCAGTGGTAATGAGAAACCTTGGAAAGCCACTCCTGTACTTGTGTGATGCCAGTAACATATGCTCAAATATAATAGCAGCTGATCCCTTGGGAGAGTTATAATTCCCATAGTATATTAGTCCACTAACTTTTGATAACCTTCTAATAACTGAAAAATTGAGAATCTGTGTATGTGTCCATTTGTGCTTAAATTTACATTATGTGGGTTTTCTATTTTTTGAGTCTTTGTCTCTCTCCATTAGCTCACATAATTAAGAGGTGGTACTCAAATTGAATTGCAATGAAATTCCACCCAATTTGGAATTGCAAAGGGCTTCACAAGAACATTATAACTCCCATTTCACAAATAAGATGAAGGAATTTGTTGAAGGAAGTTGTTTATGGGGGTTAAAAATTAGTGCTTAAAGTAGAAACCAAGTTAGCATTTCTTTTCGTTCTTAATTATTATTATTATTAGTTTTTCAAGGTCGGGTCTCACTCTAGCCCAGGCTGACCTGGAATTCACTATGTAGTCTCAGACTGTCCTCGAACTCACAGTGATCCTCCTACCTGTGCCTCCCGAGTGCCGGGATTCAAGGCATGTGCCACCACGCCTGGCTCCCAAGTCCTGGTCTATGTTCTCCCTTTAAACACTCATCATTTTATAAATTAATGTACTGTTTCCAGGGTTTATGGCATAAGGTAAGTCTTTGTGAAATAAAGCTTTTTAATTGGAGAAGTCACACTTTTAATATTTTTTTAATTTTTAATTTAATTTTTACTTATTTAATTAGACATAGAGAGAAAGAGGCAGATAGAGAGAGAAAAAAAGAGAGGGGGGGGGGTGGGGAGAATGGGCATGCCAAGGCCTTCAGCCACTGCAAACAAACTCCAGATGCATGCACCACCTTTGTGCATCTGGCTTATCTGGGTCCTGCGAAATCGAACCTGGGTCCTTTGGATTTGCAGGCAAGTGCCTTAACTGATAAGCCATCTCTCTAGTCCAATATTTTTCTTAATATATATTTAAACTGACACAGGATGAGTGCACATATGTATGAGCTACAGTGTGATATTTTAATATATGTATGCAATGTGTAATGACCAGGTCCAGATAAATGACATGTCAGTTCAAACATATGTCATATTTCTTTTGTGTTGGGAGCATTCAATATCCCATCTATTAGCTATTTTAAAATACACAAGTAGTTGTTGTTGACAATAATTACCTTATTGTACTGTAGAACACTTAAAAGCTATTCTCCTATGCAACTCTACCTGGGAACTCACCACCCATTCTCTCTTCATCCTGTTCTTCTATGCACCCAAAGTGATAATTTAAGATTTCAGAATACATAGAGTCAGTATGAATTAAAAATATCCTTTGAGATTCCCAAAACCCTCCCACATTTTACTGACAATGGAAGGGTTAAGGGTGGCCTTGTGGTTGTGAGACTCTGGCTCTGCTGCCTTAGCCTTGATGTCCTTCGGGAACTTGACTCAAAACTGAAAGTTTCTAACTCGGGGAAAAGAAAGAAAATGTTTTAGAGTAATGGTTTATGAATTTTGGTAAAGATTGAAATGAGGAAAAACAAAACAACACTAACCACATATCACACACACACACACACACACACACACACACACACACACACACACCATACACACACACCCCACCACCACCAGATAGCAAAGAAACCAACCCAACTGAAATAGTTTGGGGTATTTTGAGATATGTACAGTTTTCAGCAAGGCATGGGGCAATTCCTGCCCTCCCTCAGGCAATATTTGGCAATGTCTGAAAATGTGTTTGATTGTCACAATTTAGGGCACAGTGAGCAGACCCAGTGAGCTGAGACTAGGAAAGCTGCTTAAGTCATACAGAACAGCACACTCGAAAGACAACATAGAAAACTTGGGTTCTAACTGGTGAATGTTGTGCAGTTCTGAATCTTTGTGATACACAGGATCATGCACAGACAGACAAGGAAACAGTCACAGTAAGGCATTTGATCTGAATATAGATGGAAGTTTTGAGCATTATTGAGTTGAAAAAAAAGTTTCTGACTTATCAGAACTGAGATGGGCAAAAGTGGAGGGAGGAATGGCAAAAGCGTGAGCAGACTCTCTTGGAGAAGTATGTTTATGATGTCAGCTGGTGCTGTGGTTTTAGTGCCACCAAAGGGCCACATATTAAAAGCCTGACTACCAGACCACTCGTAGTGCTATTAGTGAGTGGTGGCATCTTTTGGGAGAAAGGGCTTAGTGAAAGGGAGTTAAATCATTATCCTGGGATGGTGTTGTGGTCAGCTCCACGTTGCTGGGATGAACATCCAACCAGACACAGTTTATGGGAGGAAAGGGTTTATTTCAACTTACAAATCCAGGGAAAGTTGTACCAGTAAGTGGAAGAGGCTGGCTCCTTTCATGGTTTCAAGCAGGGAAATATCACCCATAGCCAGCACACAAAACATGAAAACAGCCTGAGCTCAAACTGCCCTCTTCACACCTTTGGGCTGGAATTCAGATCTGTCCCCAAACAGACCTTAGATCTGGACTCCAGGATCCATCCCAGGTGACACCTCCTTTGGTCTCATGGCTGGAAACCCAAGTTCCAAGTTTAATTTTAATAGAACACCTGAGTCTATGAGGCCACACATTTACATTATCACATTCATACTGCCCAGATGGGATATTAGCACCCTGATCTCTTTATCTCCCATCCAAGTGCTAACCAAAATTGACCCTGCTTAGCTTCTGAGATCTGATGATACCAGGAATCCTTAGGGTGGTATGGCCTGATCTCTTCTTCTATTTTTTTAAAACATATTTTATTTATTTGAGAGAGAGAGAGAGAGAGAGAGAGAGAGAGAGAGAGAGAGAAAGAGAGAATGGGTGTGTCAGGGTCTCCAGCTACTGCAAACAAACTCCAAATGCATGCACCATCTTGTGCATCTGGCTTATGTGGGTCCTGGAGAATTGAACCTGGGTCCTTTGGCTTTGTAGGCAATTGCCTTAACCACTAAGCCATCTCTCCAGCACTGATCTCTTCTTTCATTCTGTCCTGGACACCATGAGGTGATCAGGTTTCCTCTGCCATGAGCTTCCATAAAGACAGACTACTTCACCACAGAACCCTAAAGCAACTGGGCCAGGTGATGATGGACAGAAACCTGTGAAACCATGACCCCAAATAAACTTTCCTTTCTTTTAAATTTTGTGTCTCAGGTATTTTGTCACACTGATGGAAAGCTGAGTAATATAGACGGCATATATAGATGGAAATCAAGGAACTTTCCAGGGAAGCTGGGACCACATAAAGAGTTGTCTGAACAGAAAGTTTGTCCAGCTAATGTGTCAAATCTGCAGAAAAGAAAGCCAGTTCCAGAGCTCCCAGCAGCAAAATATGGATGAAGAGACCCTAGTGAATGTGGGCTACTGAGTAATGCATGAGAAAAGTTGTGAACTTGTGGGAGCTAAAAAGTGAAAAACCAGGAGAGAAAAAAAGATTCACACTGCTGTTGCACACATTATAGTCACTTAGGGGACAAAAAGAAATACCGATACCTGGGCCCCATCTGAGATTAAGTGCTTCAAGCACGCAAGTGGATTCTGGACTTTGTGTATGTGTGTAGACATTTCCAAGGTGTTTTTCATGAGCAGCTAGGGGGTTGAGAATTATTATCTTAGGTCAAACCTCTAGAATGAGGACATAGGGTACCATAACCTGCTACCTTAGCTTAGGGACTGCTTGTGTTCTGCCCTGGCATTTTGCTACCCATCCTTTGCAAGGCAGTGTGTTGGCTGCAAAGGGGGAGATACACTTCCTAGGAGGTTGAGATGGGGCTTTGCAGGGGAATTTGTGGCTTAGCTCCTGAACACATGGGAAGAAGAACGGGGTCTGCAAGGGCTCCCCTCATACACTGAGGAATGGCTGAGCTTTGGAGTGAGATTTCCAGAGTCCTCAAATTAAATTTCTGAATTGCTACTTTAGAATAAAAATATAATGTCAACCAAACAATTAAAGATATTTCCTATCATATACGAATTTTTTTTATGTTTATATGCATAAGTATATGTGTGTGCTGGGTGACTGTGCATATATATGTTTGTGTACGGAGGTCAGAGAACAACCTTAGAGGCAGGTCTTTCATTGGCTTGAAGCTCACTAGTGAGACTAGAACAGCTGGATGGTGAACCCCAGGGATCCTGCTGTCTCCACCCCTCTAGTGCCGGAATTACAGGCACAGAGTGGTACATCCAGCATTTCGGTGTGCCTGCTGGGGATTGAACTCAGGGCCTCATGCTAGTGAGGTAAATGTTTTACCAACTGAGCTATCCCCTCAACCCCCAGATATGTATGTATCTACATCGGTTGTCTGTTTTGATTTCTTTCTTTGATGCTAGGGACTGACCTCAGAGCCTTGTGCTTGCTTAGCAAGCACACTACCACTGAGTGAATCCCCAGTCCCCTAAAATATATACTTAAATAGAACAATATGAGACGAAATGAAAAGCCTTCCGACTACGGATATCTCAGGTAAAGTGTGTCATTTTTCTTTATAAGTGGCTCCAGTTTTCCCACCTTTGTACCTGCTAGACAATGAATAGGGCATGAAGGCGCCTCTCCCAGCCTCCTCTTTTTAGGAGTATCCTGTATCTGCTTTATCTGGGTCTTAGAAAACATTCCTTTCTAGCACAAAGGCTACATGAGTGAAAGCCTTCCTTGTCCGCACATTCCAGGGACACTTTCACAGGGAGTGAGTAAATGACTCAGGCTGAGAATCTGTTCTGATTTCATTTGTCTCTGGCATGGCCTCATGGCAATTTGATATTCTTTATTGTTATTTTACATGCAACTTCCTTCCTAGCTTATGATTCCTGTCAGGACTGCGTGTTATTACCCATTAGTCATTTCTCTCTGCTTGGCCTGTAATGCTTCAAAGGAGGGCTGGTGTATTTCAGTAATTTTGCTTACAATTTGATTTGTGTTCTCTTGAATCCCAATTTAGTTTCATCAGCACATTTCTACATGCAGCAGCTGGGCCCCTGGACGGGATCATTTGCATACCTTAGCAGTTGAGAGCTCAGCTCCAGGAACCCAGACGCTGGCCAGATATTTTCCCAGGGCCTCACTTGACTTTTTGAAATAAACTCTCTTTCTCTCTCCTAATTTGTAACTATCTGTGTCAGTGACAAAGTTCTTGTACACACTTTAAAAAAAAAGTTGGGGGCTGAAGAGATGGCTTAGGGGTTAAGGCGCCTGTCTCCTAAGCCTAAGAACGCTGATTCCAATCTCCAGCTGTTCCAATCTCCAGGTCCCACGTTTAGCCAGATGCAACAAGTGACACAAGGGCGCAGTGCCGCACGTGACCACAAGGGGCGCACACATCTGGATTTCCTTCACAGCAGCTGAGAGACTGCTGGCGCACCCATCTCTGTCTGTCTTCCTCTCCCTCTCTCTCTGTCTCTCTCCAAAAAAAAAAATATATATATATATATTAAAAAAAAGTTGGCTTCCAGGTACCTTGGAAGGTGTTGTGCTTTTTATTTTAAAGAAACAAAAAACAAAAAGCACTTGTATTCAGAAAACATGTTTGTTTTACTTCAGGATCAGGTGGAAATGTTGTCTCATCTCACAGTAAATGTCTTTATTATTAGAGAAACAGTAACAGAATCTGCTGTTTAATTGGTCAATGGTTGCCATTAATCCATGAGCGCCCTTGTGACTTGAGCCCTGAGCAGGACTGTCTGAACATCTGACATTACTCAGCCATGACAGTGAGAAGGGCTTCTTGTGTGAGACTTGTGGAAAATTCAGGTATCTTTTCATGATTTTTTTGCTTATATCCAAGCTCTTGACCTTGGTCTTGATCTATGTGGTAGGCTGAAAAAGATGCCCCCTCCCCAGAATTATGTATATCCTAATTCTTGGTACCTGTGATAGTTTAAATGAAAGTTTCTTTGCAGTTGTTCAAGTGAAAGATTTTGAGGTGAAGAGATCATTCTGGGTCATCTAGGTGGGCTTTACATACCATCACAAATGAGCTCTAGGAGGCAAGCAGAGGGGGACTGGGAAAGGAACAGGACAAGACGAGCCAGGCAGCTGCAGTGGAGAGCCAGAGTGACGCGGCTGTGAATTAGGGGCCCAGTAGGCAGCAGAAGCTGTAAAAGGTGAGCTGAGGACTTGGGAATGTGGCCCCTGCTAGTACATACTTTAATCTCAACATGGTGAATCTGATGTTGGGTATCTTGTGTCTAGATTATGAGAGAAGAAATTTCCATTGGTTTAAGCCACTGGATTTGTGTGATTTGTTGTAGCAACCCAGATGCTATGTTCATTTATGAGCATCTACCCTGCAGCTCTTGGGCAGTTCACGAATTCATGATTCCCACATAAGTGTGCCAATTCCATTTTCTGCTTGAAATGAATGGTTAATTTCCTTGATATTTCTCATTTGCTGTCTCATTTTAAAAAGTTATTTATTTATTTGCTGAGAGATTGAGAAGAGAGAGAAGGAGAGAGAGATTAGATAGATAGATAGATAGATAGATAGATAGATAGATAGATAGATAGAGAGTGGGCATGCCAGGGCCTCTAGCCACTGCAAACAAACTCCAGATGCATGTGCCACCTTGTGCATCTGGCTTTACATGGGTCCTGGGGACTCGAACCCAGGTCTTTTGTGTGTATTAATTGCTAAGCCTCTCTCCAGCCTTGCTATCTTATTTATATATTTTTGGAGAGAGACAGAGAGAGAGAGAGAGAGAAGACAGATAGAGATGGGTGCGCCAGCAGCCTCTCAGCTGCTGCAAATGAAATCCAGATGCATGCACCCCCTTGTGGTCAAGGGTGGCATTGCACCCTTGCATCACTTTGCATCTGGCTAAACGTGGGACCTGGAGATTGGAACCAGCATTCTTAGGCTTAGGAGACAGGCGCCTTAACTGCTAAGCCATCTCTCCAGCCCCCTGCTATCTTATTTTTGACTCATGTAGCCTGAATCCTTTTTGTTTAAGAAGATACCATTAGGGTATGTGACTTGGAGTATTAATTTGTTCTGCTAAAACAATCTCTGCACAGAAGACAAGATGTAAATAGCTTAGAAGACTTAGAAGATTCCAGGAAAGGGGGAAGAACATTCTTGGTTAGACAGTGAATGTTTATTGTTTCACTAGTTTATTTCATTTCCCAGCTTCCTTGGGATAGACTCAGTATATTTCATTAACATGAGATAGTGCACTACGTGATACCTCAGAAATGGAATTCTGTTCTTGTAGAGTGGCTGTTGCTGTGCGTTACAGAGGCTTGTGATTCGGAGCTGAAGTTGGAATATATAAGCAGGATGTCCCTGTCTGGTTTAGTTCGTAGCAGAATATTGTCTGATGTCACCGTGCTTCCTCTGTTGTTACTGGGCAGTGACTCACTGGAGCCAGCTGGCAGGTTGTGTGACACTGTACTGTAGGTGTCACTGAAGATAACGCAGACCCTTAGGGCAACACAAGCTGTGTTTGTGAAATGTTTTGGAAAGCCTAATGGCATTTTACCTTTGGTTAAAGGTCCTGGAAATACGGAAGAAAAAAACTTGCTGAAGGTTTAAAAAATTACTCTTCATAAAAACCCTTCATGGAAGTTTCCATTAAAGAACCAGAGAGCCATGGGTCTTTTTGTGATCACCAACACTTCATGAGACAAGAGGGGATGGGCAGAACTAACTTTACCATCTAATTGGAAAAGCTGAAAAATTACTTTTTTTTCTGAGGATCTTAATACTTGCCTTATGTGGTCATGTGTTTGAGTTAGCTGTGGATGAAATATACACTTAGGACCCAATTTTGTTTGTGGACAAGCAGCTGGGCATATACAGTTTTCATATGCTGCCTCTTTTCCTTCCATAATTCATTCCTAGGCACTGCAGCAGATATTGATTGAAGTGAATAAAACAATGTTTTTTTGTTTCCTACTAAGAGTTTTATTAAGGATTTCATGAATTTTTAGAGAAACAAAGAAGTTGCAGGTAAGAATGAGCTGAGATCAGATTGCAAGGAGAAGCTGATCATATGAGAATGGATCCCTTAAGCCTGAAATGTTATATCTCGTCACAGGGAGAGGTGGGATATGCAGGGCAGTCCTCCTTTATTTATAAATGGTGGGCACCAGAAGTGTTTTGGATCTTGGAATATTTGCATATTCAAAATGAGATATTTTGGGAGTGGGACCCTGTCACAAAACAAAACTTTTTGTATTTATATACAGCTTATACATGTGATCCTAAAAGTGATTTTGTACAGCACTTTCCATATACCTGCGTTTTGACTGCAACCAGTCACATGAGGTCAAGTGTAGAATTTTTCATTTTGGCATCATGGTGGTGCTGAACACATTTGTATTTTGGATTAGGGAGGCTCAGCCTGTACTTGCATAATTTTAAATTTGTACAATAAAACCTTGATTGTAGAAATGCCTAAGAATAATTCCAACTTCATCCCAAATGACAACCTAAGAAGTGACCTGAGAGATGGCATATGAATTGTGGACTTTCCTTTTACAGCACAATCTTTTTTTTTTTTTTTTTTTTGGAGAGAGACAGAGAGAAAGGGAGAGGAAGACAGATGATGGGCGCGCCAGCAGCCTCTCAGCTGCTGCAAATGAAATCCAGATGAGTGCGCCCCCTTGTGGTCAATTTCGGCATTGCGCCCTTGTGTCACTGCATCTGGCTAAACGTGGGACCTGGAGATTGGAACCGCTGGAGATTAGAACCAGTGTTGTTAGGCTTAGGAGGCAGGCGCCTTAACCCCTAAGCCATCTCTCCAGCCCTCTTTTTTTTTTTTTTTTTCACCATTTCCTGAGAAAATTCACAATGCACATATTCTCCTCAGAGCATGAGGATTCATATAACTTTACATTTCCTGCTGTTCATTTACTTATTTTCTTTTTAAAAGATTTTATTTATTTATTTATATGAGAGTCAGAGAGAGAGAGAGAGAGAGAGGGCCTCCAGAAATGAACTCCAGATGAGAGAGACTGGGAATGGGCACTGGGGTCCTTACACCAGGGCCATCCAGCCACTGTATCTAAAGAAAACACCTCCAGATGCAATTACTCTATGACCAACCAAACAATTGTGCATCTGGTCATATTTTTAAAACAGGTATAAACACAATTTTGATAATTGAAGTTATAATAGCTGCAGATAGATTATGTTCTTTTCTATATAAAGACTTTTGTTTAATCGATGCATGTGCCACCTTGTGTAGTCTTGAACTGGGGTCCTTAGGCTTCACAGGCAAGTGCTTAACCACTAAGCCATCTCTCCAGGCCCCAAGAACAAATATTCTTAAACCAAGATAATACACATTGACTTAATATACTTTAAAAAACTATTTTAGACCTGGAGATATAGCTCAGCAGTTAAAGTGCTTGCCTGCAAAGCCTTAACAACCTAGGTTCAATTCCCCAGTACCCATGTAAAGCCAGATGCACAAACTGGTGCATGCATCTGTAGTTTGTTTATACTGGCTGGTGGTTGGTGCATGCCCATTTTCTCTGTCTGCTTGAAAATAAATTAAAAAACTATAGAATATTTTATTTATTCATTTGTATGTGTGTATATGGAACCACACATCATGGCCTCTTGCTGCTGCAAAAGCATATCAGATACATACTCCTCTTTGAGCATCTGGTTTTATGTGAGACTGGGAAATTGACCCAGACCACAGTCTTTGCAAGCAAGCTCCTTTCTTTCTTTTTTCTTTCTTTCTTTTTTTCTTTCTTTCTTTCTTTCTTTCTTTCTTTTTTTTTTTTTTGGTTTTTCGAGGTAGGGTCTCACCACTCTGGCCCAGGCTGACCTGAAATTAACTTTGTAGTCTCAGAGTGGCCTCAAACTCACAGCGATCCTCCTACCTCTGCCTCCCAAGTGCTGGGATTAAAGGCGTGCGCCACCACGCTCGGCATGCAAGCAAGTTCCTTTAACCACTGAGCCATCTCTCTAGCCCTGACTATTAAGAATATCAAGGTACACAGGTAAATAATCTTTAAAGTTGAAGTTTTCTAAGCTAATTAGTTGACATCTCGCCTTGTTTGCACCTCTCTGCTGGCCCTGCCTTAGCCCATGCTGCCAGCTTTGTGGCTCAATTCTGGCTGCAGGTTTGAGTCCTCAGTGTTGGCCCCTCTCAGGCTCCATATTTTGTCAGAATCTTAGCTAAGAATCATGCTGTTGGCGCCAAGAGTCTCATCTTATTGTTAGTCAGAGAAGGTGTGATAATACTGGTTGAAAAGACAGATTTTGATACAGGAGACAAAGTTTTGAATATTGACACCAAAGCTTGTTAGATTCGTGGCCTTTGATTCGTGGCCTTTGCAAGTCATTTATCTTCTTTGTGCGTCAGTTTCCTCACTATAAAATGGAAGTGTTTCCTGGCTCTGTTTTGAGCACTACATAAAACAACATATATAACTGCACCTGAAAGTGATTTGTAAGTATGGGGAGCCCGATCCTTCTTTCTATCTTTTTTTCTCTTTCCTAAAGAAAAACTTCTTTTTCAGCCAGTCATCGAATCACCTTCTCTTGGTAGGAGTATATATTCTAAAGGTTCCCTGAAGATATGTCACATTTAAATAAATTTCACAGTGGCTGATGCTACTTTGATGGGACATGCATTATAGGAGGACATAAAAATATGAATAAAAATAGAAGAAAGACTAGTTGGAAAGAAGAAGGGATTCAATGGAGGGGATATTTGCGAAGGAGGAAAAGGAGGATAAAAAAATTTTTAAAATTCAAATAATAACACATGAACAGAAGAGTGAAGGACTTTGTACAGATGCTTGTGTGTGTGTGTCATCATTTTTTTTCTTCCTTCCTTGCTCATATTTTCTCAGTAGGGGTAGGACATACACGGAATGGAGGAGGAACTGAACTGGTTTCCAGATTAACTTGAGTTGAAGTTGCTGAAATCAGTACAAATTTGCCAGTTGGCACAGTGCTGTCAACAGGAGCCCAGACAAGTTTTGAATTTTATTTTGGCAGCCCCTTTTTGGTTCCGCTTCATCTGTGAACTCTACTCTTACTACATACTCTTTTCCATTTCTGCTTCCAGAGAATCAGTTCATCATGCTGTTTGTGAAGGGGATTTAAATGATGTTTCTCAGAAGAACTTTCCCTTTGTGAAAAGGAGTGGGTTGCTGCAGGAGACAGGATCAGCATGCTTGGAAAGACCTCTCTGAGTCCTTTGTCTCTTACTGCTGTGTGGAATCCCTTCCTCCATTTGCTGGGGGAGCAGAGACTCAAGTAGTGGCCACAGTTCATTTCTGCTTTGCTAATTGCTCAAATTACCTGTTTGGTCTTTGTGGGCTTTTGGGTTTGCCACACCCCTCTACACTTAGCATTGCTTCTCCACCACTACCTCTCCTGGACACATCTTCCCTTTTCCTGCTCTGCCATCCACCCACACAGGTATCTTTTCTCAACAGAGTCCCGGAGCTCCAGTAAACACAAGAACTGGTCTTTAGAAAGAACTGAGCTTACCATGGCAAACCAATCATACTCCCAAACCACAGTTTCTTGTTTCTTTTGTGAAGTGAAAACTTTTATTTTTGGGCCTAAGACTATAATCAGAGTATTGCAGTGATAGTAGTAGTACTGAATCATTTGAAAAGCAGTGGAAATGATAAGGAGAGATTGGAATGAAAAGGCTAGAAAAAAATAAATTGGGTAAATTCTCATCAAAGAAAATGGATGCAGTTCTATTAATTTATTAAAAAATAGGCTTTAGGAAAAAAGTGTTTCTGGAGATAAAGACACCACGCTCAATTCTCAGAAGAAGTGTGACAATTTAAAATTTGGGTGCAACTAATAATACAGCTTCAAAATGTACAGGTAAACTGACAGAACTGTGAAGAAAAACACATCTATAATTATAGTGGGAGATTTTAAAAAGTATTTTATTTATTTGAGAGAGATAGACAGTAATATATATCTATATCTAAATCTATCTATCTATCTATCTATCTATCTATCTATCTATCTATCTATCTATCTATCTGGAGGGAGAATGGGTATGCCAGGGCCTCCAGCCACTGTAAACGAACTCCAGATGCATGTGCCACCTTGTGCATCTGGCTTTACATGGAAACTGGGAAACTGAACTTGGGTCATTAGGCTTTGCAGCAAAGCATCTTAACCTCCGAGCCATCTCTCCAGCTCCCATAGTGGAAGATTTTTTTTTAACATATGTCTTTTAAAAATTTTTGTTCTTACCACGAATGAATTTTCTACATCAGTTTTAAAACAACACAGTCTCTATTTACAACATTGGGACTGACCTCAAGATCCAGTGCTCATATACAGGCCACACAGAATGTTTCTTAATCACAGAAAAGTGAAAGTGCATTAATCACTTGGCATATCTATTCCACTCTTTTCTCTCGATTCTGAAGGAAATTCAACATGCAGTAGCAAAGCCCAGCCAGAGGGATTCCTCCCTAAATGAGTACACTGAGGAGACCAATGGTCCTCACGGCCACACCTCAAGCCCATGTGCACGTGTGACCAGCTTAAGGGCTGGAGAAGCTTCCGCAGTGAGAGCTGTAGTCTTGGTGAACTGTGGACTACCCAGTCCTCTGGGGTTTTTACCTGGGAAACATATGTGTCTTAATAATGTCACAGTAGATCACTCAGACAACACACTTTGATATCAAACTGTGTGTAATGTAATGAGTGCCATTACCATACAACATTAGATAGGAAAAAAAAAAAAAAAAACAACAAATGACTAACCAGAGTACAACTAATGAAATTAACTATAACATATGTTTGGGACCAAATTCAAGCCACTGAGCTCCAGGCTGCTTTAAGTTATGATTGGAGACATATCCACATATATGACCCTATATGTTTAAAGTAAATCTAACTACACAGGAAACAAAATTAATAAACATTTTCTAAGGGTCCTTACTTAAGTATATTACTATAAATATTAAATTGATTACATGACCAAGTTAGTCAAACAGTGCTTGTATTACAAAACAATATTAAAAAGATAACTTGTCACCAGGATTTTACCAACAACTTGTCTTGGCTTAATCCATCTTCCTGGCTTTTAAACACTTGGCCTTCCACTTTGGTGGCCATTGGATTAATTATCTGTACTTTGTTCTTTGTACAGTTGGAGGGATCCACCTAAAAATACTTACTCACCACCAACAACTATATGTCTGGTTCATCAGACTGCTTTTAAAAGAAAAAGAAGAGGGGATATGTGGAGATCAAGCTAATTGGTCAAAGGCTAATCTTTGCATAGGTTTAGCCTGGGGATGTAGAAGACTATGTGCCTTGGGTGGAGGATCTTGAAGGCAGGAGTTCACAGCTTCTCCAGAGATTTCCTGATGAAATGATCATGAACCCAACAACTTGGGAATGAGATCTGAACTGATAAGGCAAGCAACTCGTGGTCTATGAGGACATACCTGAGCCAATATACTCGTGAT
Source organism: Orientallactaga sibirica (assembly GCA_036365145.1). Lineage (NCBI taxonomy): Eukaryota > Metazoa > Chordata > Mammalia > Rodentia > Dipodidae > Orientallactaga > Orientallactaga sibirica. The sequence goes on along the minus strand of JAEOAD010000024.1, from coordinate 17,994,023 downwards.
TTGTCACATGTCAGTCATCACAAACATTCTTTCAATTTGGCTATATCTCCTCATAGTTTTCTATGGATTAATCTTAAATAAAAATTGTGAGTCCAGTCAGTATGGTAGTCTCTCTCCAGGGAACCCCCCTGACCCTCCTTTAAATCATATTTTGTGTGTTGTGTGTTCATTTCATGTTAATTCCAACACTGCTGGACAGTGGGTATACTTATCCTCATGGCACCCATGCCAGTACTTGCTGTCTGCACCCAATCATAAGCTAATTACAGCAAAGGAGAATGAGACTTTCTGGATTGCTTTCAACCAACACTGTTCAGGTCTTGGGGTCAGAGCCTATTTCCTACCCATGAATTCACTGGCACCATGTTAGCAAGGGATCAGGTGTTGATTTTATGTATATGGTATAATGCCTGTTTCAGACACGGATGACGGTGTGTCTGTCACCCAGCATGTCACAGAATTCGAGGGAAGAGATGTTTGTGGCTAAGAGATCGTTCACCTAAGGCAAGCATCACATGTGACAACTGGGTTAGAGAACCGAGAAAATGATGGCATCAGTTGTGAGTGAGCATCATTTTTGTGGAGTTGAAGGCAGAAATTAGGGGCAGAAAACCAGGTTAACGTTGAGTATTGTGCTTTAATTATGAAATGTTCTGGCAGGTTCATGTGTTTGAACACTTGGCCCCCAGACAGTAGTGCTGTTGTGGGAGGCTGCGGAACCTTTAAGAATGGGGATGGAAGTGGAGGTGAAGGTATAGCCCATCCCTAGATGTAGTTTAGTCTTTGTTTTCTGGTCCAGCAGTGATGCAAGAAGCTTGGCCATGCAATTCCACATCCTCCCCACCATGGCTGACTGAAATCATCTAAAGAAAGGAGCCAAAAGAAATTCTTCCTCCTTTAAGCTGCTTTTGTTAGGCATATTGTCACCAAAACAGAAAAGTAACTAATGCAGTGAACTTAAAATAAATGTGTGTGTGTGTGTGTGTGAGAGAGAGAGAGAGAGAGAGAGGTGGGGGAGATTGGGACAATAGCTTGATTGTTAAAGTGCTTAATCCCAGACATGGGGGGCTTGAGTCGGTGTCCCCAGCACCCAAAATACCAAGTTGGGGCATCTTGCGCCTGTTATCCCAGTGCTTAGGAGGTGGAGACAACTGGATCCCTCCAGTAAGCTGGCTAGCTAGACCAAGCAAATCAGCGAACCCTGAGTGCAGTGAGAGACCTTACCTCAGTAAATAAGATGGAGAACAATGGGGGAAGACACCCATGCAAACAGACACCATGCAAAAGAACACACATTCATCAGTCCACACGTGTGCACACACACACACACACACACACACACACACACACACGAAAGTCATGGCTGCAAAGATAAGAAAAGAAGGTGTGATGTGGGGCCTTCACCCTGTTGGTTTTGCCCCTCAGCCAGGACTGTGCCTGTGTGTTTTAGATATAAACCATAACCCCTTGTCTGATAACACTAGATCATTCTAATTACCTTGCTTTCCTTCTTCCTTCCTTCCTTTTTATTTTTTATTTTTTGTTTTTTCATGGTAGGGTCTCACTCTAGTCCAAGCTGACCTGGAATTCACTATGTAGTCTCAGGGTGGCCTCGAACTCACGGTGATCCTCCTACCTCTGCCTCCTGAGTGCTGGGATCAAAGGCGTGCACCACCCCGCCTGGCTTCATTCTGGTTACTGTTATTTGACCATTCTTAGTTCCAACATTTCCTTTATGGGAAGCGGCAATGAGAACTATAAACAGTTTTCATTTGTAGATATGTAACTGTGAATCCATGCTGTTGTTGAATTTAAAATGAGTCATTTTTCATTCTGAAAATGATACTTATTCATCTAAAATACACAAAAGTGGGAAGATTCAAAAGAGTAGTAGAAATTACACATGCTCTTATCTATAGCTATATAGGCATCATATTGATGGTTTTTCTTTTAACTCTTCCCTGATCCACTTGTATATTTGTTTTGTGTAGTGAGATATTCTGTTTGTAATCTGTTTTTTTTTCTGTCAATATTATATGAGTTTCTCATCTGCCAAAATGTTCTTGTTGAATAGATTTCTTTGACTGAAATATATACCATTGTATGAATAGGTCATTTAACATACTTCACTTGCTGAACTTTATATTGTTTCTAATTTTTTGTGGTAATTGTATTTGTCTATGACTTATTATCTCGAGATAGGTTTGTAGCAGTGGCACAAATGGATCAAAGACTATAAAAAAATTTTAAGGCTTTTGGCAGAGTAGCACTTGGATCAAAAGTGAGTGTTCTGATATAAGTCTTAGTTTCCTAATCTGTAAAATATGTATCCTACTATCTACCTCTTAGGGTTGTGCATAGATTCAATAAAGTAAATCACGTAGAACTTTAAGCACAGTGTCTAATGTAATAAACATGAGCTATTTCTCATCAATTTATAGAAGCAAGTTCTATTTCAGTTTTAATCCCATGTATAAAGTTTATCAAAAAGATTTAAATTTTTAGGGCTGGAGAGATGGCTTAGCTAGCAGTTAAGGCGTTTGCCTGCAAAGCCAAAAGATCCTGGTCTGATTCTCCAGGACCCATGTAGGCCAGATGCACAAAGTGGTGCATGCATCTGGAATTTGTTTGCAGTGGCTGGAGGCCCTGGTGCACCCATTTTCTCTCTCTCTCAAATAAATAAAGAAATAATATATTTTAAAAAAGCTTTAAAAATTTAATTTTTAGTGAAATTATTTTTAAGTTGATAAAAATTGCATGTACTTAAAAATCTCGTCTCTAAGTGACTTTCAATTGTACAATGTGTTGTTATTAGTTATATTCACTGTGCTGTACAAATAGATCTCTAGAATTTATTCCTCCAATATAATAAAATTTTATTTTATTTTTGTCTTAAAAGTTAGAGAGAGAGAGAGAGAGAGAGAGGGAGAGAGAGAAAGAGAGAGAGAGTATGTGCATGACAGGACCTGTAGCCACTACAAATAAACATCAGATGCATGTGCCACTTTGTGTATCTGGCTTTACATGTGTACTGGGGAATCAAACCTGGGCCATCAAGCTTTGAAAACAAGTGTCTTAAACCACCGAGCCATCTCTCCAGCCCCTAGTAAAATTTTATATGCTTTAACTAACATTTTTGTCAACCAATCCTTTAATGTCCCTCGTAACCTCCATTCTCTTCTCAACTTCTATAAATTCAACTATTTTAGTTTCTACATGAAATTTGTCTTTTTGTGCCTGGCTTATGGCAATTGGCAATTAACATGATATCCTTCATGTTTATATGTGTTATTGAAAGTGACTTTTTTTGTTTTGTTTTGTTTTTCGAGGTAGGGTCTCACTGTAGCCCAGGCTGACCTGTAATTTACTATGTAGTCTCACGGCATTCCTCCTACTTCTGCCTCCGGAGTGCTGGGATAAAGGCATGCACCACCACGCCTGGCTTGTAAGTGACACTTTTTAAATAGTATTCTAGAGTATATATAGACTACAGTTTGTCTATATAGACAAACTGTAGTCTATATATAGACTATATATAGACTTCTATATATATCCTATATATATAGTCTATATATAGTCTATATATAGACTTCTTTGAGAAAGTTGACTATAACACACAGTGTAGGAGAGAAGTGTTCTTAAATTCAAGGCCAGTAAACCATCAGTCTTTAGGTTTTTTCCCCTCAGTATAAACAAACATTTCAAGTTTGGTCACAGACTATTATCTAGAGAACATTTATTTTGCTCTTTACTGGATGTCTCACTGTAGAATCTCTTACATTTGATGAAAGCATTCGAAGTGATGTGAGTGGTATTTAAACTATTTATTCCTCAAAGGGGTTTCCCTACTTCCAACCTGATTTAGTCTCTGTTTGATATTAAGCCACTAGGACTAAACAGAGCTATGAATTGGCTTTGAGGAGAAATAATGCTTAGATCTATAAAAAGCCGTGGTTCCCAAATGTAACTTGTAGGCCTTCTATAATCTCTCAGAACAGATAATACAACTTATTTTTTAATCTCTTTTTAAAACCTTTTATTTATTTTTATTTATTAGAGAGAGAGAGAAAGAGGCAGATAGAGAGAGAATTGGCATGTCAGGGCCTTCAGCTGCTGCAGATGAGCTCCAGATGCATGCTCCACCTTGTGCATCTGGCTTACTTGAGTCCTGGGTAATTGAACCTGGGTCCTTTGGCTTTGCAGGCAAGCACTTTAACTGCTAAGCCAGCTCTCTAGCCCAGAATACAACTTCTTATAACTTCTACTGAATGCCAAAGGATTTCCCGTAAATTTTTCCTAGTAAACTGACCTAGAGCTCTGAGAGAGTCTATTTGTTGCTCTCTACCTTCCAGCCCATGAACCTTTACTGGTTTGTGGATATGCTTTTGTGCGGCAGTCATGGACCCTAGAGTTCGAACTTGCATACTAATGTGTCTAGGCTTTGGAATACCTTTGGAGGGATGAAAGGGAAACAGAGCCATCTCAGTTCAATTTTTGGCATTTTTATGTATCAGAAATAGCCTCTATTAATTTGTTAGTTACTAAATAAACACACATTATTCTTTCAGATACAGCATTACTTTTCTTTTAAGAAAAAAGCAGAGTTCAAACAAAGTGGTTGCTTATTATTTGATTCATTTCTTAGGACTTTATTTTCTGTACTTCTATAAAAGATTTTGCAGTAACCTGCTGGAATTGCCTCAACACAGACAACTGTTAAATTTCGACACATTTTGTGAACTGGTTGAGGACATACTGGCAGCTTGAATTATCCACAATGAGGGAATTTATGCCATGGAAATAAATCAGTAAACACTGTAAATCAGATCTTCTCACCATCCCCAACCTCCTCCCAAGAGCTGGTTGGTAAGCATTTATCAGCAGGCTACTGCTTTTCAGACATTTTCTAAAGACACTAGAAATTTTAACCGATCAGACTAAAAGTTCAATAGACTATATTTGATGTAGAATAAAAGGTTAGGTACCAGGTATTGCTTATTCTACCAGCAGTTGTCTGTAAAATGCTATCATTTACTCAAAAATAGTCATTTAAAACATGACAGACAAATTGAATGTGGGGAGAAAGGAAATCACAAATAGAAGGCACACATTACAGTCAATGTAGAAAAATAGATAAGAGATAAGAAAATAGAAAACCAAAGTGGAAAAAAGTTCTTGAAGAATGAAAGGCAGAAAGAAGGTTCTGCTAAGCAAAACTGACACGAAAATTGAATTTGGTCTGCACAGAGAGGTTAAAAACGGCATCAACATGAAACCATTTTGAAAATGGTCAAGAGTGCCAACTTGGTGAAGTAAAGTCTTCCATCCAAGGTGACATTTCATGGATATAAATGGCACTAAAATCAGCAGCCTACAGAAACCAGCATGTCTTGTCCTGGGTAGTTTGGAACACATGTGGGCTAGAGCATTGTGGGTAGGTGACCATGCTGTCTAGTCACCAAACTAGACCTTCCAGGGAGGGAAAGGGAGCACAGTTAATTGTGTCTGGATAGCAGCGTAAACTGGAGCAGGTGGAGACAAGCTGGTATCTATGTACATGTGAACTAGAGACTGCGATACCACTGGACACTCTGTTTTTAGTGCAGTATGTTAAGTAACACAATGAAAAGCATGAAATAAACGTTCCTGGAGACTATAATCATTTATGTGGTAGATGTTTACCCATTACGAGAAGGCTACAAAAGAAAAAGAAGGGCTGGAGAGATGGCTTAGTGGTTAAGACACCTGCCTGCCAAGCCTGAGAACACCTGATCAATCTCCAGGTCCCATGTTTACCCAGACACAAAAGTGAGGCAAGGGCGCAATGCCACACTTGAACACAAGGGGGTGCACGAGTCTGGAATTCGTTCATAGCGGCTGAGAGGCTGCTGGCGCGCCCACTTTCTCTCTCTGCCTCTTCCACTCTGTCTCTGTCTCGATCTCAAAAATATTTAAAAAATTGAGTAAAGAAAACAAAAAGAAAGGTAGGGCTCAAATAATCCAGTAAAATGTCTCTTCCTTTCTGACCTTGAAGGGGTCCTGGGATAACTGTTCTTATAATTGTCAACAAAATAAATCCTAGGCTTGGAAGCTCTCCCACCTTTGATTACATAACGTGTCCTCTTCTTCCATTCTCTGCAATGGGTCTCACCTGCTTTCTTTGGGCTGCCTAAGTGGGCAGTCTTCCCAAAGGTGCTTCCTCAAAGTTAAGAATTATTAGGACTGCTTGGGAACATGACTGCCTTTGAGCGAAGGGCTTCTGAGCTTTGTGGGGGAAGTTTGTGGTTTTGCCCTCCTTAAAGTTGCCATTCCAGAGGGCTGGAGAGATGGCTCAGTGGTTCAGGTGCTTGCCTGCAAAACCTTAATGACCTGAGTATGATTTCCCGGTACCCATGTTAATCCAATTGCAAAAAGTGCCACATGTATCTGAAGTTTGTTTGCAATGGCTGGAGGCCCTGGCACACCCATTCTCTCTCTTCCTCTCTCTGTGTCTCTCTGCTTGCCAATAAATAAATAAAAATATTACATTTAACAAAAAAGAGCTGCCATCCTTTGTCTTAACTGTATGATTTAGTCAGCTTTCAAAAAAATCTTTTCTCAGGGTATTGCATAGGATTTCTCTAGAAAAATCACCCATTTTCTGAGTTTCAGGCTTCTTAGTAAAGGATTGTTGAATTTTGCACAACAAATTGTGTCTTCACATCCAGGCATACCTTTCTCATGATGCGATGCTTTGGCCTTGAAAGGCGATTTCATGCTCTTGTGCCCTGGCCAGGGTATTCATTTCATTTTCTAGGATATCAAACAGCTTCTTTAAAAATATAACATCTAGGCTGGGGCTGTAGTTCAGATGGAATTGTGCTCACTTAGCATGAAAACAGCCCTGAGTTTCCTCTTCAGCACAGCATAAAATACATATCATGGTGCATCATGGAGGCAGGATGATCAGAAGTTCAAGTCATTCTCGGCTACATAGTGAGTTCTAGATTGGTCTGGGCTAGCGACTCAAAAAAAAAAAAAAGTAATATCTGGTACAATGGACTCAAACATCCTTTTCCTAGAAATCCTAAAGTCATCTTTCTATGTGGAGGTGTCTGGTGAGACTGTGTTCCTATACCCTTCACCCTGAGCATCACAGTTTGCATGCCACACTGGTTCTGTCCCACAGACCTTTCTGTAGTGAGGGAAATGTCCTATACCCATACTATCAAATATAAAAGACATTTGCCAAACGTAGCTATTGACACTTGAAATGTGGCCAATACAACCAAAACTAAAATTCTAATTTAAAGTCCATTTGAATACAATTGACCACAGATATCAAGTGGCCACTACATTGGATGGTGTAGCTCAGTATTAATCCAGTTGCTAAAATTCTATGTATTCAGTGATGCTCTTGCCACAGTCTAGTTCAGTGATATTCCCTGAGCTCACACTCATCACACTGGCCAGAGCCTCACTCTAAGTTTTGCATGGCATCAAGGACCTGAATTCAAGAGTGACTAGGAAGTCTGTGGTGTAGCTGGGCATCATGGCACAAGTTGGACTCCTGAGCAAAACCTTTGCTCTCAGGCTGGAGAGATAGTTTAGTGGTTAAGGCACCTGCCTGCCAAGCCTAAGAATGCCTATTGGATCCTCCAGGTCCCACATTTAGCCAGACGCAAAAGTGATGCAAGGGTGCAATGCTGCACTTGCTCACAAAGGGGTGCCCATGTCTGGAGTTCGTTCACAGTGGCTGAGAGGGTGCTGGTGTGCCCATTCTCTCTCTCAAATAAAAACAAAAAACCAACCAACCAAACAAACAAAAAAACCCCTTGCTCTCCAATCTAAGAGTGTAAGAATAAATAAGGATGCCCTGAAATACAATGAATACTGAATACTGTAAATACAGTGTAGTTATCATTTGTATCAGCTCTATGAGTTCTGCCAGTATCTTTGCTCCAATTCCTATTTTCATGCTTTTTAATTTAAATATATTTTATTTATTTGAGAGAGAGAAAGAGGGAGGCAGAGAGAGAGAGAGAGAGAGAGAGAGAGAAAAGAAAATGGGCATGCCAGGGCCTCTAGCCACTGCAAACGAACTCCAGATGCATGTGCCACCTTGTGCATCTGTCTTACGTGGGTCCTGGAGAGTCCAACCAGGATGTTATGGCTTTTCAGGCAAACGCCTTAACCACGAAGCCATCTTTCCAGGCCCCCATTCATTCTTATTGTAATCTACAGTGCTCCCAAGTCATCCCTAGAGTGACTGATTATGATTAGATGTCAGAAGAGGTCTGGGCTACTGCTATTGAAGGTGTTGATTGCTTCCTCTAGAACTGTGGGCTCAGAGCTCCTGTGCTGGTCATCACCTTGTGGCTTCTCTGTCCCTTTATTGCCAGTACTATTTTTCTTCTTTTGTAGATGTATCATCAAGCACTCACAGCAACTTCCAAGGAAAGTTTTTTTTTTTTTTAACTGTTTTCCACAGTCTCATATGGCCATGCTTGACATTCCTAATTGCAGTTCATTATTTCAGAGATGGGTCCCAAGCACAGCCAATTCACAGACTGCTCAAAGGCTGACACCATATGGCCCGAAAAGATGAGCAGTGCCAACCCAATTGTCTCTCACAGTCATATGATCTGTGAGTTATCATGACACGAATGAGGCGGACCACGGATGGGAGCTGAAGCCCAGTGATTTCTTAAAGAAAAGCCACCCAGCACTGTCTTCCTCAAAGTTATGATGAAACAGAGAGGAGGAAGATGAAAAAAGCAGAAGCTGTGACTAAGCAGGAGACACAACGCAATGGACAAACAGGAGCATGTGAGGAGTCACTCTCTAGCCGCTGGGGAATGGCAGAACCAAAGCGAAGAGCAGAATCGCGTTGATGCAAAAGCCCTAGGCTGGGCGATACAAAGGCCTGCTGTTGAAGGCCAAATTTGGTAATGCGAATCTGAGTGACTCTGGTCCCCATGAGCCAGACTCGGGCTTTCCTCTTCTGTGGGAGGCCAGGCTTCTGGCTTTCCCAGGGTTTCCTAGTTTAGAACTGTTAAGAGTTTCCAACTCTGTATTTTATAAACACAATAGGGTTATGTACTTGTAAGTATTCTAATCTTTTAATTTTGTTTATTTTAAAAAATATTTTATTTTTATTTATTTATTAGAGAGAGAGAGAGATACAGAAATAGGCAGGTAGAGAGAGAGAGAGACAGAGAGAGAGAGAGAGAGAGAATGGGCACACCAGGGCCTCCAGCCACTGCAAACGAACTCCAGATACGTGCACGTCCTTGTGCATAAGAAGATTGAAATTTAAAAGAATTGAAATTTTGACATGTAGGTGTAAGTTGATGTTGTAGGTAGCTTCTTATTTAGTTTTGGAAATATTTTTGTTTATTTATTTGTGAGATTGTATATATATATATATATATATATATATATATATATATATATATAGAGAGAGAGAGAGAGAGAGAGAGAGAGAGAGATAAAGGGGTATGCTAGGGCCTCTTGCCACTGCAAACAAGCTCAGGATCCATGTGGCACTTTGCGCATTTGGCTTCACTTGGGTACTGGGGAATTGAACCCAGGCTATCAGGCTTTGCAAGCAAGTGATTTTAACCACTGAGCTGTCTCTCCAGCCCATATAACTTTTTATTCTTTTGAAAAAAGGGTCTCACTCTAGCTTAGTCTAGCCTAATACTGCAATCCTCTTCCCTTTATTTCTTGAGTGCTGAGATTACAGGCATGTGCCATCACACCTAGCTCTAGACAGGCATTTGACCAAATAATTGGACGCAAATTGACACATAAAATTAACTATCACATAATCTTTACCACAAGTTTCCTGTTGCTGAAGGAAACTCTCTTCTCTTTATTATTGAAATTTATAAGTAAGAAGGAGGTGAACCCAGCAATCTGACTCAAACTTCCCTTTTTTTTTTTCAGTGCTAAGACTAGAACATAGGGCCTCATACACACCAGGCAAGCATTGTTGCCACTGAGCCACAAGCTCAGTCCAAAATTTGCTTTTTTTTTTTTTTTAAAACCACTAAGAGCTTTATTCAAGAAGATGTATGGGGGGATCTCTTAGATGATAGGTGTGGTATTACATTCTGGGGAAACAGAGTAGATAATTAAAATATACATATTTTATATATGTTACAATATACAATAATAAGCTGCGTGTGGTAGCTCACACTTTTAATTCCATCACTAAGGAAGCAGAGGTAGGAGGATCCCTGTGAGTTCAAGACCAGCCCGAGAGGTCCAGGTTAGCCTTGGCTGGAGTAAGGCCCCCTACCTCCAAAGACCAAAAAAACAAAAACAATATATATATATATAATAGAATTCAATGTGATGAATATGTTATATACATTACATTTTAAGTAAAATATAGTCAATATGTATTAAATAAAATAAAATTACAGATCATCTAAAATATAAAATCATTAAAATTAAACTGATACCAAATGGAAGCAGAAGGCACAATGGAGAGGGCACCTTCTGTGGTGGCAGGTGGGTTTACAAGGACTTCCAGGAGGCAACCCTGAGCATCAGATCTGATGATGCATCTGCGTTCATGAAGCAGGAGTAGAGGATTGTCTAAGGAAGAGCGCAGGGTGAAGAGGGGGTTCAGGTCCGCGGGAGCCAAAGCCCAGGAGGACAGACACGTGTTTGAGTTAGCCTGAAGTTTCTGTTTCTGTTCCTCCAAGGCAGTGACATATATTTCCTCTTTCTCTCTCTTTCCCTCCCTTCTTCTCTCTCCCTCCCTTACTTCCCCTTCCCTTCTTGCTTACCCGGTTTCATGTTCTTCCACCTCCCCTGCACTCCTGGCCACTTAGCTGAAGTCATATAGTCTATATTCTTCATTAAAGTTAGCAAATAAATAAATGAATAAGCAGAAATCCATTATTTATCTTGATAACTTCTCCCATAATTCTACTTGCTGCCACGGAAGCCCAAAACAACTGACTTCACAGGTCTTACCTGGTATAATTCCTATTCTTTCATATAATTTTTGTTTGCTGCTGGTATTTTCAATTATTCATGCTGCCCCTTTCCTTTCCTCTTTCTGCATGGATAATCAGGCCTGGTTGTGACTAGGAGCGCGGCAGGTAGGCAGAGGAAGAGCGTGAACACTGCATTGAAACTTAGGCCCAGGAGGTGGATCTGCAGCTGTCCACGGGGGAACAGCTGCCACACACAGCCCCTGCTGGCAGCAGGTAATTAGGAAGGAGGAACCTTGGAGTTCAGTCTAGGCAGAATCAACTGGCCATCTGGAGGGCCAAAACACGAGTCGTGATGAATATTGCAAAAATAAAAATAAAAAAACTAAAAAACCCCCAAAAAACCCACCACACACAAAAAAATACAGTGTGCACATACACATGGGTGTGGCATGGCAAGTAAGATTTTAGAAGTATTTTACTTCAGGAATGCTTTTTCCAATAAGCATTAATGCAGAACAGTGGCATGAATAAATAGTTACAAAAATCCTTGGTCTTTGAATCTTAGGAACTGAGGAATTGCTTTAATTCAATGTCGTGCTTAGAAGCGATCTATTAAAAATATGGAAAGTTTTGGTCCCATATCCCAATAACCTAATAACCAAATGTCACATAAACAAATCTTTGTCTCTGTCTCTTTCTGTCTGTTGGAAACATGATAAAAATAACTAGTAATAATGCATGCCACTGCCATCATATAATGAACAGTGGTTCATAGGAGATTGAAAATATTATATTAATATTCTTTAGGTTCTAAGCTTGACATGATTACTGAGGATTAAACAAAATTTCCTTTGCTTTTTTTCTGAGCTCCAATTTCTTCATCAGTAACCTGAAGGGCCAAAGTAACTATCTTTCTACTTAATAAAATGTGATTATCAAAGGAATTCAGTTATATCAAATTTAAAAGTATAAAGTGTTATACCCATACCAGGAATATAGCAATCATTGATTGACTCATTCAGTTTATATCTGTGGAGCCCCCATGATTTGCTATGGCATATGCTATTTGTGGGCATTGATGACAGTGACAAATGAAGTCCTTGTTTCTTGGACCCCTTTGGAGGAAGTTGAAGGCAGTTGGAAGATTCTTGTGAGTTTTTCTATCACCTGTTAGTGAATATATGATTGCAAGAATATAGAGAATGGAAGGTAATAATATCTTCTGGGACTGAGTCACAAGCAGGCTATAACAATTACGTGAGGTTATTGTTCTAAAATAGAAGAAGTGCTCTTCAGCTATAACTCTATGAACTATCCTCCAGGAGAGAGAAGAAATGAAAGATTGTATCATGGAATTGTCTCTAAATTAGAGAGGGACAGTGGTAAAGGAGTAAAAGAAAAGGTTTGCAAATGACGGGAGGGAGGAAGTAGCTAAGGGAGAAGTGACACATAGGAAATGTAAGTAGTCACACCAGAAATATTTTCATCTTTTACCTGGTTTGATATGCTAGATGCTTAGGCCATATTGCAGCAATATTTTCTGTAAGTTCTAAGTTAAAAGATGTGTTAAAAAAATCTCTTTGGTTCTTTCTTTCTTTTTTTTTTTTAAAGGTATGGTCTCTCTGTAGCCCAGGCTGATCTTGAATTCACTGTGTAGTCAGTCTCAGGCTGGCCTCAAACTCACAACATCCTCCTACTTCTGCCTCCCAAGTGCTGCGATTAAAGGCATGTGTCACCATACCGGCTCTTTGATCCTGGTATTTGTATTCAAAATCTAAATTTTAGTCGTAGTTGAAAGTCAATTCTTCTCCTTAAGACATGCTTTTTATCCTTAATAAATGCTGGACTGTTTTATAAAAGCAGCCTGCTTCTGAAGGGTAACTATTTTAGGGTAGGAGAGGGACCAGCAAGAAGGGGGAGGGAGACACTGGAGAATAATGTGTGGTTAACTATGAGCGAGGTACAATGATACACACACGCACAAACGTTAGATAATGAAATCCATTGTTTTGTGCACTAGCTACCAATAACGAAAAGAAGGGGATTAGTTAAATAAATTATGAAACATCCAGAAAATAAAATGTGATGAACCTTTGAAACAAACAAGCAAACCACTCCTCAACTCCAGCCTGCATGAACACTTTATCCTGAGCTATCTCTCCAGTGATTTCAGTGATAAAGGCCTTTGCTTTGGACTCAGAGAAAGGGGGATGTCCAGTTGTGCTTGGAGCAAAGTTATGGCTAAAATCTGACACCCAGGCTCCACATCGCTACAGAAGGGCCCTTGCCAATTGATATAACCATCCCAATGGTTTGGTTGAAGGAAGCCAGGCAAGTGTAAAGGCTTCTTCCATGTAAGAACACAGGTGAGATAGGGACACTAGGACATGCTAAGACTGTTTCCAAATGGAGTATGAACTCTTTCTTCTGGATTTTTATGATTCTCTTAGTCCGATTTTTGGTTGAAAATTGAATCTTGTTCTGAGACTAAAAAAGTATCTTATTACTTTCTGGACAATATATAGCATGTTTAAAGGCAAAATTATTTGATTAGTTTTTACTTTGACATGTGTAGAAGCTTTCATTTTTAATCAACACTGTAAATTAGTATGACATTGAATTTGGAGCTTTTTATAAAAAAGACTTGTTTGTGAGTTGTTTCACTGGTAATTCTCTCTCATTTCTCTTTTGGTTTCCAGTACTGTATAGTCTTTTTCTTCTTTAAATTCTAATTTAAATTCTAATTATTTTTTACTTTGACTCATGAACCTCAAAAAAAATTGGTGAAATAAAGCCACTGATATTTAGGGCATGTTTTAATGATTTTTCTTCTGGTATGACTAATTTCAAAGGCAAAAATGTCAAGTCATCTTCTCACTTTCTAAGTGTGCATCATATTAGATCCAAGTTTCCCAAAACAGAAAGAATTTCTACTTAGAGCAGAATCTTGGAGGGACAGAGACAACTGGACCCAAGAAACTGTAAGGGTTGATTATCTGCAGGGCAGCAGCTTATCTTAAATTTATGCTGCAGCCAAGAATAAAGGTAGATAAAACATTCTGAGATTTTTTACCTTAGGGAGGAAAGGGACAAATGATAGCTTCTTGATCTTTGTCACTTCTTACATATCTCACCAGAAAAGGATTTTCCTGGTCCAATTATCACTACTAAATTTATCTCAAGAGGGACTGCTATTTAATCAAATCATGGCAAGATTATACTCTGGCGTTCTAGAGAGAAAAGTTATTCAGCATGATAGGTTTTATTATTTTCTTTTGAGTAATTGCAGGGAAAGTTCACAAAATATTTTGGTCAGGAAGTGCTCTGTTAAGACAGAAAGGTTACAGGAACCTGTGATGGCTTAGCTATTTCCATGTCAAATTGACCAGTCATCAACTGTTACTTATTCCAGAGAAGGAAACAGGACAAATACACTTTACTTATGATCAGCATTCTCAGGTTGAAACTAAAAATGTATCTCTTACTGAAAAACTTAAAAACAGCTAATTAATCCCTGAAACATGAGTGAGGAAGTATAATACCTTTTCTGGTCATAAACTGTTCTTCAGTGTGTCTTCTGCTAAAAATATACAAACCCATTTGTTGAAACCTTTTGGTCTGAACTTTTCTTCCCTACCACTTTTTGAAGCTGACATTAAAAAGTACTCTTTCTTGGGGCTGGAGAGATGGCTTAGCCATTAAGGTGCTTCCTGTGAAGCCTAAGGACCCAGGTTCAATTCCCCAGTACCCAATAAGCCAGATGCACATGGTGGCATATGCATTTGGAGTTCATTTGCAGTTGCTAGAGGGCCTGGCATACCCATTCTCTCTCAAATAAATAAATAAGATAAATAAAAGTATATTTTGTATTTTTTTGTTTTTTCAAGGTACAGTTTTACTCTAGTCCAGGTTGACCTGGAATTCGCTATGTAGTCTCAGGCTGGCCATGAACTCATGGCAGTCCTCCTACCTCTGCCTCCCAAGGGCTGGAATTAAAGACATGTGCCACCACACCTGGTTTTACATATATACATATATATATTTGAGTGACACAGAGAGAAAGAGGAAGAGACAGAGAGAGAATGGGTGTGCCAGCGTCTTTTCAGGCTCTGGGAATGAACTCCAGTCATGTGCACTCCCTTGTGTGCATGTGCAACATTGGGTGCGAGCATCACTTTTGTGTCTGGCTAAACGTGGGACCTGGAGATTTGAACAAGCATTCTTAGGCTTCGCAGGTAGGCGCCTTAACCGCTAAGCCATCTCTCCAGCCCTAAAATATATTTTCTAAAGTACTCATTCTTCTTCAAAATTTCAATATGAGAAAAATATTTGGTATAATTTTATGTTCAGAAATAAACTTGTTTGTAGCATCTGTGTTACTTGAGGACTTGGGAGAGTAAAATAAGTTCTTCATGTGTGCTTCCCTGTCTCCATTGTCTTTCATAATGTGTACTTATAATTTAAAACTGAAACTCATTTCAAACATCAGTACCAAAAGCTGACTTTGTGAGGATTTCAGAGGCCTCAGTTATTAAATTATTGCATAATTTAGACTATCTTGTGTATGACATATGAAAGCAGGATAAATAGAATGAAGTTTTCAATTTGAAAAGAATGATAAACCTAATCACATGTTTATTTGTATTATAAATCAACAATCATTGTATATGTTTATAGGGCAAAAAGTGATGGGAAAATTTATGGACCCAATGGGTATAGCAGTTTGTTGGGACAAAACACCTGATCAAAAGCAGCTTTGGAAGGAAAGTGTTTATTTCTGCTTACAATTTCCAGGGGAAGTTTCATCATGGCTGGGCAAGCATGGGAAGAGTAGGAAGCTAGCTCACAGAGTCATATAGCAGCAGTAGGATGCAAGCAGCAACGAGCTCACTAAGGAAGGCTGGGTCACATCTCTGTATCACCTAGAACAAAGTAGTCTGTCCATTGGGCGTGGGGCTGTATTATATTCCCGCAAAGTCTACCCCCAGAGAAACACCTCTTCCAGCAAGGCTTCCTCTCCCAATGATTTCACAACTTGCCAAATCGTCACCAGTTGGCAACCAAGTATTCAAAACACATGAAGCTACGGGGAGACATTTTACATTCAAATTTAAACTGTTGGTGATTTGCAGTGTACAATATACTATTATTAGCTAAACTATATTCATCACACATCATGCAATATATATATATATATATATATATATATATATATATATATATATGATTTATTTATTTATTTATTTGACAGAGAGAGAGGCAGAGATAGAAGGAGAGAGAGAGAAAGAGTGAATATGGGCATGCCAGGGCCTCTAGCCACTGCAAATGAACTCCAGATGCATGCGCCATCTTGTGCATCTGGCTTACGTAGGTCCTGGGGAATTGAACGTAGGTCCTTTGGCTTTACAGGCAAATGCCTTAACCACTAAGAAATCCCTCCAGCCCATAATAGATATATATTTTTAAAAAGCCTACAAACTTACTCCTCCTTTGTAAATGAGGTTTGTACCCTTTGGTTGTCACCTCCCCACATCTCCTCTGGCAGCCTGTTTCTACAAGTTGATTTCACAAGTTCTACATGTAAGTGAAAACATGCACTGTTTGCTGGTGTTTTTCTGGTTTGTTTTACTTGGCATGATGTTTTCCAATTCTATGCAGGCCATCACAAATTTCTTTTGGATATTGTCTTTTTCTGTACCAACCACAAAATTAAGAGTGGATTCTGCATTAAAATAGCAAACATTTTAAAAAATAGTCAAAAGTTGTTTCTTCTGAAGAATCCTGGTCCTCCAAGGTCTATTAGTGGATTTCCATAGCAGATTAGTAGATGGTGACCACTGGGGATTTAGAAAATGCTAGCTATAGTTAGTTTCCTGTATTCTGAGTTGGGCATTGCATATTATTGTATAGGGTTTTAGGATGCTAGGGCTTACGGGAGGTGGGATATGTTCCAAGAAATAAATGCACAAGATGAGTGAAATTTCATTTTGTAGAAGAAAGTGTATACCAATGGACCAATACTTTTTCTTAATTTATATATTTTTGATCATTTTAGACATGTCTAAATGGATTTTAATCATATTAACCTCCATGATCCTCTCTTATTTGTTTGAACTGCATTGTTGACTTCTAAGTTAATTTAGTACATGAGTTGATAATTAGGAAAAAAAATAGGTTGTGTGGCGAAGGCTTTTACTTTAATCAAAACCATAAAGGGAGCTGGAGAGATGGCTTAATGGTTAAGGCACTTGCCTGCAAAGCCAAAGGACCCAGGTTCGATTCTCTAGGACCCACGTAAGCCAGATGCACTAGGTGGCACATGCATCTGGAGATGGTTCGCAGTGGCTGGAAGCCCTGGTACTCCCATTCTCTCTGCCTTTCTTTCTGCCTCTTTCTCTCTCAAACAAACAAACCAAACCATAAAAGAATTTCACCCCTTGGATCTTGCAGTAAGGTCCCCAAAGGAACAGGATATTGGTTCCTCAGTCTCATCAAGGAGGACGAGTGGGACTTGACCTTTTGCTTTTACGTGCCTCTGTTCATTGGCGATGTTTGATGTCAGATGTTCCATGTTTCAGAGACATCTCGGGCTTTGGCATATTGGAATGGAATGCCTTTTCAAGGAAATTGATGAGTGGACGCGCTCTACTGCGGATGCCTCAAGTGACTGGCATCTCCATGCACCATTCACATTGACTAAAGCATCCTGTAAGTTTGTTGGGGTTCCTAGCCACTATCTTATGGTCATTCTCTTTCCTTTTCCACCATTTTCCTGTTGGTTATCGGACTGAAGAATTTTAACAATCTGGAAATAGCATTCTAATCTAATGAAATCAATCTGCCAGAGGGATTTTTCTTCCATTTTAAGTTTTAATAGTTATCCCCTGAGTTCTCTGTCTCGCTGTGCTAAAGGCAATTATAGGATGCATGCTATTTCATTAGTGTTGAAATATATATCTCTGAAAACTCGAGCCGTGGTACCATATGGCCTGACTGGTACTGTTACTAGAAAGGAATTATGTTTCATAGATTTACTTGGTGGAATAAAACTTGAAGTAAGTATTTATCTTTCTTTTCTAAATTGTGAAACTGGACTAGTTAAGGATAATTCCAGTTTCTGCTTTCTGTCCTACCTCATCTTAAGTGAGCCAATGCTTCTGCCATTTCCTCCTCTTCCTAGTCCTCCTCCTCCTTCTTTTTTTTTTTCTTCTTCTTCTTTTTTTTTTTTTTTTTTTTTTTTTGATTTTTCAAGGTAGGGTTTCACTCTAGTCCAGGCTGACCTGGAATTCACTATAGTCTCAGGGTGGCCTTGAACCCAAGGTGATCCTCCTACCTCTGCCTCCCAAGTGCTGGGATTAAAGACATGTGCCACCATACCCGGCCTCCTCCTTCTTAACATTGTCTTGCTATGTAGCTCAAGCTGGCCTTGGATCTCTCATTCCTCCTTCCTTACTCAGTCTCCAGAGTGCTGGGATGACAGGCATGTGCCTCCATGCCTGATGGCTCTCACCATTTCAAGTGGTTCCACTTTTTGTGCCTTCAGTTCATTCCTTATATAGACCTTCAGGCTGTGCCATACCCTGGGTATATTTGACCCCTGCATCAATGGTACCAACATCTTTGTCGGTCTTTGACTCGCTTATACCCCTGCCACCAAAACTCTCTTCATCTATTTCCATGGTCATCTTCTGCACTGTCCTTAACCCAGATCTTGATGGCTCAAATTAGATTCACAAGTTACTTCTCTGTATCCTTGTACATGTATGTTTGCCTTGGACTTCACTGGCTCTCCAGACCTTGGGAATTTCATTTTCTCCTTGTTTCTCACCTGGTTTCTTTCTTTTTATTTTTTTCTATTTATTTATTTATTTATTTATTTATTTATTTATTTATTTATTTATTTATTTATTTGTGACAGACAGACAGACAGACAGAGAAAGAGGCAGAGAGAGAGAGAGAGAGAGAGAGAGAGAGAGAGAGAGAGAGAGAGAGAATGGGCACAGCAGGGTCTCCAGCCACTGCAAACGAACTCCAGATGCATGTGCATCTGGCTTACATGAGTACTGGGGAATCAAGCCTCGAACTGGGGTCCTTAGGCTTCACAAGCAAGTGCTTAACCACTAAGCCATCTCTCCAGCCCTTACTTACTTTCTTTTTCTTCTTTTTGCAACCTGCTTGGGGTTTATGCTCTATTGCTATAGCCCTTCTTTTGATGACGTAAATTCTCCCCCCCCCCCAGTATCTACTTGGAAAAATCCCAAGTGTACATGAATACAACTGTCAGTCTTCTGTATCTGAGTTTTGTTCACTGGAAAATTTCTCCCCCAAGTAGATTTCTGCCAAGAGTTTCAAGGGGTTCAACTGGCTTCTCAGAGTAGTGAAGAATTCTTTCATGATGGGGGTGTGTTCTAAGAAATGCCTCGTGAGAGAGTTTGTTGTGATAGCATTATAGAGTGTAACTTATGTAAATTTACATGGTATAGTCTACTATACTCCTAGGTCAAATAGTTATCTATCTATCTATCTATCTATCTATCTATCTATCTATCTATCTATCTATCATCTATTCATCCTACATCTGTCTATCATTGCTATTCATCTATCATATATCTATCTGTAGTTCTACCTATCATCTATTATATAGCTTATTCCTGTGATGTGTGTGTTATATCTGTGGTGTGTGTGTGTGGTGTTTGCACATGGGTGTGTGCAGATATGCACACTGGACCATGTGTTGTATGACTGTATTTTGTGGCCTTGACTTTTCTTCTGGATTTGATTAGTCCTTGATTATGAGCTTTTCCAGAAAGAGCATTTAAATATCCATTATTTTACTGAACTCTGCTGATTTAATTGTCTGGTACAACTATAAGACTCATGAGGGCAAAATATGATTTCTTTTCCTGTATATTCTCCGCACCTATCAGTATGCCAGTTACTCACACGTTTGTAGGTACTTCTTGCACGAGCACTATGATGGTACTGAAGGAAGATTATCTTCGTATGTGCTTTCATGTGCTGGGCACTGTGCCAAGCAATATACTGTCTAATTTAATATTCAAAGCAACCATGTATTTTTCTATTATTATCTTTATATAGGTTTACAACTGAGGTTTAGAAGAATTAAATAATTTGCCAAGCCCACATAGCTTGGGATAAGTGTGTATTAAAATTCACTTTATGTCACTCTAAAATTCTTGCATTGCATTTTCATTTTAGGTTTTTCTGTGCTCTTGAGCAACCTCATTGTTATTGTAATATGTATTTCTTTAAGATTTTGCCTTGACCTTTTAAATTTGTTTCCATTTGTATTTCATGTTTTAGGAATTACCTGTGAAACTGCCAGGTGTGTGACACTTTTAGTCCTAGAACCTAGGAGGTTGAGGTCGGAGAATTGCTGTGAGTTTGAGTTTGTAGGTCAGCCTCTGGCTACAAAGTAATTTCCAGGTCAGGTTTGGCTAGAGTGAGAACCTACCTTGAAACAAACAAACAAACAAAAAAACAAAATAAAATACACAAAAATAGAATCATCTGTAAATATTATCTGTAAATATATAAATATATGTCTGTATGACTATTATGGTATTTGTGATTTAAATGAGTATGTAAATGATATTTATATATTAAAGAATAAAATTTATAGCATGTTTATTATGAATATTATTCTAGTTCTGAGTCATGTTTTAATTTCCCTTATCTTAATGCAAAAATCTGCCTTTTCCTTTGTGATTACTTACAATTATCACACAAAAGTCTTTGTACATGGTCTTGTACTGTGTGATTTCTTTCAATAAACTTTTTCTTTTATTTAATACATGCAGGATTTATTTTATTTTATTTATTAGAGAGAGAGAGAAGAGAGAGAGAGAGAGAGAGAGAGAGGTGATGGGAGTGAATGGGCATGAGCTGCTGCAAATGAACTCCAGATGCATGTGCCACCTTGTGCATCTGGCCTACGTGGGTCCTGGGGAAGTGAACCTGGGTTCTTTGGCATTGCAGGCTAGTGCATTAACTGCTAAGCCATACCTCAAGCCCTGGTGTTGTTTTACAGGATGAGCAGAGGCATTTCAAATATTTTTTGAAGAAGAAAGTTTATTCAGTTTAAGTTGCTGAATCTTTCTTCACTTCTTACTCATTTGTGATGTCTCACACATCAGAATGTAAGTCAAAAGTATACTAAGGACTTTTTAAATCTACATATATTGATCAAATTTATTTATTTATTTGATAAGAGAAAAAGAAAAAGTTGAGGGGAGAATAAATCATAGGGCCTCATGACTACATTCTGCATGTGTCACCTTTAAAATGGGTCTTTTTGGCTTTGCAGGCAAACGCATCACAGACATACCAGGCACTTCCTGCCCCTCTGTAATGAGGTGCACTTAACCTCTAAGTCAACTCTCCAGACTGGAAGTTTTATTATTTTTTTGAGTACTGTTCTTGTATGATGCAAATGGCTCCCTCCATTTGTCCTAAGAGTCTGTGTATTTCTTTTTAGTCCAGATTTAACCCACCAGTCAGGTGTTGGTGTTTAAAGTCTCGTGGAAGATGGCATGTTGGTGGTGGAGGTCTTTGTGAGTGATTCAAACTGTTTTTATTTATACCCAAGTCATGACATCACTTTTCCATTAAACTCAGTGACAAGGTCAAGAGGGTGGCATTGCTGTAATCCCCACAAATCGACAAACTGGCTATTGCACAGGTCTGATTTTCCCACAATGCAGTGTTATCTTCTTCATCTTGTTGGTGTATAGGGTGTCGTCTGAGGAACAGAGATGCTACCCCACTCCAAAAAGTGCCTAGATGGTCTTGCAACATTTCATGGTAAGCCCTAGAAAAGAGTAGCCAGAAAATTAGATGGAAACTGCACACCACTGGCTGTCTGAAGAGAACAACCTCAAAGAATTATCTTTTTGCTAGGCATCACTGAAAATTTTAGAAATGGAGAGTTTCTTGTCATTTTGGACCTTGGATCTCCATCATTTCAGTACATTCAAGGAAAATAAACTAATTTTGATTAGCTTGTTGATCTCTAAACATTGCTTTATCTTTATTATTATAAAAAGATAACATTAAAAATCAATTGGAAGATGGAGAGATTTCTACTAAAAACAAAACAAAACCAAAACAATTTCCTCTAGGGCATTCAAAATCTGATTTGGTTGATTTGATTTGGCACTTACCTGAAAAGTCAAAGGACCCAGGTTTGCTTCTTCTGTTCTTGTATGATGCAAATGGCTCCCTCCATTGTCTGATCAGTCCAGATTTAACCCACCAGGGAAGTTACACAGTGATTCCTGTTTTTTATTTATACTATACATCACTTATTATGAAAAAGCAGTATCTTCTTCATCTTGTTGGTGTGGAGTCTGAGGAACAGAGATGCTATTGCCTGACCAACATAGTAAGAGCCAGAATCCACACCCTGGCTGTCTGATCATTATTTTAGGCATCACTGAATTTGTTATGTGGTTACTCCATCATCGCTAAATTATTGAGCTAGTACCCACGTAAAGCCATATGCACAAGGTGGCGCTTGCATCTGGAGTTCATTTGCAGCACGTGGAGACCCTGGCATGCCCATTTTCTCTTTCTATCTGCATCTCTCTCTCTCAAATAAATAAAAATAAAATATTTTTTTAAAAAACTAAAATATAATTTAAAATGTTTCTTCTCTGGGAAAATTTTCTGATTCACCTGGATTGATGTATGTATATTTCTCCAGAAAACAAGGTAAAATCTTATATTTTGCTCCTTGTGGTCTAAATCATTTCCAGATGGTAATTTGGATGATTTAATTTTTTTTTTCCACCTTGTTAGCCCATTCCCCTCCTGCTTGTAGGTCATAATGGATTTTAGAGACAAATGACATCTCTCAGCACTGATGTCTTCATAATCCATATAATTCCTTTACAGTTCGTGGATTTTCTCCTGAACTACTGTGACTCAGATCCCCCTCCCCTCCACCGAATCTTGCCAAGTTTGGACCGTCTGTCAAGGGGTTAGCTCAGTACCAGAAGCTGTATGGATTATTAAACACACAATGGTGTTTGCCATTCCTTCAACTACAACCTCGCAAACCTCATGTGGTAGCAGACAGCTGGAACACTCCACAACAGTCCTGCCAGTGTTTATGTTCCTAGTTCCTGAAGCAGGAAATATGACAGGTTCCGTATCTGCACAAATAGTTTTCCCAAACACTAGTTAATCCACTGACTTTCTAAGGCCAACAAAATTTATCTTTCTTCCAATAGCAGACTAGGTTTATTTTCAGTCTTATCTAGACACTGTTTACTGATACTATTGTTTAGCCAAGATGACTATGACTTTTCCCTGTGATATAAGCAGACAAACATGGTTCTAGAATGTGGGCTGATTTTTGTGAAGAAAAAAATATAAAATTACTAGTGACCCAAAGTTACAGCTTTATCATTTTTAGGGAAAATGGTTAAGTAATTTTAGATCTGAGGTATTACCTTAAATCAATCCATAGACAATAAAAATATGTTGACAATAGCTACTTAAACAAACAGTATAGACATCTATATCTAGCACAAAATGCAAAGCATAGCAGTATATAAATGACTCATGGGGGTATTGTCCATCTGCAGGTGGCTTGTTGCTGGTTCTGATGCAGAGATCAGTCACCTGTGACACAGGAACAATTATTATTCCTTTGATTCCCACATTTTGAATCACTGAGTCCTTTGAATGCAAGTGACCTATCTAAAGTCACCTGTTAGCAACTGGGAGGTTTTTGTCATACCCAGTCCCTTCCATACTGCCCTGCCCTCCTCCTTCCTCTTCCTCTCCTCCTTCTTCACCTTCTCCTTCTTCTTCTCCTCCTTCTCCTTCCTTCTCCTTCTCCTCCTCCTGCCCTCCTTCTTCTTTATAAAATGGTGTATATTGGGCTGGACAGATGGCTCAGTGCTTAAGGTGCTTGCCTGAAAAGCCTAATGACCCAGGTTTGAGTCCCCACTATCCACCTACTCTCTCTCTCTCTTTTTCTGTGTGTGTGTATGTACATGTGTATATGCAAGTATAAAGCAAGTAACTGAACTGACTGTAGGCAAATAAAAAGAAAAACTATTAAAAATTTTAAACTAGGGCTGGAGAGATGGCTTAGTGGTTAAGGTGTTTGCCTGCGAAGCCAAAAGACCTAGTTTCTATTCCCCAGGAGCCATGTAAGCCAGATGCACAAAGGGGCACATGTGTCTGGAGCTCATTTGCAGTGGCTGGAGGCCCTGGTGTGCCCATTCTCTCTCTCTCTCTCTCTTCTCTCTCTCTCTCTCAAATAAGTAATAAAATATATTAAAAATTTTTAATTAAAATGCAAAGAAAAAAGAAACAATAAATATTATATTTGGAGGAAAAAATGTATTTTGCTGGAAAATAATTACCTAGGAGTAGGAGTGAGAAGAAGTAGGCTGTCCTCTGTGGCACTTGAAATAAATATGCATCTCTCTGAATGTGCACCTGTTCATGTGTGTTGGGGAGCATGTGTGACTATGGGCATGCATGCATTTGGGTGCATATGTGTGTGGTGGTCAGAGGACAATCTTGAGTATCCTCCTCAGGAACACTTCCACCTTTTTTTTTTTTTTAAAAACATTGCTTATTTTTTTTTTTTTTGGTGAGAGTCAGAGACAGAGAGAGAGAGAAAGAAAGAGACAGATAGAGAATGGGTGCACCAGCAGCCTCTCAGCCGCTGTGAACAAACTCCACATGTGTGCGCCACCTTGAGGGAAAATGTGACATTGCACCCTTATGTCACTGTGTCTGGCTAAACGTGGGACCCAGAGAATTGAATGGGCATTCTTAGACTTAGCAGGCAGGTGCCTTAAGTGCTAAGCCATCTCTCCAGCCCTGATTATGATTTTTTTAATAATCTATCTTTTGGGAGCTAGTCACTTTCCCACCAGGTTATACTCTTATATCCCCTTCCTCCCAGTCCCATTTCACTGAGGGTCCTCTTCAGTGGAGTTATTGGTGCCCCTTGTAGGATCATGAATGCCGCAGTCAGTCTCAGAGGTGGGGAGGGGGCAATGGCACAGGATACACCTGCCCACTCTGTGGCTCTTACAATCTTTCCACCCATCTCTTCCACAATATTTCCTGAGCACCTTGACATGTGTTTTGTAAGACTACTTTAGGGCTGGAGATATGGCTTAGCAGTTAAGGTGCTTGCCTGCAAAGCCTGAGAACCCAGGTTCGATTCCCCAGGACCCATGTAAACCAGATTCACAAGGTGCTGCATGCATCTGGAGTTTGTTTGCAGTAGTTGGGGGCCTTGGCATGCCCATTTCTCTCCCTCTCTCTGTTCTCTCTCTTTTCTCTCTCTGCAATAAATAAATAAAAATATTTTTTAAAAAAGACTACTCTAATGGTAAGCTCTCAGCAATCTCTGAATTTTTGCTTTGAGGCATATTGAGTGTCCTCAGTGTTTATCGCCATCTCCTTGGAGCTGGTTGTCAGGCTAGCAGTGAGAGCAGCACTCAAGCACTCATGTTCAGATCACCACTTCCTTTGTAATGTCTCATGGGCTCTGGCAGATGTGGTGGAGGTAGGTTGTCTTGTGCTAGGCAGTTGGGTATCTTTACTTGTTGTGTTGATGAAGCTCAGTTATCCCTGGTTTTCACTGCTTTCTGTAAAACAAATCCTCAACCATTGGGATCTCATGAAACTAGGAATTTTGCACAGATAAGCCAACAACCAGCAGAATCAATTGACAACCTACAGAATGGGAGAAAATCTTTGCCAGCTATACATTCGACAGAGGTTCATGGTCTAGAATTCATAAAGAACTAGAAAGGCTAAATAATAACAAAAATTAGGTGAACCTCTGAGAAAAATGGGGCAGGGAATTAAACAGAGAGTTCTCAAAGGAAGAAATGCAAATGGCCAATAACCACCTAAAGAGTTATTCAACATCTTTAGCCATCAGGAAGATGCAAATTAAAATGATTGAGATTCTATCTCACTCCAGTCAGAATGGCAATCATCAAAAAAAAAAAAAAATCAAATGGCAACAAATATTGGCAGAGGTGTGGGAAAAGAGGAACCCTCATCTACTGATAATGGGAGTACAAATGTGTACATTTACTATGGAAATCAGCATAGAGACTCCTCAGAAAGCTGAAAATAGATCTACCATTTGATCCAGCTATACCTCTTTTGGATATATACCCTAAAGATTACTATTTACTACAGAGACCTTTGCTCAACCATGTTCATCCCTGCTCTATTCACAGTAGCTAGGAACTGTAATCAGCCCAGATACCCACCCACAGATGAATGGTTAGTGAAGATGTGGCATATCTATACAACAGAGTACTCAGTGCTAAGGAAACGTGAAATAACGAAATTTACAGGAAAAATGGATGTACTTAGAACAAAAATGATACTAAGCAAGCTCACACAGGCTTCTGAAGGCAAGCACTGTATGTTCTCTCTCATTTGTGGTTCCTAACTTGGACCAGCTTGAGTTGATTCTAAGTGGCAGTTAGCATCAGAAGTATTGACATGGAACTAGAATGAAGCTAGAGAGAGGGGAAATAGAGAGGAGAGGTTACTTGACAAGCAAGTTGAGGGTCAGAATATAGGGGATGGAGAGGGTCAGAGGGCATAGAGGAAAGGGAGAATGGAGGGACACACACCAAACCAATGACAGCATGAGCTAGTACCATAGGCGCTCCCTTCCTCCTGGATAGCAAACTGAAAGATATTACTGTGAGTAAGGGGCATAAGGGCTTGGAGAGGGCAGATAACTTAATCCTAAAACCATGGACACTGATAGGTAAATCCCAGTACCAGAGCTGAGTTACACCCCTCAGTGAGCTGTGAGGGAAACCCGTGAGATCCCCTAAACCATGCAGGCCATTGCCAAAACACCTGCTTACCTGCCAGAGCGAAATGGTTAAACCCTATTGCTAAGGTACCACAGACCACACACACAGGACATCTTAAGATCATGCTGGAACCTAAACACAAGCCGATCCCCTGCTGCCTATTCCTCATAGTGCTAGCAAGTGTTATGCGAGCTGCTGGGGGATAACAGCTACCAAGAGTGAACAAGCAGGGGATCCCGTAAGCTATGAGATCAATAAGCCAGACAAGATGCCCACAGCTGTGCAATAGTGGTACATAAACCTATGTGAATAATGAATGGCTGTCTGAGTGGATATCAGACCTGCTCAGTGGGGAGAACTCATACCTAGTACTGAGAACTGAGCAAGCATCCCATGAACAGGAAGGCCATAGACTCTCGAGGGAAGCGCCCACTGGCCGTTGGACAGGAAGAGTGGCCATACCCATCCAAAAGTCCCCTAAATGATTAGGCTTATCTTTTAAAATCCATTGTGCTCTCACCCGCGGTTGGAGAATCTGTTTTTTTGTTTGTTTGTTTGTTTGTTTGTTTATTTGGAGACAGGCTTTGCCATTGGCTTGGAGCTCACTGACTAGGTTAGAACGGTCTCTTTCTCACCAGTGCTGGAATTATAGGTGCACTCCAACATGGCTGGCATTTTATATGATTACTTGGGACTAAACTCAGGTCCTCATGCTTATGAAGCAAGAATTTTACCGAATGAACTATCCCCCAAGCCCTCCACAGAACTTTTAGTGCTTCTCTTTTTATTTTATTTAGTATTCCTTGAAAATATTGTGTGTGTGTGTGTGTGTGTGTGTGTGTGTGTGTGTGTGTGTGTTTTGCAGGGTCTCTAGTCCACAGTGACCTGGGACTTACCCTGTAGACAAGGCTGGCCTCGAACTCCTATGATGCTCCTACCTCATCCTTCTGAGTGCTGCGATTACGGGTGTGAGCCACATGCCTGACTTCCTATACCGTGATACGACTGTGCCTTCCAAAGGACAGTTCTATGCTCCATTGTGGTCCATCGTGGAGCATCTGAATCAAGTCACAGAATGTTGGCTGGAGGGGTTTATCCCCGAGATCATCTCCTCTAAGTCCCCTCAATGGAGATGACCCCTGAGCTGACATCAATCAGTGTCTAAGCACCTATGCTGACCAGGAGCCCACTGCATTTAGTGTAGTCCACAGAGAATCGGAGCTTGTTTGTTTTACATAGTAGATCTTGGAAGATGAATTACTATTATTCCCCCCCGCCCCCGCCGCCAAACTAGAAATGCTGCTTTTGCCTTTAGGATAAAGTACAAAGTCTTTCGCCCAAGCTTAACCACTTGCAGGAAATCAACTCCGTGGCAGACTAACTAAGCCATCCCTTTGAAGAATCCTTCAAGGCCCTTCCAGTGTGTCATGGTTCTGGCTACTTGTTCCCTGTCTGACTCGCTTTCCCCTAACAGAAGTATCAGGTTTTTAATATTTTATTTATTTATTTGAGAGAGAGGGCAAGAGAGGGAGGGGGGAAGAGGCAGATAGAGAGAAAGAATGGGCACACCAGGGCCTCCAGTCCCTGCAAATGAACTCCAGATGCGTGCACCACCTTGTTCATCTGGCTTACATGGGTCCTGGGGAAGTGAACCTGAGTCCTTAGGTTTCACAGGCAAGTGCCTTAACTGCTAAGCCATCTCTCCAGTCCTGAAGCATCGGTTTTAATTCTTTCCCTTGGCTACCACATTTACCTATGTGAAGACCCATTTCGGACATCACCACCTCAGTGGGCCCTCCTTGATTGCTGTGGGTTGAGTTAGCCCTTTGTTCCATTCCTGTAACACCATGCATAATACACAGAACTCTAGTGCTAGAGAAGAGGATTTTAGAGTTTTAGTTTCTGTACTGTACTGAGGTGACCTTTTAGGTCCTTTCCCACTGACACTGTCAGCAACTTCATGACAGGGACAGTGTCTTAGTTATTTTCAGATTTTCAGTGACTACTATTGGACATAGAGTTAATTCTCAATAAATATTTATGGGCCCTTTGAAAGCAGTAATAAAGAAGTTAAAAGAGAAACACTCTCAAATATTCCTGCTGCCGTGTATGGGGTTGCTCTAGCCAGGAATGGAATGGAATGAGTTTTGGGGCTGTCCATATGTTGATAATAGCAATACTGTACCCTTTCCCCCAAGATTTTTGCACATCGCTGGGCTGGAATTTGCTGCTAATGCATTTTGGCTACGGTAGCTGTTGGTAATTAAGGGATATTTATTTGATTAACTGTATTTGGTATCGGCAATATGATAAGTGTCTACTTCCATTGTTAGTTGATACCCGATATTATGTTGTCTTTCCTTCTCAATATTTATTTTCTCTGGTGATTATAGTCCACTATCTGCTTGCACCGTATGTTATTCTGCAACTCGTGGGTGAAACAAATTGCAAGTTTTAATACCAGTGAAGCTTAGAGGTTGTAAATTTTTTCACTAGTGTCTAGACACAGACTTAAAGGTTTTATGTGTTATATAGTTTGCCATCAGAGATTCAAGGCAAAAGCAAGCGCCAACTGTTTATTGAATCTATTATGTGCAAAGTCCCAAGACAAGTACAAAGGCAGGTAAGTGATGGACTAGTGAGGGAGGCAAGATAGAAATATTTGACAAGTTATGGGACAAAATAGAGTTAAACAACTAAACAAGAGTGGCCCCAACCTGAAATAAGGAGTAGGTAAATGCTTCAAAAATTAGAGGCAGGTAAGACCACTGACCTGGGTAGATCTATAGAGACCATGGAGAGGACAGACTGTAGGGATTTGGGGAAATAGGAATACTGCCTTCAGGCAGAGAGGAAGGGAGCAGGTTTTGCACATGGTGGGGAGCACAGACCTGAACGTTTGAAGGTAGATCAGTTTTCACGAAGGGAAATTTTAAAATAGTAGAGCTAGGGCCACCCAGGCAGAGCCCTGATTCACTGGCACTCAGATTGAACATAGCAGTTTCCTGGGTGGTGCTTCTCTCTCACAGGCCAGTTTCAATGCAGCCTGTGCATCACTTGGTCTGGGGTGGGGGTGAGGGGTGGGGAGGCAGCTCCTGCATTCATAACGTGCTGCTGGTGCCTGGACCTCCCATGGAACAGCGAGAAACAGGGGACCCCGTGGAAAACTGTGAAGATCTATTTGGAAAAAAATGACTAATGACATTCTTGTTATATAACTTTTTGGGGTTTTCCATAGTACTTTGGAGGTGTGGAGGAATCATAGCTTCTAAACGTGCATGGTTTTCAACCAGGCAGTCACACAGGCAATGTTTCTATTTAGGGGTGTGGACACAGCTCTATGGAGCTATCCTAGAAGAGAAAAAGAAGTGAAATTGTTTTCATAAAATATCGATTATAAAATATTTTTTATTGAGGATTAGAAGGTTAAAAAAATCTAGAGAAAGTGCTTGTTGAAAATGAATTGGGATAACTTTATTAGAATTTGCCACAATTCAGGCAATTTTGGAGTAAGGAATTGAATCCTGCAAGTTGTAAGGGGGTTCCACACCGCATTGCTTAGGTAAGGTCAGTGGTTCAAAACCCTGTGAAGTCCTTTGAATCACATTTGGAGCTCTAGAATGTTCTGGGCTGTTATCTGGGGGGGGGGGTTAATAGCTTTTAAAGGCTTCCAGAAGTTTCTTTCTTTTCTTTCTTTCTTTTTTTTGTTTTTTTTTTTTGGTTTTTTGAGGTAGGATTTCACTCTGGCCCAGGCTGACCTGGAATTAACTATGTAGTCTCAGGGTGGCCTTGAACTCATGGTGATCCTCCTACCTCTGCCTCCCGAGTGCTGGGATTAAAGGCGTGCGTCACCACGCCCGACCAGAAGTTTCAATTGTGTTCAAGGCTGAGATTCACTGGATTGATAGATTAGCTTATTTAACACTAACGTACCAGTACTGGGTATTGACTGACAGATTGTGAGAGCGAAGGATTGGAACAGGAGTTTGGACTGAGTATCACCCTGTGATCCAAGAGGCAAAGCCATGGGATCCACTGTCATAAAGGTTGAGGAGTTCTCACCGGGAGCTGCCATCAGTGGGGGTGGTATTAGAATGCACTGAGATGGGGAGTCCTGTAACTAGGGAAGCAGGCAAGGTAACCAGAGATGAAATGTGGGAGCAGTTGCTAGGGAGAGGCAACAGCATCCTGCCAGATGGTGCCTGACATCTCCACTGCACAGAACTGTTTTTAACAGACTGAGCTCGTTCTTGTGACACAGGGTTTTAAAACTGCCATTCTGGGAAGGTGGCTGAGACCCTAGAGCCCCTCTGATGTGGCAAAAGCAAGGGCTTTGGATGCAGCAGAGGCAACTTGACTATGGAGTCTCGAAAAGACAGCAAAGAGAAGCTCTTCAGGGACTTTACAAAGTACAAGAAAGTGCAAAGACAGAGCAGGAGACACCAAACACAAATGGTGTACCTGTTTTCATCCTCTTCCCAACGCTAGGCCCAAGTCCCCACTAGGCCTGAGGCTAGAGCAGAGATATGGACATTCCTAAACCAGATCTGGGTACTCAAACCTGTGCCATATGCTTCTACCAACGTGTGTTGATGGTGTAGAGCCTCTTGCCAAAGTTTTAATGAGCTTCCTATTGGAATATGCTAAGCGGAGTGACTTTGATACCAGCACATTCTGAAGCCACATGAAGTAGACTTCAACTAGGCTTAGTGTAAATATTTTGCTTATATGTGGAATCTTTGTTCTTATAAGAGATATATTTTAAAATATTTGTTTATGATTGACAGAGAGAGAGGGGGGAGTGAGTATGGGAATGTCAGGACCTCCTGCCCTTGCAATTGAACTCCAGACGCATGTACCACTCTGTGTAGTTGGCTTTACATGACTACTGGGGAATTGAACCCAGGCAAGTCAGGCTTTGCAAGCAAGCCCCTTTAACCACT
Organism: Orientallactaga sibirica; assembly: GCA_036365145.1. Lineage (NCBI taxonomy): Eukaryota > Metazoa > Chordata > Mammalia > Rodentia > Dipodidae > Orientallactaga > Orientallactaga sibirica. The sequence continues at coordinate 17,962,298 of JAEOAD010000024.1, read as the reverse complement.
GAGCCATTTCTCCAGGCTCACTTGTAAGAAGTCTTAAACTTAGGGCTGGGGATGTCGCTCAGTCGGAAGAGTGCTTGCTTAGAATGCCACGAGGCCCTGAGTTCCATCCTTAGCGCTGCATAAAGTAAATGTGACGGCGAATGCCTGTAATCTTAGCACTCAGGCAAAAGAGGCAGGAGGATCAGAAGTTCAAGACAAACCTGGGATATGAGAGAGAGACAGAGAGAGAGAGTGAATTGTCCTCCATGTCTTAGGATTTGTGGTGGTAACATTTGAAGATGCTCCCAATTCCCTGGCACCATCCCTGGTGAAGTGATCTTGACCGTCCAGCCCGAGGCTCTTGCTGCACCTACAGGTTGGTAATGATGATGACCTGGGTGCCACAGATATAGTTTCTAGGGAGTACATTTAATGTATTGCTTCTCCTCTGTGGTCCCAAGAATAACAGACAAACAGAGAGATAAAGAAAAGCACTTTCTAGCCTGTGGAAGAGTCAGACAAGCATAAATTATTATCTTCTTTCAGTCTAAGACTGAAATCGGCACACAGGAGCCTGTTCTTATTCTTGGCAACAGGCCCCGGCTGGAATTGTGTTTTTCTCAGAGATTCATGTGAGCCCTCCTTAACACTGGGTCATAGAACTGACATCTTTTAGGACAAAAGAAAAATATGTAAAATTCTGATTTTGTGGGACGATTGTGGTCAGGAGTTGGGGGCAACTTTCCACCGCATTTCCTATCTTCCTCTTAGGATGTGCAGGTTGTCTTAGGGGAGACAGGCACTATTATTATAAGTCCAGGCTCCCCAGGTTCTGGGAATGGAATAGTAAGGCTTTGTTGGGGAGTTAAAAAAAAAAAAAGTCTCAGGAGAAAACTGGGCAAGAACGTGTCAAAGCATTTGCTTTAAAAAAATTTTTTTTTTATTGCTATTAAGTTCTTCCCCCATGTGGGCCTAGGCAAAGCCAGACGTGGAGGACATCTGTTGTCTCAACGCTCTCTCCTACATCCATTAAAGCACTACTGATACCCCTTATTAAAATGTGCTCCTTGGTGTGAATGATTGAGGAGTTTAAAGTGTTCTCTTTCTGGGAAGACGGTTAACAGAAATAAAAATCTCGGGTCATCAATTAATTCCAAATCCAAATGGTGGGGCCTATGCTTTGCTAGTCCCCCACTCCTATGAGTTGAAAAACAGCTGAGTGGGCAGGAGAAGGGAAGTGTGACCAATTCGTGCAAGTTATTTAAGTAGCAGCTCTTTTTTTGTCAAGTGTACCACCTCCCTTCCTTCTGGTGCCAAGAGTCCTCCAAGAGACTGGGGTCCATCCGGATCTGTTAGCAAGTCCAGCAATTTCTCTCTACCTGTAGTGAGGGGAATCCAGTCCTAGGAGGAGATGTTTTGGGGTTCCAGAAGGTTAATAAACTCCTGAACCTGCATGCAACTATTCTTTTGCTTGTTTTCCAAAGAAAAGGGCTGATAACCTCCAGTAGACTCTCAAAAGGCCCTGCAACTCCCTCCCACTTTCTCTCTACCCCCTGGCAGGATCCCAGATGCTCAGCAATGGCATTTCAGGCAGCTGGGAGCAGGTGGAAGAAATTATCTGAAGTCTCCGGGGGTCTTCCTGGAGCACAACTCACACGGGTCACAGTCAGGTCCTAACCAGTTCCCAACGACACACAGTCATCATTGTTAATGTCCTCCCACAGTTGTTTTCTATTGAACGTGGACTCCATCGACACCCCGGGCCTCTTAATTGAGCCTCACAGCAGCCCTGGGAATCTCGAGATTGACATCTGAATTATTCAGCACTCTTGCAGTTGCAAGTTGGTTTCAGCAGAAGAGATTATTAATTGGCTCATAGAAGAGGGACATTTTAAAGGATTTTGGGGACGATTCAGCCAGTGTCCTTAGGAATCATTTGCTCTCTCAAAGACAAACATGGCTACAGCAAACTTTCATTCTACTGGTTTAACAGCCAGAGTCTAAAGACATCTTTGTTTTATTCTTCCTTTCTTGGATCTTGTCTCCTTCCTTCCATCCCTTCCTCCCACCTTTTCTGCTATCCATCAAATAGCTCTAATATATATCCATCCCTTAAGAAGTCACTCGTGAACAATGTGATCCTCCGTAGTTAATTCATTGTGACCAATAAATGGAGCAATCTGATTGGCCAGGCTTGGGTGGCATGCTTTCTTCTGAAATTGGGGAGGACAGACAGCTTTTTTTTAAAAAAAATTATTTTTCTTTATTTGAGAGAGAGAGAGTGAGAGAGAGAGAGAGAGAGAGAGAGAGAGAAATAGGCAAAAGGGAGGGAGGGAGAGAGAATGGGAGCATCAGGGCCTTCAGCCGCTACAAACGAACTCCAGATGCATGTGCCCCCTTGTGCATCTGGCTTACGTGGGTCCTGGGGAATCGAACCTGGGTCCTTTGGCTTTGTAGGCAAGGGCCTTTAACTACTAAGCTATTTCTCCAGCCCTGGTCAGCTTTTTCTTAAACTTCTGGGCTGAGTCTGGGACAGAAGTGGTTTAACAAAGGGAAACTGTAGTGTTGTAACCAAAAGAAAAGAAAAGGGAAGGGATAGGGCTGGAGAGTGGTTCAGCAGTTACAGGTGCTTGCTTAGAAAAGAGGTGGGGTGTTGGGCAGGCAGAAGCAATGGGAATCTATCAGTGTATCCTTCACAGTCAGGCCCGTTCCCTACTTTAAAGGTAGAAGGACCTCAGAACACCTCGTAGTACGGGACCCAGACTCTCTGACAGTGTATGGATAAACATTCTGAAGACAGGAGGCCTGGACCAGCTTCTTACAGGGCCTTACACTGGACATCTACTAGGAACCACTGAGTGACTATGCTCATTTTCCAAATGAGGAAACTGAGCACTCCAAAAGCCTAGGTGGATTGTGGTAGGTGATAATGCCCATTGCTCATCTACGGCCCCAGATGTTTCTAGAAGGACACTAATGTCTGAATGCTCTTTTGAAAACAGTCTTCTCTGATCAAACACACTTGGGAGAGTTGGACATGCAGAATCCACCCCTGGAGATTCATAAGACACTTATGCATATTAAAAGTTCAGAGAGGGCTGGAGAGATGGGTTAGTGATTAAGGCGCCTGCCTCCTAAGCCTAAGAACACTGCTTCCAATCTCCAGTGGTTCTAATCTCCAGGTCCCAAGTTTAGCCAGATGCAAAGTGACACAAGTAGGAGAAGGTGGTGTGCTGCCCGTGTTCCTTTTTGTTCCACTGTCGGCTTCATCCTAGGCCCCTTTTGAACCCTTCTGCTTCCAGTTCTGTAAGACAGGTTTTTTTTTTGTCCTTCCACAATGCCACACTTGACCACAAGGGGGTGCACACATCTGGAGTTCGTTCACAGCAGCTGAGAGGCTGCTGGTGCGCCCATCTCTATCTGTCTTCCTCTCCCTTTCTCTCTGTCTCTCTCTGTGTCTCTCTCAAAAAAAAAAAAAAAAAAATGTTCGGAGAAAATTATCCTAAATAATTCAGTTTAACTCTGTTTAGCCCAGAGACCCATCTGAATGCTTTTTTTTTTTTTTTTGCCCCAACTAGTCATCCACACCCTCCTTCAGGAGACTTGCTGTTGTAGCACTTTGCCTCTCCTTTAGGTTACACATGGTCTCGTGGGTGCTGGTTGGGAATCCAGAACACCTACTTTACAGGGCCACGTGCTCTCTGTCTATCTAGTTCAGCTTTGGCTTCTGGAACACAGTCACTTTCTAGTTCGTGGGGTTCCCCCCCCCCCACTCCTGCTGCATCCCCTGCTCTTCACCATGCCCCATCTCCCATGGCCAAGCAGTTAGAAGAAAGCTTGTGGCTCAAACAAGAAATGCTTGCCAGAATTCAGTGACTGGGCCCTAAGCAGACATTGGCAAGTGCTGTGTGGCTGGGGCATTTGTGTAGTAGGAGAAGGTGGTGTGTTGCCTGTGTTCTTTTTTGTTCCACTGTCAGCTTCATCCTAGGCCCCCTTTGAACCCTTCTGCTTCCAGTTCTGTAAGACAGGTTTTTTTTTTGTCCTTCCACAACTTGCTCATTTTCTCAGCCAATAATAATGATGCTGATGTTAATAACAGAAGCCAGGATTTATGGAGAGCCTGCATCTTAGCTGTATTAAACTCACTTTTCCTAGCAACATGATGGACTAGGTATTATTTTGTCCTCATTTTAGAAAAGCAGACTCATGTTATAGCTTATGTCCAGGGATTTACACAGCTCTGAGTATATACCAGAGAACAAAATGAATCTCTGTGATTGTGGCTGGATTTATTCCCTTGGAACAATCATTTAGGATGACCACTGGTGAATATCATCTCCAGAAGTGCACTGAGGATGCTGCACGCTCCACTCCAAGAACTGTTTTGCTTTGACTGGTGGTTTCAGGAAGACAGATGCATTTCACTTGACAATGATCCTAGGGATGAACAATTTGGGTTCTGAAGGGTTGATGAGAATATAACTGAACTAGGGGACTCTTTTACCTTCCTTACAGTGAACCATGCACATGCTGTATAATGTGGGGCTGCCTTTCTAAAGTGGGGGAAAAAGGCATCCTGTGTGTGTGTGTGTGTGTGTGTGTGTGTGTGTGTGTGAGACAGAGGAGGGGGATGATATAGAATGATAGTGGTTTTGTCTCTCTTTTTTTTTTTTTGCCAAGATATTTAGCCTATAACAAAACTTTGGGACTTCTTTCAACTTTCTAAATATATATATTTTTAAAAAAATGTATTTATTTATTTTCAAGAAAAGAGAGTGACAATGAATTCAGGTCCTTCAGCCCCTACAAACAAACTCCAGAGGCATGTGCCACTTTGTGCATCTGGCTTTACGTGGGTACTAGAGACTTGAACCCGGGGCATTAGGCTTTGCAGGCAAAGTGCCTTAACCACTGAGCAACCTCTTGAGTCTCCCAACTTTCTAATTTTTACCAACATGTTTCTGCACACACAGTGCTTCTTCACTTGTGATCTTCTTGTACAAGAAAAGCCTAGTGCCCTGTGGTGGTTTGAATGTAAATATTCCCGTAGCCTTAGGTTTTCGAGGTAGGGTCTCACTCTAGCTCAGGCTGACCTGGAATTCACTCTGTGGTCTCAGGGTGGCTTTGAACTCATGGTGATCTTCCTACCTCTGCCTCCCGAGTGCTGGGATTAAAGGTGCTCACCACCACACCCAGCATCCTCAGGTATTTTTGATTAAGCTTCCTACTTTGTCTGCAGAAGGCAGAGCCCTGCTGGAGGAGGTGTGTCACGAAGATGGAAGGAGAGACTAGAGTGTGCCTGTCACAAGCTGAGAGGAATATCTGGGAATAGCAGCATCTGGGAGAGGATGGGAAGAAATGGTTGTTTACAGGTTTTGGAGTAACACCAAGTTGACTCCTCAATTTTAGACTTCTGGTTTTCAGAACTGTGAGACAATAGATTTCTACTATTCTAAGTCACACTTTGTTATAGTAACCCTAGCCAATTCGTAGAAGGCAAGAAGGTGTTTCCATTTGTGGAGAACTTCTCAATGCAGACGCTTTGATAGGATGTCCCTCACGACCAGCCTGAATGGCTGCCATGGTTAAATACCGAGGTTGAGGAGTTTCTCAGGTCACATAATTAATGACCAGCAAACCTGGGTTTTCAACCAATGCTTGACCTCCTGACACCACATCTGCCACACCAGAGTTCTCAATCCCCTGGGCAGTGGTGAGGGGATTGATGGTTAACCTGGAAAGTTTTTGGTTTAGGGCTTCCCTGGCGATTTGTTTTGAGAACATCCTGCTTAATTAAGGTCATGATAACCACCACCCTCATCTATATTATTCTGAAGTTACTATTTTCCTCTCTGTATCTGGAATTGAAAATCTCCAATCTGTCTCATTACAATTTTCCACATTTATATCCAATCATCCTTGCACTGACTATTTCCTGAAAGTATTCTCAGCCTGGAGAGGCCATATGGATTTCAGGAACTGTATAGAAAAAATGGAATTTGATTTGGATTTCTCTAATAGCTTTATGATTCTTCATATTAACATTTGAACTTCCTTTTTTTTTTTTTTTTTCTAGAGGGCGGTTTCGAGGTAGAGTCTCACTCTAGCCCAGGCTAACCTGGAATTCATTATGTAGTCTCAGGGTGGTCTCAAACTCATGGCGATCCCCCACCTCTGCCTCCTGAGTGCTGGGGTTAAAGGTGTGCACCACCACGCCCGGCTCTCTGAAATTCTTTCTTTATCATTGTTTGTGTGTGAGTGTGGGTGCATGTGTGGAGGTCAGAGGACACTCTCGTGTCAGTCCTGGCCTTTCCCCTTGCTCGATTTGTTGTTTGTTACCGTGTATGCCAGCCTTGTTGGTTGTTGAGCTTCCAGGAATTCTCCTGCATATCTCTGCCTCCCTTCTTGCTATAGGGTCACTGAGATTACAGCTACGTGGTACCATGTGTGGTTTTATGTGGATTCTGGGGATCCAAACTCATGTTTGCACACTTGTGCAGCAAGCACTTTCTCCCCAGCCCTGATGTTTGAGCTTCTCAGGGTCCTGTCTCAGTTGTAGGAATGTCCATCCTGGGATCGAACAACCTGGGCTGTCAGCCTCCACATAAAAAGAACTGGTTTTTGCATCATGCCTGCTTCTTTTCTGCTCATAACAGAGGAAGTTGGCCTGACCATCATTTGTAGACACTCAACATGAATTAATAGTGTCTAAATTCTGCACATGATTTTTATAGAAACCTAAGACAATATATATGCACCGAAGTAGTGAAATCTAAATTTAAAAAATAGTCAAGCCAAAGATTGCAACATATTAACATAGATGTCAGAGCAGCAAGGCAAAGGAAACTGCACATATGCTAAGTAGATCTGAGGGCTCCCATCCAGACCTCCTTGGAGAGGGTACAGCTGAGGCTGACTGCATGGCAGAAAAGTCTTCCTGAAGCTGCACTGGCAGGATTATTTTGAGATTAGCCCCCAGGAACTCATTGGAAATCTGCTCTCTAGGGTGTTGGAGAAATCTGTTCACAGGAAGGTGTCTCACTGGGGGGAATGCAGCTACAAATCTCCTCTGGAAGCCTTTGGGGGAAAAGGTTGGCTTCTGGGTGGTGTTGACCACTGTGCATTGCAGGAGACACACACAGGGGAAGCTACCTTTGCTGTAGTGGCTGGGGCCCAGGAAAACCCTGCGCAATAGGAGGGGCCTGGAGAAGCTGTGAGCCATGCGAGAGCCTGCAGGACAGGCACCAGACCAAGCATATAATCCTGGCCTCCTGTGATTCCTCTCCCGAGCTCTCCACTGACAGGTTACCACAGTTCCAGGAGCCAAAAAAACATTTAAAGAGCCCATATCCATTTTCACAGAGCAGACGAAAAAGGGTGAATTCAGAGCTGGCAGGTAATGAATTGACAACTGGCATACTGAACCATGAGTTCTAAGTTGTTCCGGTAAGATCTATGTTAAATACAGATCCAAGCACAGTCAGCCTGAAAAAAAAATCAGCACTGAGTTTTCTGGTGGCCAAGGCAACATAAGGAACAAGATCCGTGTTTCAGTGTCTTCAGAAAAAGGTTTTTCTAAAATGAACGTGTAGAGAGAAGTTCTACATGTGGTCTCTGCTTCCATAAGGCATTTGGAGATGAAAGGCACAAAACCCAGTTATATCCATATTGAGATGACACAAAATGGATTTTTTTCAACTTTTATACGTTCAGTGGAAGTTGAAACCAGCCTAGTTATGAGGATATAACTATTGGTCAGAGGCTGAGATTGTTATTCATTTTATGTTTAAATTTGATAGGTAAAACAGATAGCTAGAATTAGATAGCGTTCTCCAGAGGACTAGAACCGGCAGAATGTGTTATGTCTGTATTATGAAAGCATGTTTGTTAGACTGGCTTACAGGACAGGGGTTTGGGTAGTCCAACATTGACCATCTTCATGCTGGAGAGACTGAAGCCCTACTAGCTTTTCAATTCATGAATCTGGATGCCTCGGCAGTACCAATCTGGCATTGAAATCCTTCAAATCTTCAAGAGTGTCATTGATATTCATTGTACATTGGAAGGCTGAAGAAGCTGGGGTCTGATGCTGGTGGAAGATTATGGCACCAGCAGTGTTAGATACCTTCAGTCAGGAAGAAGACTCGAGCGGCTGGCATGCCCAGGTAGTTGGTAAAACATTGCTTCTGAGCATAGCTTTGAGTGTGTTTCTGGAAGAGATTAGCACTTGAATCAATAAACTTGTGTGAAGATCTGTTCCCACCAATGTGGAGGTACCATCCAAAGCTACTGAGGGTCTGACTAGAACTAAGAGCTGAAGAAGGGTAAGTTTGCTCCATCTTTCCTTCAACTGAGCTATCCCCTCTCCTGCCTAGAACTTGCATCACTCCCTTCCTCCATCATTCCTTTTTTTTTTTTTTTCAGGTAGGGTTTCACTCTAGTCCAGGCTGACCTGGAATTCACTATGTAATCTCAGGGTGGCCTCGAACTCACAGTGATCCTCCTACCTCTGCCTCCCAAGTGCTGGGATTAAAGGCATGCACCACCATGCCCGGCTTCCTTCTTCTGTCTTTCTTAAGCTTTTAGCCTCAATGGCTCATGCCAACCCTTTCCTGGGACTCCAGTTTCCAGATGGCAGATCACTGGTGGGTCATTTCACACTCCACATTGCATGAAATAAACCATCACAATAAATGAATGAATGTCATCTTATTTTCCTATGTATGTCCTATTGATCCTGATTTTCTGGAGACCCTTGACTAATATAGTCAATAATACATAGAAACTTACCATCTCACTTAGGAAACATTGTGATTGATGTAAATACAATCCACTGTATTTCTGGTGAGAAAAGAAAATTAAACATACACTCATAGATGAACCAGAATATTGTTCTTAGATAGACAAAGCATAATAGATTAGGAAGGAAAGCAAAGGGGGCTTTTGACTAGGGACACTGTAAAACTTTAACCCACTCATATAACTTTCTGCCGTAAACATTTGAACTAGAGTGCCATTTGTCTTTGTCTGCTGGTTCTACATCCTTGGAGTCAATCAACTTCCTATCAAAAATATTTGGGAAAAACTGTTTTATAGCCGGACGTGGTGGCACACACCTTCAATCCCAGCACTTGGGAGGCAGAGGTAGGAGGATTGCTTTGAGTTTGAGGCCACCCTGAGACCACAGAGTGAATTCCAGGTCAGCCAGAGTTCGAGTGAGACCCTACTTCGAAAAAAAAAAAAAAAAAAGAAAAAATTGTTTCTTCACTGAGCATGTTCAGACTTTTCTTCATAAACAATATAGTTTGATAACTACTTATACCACACTTAAATTGCAGTGTGTATTATAAGCAATGTGGAGATCATTTGCATATTCAGGAAGTTGTATGCACGTTATGTGCATCTACTATGTCACTTGATTTAAAGATGGATTTTGGTTTCCTTGGGGATTCTTAAATTAATCACCCAGGGAACTTGAAGGGAGCCTTATTTTTTAAATTTTAAAATATTTTATTTATTTATGAGAGAGAGAGAGAGAGAGAGAGAAAGGAAGCAGACAGAGAGAAAGAGAGGATGGGCATGTTAGCACCTCCAGCCCCTGCAAACGAACTCCAGATGTATGTGCCCCCTTGTGCATCTGGATTATGTGGGTCCTGGGGAATTGAACCAGGGTCCTTAGGCTTTGCAGGCAAATGCCTTAACTGCTAAGCCATTTCCCCAGCCTGAGGGGATCCTTATTTGATTTCTAGGGTATGGATACCCATCTATTCCTTCCTTTGAAGAAAGGAGGCTAAGTTGTGTTTCTTCCTATAAGCTTTTGACTTATGAGATGTTCCCATGAGTTTCTTTGCCACTGAGATGAAGATGTTTCTCTGATCTGCTGTATATGACTTGTCTGTTGCTGAAGAACACTTTGATGTACAGTGATGGTGTCCTAAGTCCATTCAAGTAAAGTCAGAGGCAGATAAATGGTGGTAGGCTTCCTTCTGTTTAATCATTCTCTGTATTAAACTAAGATGTTATATGAACATCTCTTGACAAATTCATAGAATGTGTGCTTCCTGTGGGCACCACTGTGAAATGAAAGTATCCTAATCTCCAGCTAGTAGTGGTTACAAACACTGTCTCCGGGGCTAGTTTGCCTGGGTTTAAATTCTAAGTTGGCCTTTTGTGGTATTCACACACTTCCCATCTGTAAAATGGGAATAATGGCATTGACCCAATAGGATCGTCATAAGGATTCATAGCTCTCAGAATGTACCTAACTCTTAATTGGCACTATTAGAATAAATATGGTACACATGTTCCCAGATTAATGAGCAGTGCTGAGATGGTATTTCTGTCTCTGCCAGCATGCTTGCTTGGGGAAGAATTAACTGCTGACTTCTTCCTTGCTGTCTCCACAAAGAAAGATGTTCTGCTTAAGATGCACTGTTGTCAGCATGTGGACGGGGGCCATGCTAATGACCAAGGACAGCCATACTCAGAGCTGCCTGTCTAAAGACATAGGATTGTGATAGCCACAGAGGAGGAGGGATGGCCCTGCAGGGATGTAGAATGAGTAAGAACGGGAGCTGGATTATGTGTTTGAGCACTTGGTCTCCAGCTGGTTGTGCTGCTTGGCAAGGTTGTGAGATCTTTAGGAGGTGGAGCCTCGCTGGAGGAAATGGGTCCACTAGGGGTGGGCCTTGAGGTTTCTTTGCGCAGCCTCACTTCCTGCCTGCTGTGTGCTTCCTGGTTGCAGAGATAATATGACAAGCTGCCTCATGTTCCTGTTGTTATGTTCTCCCCACCATGATGGTCTTTAGTCCCTCAAACTACAAGTCAAAATAACCCTTCCTCCCCTAAGTTATTTATTTAGTTTTTAAATAATTTTTAAAAATTTTATTTATTTATTTGAGAGAAAGAGGCAGGTAGAGAAAGAGGGAGGGAGAGAGATAGAGAGGGGGAATGGGTGTGCCAGGGCCTTCAGCCACTGCAAATGGACTCCAGATGCATGTGCTACTTTGTGAATCTGGCTTATGTGGGTTCTGGGGAATTGAACCTGGGTCCTTTAGCTTTGCAGGCCTTAACCACTAAGCCATCTCTCTAGCCTTATTTTTTTTTATTAAGTGGAAAGTTGTATGGGTACCTCATATGTTAGTACCATCATTTCCATCCTCCTTACCCACTGTTACTTTTTTAATTAAATATTTTTATTTATTTATTTGTGAGAATTGAGACAAAAGGGAATATATATCTATATCTATATCTATCTATCTATATCTATCTATCTATATCTATATCTATATCTATATCTATATCTATATCTATATCTATATCTATATCTGTATATATATTGAGAGAGAGAGAGAAAGAATGAGGTATTGGAGTGCCAGGGCCTCTTGCCACTGCAAATGAACTCCAAATGCATGCACCACTTTGTGCATCTGGCTTTACATGGGTACTGGGGAATCAAACCTGGGCCATCAGGCTTTGCAAGCAACCACCTTTAACCTCTGCGCTGTCTCTCCAGCCCCCTTAAGTTATTATTTTTTGTCAGGTGTTTGGTCACAGCAATAAGAAAAATAATAAATACAATTCCCAAAGCAAAGCACCCCTTTGCCAGGTGTGCCAGGGACTCCAGCCACTACAAACAAACTCCAGATGCTTGTGCCACCTTGTGCATCATTCTTATGTGGGTCCTGGGGAATTGAACCTGGGTCCTTATGCTGCAATGGGAAGTAGAGGCAAGAGGATTGGGAATTCCAGTATAGGTGCCTAGCAAGATTCCGCCTCAAAACAATACAAACCACCACACCTGCCTACCAACTCAAGCACCCCCCCTCAAAGACCACAACAAAACAAAACAACAAAATATTTAGAGAGATAAGAATTAATGAAGTGAATGGTCTGATATATAGAAAGGAAGATAGGAATGGGGGCAGCAGAGGGGTGAAGGTTAGAGCAGAGGTGTGAAGTTTGTCAACTTGATCTGATTAGCAATTACATTAGAGACATGCCTTTTGGTGAGTATGTGAGGGCATTTTCTGGGAGGACTGATGGAGGCAGGAAGACCTTCCTGCATAGTGAAAAGCCCTTCTGATGGTGGGCTGTATATAGAAGTGTCTTGTGCCTGGCTGTCCTCGCTACCTGCTGGGACATGCACTTACCCTGTTGCTGCTGTCCTTCCAAGACATTCTTTTTCCGACATGGACTGTAGATCAGAGGCACTCCAGGGATCCTCCAGGCCTTCCGTGCCAGCATCTGGCCTAGTGGAGCAACAACCAGGTTCTCCAACTCTCCAGTTTGTAGACAGCTATTGTTGGGCTTCCCAGCCCATACCCTGAAATCGAATCCAATTCATCCCTTGTCTATCACATATTTATTCTCCTGGTTCTGTTCCTCTAGAGAACCTTGACTAATAAAGATCGTGGTACTCTGAGTGGATCTAGAGGAACATAATTGTAAGGATGAATTCCGTGAGTGTGATTAGTGCTGTCTGGAGCTGGCTGTGCAGCTCTAGCCTTTCTGGAGACTCTCCTGGTGGCCAGGGGACCGCTGATAATTCCTGATGTGAACTAAAGAACCATGGGAGATAGGTCTGTCTGATGACCCTGACTCATCTCTAGTGAGGAGCAGAGAATTTACTTATTCTGTGTATAAAGCGTTTGAGTGTTTACCAAAAGAATTCTACTTTTATTTCCAAACAGAGAAATTTTGGTGAAAGGAGCCAAAAAAGCAGAGCCATCTTCTGGTGTCTAAGAAGCTGCAGGGACCTGGGCTTTGGGGCACTTTGTGGGAATAGCTAGCTGAGGAATTCCTCTAAGCTGGCATTGGCAGAAGGACAACAGGAGAGACCCCTGGAAGTGGCCCACTAGCCAAATGGCTGAGCTCAGAGACCTTGTTGGCAATAGTGAGTTCAGCAGACATCTGGAAGCAGAGGCCAAGCTTAGAGCGTGAGTGTGTAATAGTGTGGAAGAGGCCTACTTTTCCCTTATAATCTGCAACTCCTAAAGTGTTTTGGGTTTTTTATTATAGCAAAATATACATAAGATAAAATTTACTATTTTAATTCTTTAAAAATATTTTACTTTAATTTTATTTTATATTTTTATTTTTATAATTTATTGGGGGCATTGCTTTTTTTTAAATTTAAATTTTACATTCATGTTGGTGCCTTTGATAGCCTCTTCCCTGTCCTCCCCACTCCAAAGGGACCCTCATCATTGGGGAATGTGGGTCATGCATTGTGGGGGGTAGCCAACAGTTATGGGGAAGCTTTGAGATTTCTAGTCAAGATGGGTCAATGCATTCCTACAGCACATCTTCATTTTGCATGTGGGAACTGACTGCATTATGATTCCTATCAGCAGATGTGGCCCTGGGTGGAGGTGATGAAAATGTGCAGCTTTGATATTCTGCTCTGGAAGTGTGGCTGCCTGGTGGCCTTAACTGTTGCCCTTCTGGACCTACCTCCTTGTTTGTGTTGAGAGCATAATTTCAGTGGACTGTTTCTAGCCAATAACTGAATATGCTACAAGCACTCATACTGGCCCCTTCCTGTGAATTGCAGACTTCCTCCATTAGTGACTCGGTTCAAGGACTTCCCAGATTCATGGCCAGATCATAGCTTATCATCTGGGCCTCATTCCACCTACCTCTCTTTCCTTGTTCCTTCCTCTTCTCTCTTTAAAGATGTCAGATCTGTCTTACTCTTTGAAGTCTCTTCTAGCCTTCTCCACTTTAATATTTAATCCATTCATAGGTCTTTTCCCAGTAGATCTCTCACACACTGAATCTTTCCTTTTCCTTGGAGGACCCAAGGTCATACAGTTGGACTTTGGTACTTTAATAATACTGCTCTAAGCCTTGTACTACACACACACTGAGAAACCCAATGCTATTGCTAAGATTTTCATAAATTCCAAAGGGTTTATGTAGCAGCTACTTTTTCATTACTAGGACAAAATACCAGACCAGAAGCAGATAATGGGAGCAAAGGATTTATTTCAGTTTACAGTCTCGAATTTTCCTCATGGCAGGGAAAGCATGGCGGAGTAGGGGCTGGGTATCACATCTTGTCATGTCAGCTGGGAGGTAGCAGCAAGATTGAGCTCACTGTGAACACCCACTAGGGCTGGACTAATGAATTCCTCCCCCAAGGCTCCACCAGCTACAGATTGAATATGAGGCTTAATTACAAACACATGAGGCTATGAGGACCATTTTACATTCAAACTACCAGTTTATGTTTTATTCTGCTGCAAGTTGTAATTCCCTTGAATTCCCACATTTAGTTCTGACTTTTTAAAAGACATTTATTTTATTTTATTTTATTTTATTTTATTTTATTTTATTTTATTTTATTTTATTTTATTTTATTTATTAGAGGCAGAGAGAAGGGGAGAGAGAGAGAGAGAGAGTGAGAATGGCATGCCAGGGCCTCCAGCCACTGCAAACAAACTCCAGATGCATGCACCACCATGTGCACCTGGCTTACATGGGACCTGGAGAATCAAACGTGGGTCCTTAGGCTTTGCAGGCATATGCCATAACCACTAAGCAATCTCTCTAGCCCTGACTTTTTTTTTTTTTTTTTAAACAAGGCTTCTGTCTTCATCTCTACATGGAATTCAGTTCCTTTTGTCTGCCCCACACCACAAGCCTTTTGTGCATGTATCAGGCTTACCTGATTTATGAATCCTTTTAACATCTTAGTAGTACAAACAATGTGAACATAAATTTGCTTCATTCCTGCATTAAAAATCTTTAGCCTCAGCCACCAGGAATTACCCAGTGACCACCTTTATTTACAAGCTAAAGTGTTTTTTAATGTGGCTTAGCTGCTTTTTGCCATCTTCATTTTCATCGCTTACCTCAGCCCTCAAATGCATATTTACCTCTCATCTCGAGGAATTAGCACTCTCTTTGTTTCCTTTTCTCTTTATGGTTAGAATCTTTGGGACCCATCTTTTCTGCTAGAATCTAACTAACAAGGTATTTTCTAAACAAGGAAAATTTCCAATCTAAGTGGCCTTCTGACATCACCCATTAAAATACCTGTTTTCAGTCTCACAGCATAGAAATCAAAATAAAATAAAACTATAGTGGGTGCTAGGATAGAGATACCTACCGAATAGTGGAAGGCACAAATGAGGGGTAATCAGCCTGGACTACAGGTGCGTAAGGTGGAATATATTAGAAGAATGAGGCCCTGCTAACATCCTGCCCATTGCAGTTCACTGGAAGGGTGGAGGTAGTAGGGGTGGGAAAGTGGAAATGGTGGTAACAATCTGAAAAACAGTCATTGTCATCCAGAGGGCTAATGCTTGTGTAGAATTTATTACATGCCAGACACTGTTTTAAGTGTTTTCCATAAAACTCACGGAACCCTCTCAGTATCACATTATCACTGCCCACTTTACAGATGAACAAAATGAGGCACAGAAATAGTGATCAAGCAGCATTTTAAAACTAACACAAGTAGCAAATGGTACTGTGGATATATGGACTCAGCCTGGCCCCGATTCCTTTTCCACATTCCTGTCTCCTGCACTCTAAGACTATAGGGAACACCTGGTAATTATTTGGATATGAGTGTCAGAGAGGAGGAGTGGGTATGATTCATCTTCAAAGCTGGCACACTAGTCTCTCCACTTGACCTCAAATGCAGAAATGATAGCCTCATTACTAATGTGTAGTCTAATATAAAAGGCAGCATTCTATTATTTATAGCAAGCCTATGGTATTTATTTTAACATATTCAATGAATGACATGAGTGTGCTAATCAGCTGCAATACCACATACAGATAAATGATGGGTTTAAAAAATTTATCTGTCATGCATCTTTCGATATCACTATCCCATACAGCTCATAACTCACTTATCCTTTTTCTTTGTGAGCTGTAATAAAATGTCTTCTCTATAATGTGTCATCTTTACCTGCAATTAAACCAGAATAAGCTTGTATGATTTAGAAAGCACATTTTTATAGTTTTCCACTTCTCATCTCTATGAGCTATGGAATAAAATATCAAAAATGACAAGGGATGGCTGAAATATGAGTCTCTGGATTGATTTCTACATTCCCCTTTTATGTAGGCTAGAAAGTGTTCCTACTGAGGTAGATTTACTTTCCCCAAAAAAAAGGAGGGGAGGGGGGAGCAGCTTCTTAAAAGATTGGAAGTCATTGACCTCCAATTGCTTATAAATGTAAAAGTATTTTAAAAGTAAAAATAGACTTTCAATTTATAAATTTTCTGTGCTATTACTTCAAAGCCTTATTTATTCTCCCTAAAAGCACTCAGCAAATCATGGTTGTGATAAAAAATGAATGACCTAAGTGCGAGTTGGAACGAGGGCAGCATCTGTTAGTCTGGGACAGGTGATAGATCGGCTCCGTGCATTCCATAAGCTGTTCGGAGACTTTACTCACAATCACACGTCAGTCTAATTGCTTTAGAAACAAAAGGTAATTTTTTATTTATGTAGAAAATATTCTGGAGGAAAGGTTTCAGTGTATTTTGAAAGATATTCCCAGGCAGGAGCTTTAAAAATTTTTCCTGAGGAAGTCTTGTGCAGGTGTGCAAGTGTCTGTATAGTTCTTATCTTTATTATATCTGCTTGTGTTTAATTCTCAGGCGAGGTGTGGCTGTAATTGTTTAGTGTGCAAATCCCTGTGCTATCACCCTGACCCCCTTTCTATGGGCTCCACTGTGAGACAAGAGCACACGCTGCAGGCAGGGACAGAAAAGCCATGGCTCATCCCGGGAGCAGCTCTAAGTGCTAGCTCTTTGGCCCACCCATCCCCCAGTTGGTGTCGTGCTCAGGCTGTCATCAGGGAAACCAACAGTCCATTACACCTGCTGTGAAGGTGGTGTTGACTTCTTTCTACAGCCTGTCAGTTTGGCTCTGAGCTTGGTGAGTTATGACTCAGAAACGGTTGGATCCTGGTGTAGGAAGCAGGTGATGTGTCTGCATGTGAACGGTCATTTCTCTGTGAAGTGGCTGAGTCCGCAGCCTCTGAGCATCCTCTGCCACGTGATTCCTGTATCTGCTATTATTCCCAGAGGAAGTCCCTATTTCACAGGGACTCTCCTACCCTCATCTCCTCGGTGTCCCCCCACCCCAGATGCTTTTGCAGGAGAGTCTTCCTGGTGTCCTCTTTCCTCCTCTTCTTGCTTTTTCATCCTTCTTCCCCTTCCTCTCCCCCTCCATTATAGAGACCATACATTCATGAAGCACTAGACGTCTTTTGTCCAGGATTATAACTCAACAGATACACTGATATTGATATAAATTCACAGGGATCACAACATCAGGAAACCACCCTGACATCAGCCAGTCTTGGTGACTCATTTCAAAGTGGATCCATGAGTATAACATCAGAGAATGCTTAGGAATCACAAGGAAAAGGAAGTAATTCACCCTTTTCTGGGTTAGCATTTTAAAGGGGTAGAGAGGGGAGAATCAGGTTTTTTTTTTTTTTTTTAAAGATTTATTTATTTATTTATTTATTTATTTATTTATTTATTTATTTATTTATGAGAGTAAGAGAGAAAGAGGCAGAGAGAGAGAGAGAGAGAGAGAGGGAGGGAAAGAATGGGCATGCCAGGGCCTCCAGCCACTGCAAACAAACTCCAGATACATGCGCCCCCTTGTGCATCTGGCTTATGTGGGTTCTGGGGAATTGAACAGAGGTCACACAAACTGCTTTAACCACTAAGCCATCTTTCCAGTCCTAAAGAATCAGTTTTGCTTAGTCTTTGTGGTCAAGGAGAGTGTAGGGTGGATAGTGGTTCTGGGGCTTCTAGGGTCCCAGCATTAAGGGCAGAAGAAAGGGCCCGAGTGAGTTTTGACCAGCTGTACCAAAGCTGATAGGCACAAGGAGCAGTGTGGTAGAAAGAACTGACATCCAGAGTCAGACCTGGCACTGAATCACAATCGGGAATAATAACATCTTAGCTTGATGTGCTGGAAATGGCTGACATGTCAGACAGTTTTCCATCCTTACTACTTGAAATGTTATTGGAGAACTATTGGAGAGATGGCTCAGCGGTTAAGGCACTTGCTTATCAAGCATAGTAACAAGAGTTCAACTCCCCAGTACCCATGTAAACCAGATGCATGTAGCGGCACATGTGTCTAGAATTCGTTAGCAGTGGCTGGAGGCCCTGGTGCACCCATACTTACTCTCTCTCTCTCTGTCTCTCTCTGTATCTCTGTGCTTGCAAATAAATAAATAACATATTTTTTTAAGAAGACTTAAACAAAGAACAAAAGGGGGGCTGCTAATGGAGCTCAGTTAGTAGAGAGCCTGCCTAGAATGCACAGAGCGAAGGTCTGGGTTTGATCTCCAGTATCACGTAAACTGGGCATGGTGGTGCATGCCTGCACCAGATAGGGCATCTTTGCACATGTTGTAAGCTTAAAGCGCACAGCCCCGCATCTCTCTGCATGTTGTCTGCGAAGACTGAGCCACAGCTTCCTGTTTACAAATTTCCCCATGGTCACACTGTAGCAACAGGCTGCCAGGCTGCAAAAACGAAAGCCTGACATGCAGAGGGCTCTTCTGCTACACCTGGAGAGGAGATGTGTTTCTTTTCATGATGCTCAGCTGGGACCATGAAGCCAGCACATGACTTTGGAGCAGCGAGCCTGATGCCACGTGAGGTCTGTGGTCCGAACAAATAAGGTCACATATTTCCTGGTTCAGAGAACCTATAGGTTAGACATTCTCACACATTTCCATCCCAAGCATCTGTGTCTCCCCCTCTTTCTTCTTTGCACGAGAAGACAGTGAAGAGTAGAGATAGGGAGACATCAAGAGACCTGACTTATGCTCCCCAGCATCACCTTGCCTATTCCCTGCATAACCTTGGGTCTCTAATATTCCCCTCTGAACTAGTGTTTTCATCAGTAAATAAAGAAGGCAGGCAGATATCTTTCCGTGTTTAGTTACCTGGACCTTCAGTGGTAATGACACTTAGGACCTTGCTCACTGGACCCAAGTGGACCCCTACATCGTCTGTGGCAGTCCATGCTGGGGGTGCACATGTGTAGGGCTCTGCTTCTCCACTCCCCAGATTGCTCTAGAGGCTTCCTGTTTGCCAGCCGTTTTTAGTGAGGGGTAGAGGCTGCTGCTGAACATTCTCCAGGAAGGAAGTGAGAGGAGTCAGTGTGTGGCAGGAACTGGGACATGCTTGGGGAGGGTGGACAAGGAGCCTAGGGTGCAGGGTGTTTCCATTCATTTCTACTTGCTCGATAGAAATAGAGATCGGTGTGCTGGGAGGCAGAGACCATCCACCGAACACTAGTTCTAGACGGGACCTCTGGGGGCTCCACAGGAGACTTGACTGTCTGAAACATTTCTCACTTTTCTGTTGGTCGTGTGCACAAAACCTTTCAACAAAAAGCGCTGAACTCAGAGCTTGGCACAGTGCCTCAACCACTGGCCTTCCTGTTGGGCCAGCCGTACTGCCAAAAGTGGCTCACTGTGTTTAAGGACAGTGGGGTTTAATAAAACCTATGATCTCACTCTCACACTTTGTCCTCGCAGGGAACAATAAATATCATGAGTGAGCTGGGGCTGCAGAAGCTGAAATGCAGGCTCTGTTGACACCTGGGAAATGAAGGAATGGATCGAGCAACTTGTTATAATAAATAGTCAATGTGGTGTCAATCTGCATATTTCACAGGCATGGATCGATTTCTTGAATATATAGATACGTCTACGAGAGTGAGATTTTGTGACCAGTAGTTTATTCTGTCTGAGTGTAGAAGGGATCAGTGGAGGTTCGAAGCAAAGTAAGCTTGATCAGTTTTTCTTCTATGCATTCTTAGAAATGTCTACCATCCTTAGCAGGTAACACAGGCAGGGGCCGATGGGGTTGCACCGCATTCATCAGCGTGAGGGTTTAGGACGTGGACAGAGGTAGCTTTCTCACCTGGTACCTTTCATACTGATGCATCAGACAGATGGAAGGCGATGCATTTGATCTTCACTGCTCAAGACTAAATTCTGTTCAAATGGCTCCTGTGAGAGAAGTGAACTTAGAGCATTCCTTTAATGAGGAAAGAAGGAGAAATTCCAATCTTCTGCCTGAGCTCAATGCACTCTTCCTGGAGGGCTGAAGGGGACAGGATGCAGAGCGGGTCCATGACTTGGATTCGGGAGGAAAAGATTCATAGGAGCAGATCCTCAGGCTTAGCCCTAGCTTGGCAACAGACGCCCTAAAGCAGAACCGAATCCATTCTGAATGAGCTCTTGGCTGTCACCACAGCTCCCATGGCCACCATCTGCTGTAGTAACCCCCTGCCCACCCCGTGACACACTCCCTGCTTCTCCTGCTAACCTTCCTGTGTGAGTAGTGGTGCTGGTTTAAGGGGCTGTCACTGTAAATAATAGCTTTAACATCCTAGCTGAAGCCAGGATGGTCTTCCTCTGTAGGAGAGGGAGAAGAGAATTGTCTCCTCCTTCCTTCTCCCTCCTGTCATTCGTCTCTTCTCAAACTCTCCCTTTCCACAAGAGCCTGGCGCTCTCTTGGATCACAAGATGCATCTGGGGAACAGCTCAGAGCCATGAACTACCTCCCAGCTCAGTGGAAACTACCGCTTGAGAGAAAGCCACAGGACTGAAGCAGTGCTCATTCCAGAAGGATTTTTTTTTAAAGGCTGGCTTATCCGGTGTCAGTACTGCTTGCTAGCTCCTAGGCTAATGAGATACTTTGGAACGAGGTGGCCTCTAGAGTGCTGTCCTTCACATCACACCATCTAGGTCATTGGTGGGAAGATTGGCACTGACACCAATTACTTTCTAATCCTGCCTGCAGTGCCCAAGAACTGGGACTGGTGGCATTTAATAGGCAGTCCCGGGAACAATTTCTTTTTAGACATTTTTCTATAGTTTCATTTGGTTTCTATTTTTAAAAGAAAGTTCAGAACTAGTTCTAACTTTAGGACATTGGGTATCTTAGTTGATCTACTATCACAGAATGGCAAAAGCAACCACCATTTTATCTCACAGTTCTAGAATCTAGAGTCCAAACTTACAGTGCAGGGTGACTGGTTTCCTGGCCCAGACTCTATTTTTTGGCCACTGTTTTGCTATGTCCTCACATGGGTATGACTGAGCAAGAGCGACAGTAAGACACAGACAGAGCTCCTTTGGGTTTCTTTTTTTTTCTTTCTTTGAGGTAGGGGCTCACTCTAATCCTATGTAATCCCAGGCTGGCCTTGAACTCATGGAAATCCTCCTACCTCTGCCTTCTAAATGCTGGGATTAAAGGCTGCACTACCACACCTGACTCCTTTGGTCTTTTTTTTTTTTTTTTTTTTTTTTTAAAAAACCTTTTATTTTGTTTATTTGAGAGAAAGAGGCAGATAGAGAGAATGGGCAAAACAGGACCTCCAGCCACTGTAAACAAACTCCAGATGCATGCGCCACCTTGTGCATCTAGCTTACATGGGTCCTGGGGAATTGAACCCGGGTCCTTTGACATTTCAAGCAAGTGCCTTCAGTGTTAAGCTATCTCTCCAGCCCTTCTTTGGTCTTTGTTACAAGGATACTATGATAACTGATTTTCATGATCAACTTGATTGAATTTGGAATCGCCTAGGCACACAGCTCTGGGTGCGTCTGTTTCCATTGACACGCACTGCGGTCCTCAACTACATAAAAATACGAAAGTGAGCTGAGTACCACATTCACTGCCTTCTGCTCCCTGAGTGTGGGTGCAATGTGACCTGCCACTTCTCTGCCTGCTGCCATCACGAGAGCTGCTCATGCCTTCCTCACTTCGGTGGATTCTGAACCTCAGACCGTAAGTTGCTTTTGTCAGGTATTTTGTCACAGCCATGAGAAACATAAGTCATACAGACACCAATGCTATCATACAGACACCACTCTCGTCTCTTCAAAATGAGAGTTGGTGACCCAACATATAAATGTGAGAATATAAACATTTCATCCATAACACTGGGCAAACCATTTCACTTCTCCAGCCTTTGATTTTCTTCATCTGTGAAATGATGACAGGGCCTGTTCCTAAGTGTGGTTTGTGCCACGTACCCTTCACTTGATAAAGACTGTCACTTGTGGCTCTTCTCTCTTTCCTTTTCTCTTAGTAATTTTTCCCATAATATCAGGGCAGTTATAATCTCTTAGAATGATAAAAACTTAGAGCTAAGAGGAACCCTAGAAATTATCCAGTTCATTTTTTAGATAATAAACTGAGGCCAAAAGTGTGTCAAATCAAAGCTTCTCCATGCTTTATAGGCCGACGAAGGTCAAACATCCAAGTGTTCTGAAGCCCAGTTATTCTTTCAACAACTTCACTGCGGTTCAAGTCCGAGTTGTTATTTTAGTTATAAAATCTGCCATTACGGACTTTTCCTTTGGCCGAGGGTAAGCATACATGAGGTCAACTTAATAATAGGATTTGTCTCACAGATAAAAGTTTGAGCACCAGAATATTCAGGGATGAGAGGATCAAGTTTGTAACAGTCATACCCACACCAGATCATGGCTATTCTTCTGTGGGGAAAAGGAACACAAGTTCTAGGTAGAGTGACTTGGAGAAAAGCATCATCCGGGCCTTGGGATGGGATATCGGTGAGGTTCATCCTCAGTCTCAATACGCAGGCAGTCAGTGGGAAGTTTGACCGTGTCAATGCTGGCACCCGGCTCCGCAAGTGCTCTGCTTTCCCTTTGGTATTTCCAAGCTGTGTTCATCCTCAGGGAGATTGAGTTGGCCATGGGAGACACAGGAGAGGATCCTTGGGGACTCACAAGGTTCATTGTTGGATTTCTTACTTATGCCTATTCTTCTGTGAGCTTAAATGTATCAGAGGCCCTTAGCAACTATTTCTTTGCATTTGAAAGCACTTTTTATTTTTCTTGGGGGAGAGAGAGAGAAAGAGAGAGAGACAGAGAGAGAGAGAATAACACATCAAGGCCTCTTGCTGCTGAAAACTCCAGACCATGGGCCACTTTGTGCTGCTGACATGGGTACTGGGGACTCAAACCTGGGACAGCAAGCTTTTCAGGCAAGCAAGAGCCTTTAACCACTGAACCATCTCCCCAGCCCCAGAAACTATTTCCTTTTTTTTTGTTGTTGTTGTTTTCATAAAAAGCATTGCCTACAGGGTAAGTCAGAGCAAAATGAAAGCATGGCATCTCTGGCTTCATTTTGGATCTGTCTCTTTGGGTCACAAGCTTGCTTTCTTCTGTGTATTGACATGTTAATTACACAAGGGGCGTCCATCTAAAAACTGTGATACCTAACCCTATTCTTTCCATCTGCAAAGCCAAGAGTCTTTGTCCTAAATCTGTATCACTTTGGATTCCAGACAGAGCAGAGTCTTACAGAAGAACCACCCTCCCTTCCATATAAAGATGACAGTCATCCATCAAGGCTGTGTCCTGAAGCAGAGATGACCATCTTGTGGGAACCTCAGACGTCTCTCCTCAAGTAAGAAGCAGTTCTTTGAGCTGGCTACCAGAATCGGAGTGGAGACAGTGGTCATCAGACTGCACCTTTCACAGGACAGTTGAACAATGCGTAAGTCTTATTCCTTGTCCTTATTCCCCCTGTTTAAACCCAAAGCTCTTGTCAGTACCCTGAAGATGAACTTGGTGCCATTATACCCCTATACCTATCCTTTTTCTCAATGTGCCACATTTACAATTATTTTCTCTGCTTTTCACCATTACTCCTGTCTTTAATTGGTGTAGTAGGATGGTTTGCTGAGCATGGATGTTGCAGCTGCATGATCTGAAGCTTTGGCCCTGAAAGTCTGTTAACAAATCCTCGAGTGGTGAATTCACTTGTGGGTGCTGACAACATCACTATCAGAGCCTACGCAGAGGTTTGGTTCTGCCCAAAGGAGAAAGCCTCAGAGTGTGCTTTTTTTTTTTTTTTTTTTTTTTTTTGGAAAGAGACAGAGAGAGAGGGAGAGGAAGACAGATAGAGATGGGCGCGCCTGCAGCTTCTCAGCTGCTGCGAACGAAATCCAGATGTGTGCGTCCCCTTGTGATCAAGTGTGGCATTGCACCCTTGTGTCACTTTGCATCTGGCTAAACGTGGGACCTGGAGATTGGAACCACTGGAGTTTGGAACCGGTGTTCTTAGGCTTAGGAGGTAGGCGCCTTAACTGCTAAAGCCATCTCTCCAGCCCAGAGTGTGCTTTTAAAAAAATTATTTTATTTATTTATTTGAGATGGGGAGGGAGGGAGGGAGGGAGGAGAGAGAGAGAGAGAGAGAGAGAGAGAGAGAGAGAGAAATGGCACAACAGGGCTTCTAGCCACCAAAAACAAAGTCCAGACAAATGCACCATCTTGTGCATTTGGTTTTACCTAGGCACTGGGGAATCAAACCTGGGTCCTTAGGCTTTGCAAGCAAGTGCAATCCTCCAGCCCAAATGTTACTTTTTAAAACATTTTTATTTATTTATTTGCAAACAGACGGTGGTGGGGAGAGGGAGGAAGAGGGAGAGAATGGGTGCTCCAGGGCCTCTAGCCACTTTGCAAATGAATGCCAGATGCATGTACCGCCTTATGCATTTGGCTTATGTGGGTCCTGGGGAATCAAACCTGAGTCCTTAGGCTTTGCAGGCAAGCACCTTAACCACTAAGCCATCTCTTCAGCCCCACCCCCCACTGTTACTTTCGAGTTACTTTCGCACTTAGCTTGATCACACCGTCTTTCTGTCTTTGTTAGATGGAATCAGGGCAATTATATATGTACAGAGTAAATGAACTACATTTCTTGCAGCTATTTCAAAATTCAATTCCAACCTATTTTTCTCATCTAGGCTATTGCTCTGCCGTCTCCTCCCAATTCCTGTTTTTCATTTCCAGGCTGTGTTTGATTCTACTCAATGTTGAAACAATCTTGAGAAAGTGAAATTTGACCTATCGCCAGCCAGCCTTGCTTATGTGTGATACAATCATATCTTGAATGAGCTGAAATGTTTTATTATGTTATTTTATGAGAAGTGAGTCATTTCTGGGTATGTTTCCAAGCAGCAGTCAATTTAATAATAAATATATTTGCCTTTATGTAATACATTTGTCATTATGTAACATGCAATATAAAATATTTTCTTAATAATAACAATATTTTACTTTATTTTCATACTTTATGCAAGAAGAGAATATGTCATGGGCTCTCCCACCAGAAGAGGGGAAAGGATCTAAACCACAACAGGACTGATGACAAAAAATGGCTTTTGTACAATTGTATCTAATTCTTGACATACATCACAGCATTTGACCTCCATGATGACGCTGTGTCAAAAGTTGGGATGGCTGTGTTGCTAACCCATCGTGACACAGGTGCCTACTGGAGAAGCCTTAGCTGAAAATGAATGTTCTGATGGTGAGGTGTGATGTTACCTATATACTATAGGAGGGTTTGCAATTTTAGGCTGTTATCAAGCTGGGAACTTCTTTCTCTCCCAGACTTATCTGCTCTATAGCAACCTCAGCTCCTGTCAATCTTCATGACCAATCACATTGCTTATCTGCCAGAAAGGAATTAGCTTATTAAATGCTATTGTTGAGGGTCATTCCTGTGTAGGCTGATCTCAGATTCTGGGGAGTCAAAGTAGGATGGGCAGGATCTCTACTTTGGAGGTCACAGTGAATAAAATAAAAATGTTGGTGCTAAGCACAACTTCCTTTGCAGTGTGTAATAAGAACTGTTTGAGACATAGGCAAACAAAGAAAAATTAGACCTATCCTGTGCCATCCAGGAATATACAATATGACTGTGACAACTCAACACCATGGTATGAGCCAGGAGTGGTGGTACATGTCTTTAATCCCAGCACTCAGGAGCAGAGGTAGGAGGATTACTGTGAGTTCAAGGCTAGCCTGAGACTACATAGAGTGAATTCCAGGGCAGCCTGGGCTACAGCGAGACCCTACCTCCACAAACAAAGAGACAACAAGGACAGCAACAGCAAAAAAAAAATCTCAGTACCATGCTGTGTAAATTAAAAATAGATAATGTAACCTTCCAGGCTCATAAAATGTCATGAAGGTTAAATACAACAATCGCTATGAAGTGATAGTTACCTGTCCATAGAGGGACAGTGTTCTTATAGAGCTCAGTCATGACACCAACAGTGATGTTAACAAGGACTTTTATTTACTAAGGCTCTTCTATGTACTAGGACCTTTGATAAGTCCTTTAATTTTATCCCTTAGACACTTCCTTCTGGTAACTTTATCCCAGTAATGAATTTCATAATTAAAATGGAGGAGGTTCTCCTACATCACCTGCAATATTTTTTAAAGCATAACAGCCCAGTGAGATGCTCTGCTGAACAGCAGTGGAGGAAATAACATGACCTCCGCGGTGGACATGCAGAAAGATGGGCAGAAATTAATTAAGGTAGAGTCAGTGCTGTACCAAGCAAGCTTGAGGAAAGAATATGTCAAGGCTCAAATATGATAGATGTTTATGTGTCCTAAAGGATACATACTTCTTTGTTTGTTTGTGTAGGGCCTCATGAATGATACTGAGTTACATCCTGAGCTCCTAACCAGTACTTAATCTTAGAGATCTTAGAGAGAGAGAGAGAGAGAGAGAGAGAGAGAGAGAGAGAGAGAGAGGCATGCCAGGGCCTCAGCCACTGAAATTCAACTCCAGATCCTTGTGCCACCTAGTGGGCATGTGCAACCTTACTTTTGCTTCACCTTTTTGTGTCTGGCTTACATGGGATCTGGAGAGTCAAACATGAGTCCTTAGGCTTCACAGGAAGCACCTTAAACAGCTAAGCCATCTCTCTAGCCCTTAACCAGTGCCTGCCTCTTTCTTCTTTCTTTCCTTCTTTCTTTCTTTCTTTCTTTCTTTCTTTCTTCTTTCTTTATTTCTTCTTTCTCTCCTTTTTTGTTGTTTTTTTGAGTTTTTTGAGGTGGTGTCTCACTCTGGCCCAGGCTGACCTGGAATTAACTATGTAGTCTTAGGGTGGACTCGAGCTCATAGCAATCCCCCTACCTCTGCCTCCCGAGTTCTGGGATTAAAGGCGTGTGCCACCATGCCTGGTGTTAACCAGTGCCTTTGATTGGAGATTTCTAGTGATGATCCAAGGCTCAGGAAGCTTCTACTTTATGGCTCTGCCATCTTTGCCATGTGGCTTCCCTGTTGGCTGCATTATACTGGTGCATGGAGGAAGTGCAAGGATGACTGAGGATGGTCACTTAAGAGGCAGACCTGTGAGTGGGGCACATTTTGCATAGTCCTTTGGTTAGAGTTCAGTTTCGTGGGCATACGGAAAGTGAGGTCTGGCTGTGCGTCCAGGAAGAAAGACATCAATATCTCTATGTCTCTTGCACATGGTGGGCTACTTCACTTGACATTGAGAAGCCTAGCCAGCCTGGCTGCATGAGGGCACCCTGCAGAAACAGACACGTGGACTGGAGGGATGGCTTAGCAGCTGAGGCACTTACCTGAAGAGCCAAAGGACCCATTCCCGATTCCCCAGAAGCCACACAAGCCAGGTGTACAAGGTGGCACATGCATCTGGAATTTGTTTGCAGTGGCTGGAGGCCTGGGCATGTCCATTCTCTCTCTTTCTCTGTCTCTATATCCGTCTCATATATATATATATATATATTTTTAAATTAAATTAAATTTTTTTTAAAAAGAGACATTCAATTTTGCTGATGACAGTTGCAGCCTGGCCTAGAGGTTTTGACTGGAGGAGGTTGTGAAGCAGAGTACTGTAAAGGGTTACGTCAGGAGAGACAAGTTCAACACAATTTGTATTTCTAGACTTCTGCCTCCTCCCTGTAAACTTATATACCGCCAGTTGGTTTTTAATTGCTAATGTCTCTTATCTGACCCAGTGTCCCAGTGAGATGAAGAGGTGCTTTCTTATGTCGTTTTGCTGTGGACCATGGAAAACGTTAGAAGGCCATCAGGCCTGGGGTTCTTGTTAGTCATCGAGTGTTCATTGAGCCTTCAGGGTCAGAGGACTCACCAGTAGGTTTGGGAGGAGGAGGAGGGTGGCACAGGGATGAACTTGATCACCAGAGCATGAATGGAACACAGTATTTTCCTCCTTTCCAGGTCTCTGTTCTTTTCATCACACTCCTTCACTGATGGTGACTTCAGTTTCTGATGCCATGTGTGGACAGATCTTACCAAGTGGCCCGCCTCGCCAACCCCTGAGTGACACCATATGTCATCAATGGACATGTTATATGGAAGGTCCCCAGGGAGAAAAAGGCACAGGATCAGCTCTCAGGTGGAACTACAAAGGAGGTGACATTCATCAGGCATCTTTACTTTTCCTTTCATTGTATGTCTTCCTAACCAGATGCCTCTCCTCAGTTTATTTTTAACTCTCTTGGTTGGAAAAAAAAATCTGATAGGGGAAACTTCCTTCAATGTTATCGGTTGAGTAGGAGATGGGTTAGGAATGAGTATTGTATCAGGCAGTTCTTCATATATCTTGAGGTTGAATTACCATTGGCAAGATTTCTGGCTTCACCGAAAATACTAGGGGTGATACCATGGAGGGGCTTCTGAGATACCCTAGATAAGCCTGTATCTTCACAGTCCTTGGGCCGGTCTTCTCAGGAGAAGTTGAGAGATTTTATTTCATCCCGAGTGAGGTCCATTTCTCCCATATACATGGAATGCACCGTTGGGTAAATTACACAAGTTCTCTGCTGCCCTAAATGAATTCTTTTCTAGGCCTGAACATTCTCATCTTTCAATATTCACTAAGTTCAACAACTTGCAAACAAACCCTGACTACATTGTTGAGTTAGAGTAGTGCTTGGATTGGCACATTTGATCAACACTTAATAATGAGAACAAAGGTTCTTAACATTTTTCTGCGTTAGGCATGAGCAGGTTTGATGCTACACTGGAAGACTGAGCATCTCAGTGCAGCATAAACAAGTAGCTAATCATTACAACACGATCCCCACTGCACAACAGTGATGCTTCACAGTGTGCATAAAAACCTTCTTCATCACCACTCGCCTCCCAATTTTGTTTCAGTCTTGTCCATTTTGAATAGACTCATTGATTTCCATGACCTCGTTCCTTTATCTACTCACAAGGCAAACTCCTTTTGTGTTCTGGTGAACAGACAGCCTTTGTTTGCATTCAGCTGGAATATGTTTCTTACCTCTCATTCACAGTGCATTGTCCTCCGCTCTACAAAATACTAAATAAAATGTGGCAGCACACACCCACACCCACACAAAGCCCCACAGTGCATGGTGAGAGGCAGCCACGGAGTAAGAGACAGTGTGGGCACTTCTCTGTATCTGTTGGCTTATCTGAATAACTCTCCTAGGGAGGAAGGACTTGGAGAAACGTTTGTAAAAGTATTGGATGAAGAGAGCCTTCTGGAAGGGACTGACCGTACAAAGACGAGTGATAAGTAATAATAATAAGAGTAGCTCAGGCGACTTTGTATCCCTAAGGATCTTGTGGGTTGGATTTTGTTTCCTAAACAGATTCTGAAGTCATAATCTATGGTACATGTGATTGTGCCCCTACTTGGAAGTAGAGGTTTTGTAATCAAGGTAAGATCATTCTGGGTGATGGCTAAGCCAACTTTGGTCACAATAACACAGAGACACCAAGAAAGAATGGCATTCGATGACTGGAGGTAGACATTGGAGTGACATAACAAATCAAGGATGATCAGAGAGCACTAGACTGGGAGAGAGGCTCTCCCTCAACTTCCAGAGGGAAGCAACCCTGTCCAAACGTTGATTTTGGTTTTGTAGCCTCCATTGATGTAAGAGAAAAGGTTTCTGTCACTTCAGGCCAGCCAGTGTGTGGTGCTTCGCTGTGACAGGTCTAGGAAAGTAACACGGAGGGTAATGTTGAAACAGCTTCTTCCTCCATCCCCTGATAGGATTGTCACGTGTGCATGTCATGGAGAACTCAGAAATGTCTACTGAGGAAGAGATGACTTTGATGTCGCTTTCCTCTCATTTGGAACAAAGAGACCTTTGTCTTCTCTTTTCTGCCTCTCTCCCTCTCTCCATCCTTGACTCTTTCTCATTTTCCTGGCATCCTTTAAGTTCACTATCTGAGAAATGCATCACAATAATAACTATACTTTCTCTGCAAACATGTGCTGAGAAGACCCCATGTTTCCCTTCCTTTTCCCTTTTCAAATGCTGCAGAACCCTCTTTTGTCAATGCTGTGGGGTTTCAATCAAATAGTGCTGTGAGGGCTTTTCAAAGACCTACAAGACTGAGAAAGATTCCAACCTGTGAGAAAGGAGACTAATAAGCTTCACACTCCGTCTTCTTTCCTAGAAGTGTCTTCCCTTGCTGGCAAGTATAAAAGACAAGGAAGAGATGTGTGGGGGTGTGGCGATAACAGGGCAGCTCCAAGGGAGAGAGGAACTGACATTCTGTGGATTATGTCGATTTACTGATTATCCCAGAACCTTCTGTTGAATCCAAGGAGCCTGTTAAAACCACCCCAGCAGTCCCCATGGTGGCCTTTGATATTTCAAATTGAGGAGGTTGAGGTAAACCCAGTCCAATTAAGCATGTGGTACTTTAATCAAATAAGGATTAAGGGCAAGCAAAGACAAAAATAGTACCTTTGCTGATTTCTAGGAGATAATTAAATCAGACTTACTGCACAGGGAAGGAATATTACAAGTCTATAAAAGAGGAGACCTTAAATTCTGCAACATTAAGTTAAATGCATCTACATCAACAAAGAAAAGAAATCCCCTCTTTGTTGGGGGATATGTGGCAATCAGAATAGTTAGGAGCTATTTAAAAAGATTGTAGAAGCCGGGTGTGGTGGCACGTGCCTTTAATCCCTGCACTCTTGGGAGGCAGAGGTAGGAGGATCTCTGTGAATTTGAGGCCAGCCTGAGACTACATAGTGAATTCCAGGTCAGCCTGAGCTAGAGTCAAATCCTGCCTTGCAAAACAAAAACAAAAACAAAAACAAAAACGTTATAGAGTGAACAATGACTATTTTCTGTGACTTGGGCATAACAAACCACACAAATATAGAAGAGTTTGATCGATTATTCTTTAAATTTACTGCAAAAATACAAAATTCCACAGAAAGACAACTCCTTCTTTGCTGTTGATGAGCTTGTTGAACTGCCTGGTTGGAAATTTTGTATAAATATTTAATTTGTAATACTTTTGGTATATTATCCTCATCATGAAACTTAAGTGTCTTTCTCTCTGTCCATATATTTCTCCATTATACATAATTTATAGAGAATAATTTATAATTATAATTTTAGCAATATAATTCTCTCTATATTTACATCATTTAAAATTGTCTTTCTATTCCTATGGCATCTTCTGTGGTTAATTCTTGCTCAAGCTTTCATGTGGACTTGCAAAATTTGCTTCTTTTTAATTAATTAATTTAATTTATTTATTTGAGAGAAAGAGGCAGAAAGACAGACACAGAGAGAGAGAGAGAGAGAGAGAGAGAGAGAGAGAGAGGAAGGGAGGGAAAGAGTGGGTGTGCCAGGGCCTCTAGCTACTGCAAACGAACTCCAGACTCATGTACCCCCTTGTTCATCTGGCTTATGTGGATCCTGGGGAATCTAACCTGGGTCCTTTGGCTTTGCAGGTAAATGCCTTAACTGTTAAACCATCTCTCCAGCCCTGAAATTTGTTTCTTTGTAATCTGCTTCTCACTTCTCCCAAATCTATGACTTGTCCAAAGATGATTTTTAAAAAAAAAAAAACTCTTGCCCTCCCCATGCCCAGAAAACTCACAGCAGCCTTCTTACCTGAAAATTTAAGTTCCCTGGATCATATTCACTCACTGATTTACAGAATGTATCTTCCTGTATATAATATTTGTCTTGAGTGGAAATAGTATATTTGATGTGTGTCTTTCCTCAGAGTTTATTTCACATGTAACTGCTATGATCAGGGCCCTTGGACTATGGACAACAGAGACTGATTTGGAGCTCAGCAAATCATGGGAAAGTTGAGAGCAGGGTTTGGTGGCAGTTTCCTGAGGCTGCCCTGGAGGGCTGATGATACTTCCAGACCAGGAACATGGCAAGGCATCTCAATGGGAAAGTGTAGGATTCTAACAATCTCTTCTATCATGGCATCCCTCACATAAAAGACAACCCATCAGCTAATTCCTTGGGCTTCTGACTCTTTGGAGAAACTGTGAGGAAAGCTGGTTTATTTGACATTCTTAGTACAATATACATGGATTCATTTTTCACTCAAACAATTCAATAGGAAAGAGGTATTAGGAAGGAGAAATGGAATTTGGGCTGCTAAAATAGCAGACATATATACATCCAAATATCTACTGAAGTAGTAAATCTTTACATTTATGTTTTGTTTATTATATACACACATCTGTATATGTATATGTACTTGTGTATATGTATGTGCATGCATATATAACTGTGTATAAATATACCACTCTCTAAAAGTACCTTTCAACAATTTTGCTTCATTAATACATCACAGAGTTTTCAGATTTGATAAAAATTTGAAGGTCATGAAACACCGATTTGAAGATTTTCTTCTGGAAATCATTTTTCTTAATTAGACCGATTTCTTTAGGGTTTAGCAGTGAAGAAATGAGGCTAAAGCTATAAGTCAAAAGTTCTTACGTTGATTTATGGAAAGCTTTGCTAGTGGCTTGAGGATGAACAGATTATTAATTTGATAATTACTGAAAAGTTAGGTGGAAACTGTACAGAGAAAAATGGATGGGATTACAGTAGGATTACTGGCATTTTGACATATTCATGGGAGAGATCTCAAATAGAGAGGTATGTAGCTCATGAGACAAAGCGGGGGGGGGGGAAGGGAATGGATTTGAATCATCTAGTCTAGATCATTTTTAAGACTGGCAAATCAAAACTGGAAGTCATCATGAGGTTTCATATGGGATGAGTGTATCTTTCATTGTTTATAGAGGAAGGAGTAACTTGTTTTTTAGCTGCATGTATAGATACATATCTTTATTAAGTTCAAAAAGATGCTAAAATTTTATTTAATGGCAAAGTAGGATTACCACATCATTTTAAGTTTCAATATAAATACAAAGTGATCTGACTTTAAAAACTATTTTATTTTTATTTATTTATTTGATAGACAGAATGGGTGTGCCAGTGCCTATAGCCACTGCAAATGAACACCAGATGCATATGCCACCTTGTACATCTGGCTTATGTGGGTCCTGGGTAAATCAAACCTGGGTCCTTTGGCTTTGCAGGCAAATGCCTTAACCACTAGGCCATCTTTCATTTTCTTTTTGAATGACTATTATTTAAATGTGTCCTAGCAATTTGAAAACTGACATTTGCAATGAAAGAGAGAGAGAGAGAGATCCTTACGTTGTTACATTTTGAACCCTGACTTTTTAATTAGCAGCTTAAACTTACTGGTAAACATTCTATGCAAATGAGGCTTAAAGTTAGGAAAAGGATTGGCTATTTCAGACCTGCTAGGTGAATTCAATGTTATTCAATGGGGTGGGCCAAAGAAAATCTTTTTTTCCCTTTTAGAGCCAATAAAGTTGTGTGTATGTTTTTTTTTTAATTTTTCATAATTCAGCATGGTGACATTCAGGGACGTCAGCCCCTTATTGTCCTCTTGCTGTTCCTGGGGACCATGACTTTAATCAGGCACACAATGTGTGTAAGAATCCCAAGTGGCTTTCCTGTCAGCTGCTGCTTTCCTGGTATTGGTTTTTTTTTTTTTTTTTAATTTTTAGCTTATTGATCATTTAAACATAAAAAACCCAGGAATTGAATGGTTACATTGATCTCCAAGATGAAGTCCATAGACCCCACATTATTGTCATTTTATGAAGATAAAATCTTGAGCCATAGCATTTCATTTATTTTGCATAGTCTTGAAGGCCTCAATGCATAAGTAGAAATGTGAAATTCTCAGACAAGATCCTAAACAAGAGCTTTGTGTAGGGTGAATGGCTTCTGAAGAGCAGAAAGGGGACTGGGTAGAGAAACTGTTTGACTGGGAGAACTAGATGGAGCTGGTGGTTGAAAAAGATCAGCTGCCATTACAGACAATGCAGCGGTGGTCATGCTGCTGTCTATTTCCTCCCATCATCCCACTTTCTCTGCGCTCCATCCAGGCCAAGCCTCCAGACTCCCTTAGCAGTCTTCATGTGTGTGGGCGGTTGCTATAGCTGAGCTTCAAGGCTTTCTTTCATTATTTCTACCAAAGCTCCCTAGAGTGGTTAATATCATCACCGTGTTACAGACACAGGAACACGCACCCCTAGCCCACAACTATAAAGAAAACGGGGGCCTGGGGAAATGGCTTAGTGGTTAATGCATGTGCCTGCAAAGCCTAAGGACCCCAGTTTGATTCCTCAGGACCCACGTAAGCCCGATGCACAAGGGGCACATGCATCTGGAGTTCGTTTGCAATGGCTGGAGGCCCTGGTGCACCCATTCTCTCTTTCTCTCTGCCTCTTCCTCTCTCTCTCAAATAAATAAAATAAAAAAATATTTTTTTAAAAAAAAAGAAAAGAAAATGGCAAAAGAGAGAATGGAAAATTGCTCTGTGCTTGGTTACTTTAAAATGATCCATGATATTCATGTTATTGATCTGAGTCAGGTCCCTAGAAAAGTTCAGAAAGAAAAATCTCCCTTCACTCCATCACATTTTCTTTTTATTCTAAAAAAAGCATTTTAGTGGGAAAATTACCAACACATGTAAATGAAAAAGAAAAATAATTTTTTCTCTACCCTGGACAAATCCATATTTAAATTTTCATATCTCAGCCCAGAGAGTGGAAAATTGGGTACTGTTTGGAGTTGCAGCATTTTGGAGGGTTTGTGTGTAATCAGGTTTTGGCTGTAAGGATTAGAAAGAGGAATGGCCGTGAGCAAATGTTAATAACCCTGTATTACTCATACATAATCACGGGTCACTGAGGCTGAAATTAAGGTTGTTTGCTGGGAGATACTCTGGCAATTTGTTGCTCAGGATATTTTTGCAACCTTCTTAGAATCTTTTGGTTTTCTACTTTGCTTCTTTTGCTGATGGCATTTATTAAAATATAGGGCAAGTAATTGTAGAAGTTAACATTGAAATATTATACCTGAGACAGAAAAAGATGATAAGCACTGAAGAATATCGAAGACTGAATCAATTATCACTTTTTTGTCATGTGTGTGTGGGGGTGTGTGTGTGTGCATGCACACGCACATGTGTACGGATGGGAGAAGGCCAGAGATCCATGTCAATGTTTTCAATTATTCTCCATCTTATTTCTTTGAAACCGGGTCCTGAGTGAATTGGAGATCACTGATTCAACCAAAATAGTAGTCAGCAAATCCCAAGGATCTTCTTGCCTCTACCTCCCTCGTGCTGGGATGGCAGGTGCACACCACCACTGCCAGCTTTTATGTGTGTGTTACCAGTGGAACTTGGGTCCTCATGCTTGGGAGGCAAGTGCTTTCCTGTTTGAACTCTCTCTCCAGCCCCAGTTTTTTTGTGGTGATGGACATCACACCGAGGGCCTTCATGCATGTCTAGCAAATGCTCTACCACTGAAGTATATCCTTAGCCCTTCAATGATCATTTTATTTCCTATTTAAATTCTATTTAGCACTTACACGAGCTCCAAGCATAAGTGACTTTACCTGTAAAATGGAGCCCATCTTCTTGAACTTGGTAGGATGTTTGGAGGAATACCTGAGTCAAGATGAGAGAAGGTGCTGTGCACAATAGAAGCTAAATCTATATTGGATACTTTGGTCTGACCTGGGATAATAACAAAAGCCTTTCAGATGGGGCAAAAAAATTCCACTATTTATCTAAATAACAATGTAGAAATGTCCTGACATTTCTGTGATTTCATAATTGGTCACTCCTTTAATCTCTTTGAGTTTAAATGACTGTCATAAAACCTCTCAAAAATGGTATCTCATGTTCTCTATTTGTAAAAACACGTCACTTACCCAGCTAGGGCTTAATAAATTGAAAGTTTTGCTGATTGAAAACGATCAGGTGTTACGAGAAGCACAAAGTGTGTGATCATTTTCAGGAGGTTAATAAGCCTTTTCTGCTTTTTTTTTTTTTCTCCATTGCATTACTGTCTTGCGTGAGCCTACTTCTCTAGATGAAGCAGAGATTGAAATGTCACACCAGCACGATCAATTAGAGGATGCGTAACAGAGAGGCATTTGCTATCTGACCTTAATCCAGAGGGTACGGCTGACTGAATGGGGAGATTGAATACAGACACTCCAAGGTAGAGGAAATCAGCAGAGTATAGTTTTAATAGACACAAGGCAGTATAAATGTTGATTCACAACCAAAACAATTCTTCAAATTGAAATGCTCATGATAGTGTAGATGGGCTCACGTATTTGTTCGATGCTGTGAGACAAACAAATGAAATACATACCTGTAGTGGAAAAATACACTAGAAGAGGAAGCAGGTAAATTTTTCAAAAAGTTTGGATTTTGTATCATTTAACTTTCTAACAAAAGTGACAAGGAGGAAGACAGAGGCAAACATATGCAGGCTACAGGATGTCCTTTGAAGAAGACAGTAATGATAGATGGTCGTAGGAAGCCGATAGCCGTCTTCCTGCGTTTGAAGGCTTGTCACGGGGAGAAGGATTAGACATGTTTTGGTAGGAATGATGGAAAAGGGGTTGGAGTGAGAGTAAGGAATGACTTCCCAATATTTGAAATTTTGTGAGTATCCTTGTAGCAGCTCTGGTCAAAAACCTATTGCTCAATCAGTGGATAGATGGTGCTGTAGAGGAATAATAGTTACGTTGAATGAGAGGACTTGAAACACTCTATAATGGACCTTGTCCAGAGCTTTAAATCACCTTGAAGAGGCTTTAAATGGTCTTGTTGCTTGTTCCACTACAGACCTGTGCAAACTTGGGCATCACAGAACTTTGACAAAATGTCTCTCAGCAGCTTTATGTGTACTGTAGGCTGGGAGTAGTTGCTAACATATTTAGATTATGGGCAGCTGATGTTAGTTAAGAGATTTATTACCCCTAGTAACAAAGATCTGAAGGATTGTTCCCTGATCATTAGTTGCAATCTGTTATGTCGACTCTCAGTTTAATATGTATTTTTCTTTTTTATTTAAATGTGACTTAATATATAAGTATTGGGGTTGGGACTCCATTTTCTAAAATAAACCACTATTTTTTTTCTAGAGTCCATTGGTTGTGTCTATTTGTGGAGTTCAGTTTTGAGACCTCAATTTATCATAAGTGTGAAAAACTAGCAGGAGGCTCAGAGGAAAACCATGGGAACAATAAAAAGCCTGGGCTAGTGAGATGAGAACGTGTATTGGTGTGGTAAGGCTGGAGTGTTACTCCTTTTTTCTTTTCTCTTCTCTTCTTTTCTTTTCTTTTCTTTTCTTTTCTTTTCTTTTCTTTTTTTTCTTTTTCTTTTTTTTTTTTTTTTTAGAGGTAAGCCCAATGAAATTCATTGATAGGTTGGTAAGGGAAACTAAAAGACATAATGGACTTTAGATAATTAAGGAGAGCAGATCCCTTCAACATTTCATACTCCAGAAATGGGAAGCTTTCATTTTCTTAAATGTTTATTATTATTAACAACATATCTCGTATCGGTACATCATGTGTTGGTAGCCTCTTTTCCCTTGTCCCTGCCCCTATTCCATTGGGGACATTCCTCAGTGGGGTTGCAGGTATTCCCCATGGGGTAAGAGCGACAGGTTGAGACATCATGGCCAGAGGCATTGTCTCCTCCCAAAAGTAACTGATTGTTGCTTTTTTTCCCCCCTTTTGTTCTTAGACAGAATCTCACTATGTAATCCAAGCTGGCCTCAGATTTCTCATGATCCACCTTCCTCAGCCTCCAGGAGTGTGGGCGTAATAAGTGTGAGCTACCACTCCTAGCCTGGAGCAATGTTTATACTTGTTTTCCATATACCACTTGGTAGAGTGCTTCAAATACATACAAATAGATGTTGATCGAATGATATACAACCAACTCTGTGATCTAGCTTACAAGGGCTAATTTTTTTTTTTTTTTAGTGAGAATTTTAATATATGAACCATACTATCATTTGATCATGATTCTCTCCCACTACCCTTTTGATCTCTTCCTTTGTCCTCATTTCATGGACCCCCCCCCTTTCCAAGTAGTTTTCTTTCTTTCTTTCTTTCTTTCTTTTTTTTTTTTTTTTGGTATTTCTCAGATAGGGTCTCGCGCTAGCTGAGGCTGACCTGGAATTCACTCTGTAGTCTCAGGGTGGCCTTAAACTCACGACAATCCTCCTACCTCTGCCTCCTGAGTGCTGGGATTAAAGGCGTGCACCACCACGCCCAGCTTCCAAGTAGTTTTCTTCTATGTTGATATCTCATTCTATACTTTTTGCCCTCCTTCAATACCTATGTCAAATATTGATAAGTTCAATATTAGGCAGGGATGATGGAGGTAGTGACCTCTACTGTGATGTTATGAATGCATCTGTCACTTCATGTGCAGGGGATGGTGTCCCATAGTACTTACTCCTCCCCACCCCCCTCCGGCCTCTCACCTTCCTTCTGCCCTCCCCCTATCAAGTCTGTGCCTTGGAAGGTATGCTAAAGATATCTCATTTGGTACTGAGTTCTCAACAGTCTTTTATTTTTAGCACTGGGATTAAATATACTTGTTGATAATCTTATACACACATATAAAATGTATTTTTAAAAAATATTTATTTTATTATTTGAGAGAGAGAGAGAGAGAGAGAGAGAGAGAGAGAATAGGCACCCCAGGGCATCTGGCCACTGCAAACGAACTCCAGATTCATGGGCCACCTTGTGCATCTGGCTTATGTGGGTACTGGGGAATCAAACCTGGGTCCTTAGGCTTTGCATCAGATACTAAGCCACCTCTTCAGTCCCTTAAAATGTATTTTGATCATATTAACCTCTTCATTACCTTCTCTTGTTTCCCTCCTCCGCCTGCTGCATTCTTTCTACTTCTCATCCAGTCACTCTTCTTTACTTTGATGTCTGTTTTGTACCTGTGATCCATTAAGTTGAACTGGGTTTGCTTGCATGAGCACAGGTGTTGGAGGGGTGATA
Organism: Orientallactaga sibirica; assembly: GCA_036365145.1. Classification (NCBI taxonomy): domain Eukaryota; kingdom Metazoa; phylum Chordata; class Mammalia; order Rodentia; family Dipodidae; genus Orientallactaga; species Orientallactaga sibirica. The sequence goes on along the minus strand of JAEOAD010000024.1, from coordinate 17,923,272 downwards.
TTTATCAGAGTACTGGCAATTTGCCAGGGATTACATCTCTGAAAAATTGTCTCCTACTTCCCCAGCTATGGTTAACCACCAATAACTCCTCAGGGAAGGATGTGAGCCTTGCGAGCTTCTCCACAATCCACGATGGAATGTTGATGGACCCAATCTTGTATAGGTCTTCCACATGTAATAATTACTGCTATGAGGTCTTGAGGTCATGAGACAGTGTTTCCCACTGAGAATGCTTCTATGGAGACATATGAACATGAGCTTCAAGATGGCCACACAGTCGGCACTGAACATTTAACAAAATCCAGTGTCCGTTTTGATACAAGCATCACGCTGAGACCGAAGTTCATGAAACTTTAAAATGTGTTTCCTAGGAGCACTGTGGCATCTTTTAAGTTGGATAGCTAATTATGTGTTTAGAATAAAAGCCGAGGAGTAACTCTGGGCACTTCCAAAGAATGCACACAGCTCTTATTTCATTTCTGTGCTTTTCCTTGAGTGTTTGCAAAACACCAAGTCTGTAATTCAGGAGCAAAGTAAAAATTATGTAAAAGATGAAGAGAGAAATAACCTCATTTGAAATCTCAGTTCCATCACAAAGTATGTTACTATCAATTCGGAACCATAAAATTTCCTGATAAAAAATATCACATCAATTTTTGAGCATACCCAAAATATGCTGCAAATTTGTGATACTTCCTGTGAGAAATGGATTCCAAGAACAGAATAAAAATTCAGCTCTTCCTTAAACAGGCAATTACACAGGAGATACATCATTCTCGAACAAATAGTTCTGATAGGAATTAATAGTTTCAAGTTGGAATATGATTGTAATTATACTCTTAGAGAAATTTCCTTTCTTTTCTTTTCTTTTCTTTTCTTTTCTTTTCTTTTCTTTTTTCTTTCTTTCTTTCTTTCTTTCTTTCTCTCTCTCTTTCTTTTTCTCTCTTTCTTTCTCTCTTTCTTTCTCTCTTTCTTTCTCTCTTCCTTTCTTTCTTTCTTTCTTTCTTTCTTTTTTCTCTTTCTTTCTCTCTTTCTTTCTCTCTTTCTTTCTCTCTTCCTTTCTTTCTTTCTTTCTTTCTTTCTTTCTTTCTTTCTTTCTTTCTTTCTTCTAGTGAATGAGTTCTGGAGTAGACCAATTCATTATCCATTACCTCTTTCCTCTGACATCATTAAGGTATCCATTTCTCCCCATTCACAGCTAGGATGTCTATATGGTGTTGACCTCACACATCCCTCCAAATGACCACTCTTTTTTTTTTTTTTTTTTCGAGGTAGGGTTTCACTCTAGCCCAGGCTGACCTGGAATTCACTATGTAGTCTCAGGGTAGCCTTGAACTCTCCGTGATCCTCCTACCACTGCCTCCCGAGCGCCGGGATTAAATGCATGCATCACCACACCCAGCTCAAATGTCCATTCTTAATGGTTCTATCCTAGGCAAGACACTGCACTACTGAGCTCCATCTCCAGCCCTCTGATTGGTCCATGGTATTCAGCACAGCCAGCCTGCCTGTCAACAGTCAGGTCAATTGGAAGGTAAGTTGCAAACGATGCCTCCTTTTTCTCTCTGTGGCTCTCTGTGGTGTGGTGAGAAAAGCTGGAAGCTGAAATGAATGCAGCCATTTTGCTAGTAGGAGGCAAAGCCAAATCTGTGAATGTGAAACTGGTCAGCTCTGTGTTCTTTACTTTCCTCTTCATTCAATGAAGATAACTTAGGATCTTCTTCTAGGTGTATTGTGAAATACACTGGTCAACTTAGATGTTTAGCACAGTAAAAATCAATGAATGTTTTAAAAACAGATCTCTCTCCTGTAGGCACATTATAATAGTTCATTGGACTTGAGATGTCTGATTAATTATATTTAATTCCTTGAATTAACTTTTCCCCTATTGGCTATATTCACAAGAGATCTCTGCAAAATCCTCATTGATTTTCTCCCCTTTCTACAGAATTTAAAAATTTTTTTTTTTTTGTTTGTTTTTCAAGGTAGGGTCTCACTCTGGTCCAGGCTGACCTGGAATTAACTATGTAGTCTCAGGGTGGCCTCGAACTCTCGGCGATCCTCCTACCTCTGCCTCCCAAGTGCTGGGATTAAAGGCCTGCACCACCACACCCGGCTAAATTATTTTTAAGAGAGAGAGAGAGAGAGAGAGAGAGAAAGAGAGAGGGAGAGGGAGAGAGAGAGGGAGAGAATGTGCTCCCTAGGGCCTCCTGCCACTACAAATCAACTACGGACACATGCAGCACTCTGTGTGTCTGTCTTTAACTTGCTGAGCCATTTCTCCAGCCCCAGAATTGGTCTTGATAGTAATCCAGTCACTTTAGCATTTTAAAAACTTAACCCTTGGAAGTTAGGTCTCTGCAGAGCCATTTCTGAACATCTTGGACCTCCAAGTACCCAGGTTCTTCCCCTTGGGCTCTGAGTCTTTCTTGTCTGGGAATCACCTGCAGATTCTTAAGAGTGGGCCTGGAGAGTTGTGATCCTGGGTTCTAAGGCAGGCTGTTTTCCAAAGGGTAATGAATTCCGGGGTATCTGTTGAACTTGGATGAGTCTGAATGAACAGGTCTGTATAGCCTTGTTTCTGGGAGGTGGAAACTACACAGGCAAAAGGCTTCCTTACTGTCTGTGCTGTTCTAGAACCTCTCTCCCTTTAGAAGCTATGCTTAGTTACTTATCGTGCCAAAGGCACTAAGATTTACGGAGACAGAGAACAATGGTCAGAGTCAATTCTGGAAGATATAAATAACAGGTCTTCCTTGGAAAAGTAACTGTTCAGTTTTAGTGAAAAAAATTGTCAAGCTTTTGATTAAATTTGACAGAACGAAGACATTTGATATTTATAGAGAGTCTTGTAGTGCCTTTCGAGAGACAGAGAGGAACAATGTGAAGATATGTACATTTAGAACAAAGGGGATCTAAATCATCACTTACTGTGGGTGGAAGAGTGGGTGGGAAAGATTGGCACACGAAGGGGAACTTCCTTTTTTTTTTTAAACTGTACAACTGTCTGGTTTGAATTTGGCTTGGCAATGACTTCATGTATTACTTGTATAAGCTTATATTAACTTCAGTATGCCAATAATTGCCTCCAAGTAAAGGTTAGTCTTTCTAAGATTAAAGATCAGATGATTCTAATCATTCCAGATATTAATTCTCAAGTTAATTATAAGAAGTCAGACTCCACTAAGCTTACATGCTGTATGTACAGCCAGCTCCTTACATACGTTTGCAGCATTCTTTAATTCAATGCTTCTGAAAAAGTCTTCTTCTTTCCCCCTTACTGAGCTCCACCCTCCTCTATTCACTTTTCAGTCCCGTAGAGACGTGGGTTGTGTTCACATCTGGAAGGAATATTTTGCCTAGGACATTTCTTGTGATATAAAACAGCATGCCAGATCTCTTGGATATTTATGTCTCTTGGCTTTCTTCCCTTCCTGTTGAATGAGAATTATTTGCCTTGTAAATGGAACTTTGAAGTAACTTCGCACTCCAGGCAATTAGGACTTTCTGCTACACTTGGGTCTAACAGTTCGTGAAAAGTAGAAATTTTCAGCGTCAAGTGCCTCGGTGGTGGTGGTGGAGGGGGTCATCCAATCCAACTTGTCTGCTTGGATGTGCTGAGAAGGAGGCCCAGGGAACTCAGAGGAGTTTCCAAAGTTCCTGCATTACTATTTGGGTAAGACGAGGGCCAGAGTTCTGGCACATTCTGTTTCCTGGAGCAAGAAGTGCTGGAATCATCCAAAAGTCAGCCGGCTCCCTAAATTTACCTCCTGGAAGCCTGAAGCAGCATTTTAGGATGTAGAACTTGGGGAATCCGGAAGACAGGAAGTGAAGTTAGTGGAGTAGAATATGCTGCAAATAGATAAGAAAATGCAGGTTTAAATTGAGGAATATCTAACATGTGTAACTTTTCAACTTACAAAAATAATATGTGTTCAAATTTGAAAATCATGGAAAGTATCAAGAAGAAATTTCAAGTTACTTCTAGTTCTATTGTCAAGAAAGGATTAAGATCCACATTTTGGAATTATTTTCTTTTAATCAAGCATCCATGGATATGGTACTGTACACTAAATACTTTCTTATAGAATTACATATTATGAAAAAATATGATCTTTAAAAGTTTTACTTTAAGCTTATTTCTTTGTTTTTGAAATTTCATGTATGTATATAAAGTATTTTTTCTTTTTCTTTTTTTTTTTTGTTTTTGGAGAGAGACACAGAGAGAGAGAGGGAGAGGAAGACAGAGAGAGAATGGGCACGCTAGCAGCCTCTCAGCTTCTGTGAACAAAATCCAGATGCGTGCGCCACCTTGTGGGCAAGTGTAGCATTGCTATGCTTGTGTCACTTTGCATCTGGCTAAATGTGGGACCTGGAGATTGGAACTGACGTTCTTAGGCTTAGGAGGCAGGCACCTTAACCGCTAAGCCATCTCTCCAGCCCTATATAAAGTATTTTGATCACATTTGCCCCTATTACCTTCTTTTGACTACTTCCCACTTTCTCTGAACCCGTTCTTTCTAACTAGTCCCTTCTGCTTTTTTGTGACATATGTTTAATTGAGGTTGCTTGCATCAGTAAGGCTGTGGGGTTACTTACAGGAGCCCAGGCAACTTATCAGTAGTTTCACCAACTGAAGAAAATGTCTCCCCTTATGTAGCAACCATTCACTGCTAATAGCTCCTCAGGGAATGATGGGCCTCATGAGCACCTTCCTTTCCACAATGGAATATTTGTGGACACAATCTTGTGTAGGTCAGTGCAGGTAAGCAAATTTTCCTGGGTTCACAAACACAACATGTCATGTCCAGAAAACACCATTCCACCATTCCACAGCAGTCCTCCCCTCCTCCAGCTCTCACATTCTTTCTGCCTTCTCTTCCTTGCTATTCCCTGAGCTTCGGATAGAAGTGATAAATGTCTCATTTAGGGCTGAGCAATCAATAGTCACTTATTCTCAGTATTATATCAGTTATGAGTCTGCATTAACTGTTGCCTACTACATAAAAGAAGCTTCTCTGGCCGGGCGTGGTGGCATACTCCTTTAATCCCAGCACTTGGGAGGCAGAGGTAGGAGGATCGCTGGGAGTTCAAGGCCAGCCTGGACTACAGAGTGAATTCCAAGTCAGCCTGGGCTAAAGCAAGACCCTACCTCAGAAAAGCAAAACAAACAAACAAACAAACAAAAAAAGAAGCATCTCTGACCAAAGTTGAGAGAAGTACTAACCTATGGAAAAAAACATAAGCATTTAGAAGTTAAATTGATGGGCAAAACAGGTTCATTTAGCAAAACAACAGTGGTTTCCCCATGAGGACCCATGACTTCCCTAGCCATGGGCTTTTGACCAGGTTTACAGTACCAGGCATAAATTTCCTCCTGTGCAGTGGATTTCACATCCAATCAGAAAGTAGTTGGTTACCCTCATAACAGTCATGCCACCTTTGCATCACTGGATATATCTTTCCTGGCAGGTCAGTTGTACAGCATAAAGGGTCCACAGAGGAGTAAGACTGTTGACTGATGACTTTTCTGTTAACAAACTGCATATCACCTTCTAGCATTATTAAAGATAGCCAGGAGGGAGGAGGCAGCCAGCTCAGTTCCAGCTTAATTTTTCTATGTTGCACAACCAAAGCATGTGGTGCCTTTAGTCACAGTAGGACCATCTAGTTCTTGTGATCAACCAAGAGCACTAGCAATACAGCCTGTATTTATTTTAAGAGCCTTTGAGTAGCCCCTGTTCAACAACTCATAGCTTGGTATCCCACTCCTGCCACTGAGATTTCCATTTAATAAGCTATGATTTCTGGGAGCATCCATCCATCCAGGTTCTGGAGGGGTCAAATTCAAGTCTTCATGTTTGCACAGGAAGTATTCCTACTCTATGAATCATGTGTCCAGCTCCAAAATGATTTTTTAAAAAATGTTTTTGAGGGCCTGGAGGGATGGCTTAGCAGTTAAGGCATTTGCCTGCAAAGCCAAAGGACCCAGGTTTGATTCCCCAGGACCCACATTAGCCAGATGCACAAGGGGGCCCATGCATCTGGAGTTTGTTTGCAGTGGCTGGAGGCCCTGGCATGCCCATTCTCTCTCTCTCTCCCTCTTTCTCTGTCAAATAAATAAATAAAATAAATAAATGAAATTTTTTTTTTTAAAAAGTGACATGATCTCACTTTGTCCAGGCTGGCTTCAAACTGAAGGTAATCCTCCTGCTTCAACATCTTACATACAGGAATTACACAGGCATATGCCACCTCATCTGGTTCAAATGTGTGACTATTTTATATTTTATATTTGAGAGATAACGAGGCAGAGAGAGAGAGAGAGAGAGAAAGAGAGAGAGAGAGAGAGAGAGAGAGAATGGGCATGCCAGGGCCTCCAGCCACTGCAAACAAACTCCAGAAGCATGTGCCACCTTGCACATCTGGCTTACGTGGGTCCTGGGGAACTGAACCTGTGTCCTTTAACTTTGCAGGAAAGTGCCTTAACCACTAATCCCTCTCTTCAGCCCCCAAAGTATTTTTTTTTATTTATTTTTGGAGAGAGAGACAGAGAGAGATAGACAGAGAGGGAGAGGGAGACAGAGATGGGCACGGCAGCAGTCTCTCAGCTGCTGTGAACGAAATCCAGATGCGTAGCGCCTCAGTGCAAGTGTAGCATTGCTATGCTTGTGTCACTTTGCATCTGGCTAAATGTGTGACCTGGAGATTGGAACTGACATTCTTCTTAGGCTTAGGAGGCAGGCGACTTAACCGCTAAGCCATCTCTCAGCCCTATATAAAGTATTTTGATCACATTTACCCCTATTACCTTCTTTTGACTGCTTCCCACTTTCTCTGAACCCGTTCTTTGTAACTAGTGCCTTCTGCTTTTTTTGTGATCTATGTTTAATTGAGGTTGCTTGCATCAGTAAGGCTGTGGGGTTACTTACAGGAGCCCAGGCAACTTAGCAGTAGTTTCACTGACTGAAGAAAATGTCTCCCCTTATGTAGCGACCATTCACTGCTAATAGCTCCTCAGGGAATGATGGGCCTCATGAGCGCCTTCCTTTCCACAATGGAATATTTGTGGACACAATCTTGTGTAGGTCAGTGCAGGTAAGCAAATTTTCCTGGGTTCACAAACACAACATGTCATGTCCAGAAAACACCATTCCACCATTCCACAGCAGTCCTCCCCTCCTCCAGCTCTCACATTCTTTCTGCCTTGTCTTCCTTGCTATTCCCTGAGCTTTGGATAGATGTGATAAATGTCTCATTTAGGGCTGAGCAATCAATAGTCACTTATTCTCAGTATTATATCAGTTATGAGTCTGCATTAACTGTTGCCTACTACATAAAAGAAGCTTCTCTGGCCGGGCGTGGTGGCATACTCCTTTAATCCCAGCACTTGGGAGGCAGAGGTAGGAGGATCGCTGGGAGTTCAAGGCCAGCCTGGACTACAGAGTGAATTCCAAGTCAGCCTGGGCTAAAAGCAAGACCCTACCTCAGAAAACCGCAAAACAAACAAACAAACAAACAAAAAGAAGCATCTCTGACCAAAGTTGAGAGAAGTACTAACCTATGGAAAAAACATAAGCATTTAGAAGTTAAATTGATGGGCAAAACAGGTTCATTTAGCAAAACAACAGTGGTTTCCCCATGAGGACCCATGACTTCCTAGCCATGGGCTTTTGACCAGGTTTACAGTACCAGGCATAAATTTCCTCCTGTGCAGTGGATTTCACATCCAATCAGAAAGTAGTTGGTTACCCTCATAACAGTCATGCCACCTTTGCATCACTGGATATATCTTTCCTGGCAGGTCAGTTGTACAGCATAAAGGGTCCACAGAGGAGTAAGACTGTTGACTGATGACTTTTCTGTTAACAAACTGCATAGCACCTTCTAGCATTATTAAAGATAGCCAGGAGGAGGAGGCAGCCAGCTCAGTTCCAGCTTAATTTTTCTATGTTGCACAACCAAAGCATGTGGTGCCTTTAGTCACAGTAGGACCATCTAGTTCTTGTGATCAACCAAGAGCACTAGCAATACAGCCTGTATTTATTTTAAGAGCCTCTGAGTAGCCCCTGTTCAACAACTCATAGCTTGGTATCCCACTCCTGCCACTGAGATTTCCATTTAATAAGCTATGATTTCTGGGAGCATCCATCCATCCAGGTTCTGGAGGGGTCAAATTCAAGTCTTCATGTTTGCACAGGAAGTATTCCTACTCTATGAATCATGTGTCCAGCTCCAAAATGATTTTTTAAAAAATGTTTTTGAGGGCCTGGAGGGATGGCTTAGCAGTTAAGGCATTTGCCTGCAAAGCCAAAGGACCCAGGTTTGATTCCCCAGGACCCACATTAGCCAGATGCACAAGGGGGCCCATGCATCTGGAGTTTGTTTGCAGTGGCTGGAGGCCCTGGCATGCCCATTCTCTCTCTCTCTCCCTCTTTCTCTGTCAAATAAATAAATAAAATAAATAAATGAATTTTTTTTTTTTAAAGTGACACGATCTCACTTTGTCCAGGCTGGCTTCAAACTGAAGGTAATCCTCCTGCTTCAACATCTTACATACAGGAATTACACAGGCATATGCCACCTCATCTGGTTCAAATGTGTGACTTTTTTATATTTTATATTTGAGAGATAACGAGGCACAGAGGGAGAGAGAGAGAGAGAGAGAGAGAGAGAGAGAGAAGAGAGAATGGGCATGCCAGGGCCTCCAGAAGCATGTGCCACCTTGCACATCTGGCTTACGTGGGTCCTGGGGAACTGAACCTGGGTCCTTTAACTTTGCAGGAAAGTGCCTTAACCACTAATCCCTCTCTTCAGCCCCCAAAGTATTTTTTAAAGTTACTAAATCGTAATCTCAGATTATTCTTTTTTTATGGTTGTAGATGGTGAACAATTGGATCAAAACAATATGGAATAAATCTTCATACAGAACTGGAAGAAAGGGGGCCAAAGTTTAATGCTATGTTCTGAGATGTAAGCACTGAAGGACATTGACAATAGCAGTTGAAAGCTGTCAGTCTTCCGCAAGCAGCAATATGAGATGGTTTTAGAGGCAGGTGACAGAAAGTCGATACAAAGCTTCATGCTTAATGCAATAGTTTCTTCCTTTGTTCTCCCAACATAATCATGGTGCAAAATATAATTTATGACACATTGGTCAGTCTAGGCTACTACTGCATAATAGCATAGTGAATCAGATGCATAATGGGCTTGTCTGGATTTGGGCATTAGGTTTCCTTCATCATGTGGGCTTTTGACTGCCACTGCATGTCAGGTATACTTGCACTGGAAGCAAGGCAGAAGAAGGGCTGTGTACCACAGTTAACTCTTCTTTTAATTTTAAAAATTTTTTATTTTTTTATTTTTGGAGAGAGACACAGAGAGACAGAGAGAGAGAGAGGGAGAGGGAGACAGAGATGGGTGCGCCAGCAGTCTCTCAGCTGCTGTGAACAAACTCCAGGTGCATGAGCCCCCTTGTGGTCAAGTGCGGCATTGCGCCCTTGTGTCACTTTGCATCTGGCTAAACGTGGGACCTGGAGATTGGAACCACTGGAGATTGGAACAAGCGTCTTAGGCTTAGCAGGCAGGCGCCTTAACCCCTAAGCCATCTCTCCAGCCCAGTTCACTCTTCTTACCAGTCAATTTACCTACACAGTGCATTGACGTGTTTGAAGTGCTTGTTGTGTTACTTCCTGTATTCCACGTTGCCATTGGTAATTAGGAATTCATGGAGTTGGAAGACTACCATCACCCCAGAAAGGCAAGTCAAGTCCAGCATCATGGCCTGTTTGCCTCTGGGTTTGTGAGGTGGCCTAACGATCAGAGAGGGCCCACCTTGGGAATGTGATCACGGAGAACGAGGTTGATGGCAGCCCTTGTCTAGTTTCTCGGGTTCAGTAATGTCTTTCCTTCACCCTTTCCCAATTGCCATAGATTTCTAGTGTATTGATGACCATTTCAGAAGCTGATTATCCATCCCTCTGTCTGATAAGTTCAAACCACTTCAGCGAGGGAGCAGGCACTTTGGGAGACAGAAAGTCTATATAATGCTTCAGAGGTATCTTCCTGTGTCTGAGGAAATACTCCTGAGGTACTGGCAGCAATAAAGATGCAGGCATACTCTGCTTTCTCTGTGTTTTCATTGCGGGTTGGGTTGAACATGAGTCTATTACCAGCAGGGTATGGTTTCTTCCTGTGCAAAAATGCCAGATTTGCAGCTTGAGGTGGGGGGGGGGATAAGTTTGGATTATGAGTTCTTCCTTTCTCCTGTAATTTTCTGCCTGCCTGCATGAATGCTAATGAACATTTCACACATGACAGAACAATGAAATGTGGCCCTTTATTACTATTTTTGGCAGTCTGTGAAGTTACAGAGTCTAAATCTAAATGGAGCAGTGACAAAGCAGCGTGAGCTGACCCTTCTTTCCTTCAAACGGTCCTGTGTGCAGCTCTTATGCTGAACCGAGGAGCTGTGTCACTGGTTTCTTATGTCATGGGTGGACGGACCCTCTGCATCCCACACCATCACATCCCACCTCTGTGTCCAGGACTGGGAACAAAACCTGTTCAAAACGACGTAAGTCTTGAACTCCAATCTCCAATCAATTTAGCCATTTATTATCAGTTGTGAATGAGTGGCACACAACGCAGATTTTATTTATCACTTTATCATGTCGGAAGTTGGATTGGGCAAGAATAGGAGGTTAAACATGCTTATGGGCTGCAGGTTAAATGCTTAAATGCTTGTATAATTACACCGTCAAATGAATTGACTTATAGGAGGGATGAAAGTGAAAAACCAATGCTTCTGGTAATCAAATTTTAATTGAGAGACGTGGCTGATGGATGGCACCGGTGGGAGAATTTAATGTGGGGCATGGCGTCCTTTGTTTGTGGAATCGATTGGTGGTGAGCCGATACTCTGGCCACATCTGCAGGAGAGCCACCCACAGATTTCGCGAGTGACAGAAAGGGTGTGTGGGGCAGGAGGACGGAGGCTTGCTAACCACGGCGACGGATAGAGATGCTGCTTTGGGGAAGTGTTTATCAACACTGACTGATGAGGAGCCCACGCCTGCAGAGTTGGGGTTCGCCTCGTTTCCTGTTTGTGACTTAGGTTGCCTGTGGCAATTTCAGCTTATTTTGAGAAAGGAAGATTGAGAGACACAAGAGAGGAAAGGGATAGATGTTGTAAGTGCAATGCAATTTTAAAAAGCCAGGTAGAGAAAAAGATGGGTCTAGGAATACATTCCTAAGTGGAAATTCAGTTTGTTGAGGAATCTCTGGTTCTGAGGTTTTATTTAGGTCCTGTGTTTCCTTATTTTTGTTTCATTTTAACCTTCTGCTTTTTTTTATTCACTGTCACAAGGAGCTCAGACATTCTCATGTTTCATAGAAAAGTTACTTTTTGAGTGGCTGGGGGAATGACTGAGTCAGTAAAGCACTTCCTGTACTAACACGAGGGCCTAAGTTCAGTTCCCGGCATCCACATAAATGCCAGGAATAGTGTTGCATGCCTGTAAGCCTGGGTGTTAGGGAGACACAGGCAGGCCGATCTCTAGGGCAAGCTGGCTGGATTGACCAGCCAAATTGGTGAGTTGTGGGTTCAGTAAGAAACCCTGTCTTAATAAATAAAGTGGAAAGTGATAGAGCAAAACATTCAATGCTGATCATTAGCTTCCAGATGCACACCACACGCACACACAGTGTGCACGAACATGCCTCAACACAAACATTCACCTGCACACATGTAGACACAGAATCCACTGTTACAAAAGATGTTGATTAAAAGGACCTATGAGCACTAATAAGCCCAGGAAAAGATGTGACTTGTTTTAGTTTCTGTCTTATGGGGAAATATCAAAGATGCCACAATTAGGTAAAGAATTTGCTAATACACTTGGTTTGCTATCAACCTGATCTTAGAAGAGTCTCTGCTGATGAACTGAAAATAAGTATAAGCACCCAGAAGGATGAGTTGAAAACAATATGAGAGCTTCTTATAACTCTAGGGATAGACTGCCATTTGATCCAGTAATCCCACTATGGGGTAGATAGCCAAAGGAAAAAATAATAATCAGTATGTGGAAGAGCTTTTACAGTCCTCAGTTTACTGCAGAACTATTTGATAATAGCCAGGGGATGAAGTCAGGCAAAGTGCCCATCAATGAATATATATTATAGAATATATAATATATAAATAAAATGTGGTGGGGCTGTAGAGATGGCTTAGTGGTTAAGCACTTGCCTGTGAAGCCTAAGGTCCCCGGTTCGAGGCTTGATTCCCCAGGACCCATGTAAGCCAGATGTACAAGGTGGCACATGCATCTGGAGTTCGTTTGCACTGGCTGGAGGCCCTGATGTGCCCATTTTCTCTCTCTCTCTCTCTCTCTGCTTCTTTTTCTCTCTGTCTGTCGCTCTCAAATAAACAAATAAGAATAAACAAAATGGGAATCCTATAATTTTCAGCAAAGTGGATGGTATGGAAAGGCAGTTTGTTAAGTGACATAAAAGTATGCTCAGAAAGATTAAAAGCACATGTTCTCACATGTGGAAGCTCACATAGTCAGTCTCATAGAAGCAGAGAGTAGAAGAGTGTTCAGCAGAGACTGAGAAGAGTGGGTCTGGGGGCAGGTGTGGTGAAGACAGCTCACAGGCAGCAGTTGTACATGTTAATGTCTAATGTTCTACAGCACAAAAGACTAACTGGGGTTGACTTATATACTTCAAAGGAGCTACTAGAGACAATAATGAATGCTGACAACTCTAGCAGACAGCTTCAGGTTGCTGGGATAAACTTCCAATTCAGGCACAGTTATGGAGGAAGGGATTGGAGCTTACAGATCCAGGGGAAGTTCCATAATAGCAGAAGAAGCTAGCCCTCTCTCACAGGACCAAGCAGAGGGACACACAGAGAGAGAGAAGCCCCAAGCTAATAAAACCCAAAAGCCACACCACACATCACACATCAGGAAGCCCAAGAGGAACTTAGGCACTTTGCAGCTCTTTAGACTGGAATTTCAAATCCACCCCCACACCTTAGGGCTGGACCCTAAGATCTGCTCAGTGACACCCCCACCCAGGTGGCTGCAGATCTAAATTAGAAACTATAATAAAATCCTGAATATATTGGGGGACATTCATCTAAACTACCACACCAACATAAAAACACATTTTTGAGGGGATGGACGTGCCCGATCTGCTCATTACATGCCATGTATATGCATGGCAAAGGTACCATGTAAAAGCACAGGATAATTATGTCTTAATTAAAATAAAAGCAGACTAAGTTGAGTCGAGAAAGTCAATCATTTTCTCTGGGAGTTTTTAACATTTGAGGGAAAATGGACAAATACCATTGTTGCTGAAATAGCAAATGCAAGAAAACATATTGACAATTGTGAAAGTGGCAAGGGTACAGGTAAGGTTGAATGAACTAGTGCCATCCAATCAGAATGAGGTAGGCCTTCAAGCCTGAGTACCTACACAATGTACATCTCACTGAGCCTGTATGAAATGCAAACCAATTAAAAAGGCTTAGAAAATAATAGTAATGGATCATAGAGGAAGTTATAAGTGCCTGGAGGATGTGTTTCCACTTTTGTTTTTAACATTTTAAATATTATTACTTAACTAATTAAAAACACATTGTTTTGACAATAATTTGGAAACATAAGGGAAGAAAAAAATAAAAATTAACTACCATCTCATTTTGTAGGCTTTAAAAATTTTAATACACTCACTTTTACCCCACTATATAAAAATTATCTTATATTACTCTGCTTGCAATTTTTATTCAGCTTTTTAAATTAAAAAATCTCCAAGTCTCCATGAAGTTTTTATTTTAAATGTAATTTTATGATGCCACCAACTTTAGGACATTATTATTTTACATACTGCTAGGGAAGGAAAAAAAGTGTTTCCAATTAAAGTATGACACAGTCTAAATGATAGCCTTGCATAACATGTTTATTAGTTTTGCCAACTTTTTCAGCTCTGATAGTTCTTTCCTCTAGTCCAGAGATTTGATAACTTATTTTTCTGTTAGTTACATTGCTTGAAGTGTATGAAGAAGTTCATTTGAAATGAAAGCCAGCATTGTCTACCTGCGTTGTAAGCACACAGGATTTGGTGCCTTAGAACGCAATACACATGGCAATCATTCCTCCTTTGGTGAACACTGCCTTCACAAGTACAAAATTTGCCCATAGGTCCTCTGTTTACATGCCTTTTTATTTAAATAATAACTTTTCATCTTAATGAGAATCACAGTGCTGTGCTTAAAGGACATTTAATTATATTTATTTTATTAAGATTTTAAATATTTTATATTTATTTATTTATTTGGCAGAGTGAGAGTGAGAGAGAGATAGAGATAGAGATAGAGAGAGAATGGGCATGCCAGGGCCTCCAGCCACTGCAAACAAACTCCACACGCATGCACCCCCTTGTGCATCTGGCTAACGTGGGTCCTGGGGAATTGAACCTGGGTCCTTTGGCTTTCTATGCAAATGCCTTAACCAATAAACAATCCCTCCAGCCCTTTATTAAGATTTTAATTGACAATGAAAATTGAAAATATTTCAAGTGCATAATGTGATAATTTGATATATGTCAAGCATATAGACACACACACACACGACTACAATTGAATTAACACTTTTCCAACCACCCTGATGTGTATTATATCTTCAGAACATGTTCATTATATAACTGCAAGTTTTCACTTCTGATTAGTGTCTCCTAATTTGCCCCAGCTACCAATGTCTGTCAATCACCATTCTGCCCTCTATGTGAGTTCAGCTTTTTAGACTCTGCAGGTAAGTGATGTGGCACAGTATTTGTCTTTATGCTTTTGGTTTACCTTATTAGCATAATGACTTCTAGATTCATTGATGCTGTTGCATGTACAAGATTTCCGTGTTTCTAAGGCTGATTCACCCTCCATGTGTCATATCCTTTACCTCCTTATGTTTTGTCTTTTTGTTGTTGTTGTTTGTTTTGTTTTTTGAGGTAGGGTCTCACTCTGGTCCAGGCTGACCTGAAATTAACTATGTAGTCTCAGGGTGGCCTCGAACTCATGGCGATCCTCCTACCTCTGCCTTCCACGTGCTGGGATTAGAGGCGTGCGCCACCACGCCTGGCTTTCCTTTTCTTTTGAAGAGTACTTAGGTTGATTCCATACCCTGACTATTGTGACTAGTACAGTGAATGTGGAGGTACAGGTAGTTCTTTGGGATACTGGTTTCACTTCTTTTGGATACAGCATGAGAAATGGGATTGTGGGATCAAATTACAGTCTCATTTTTTAATTTTTTTGAATAAGATCCATACTGTTTTTCATACTGGCTCTACCCATTTAGATTACCAGCAGTGGTGTACAAGAATGTCCTTTCCTCTGCAACCTTGCAGCATTTGCATCTCTTCCTTTGTTTTTGCCTAATGGTCCATGCTAATAAGTATGAACTGATGGCTGTTTGAGGGTTTGATTTGCATGGGTCTGATGAGGTGTTCTATGGAACCCCTTTTCTTTTTAGTTCCTTCCCTTTTGTATTGTTTTTGAGACAAGGTCTCACTATGTTGCCCAGGATAGCCTAAACTTTGCCACTCTCCTCCTGCCTCCCGAGTGCTGGGATTTCAGGCTCAGGCCACCGCTCTTGGTTCCTGAGACTCTTTCCATCTATGTGATTCTTTTTTTGGAATCATGTTTATTCATTTTCTTGAATGCTTCCTTTGTTTTCACAAGACCCTCATAAGAGGAGAAAAAGATGATGACATCAAATTAAAAGAGAGACTAATGGAGAGAGCGAGGGGATATGACAGAGAATGGAGTTATGAAGGGAAAGGGGGGGGAAGGGAGGGAAATATCATGGTTTATTGTCTGTATATTGTCAATAAAAAAATGCCCAGAAAAAAAATCTTATAGTAAGAAAGTTTTTGTTGGTAGATATGAGATGAACTGACTAAGGAAGATAAACTGAAGAGGAAACTAAATGTTAATAAATGTTTGATGAAAAAGAAAAAGAAAAAAATTTTTTAGCTTGATGCATGCAGTCCCCTTTTCTTAGTTCTGCTTTTAATACCTCATTCATAGTCTTTGTCAGAAAAGCATTACCAGTATGACAGACTTTTATCTCGTGAAATCTTTCCTCCATGATAGACTTGGGAGATAATGATATTTAATGTGTATAGTCAAGTTTTCTTCTCTCCCGTTAGGAACTTTTTCAAATTTTGTTTTAAATGTCTGTCCCTTTTTTTTTTTTTTCCCCTGAGGTAGGGTCTCACTCCAGCCCAGGCTGACCTGGAATTCACTATGTATTTTCAGGGTGGCCTCGAACTCACAGTGATCCTCCTACCTCTGCCTCCCAAGAGCTGGGATTAAAAGGCGTGTGCTACCATGCCCGGCTTTATTTATTTATTTATTTATTTATTTATTTATTTATTTATTTATTTGTATTCTTTGCAACCCCATCTTGGCTTGTCTGGACTACTCTAATAAAACAGTACAAGTGGGTAGACATACATAACAGAGGTTTCTTTCTTGCAGCTTCCAGGCTGGAATGTACAGGATCAAGCCCTGGCAGGTTTGGTGATTCCTGGTTTATAGACAGCTGTTAGATCCATTTGTGAAGGTGTCACTCTCACGCCTGGCCTGTGTCACCACTCAAAGGCTCCTTCTAATGGTGTCACTGTGAGGTTTAACATGTAGATTTTGAAGTGATTCAGTCAGATCACTGTAAAGTCCTTTACCTGTCGTCTACATCATTCATTTCTCCTCTAATAGTTTTAGTTTATGACTTTGATTCACTTTTCTTTCCTTATTTCTACATATTACATCTCTTATTGTGTTTGGCCAATGTTCATTTACCCTGTGTGCCTTATAAGCATAGTGCTGGGTGAGAGAGAAAGAGAGAGAGAGAGAATGTGAGTGAGAGAGAGACAGAGACAGAGAGACAGAGGGAGATGTTTGTGTATATACAGGTGCATGGGTGCCAAGACATGAGTATGGATATCAGAGGGCAACTTTGGGATAAGGATTCTTGCCTTCCACATCATTTGAGTGAGGCAGGGTCTCTCATTGTTCACCACTCCATTTGCCAGGCCAGCCTGCCCGAGATTTTCTGAGAAATTCTCGCCTCTCCCACCTCTTTACCTGTGCTGGGATTTCAGAAATCTGCTGCCACAGCTTCCAGCCTTTACTTGGATGCTGGGGATCCAAACTCAGGTATTCTTACTTGTGTGGCAAGTGCTGTACTTTTGTGGAGTTTTATGCTTTATCTTACTTTTCTTTGGCTATATGAAAGCTCATATTTTGTGTTTTATTATGCCTCACTGATTATTTACTGATGCATCTCTGCTTGGAACGTTACTTGGTAGAACATTACATTTTGTGGCAAAGTATTTGGCCTTCATTTTATCTTCCTCATGGCTTCCTTTTTCTGGAGACTCTTCTTTTTTTTTTTCTGATTTTTTCCCCATCTCTTACCTTATTCTTGTTTTGAAGGAACTTCATAAATCATAAAGTATAATTATATAAGATCACCTGTGAACCTATCTCTTGGCTTAATTTTCTTTTAAGATTTTTCTCTTGTTGGTTTGGAGAGTGTCTCAGGGGTTAAAGGCACTTGCTTGTAAAGCCTGTTTATTTGGCTTCAGTTCCCCAGGACCCACATAAAGCTAGATGCACAAAGTGGTGGATGCATCTGGAGTTTGTTTCCAGTGGCAAGAGGTCCTGGTGGCCCCAAGCTTTTTCCTGTGTGTCTCTCAAACAAATAAATAAATACTTAAAAATAAATAATAAAAAATAAAACAATGGAAAAAAGAAATGACATAGTTGGAATAAAAAAAATTCTCATATTGAAATAGATGGATTGTTCCCAGACCAGCATTATAGGAAAGTTGACTGGAATTTTTTTAAATTTTATTTTATTTTATATTTATTTTATTTTTGGAGAGATAGACAGAGAGGGAGAGGGAGACAGAGATGGGCGCAACAGCAGTCTCTCAGCTGCTGTGAACGAAATCCAGATGCGTGCGCCCCTTGTGGGCAAGTGCGGCATTGCACCCTTGCCTCTCTGCATCTGGCTAAACGTGGGACCTGGAGATTGGAACCACTGGAGATTGGAACCAGCGTTCTTAGGCTTAGCAGGCAGGCGCCTTAGCCACTAAGCCATCTCTCCAGCCCAGCTGGAATTTTTTTTAGTGATTTGTTTATTTATTTGAGAGAGAGAGAGACAGAGAGGCAAAGTGAGTGAGAGAGAGAGAGAGAGAGAGAGAGAGAGAGAATGGGCACACCGTGGCCTCTAGCCACTTCAAACAAACTCCAGATGCATGTGCCACCTTATGCATCTTACATGGGTCCTGGAAAATCAAACATGGGCCCTGAGGCTTTGCAGGCAAAGCCAACCCCTCCAGCCCTGGAATTTTTTATTGGCTAGAATTTTGAGGGCCAATTATTTTGCTTTTACTCTGGCTTAAAACCGATAGACTATTGTAGTTTTTGTTTTTCTTCATTATGAAATGGCTCTCTTTTTCCCTTGCTACTAATTAAAGGAATACACAAATATTTATACTATTTTCCCCATTTATTTCCTATCTCTTTTAAACAAGGTCAGACATGGGAGAAACTGCTGACACCTTGTGTACTTTCATCCTTCTGGAGACAAGGTCTACGTGGTGTTTTGTACACGTTGAGGAAGCACTCAGCATTGGATTTTTCTCAGATCTGCTGTCATGGTGACTTGACACTGTCCTATATGTTACTGGAGGCTTTGAACATTCAATTCACTTGGACTTAACTAATTATTACTATTACCCATGATGAAATATTATGTTCTATTTCTCATTTTCTTTGGTCCTTTGTATTGCCTTCCATATAGAAGGTGGGGTGTATTCTGACTTTATATCACCTTCTGAAGCCGGAACTTAGTCTTTAAAAAAAATATTTTATTTATTTACTTGTTACAGAGAGAGAGAGAGAGAGAGAGAGAGAGAGAGAGAAAATGGGCACACCAGGGCATCTAGCCACTGCAAATGAACTCCAGATGCTCACGCCACCATGTGCATCTGGCTTACGAGGATTCTGAGGAGTGAAACCTAGGTCCTCAGGCTTTGCAGACAAGTGCCTTAACCTATATACCATCACTCCAGCTCCAGAACTTAGTTTTGTATTATTACTATTATTTTTTGTTTGTTTGTTTTTTTGAGGTAGGGTCTCACTCTGGTCCAGGCTGACCTGGAATTAACTCTGTAGTCTCAGAGTGGCCTTGAACTCAAGGCGATCCTCCTACCTCTGCCTCCTGAGTGCTGGGATTAAAGGCGTGTGCCACCATGCCTGGCTTGTATTATTTTTTATGATGCTTATGTGTCAACTATTATAGTCCCTGTGGTGAGCTACATTGAAGAATGTGGTGCTGCTTTACAGACCCCTTTTCCTACACCCACCCTCACTCATCCACTCTTGCATACTCTCTCCATCCACTATTGTACATCCTACTACATTGCGGTCCCCACCACCCCCTGGAAACTGATCAATAAACCAGACACAGAGAATGGAAAAAGTTATGGAAATTAAAACAGAAACAGGTTTTTTTTTTTTAAGATGCAAAACTTGTGCCTATTCAATTTTAATGGTGACACATGCTGAAGCTATAGAACAGAGGTTCTTGAGGAAACAAAATGGGTTAGGATACAATGCACACAGGACTGATGTCAGGCGGGGAAGGCACAGGCAACGCAGTGGTCAAAGTGCAGCTCTGGAGGTTGATTCGCTTGCTTCAGATCCCAGGTTTCTTCCTTCCAGATGCAACTCCTCCTTGTGATTATATTCTCAAGTGCAAGCCATGAAAAAGAAGGATTCTTGTTTTTTATTGATGTTTGCTCACAACCCAAGACACTATGCATAATACATCATTGTACACAGACCACGATGAAAGGCCACAGAGAAATGGGGCTAAAAGCATATACTTAAAAAGCAATTTTATTGTTAATTATTAATTATTATTATTTTATTAAGTAGAAAGCTGTATGGATATATCATATGTTAGTACCATCATTTCCATCCTCCCTGCCCCCATTCTGCTGAGGGCTCTCCTCAGTGGGATTGCTGGTATTCCCCCTCGGTTTGTGGGGTATAGATGTGAGAACACCAGTCAGTCATTGTAGAGTGTAGGGGGGAAGTGCCTCTGGACCTTCCCTTACCCCCTGTGACTCTTACATTCTTTCCATCTCTTCTTCCGCAAAATTCCCTGAGCCGTAGTGGGTATGTTTTAAGTCTACTTAGTGTTGAGCTCTCAGCAGGTTCTGGTTTCTGCTTTGGTGTGTTTTGGGCATCCTCCATGTCTGTCTCCATGACCCTGGCACTGGTTGCCAGGCTTGCTATTGAAGCAGCACTCTTGCTCATCTCGCCAATTCCTCTGTGGTTTCACCTGGCTGACGCGTGAGGGATGGTTTATTTCCTCACTCTAGATGCCTTCTGGAAGAAGAAAAAACATTATCCAAAGGAGACTGAGGTCAGCACTATTTAATTGATAATTTTTATACTTGTACATAATATATTTGACCACAGTACCCTTCCATTACCTTCTCTTTGTCTCCCATCCCCCTTCTGCTGAACCCCTTCTTCCCAACTAGTCCCTCTTCTACTTTGATGTCTCTTTTGTTTTCTCATGTGTGGGTGTGACCCACTGAGTTTAGTTAGGGTTACTACATGGGCACTTCTTTCTTTTTATTTTATTTCTTTATTTATTTTATTTGAGAGAGAGAGAGACAGAGATAGAGGGAGAGGGAGAAATAGAATTGTTATGCCAGGGCCTCAGCCACTGCAATCAAACCCCAGAAGCTTGCACCATTTCATGGGCATGTGCGACCTTGCACTTTCCTCACTTTTTTGTGTCTGGCTTACATGGGATCTGGAGAGTTGAACACGGGTGCTTAGGCTTCGCAGGCAAGCACCTTAACCACTGAGCCATCTCTCCAGCCCACGAACACTTTTGAAAAGATGATTTGGATGGTGACCTTGGGTAATGTACTGAACATTGTGTGCCTCAGTTTTTCACCTGTAAAATAGGGTGATAACAATATGAAAATAATGCCTGTGAATTAAATGAGCTTTTAGATATAAAATGCTTAAAATGGTATCTTGCAGATAAAATGAGTCATTTGACTCTTTCATAAATAGAGTAGCTGCCACAAAAATATTTTGTTAGGGCTGAAGAGATGGCTTAGCAGTTAAGGCATTGCCTGTGAAGCCCAAGGACCCAGGTTCGACTCCCAAGAACCCATATAAGCCAGACGCACAATGTGACACATACTTACAAGGTAATGCATGCACACAAGGTGGCCCAGGCATCTGGAGTTCGATTGCAGTGGATAGAGGCCCTGGCACACCAATTCTCTCTTTCATAAAAATATACATATTTTTAAAAATTAGTTATTATCATCCACTTGAAAACTAGACTGCATTAAAACATATTAGCTTGGCTCCCAGTGAGTAAGAGTGCTTGCTGTGCATGCATGGGGACCTGAGTTTTGTCCCCAACGCACACCCAAAAGTTAAGCATTATAAGCTTGAAACCCCAGTGCTGATGAAGCAGAGACAGGAGAATTGCTGGGTCTTTCTGGTCAGTTTGAACTGAAAAATGGGGAACTCCCATTTTTAGGTTTAGTGAGAGAGTCTATCATGGGAAAATAAAGCAAAAGAGAAATGGAGAGTACCTGTCTGATGTCTTCTCTGGCTTTTGCATGTGTATACATTGGGTTTGTGCATCTGCATGTGTACACAGCATGCACATCAAAAAATATATATGTTAGCTGCTATAGTGGGAGGGACAAAGTAATTGAGTTGATCCTCTGGAAGGAACCTGGAGCATTCTTTCTATGGCTTTTATAGTCAGGCTGTTTTTGAGAGTGGAGGAACCGATCAGAGGCTAGAGGAGAAAAGAGAAGGTTTGAAATACTCTTGTTGAGTCCACACACACACACACACACACACACACACACACACACACAAAAGAAGTGACTGGTGTTGTCCATTTGAAGGGTAAAAATACAATGATTAACAAAACATAAGCTGATGTCGTTATCTACTTTTCCACACCAATGCTTGACGACTCATTTTCAGATGTAGACAAGGCAGTTTAATACAGGGCTGTTTTTCCAAGTAGAAATGACAAAATATATTGGGTTAAAGTATTGGCAAGTGACGGTCAAAGCAACGGACTGCAAAGCATCTGCTGTCAGGGAAGGAAACGAAGGGAAACAGATCGTGAAGGGATAGAGTTCCTCACCAGGTAGAAAACGAACTTCAGAAGCAGCAACTGAATGCGAAAGTGGGAAAGAAAATCCTGCCATCTGCGTACTCCAGCAAATACTTTCTATGCTAGGTTTAACCTACACACTCTACATTTCTTTGGGCTGGAGGAAACTTCCAAGTTGGGTAGCCTGGGCTGGAGCAGTTAGGTGTGCTTCCTGTATAAGTTCAAATCTCCAGATTCCACCTAAAGAGCTGGGTATAGCTATGCACTCCTGTAACCCCAGGCCTGCAGGGGAGTAGGGGCCTGAGAATTTTCAGAGCCCTCCCTGCTGCCAGCTCCTTGATCAGTAAAAGGAGACTCTGTCTCAAACAGGATTGGGTGGGGAAAGAAAAAGAAAGTTGAGTAGCTTAGGGTCATCTTGCCATCTGCATCATCAAACTTTGATTCAAACAAACCTCTTACCAAGGGAAATTAGCATGAGATTGTTGCTGGACTCTACAGCGAAGGTGGAACATCTGCATTAATCTTGGGCTAGTGTAATATACAGTATTACATCCTTATCGAACAGAGACATTTAAAATAATCCACGCACCTTTTAACATGGACTGTTTTCTGGCTTTCTCATATCGATATGTCTGCTTTCTGTAGCATTAGGCCTCTTACAGATACTTTATGTAGGAAAGCTTCAAATGCACATTATATTGACTATTGCTAGACTTATCCATTATTATCTCCTTGCAGGGACAAAAATACCTGACCGAGGGCTGGAGGAATGGCTTAGCAGTTAAGGCATTTGCCTGCACAGCCAAAGGACCCAGGTTCGATTCCCCAGGACCCATGTTAGCCAGATGCACAAGGGGGCGCACACATCTGGAGTTTGTTTGCAATGGCTAGAGGCCCTGGCATGCCCATTCTTTCTCTCTCTCTCTCACTCTTTCTCTGTCAAATAAATAAATAAATAAATACAAAATTAAAAAAAAATACCTGACCAAAAAGCAGCTTAAGTAAGGTGAAGGTTTCTTTTTGGTGTACAGTCTTAAGGGGAAGTTCTTCATGGCAAGGCAAAGCCGGGTGGGAGCAGACAGCATTATATCAGCAGGGAGAAAGCAGAGAGAACAAGCCAGGTAAGTGGGGCTGGGATGTGACACACCTCAGGGTCTACTCCTAGTGCAATACTTCTTCCAGTAAGGGTCCACTCCCTAAAGGTCCTACACCCTTTGCAAACAGTGCCACCAACTGGGGATTAAGTCTGCCATTATATGAGTCTATGAGAGACATTTTACATTCAAACCACCTCCCTAAGATGCTCAGGAAAGAGCAGTCAAGAGACATGCATCCCTAAGTTATGGGTGAAGATCACAATGGCAGTCCGATTTGATTCAATTCAAGAACTACTTGTTGCTGTTAACTTGGCATGTGCCAGAGTGGTCACTAAGAACACACTTCTTTCCCTTATGTAGCCAAGAGGCAAAGGAAAAGATAAGCCATCCCAACTCTCCTGAAATATAACTTCCATGTTCTACCACAGGGTTTTCTGGAACTCATTTACTGCTTCATTTCTTCATTCAATACTTTTGTTTGGAGTTCCAATGTACGGGCCACTGTTGCTTGGGAACTCTTTAATCACATATCAGCATATCCAGATATAGAGTGTGAGAGTCAAACAGTGCCTGCTTTCCATTTATGTATTCGTGTCATCCTTCATTCATTTATCCAGGCTGATTTTGACCTCTCTATTCTGCTTCAACCTTCCACAGGCTGGAGGTCATCACCCCCTGCTAAAGTCTATTGTATGTAAGTCACCTCAGGGTTCCAAAGACCTGTGTCTCTCTCCAAGAGCTGGAACGGCTGTGCCTGTATGTTTCTCCTTTTGGTACCTTAACTTAGAAATGAGGAAATGGAAATATTTCCTAAGAATAGAGGCAAAGCCTCAAGACGGGCCCTGTGCCAGAGTTATTTTTGGTGGAGGTATCATTTTCATTCAACCTCTGACCCCAGCCAAATGTAAGACTAACCTTGATTAGAGTGGTAAATGTCATTTGTAATTGAAGGATCTGATTTTTATAATTCTATTTCTGCCGTAATGAAGAATTACACTTTTGACATTTTCAGTTAATGCTCTACATAGCCCTGGGTTGGCATATATGATATTAGGACCCTTAAGCCAAGAGCTAAAATAGAGAGATGAATCTTAACTGATGAGCAGTAGGTCCTGTACAAAGGGAGAAGTTAAATAAAAGTACTCACAACTAGTGCTGTCTTGAGGTCTTTAAAAATATTTGTATTCTATATGTACTAAAAAAATAGGACAAAATCAAAATAAATAAATAAATTAAAAATAGGACAAAATCTACATTGATTTTCATAAAAGCAATACACTAAAGATCATTGGCTTATGAAATATACTATAATCTCTTTAGTTCAGCCTGGGGAAATGTTTTTTTTAATTATTTCCTCCTCTATCTTATTAGCATTTCAGAAATTAATTAATTAATTTGAGAGTGACAGAGAGAGAGAGAGAGAAAGAGAGAAAGAGAGAGAGAGAATGGGTGCACCAGAGCCTCCAGCCACTGCAAATGAACTCCAGATGCATGTGCCACCTTGTACATCAGACTTATGTTGGTGCTGGGGAATCGAGCCTCAAACTGCGGTCCTTAGGCTGCACAGGCAGGCGCTTGACTGCCATCTCTCTAGCCCCCCAGAAATTAATGTTTTGTTAGTATATCTTCCTAGAGTCTTCTTGTTTTCACTTACAAATCTTATTTCTTATTTTATTCACTATAGAGAGATATTGTCCTCATTTTGTTGTTGAATTGGGTAGGGCATTAATGTTGAAATGTCACATTAAAAATTTCCTTCTCTGGGCTGGAGAGATGGCTTAGCGGTTAAGGCGCCTGCCTCCTAAGCCTAAGAATGCTGGTTCCAATCTCCAGCGGTTCCAATCTCCAGGTCCCACATTTAGCCAGATGCAAAGTGACGCAAGGGCGCAATGCTACACTTGCCAACAAGGGGGCGCACGCATCTGGATTTCGTTCACAGCAGCTGAGACACTGCTGGCACGCCCATTCTCTATCTGTCACCCTCTCCCTCTCTCTCTGTCTGTCTCTCTCTGTGTCTCTCTCCCAAAATAAATAAAATTAAATTTTAAAAAATTTCCTTCTCCTTTTACCTCATTCCATTCTTCCTACATCTGAAATAGTCTCAAAATTCCTGTAAAGAATAAAAACACGTATTTAATATTCTAAGGTAGAATACAAACTAGAGAATTTATGTTTTGCTTTTTAAAACAGAGAGAATCAAACTTCATTTTTATATATAAGTTTGACTGAAGTTGTATTACCTGCCGTCAAATAGGACAGTGACCTGTGTGTGTTTAGTTGGATTTTTCCCATGAGTATAAAAAAAAAAATCAAGTCAGATAATATTTGTTAGTAGATCCATTCGGAAAAAATTTTCTTAACCTACACCAAGTGAACATAAATTTCCTCAGGGGCTGCTGGCAACATTGAACTGAGGCCTTGCAGATGTACACCAACATCCTGATAAGGTTCTAAGTATAAGTGTCTATAAAAAAGCTAAAGACAAATCTAAACCAAACCATTTCTGATTTTTGAAGGGAGACAGTAACAGTTCCTGCTTCACATGGATAGTCACACTTGTAAACATGCAAACACTGATATTCTGTGCTTCTCGAATGTATGTCAGTTCTTTGCTATGAAAGGAGCCAGACTTTAGGCCTGGGACCTACTTGGAATCATTTTTTATTCCCAATTCAGGTTTTTTAAAGAAAAACTTAATTTACTCTTCAAAGTTAAATAAAAAATGTAAGAAGGAACTTTTGGTCTAATTTTATTATACCGAAGCTGTGAATATATTATGGGTTATGTCAAAAATGAATCAGAAAATATTGAAAATTTGCTGATGTATACTGTGCATAATACATTATCCTTAAAATATTATTTTGGGAAAAAAGGTAAACAAGTTAATACATCTGCAATGGTTTGTTTGGGGACTTGTTAAGAAAGTCTTGAGTTGTGTCTCTTTGGTGCATGTTTTTGGGAAACTGAGAGCGCAGACAGGGAGTGTGTATTTTGAGAGCCTAAGAATGGATTATTGAATTGCTCTGCTTTATTCCATAAAGCTAACTGATGACTGACAGAATCCACCCTTTGAGGCTGTTCATGAAAGAGACAATGCATGTGACATAGAAGTTACCCAGATCATAAAAAAAGGGGTGGGGGTTAATTTGATTCTGCCATAGAATCACAATGCTGTTCAAACTTTTCCTTCTTACACATTTATTCTCACAAGAGAGCTCTATAAGAAACTCCGATCACCCTACTGTCCCAAAAAATACCATGGAGTTATGAATGATGCTGGAAATGGAAAATTAACTTCTTTAAAAAAAAACAACTGAAAGTTATCTCAGAGCATGTCCTTTAGATTTTCCTCAGGTATGAGGGTCTGAAAATGTCTTATTTAAGTAGACAAGGATTTGTATTGGGGGCTTTTAAATCTTTGTTGTAGACTGTAGTGTAATCCATGTGTTTACTGTCAACTAACAGCCCAGAACTGATGAGCTGTGTGGTAATCCTTTGTGAAGCTGCAATTCCTCCTTTCTGTCTCCTGCTTCCTTTATTTAGCTTCAACTTCTGCTAAAAAGAATACAATTTAGGTTCACATATTCATCTGCAAAACGTGGCCGGGGTGGACTTTTGGGGGCCAGGAACAGATAGTTAGTTAGCTAGTCTCTTTGAGTGTGGTTAAAATGGCATGGCATGCACGTGTTTGTGTTTTGGGATGATCGCTCTGGCTGCACAGAGGGAGCAGGGATGAGAATGGAGCCAGAGGGCCGACATTGACAGTGTTACCACAGTCCCCAGAGGGAAGAGAAATGACCTGAAGATGGAAGGAGAAGGGGAAGAGGGAACGGAGTTCAGCAATGTTCTGGGAAGTAGATTTATTGGAAGGATAAATAAAGGGGTCAATAATTTATTATGACCCATAAATACCTTGCTTGCATGATGGCAGATATTGCTGTGACAGGCAGTAGAGATGAAGGATACCTCTGGTGCGTGTGCCTGATTGACCCAGGGATGGAGCTCGGAAGAGGACCCCTGGCATCCACACTGGGAACTGTTGGTCCACCATGTGAGAGTTGAGCCTGTGTGGCCTGAGGAGAGAGGCAGGAGAGAAAAAACGAAGAAACACAAATACAACAGGCGGGTGGAGGAAGTCAAGGATGTGAAGGAACGTCAGAGGAGAGAAGGACGCTGCTTGATTCTCCACACCCCATATTCGAGGGATGGGTGAGTGGGCATGAGATATTCTGCTACCAGGGAAGCTGAATATATCTTCAGGAGTGACAGAACTTTGTTAAGACTGATTAGACTTCGTTTGTGTTTCTCCTAAGAGTGCTGAGGAACTTTGTGGAAGGTGATTTTTTTTGCTGATGATGGAAGCACTTTCTGAGTCGAAGAGCACATTAGATGCAACCACCTTCCTTGATGTGTCTCCGATTCCTCACTAAGCAGGGCTGTCCTCCCATTAGTTTAGATTTTTTTTTTTTTTATAGATCAAGGATCTTCCAAGTCCCAGAGCCCATTATTTTGTGAAAGTGCTTTGAAAAATGTCAGCGCAGCTTCAAGGGGGACAATGAGTACCACACTATAGTGACAAATACAGTGCACAGTGAGGGAAGGTGGAATTTCCCTCCTTGGTCTCTGCAAATCATGAAAGCTTAGTACGCCTCAGTCCCTTCCAGCATTGTCATATCCAGGCTTAGAAATGAAATGGATCAGACATTCAAGGAAACAATGGAACAATTTTCATTGTATTCTTACCTGGTTTGCATATGGAACAAGGAACTACGTTGCTAGTCATAGTCTGGTTGTCAAATTATAAATTTTTTTTTCCAGAAAAGATAGGATTTTCCAAAATTGAGTTTTGTTACCATACTCATTCGTAATCAGAACATGGTTATATATAAGCAGCCACTCATAGTGTGGCACTCTAACAATGTCATATCTATTGAATCCAGGATGACTTGGATGGAAGCTGCTCCTATTGATGAGAATCCCTTAAAATTCCAATAACCAAATGTGTTAGTCACCTTTGATTCTCTTATGAAAACTGCGGGTATGAGCGGGTCAGGAAGGATAGCACTTATTTGACTGAAAAATATATCTGATGGGCCATGAGGATCCATGTGAGCACGTCAGGCTTAGACTGGAAGTTAGTTTGTTCACATAGTATCTCCATCTTAACATGGACTTTTATGACACTACATTACAATTTGCATCATTCAAATGCAAATGAATTTTTCCAAATTCATGTGGGAGCTTCGTGTAATTCTTTCTGGCAAGTGCTGCTCAATTTTTCATTTATTTGAAAGAGTTCAGTGATGCAACTGATTCCAAGAGGGAAAAAAATGTGAATTTGAATGTGCTGTTCATATTGGAAGGGATGGTATAATTATATCAGATTCACATCTGGTTTCATTTTGCCGTTTTCTCCTCTTGGTTTCCCGAGAGTGTGTGGGATCTGCAGAATACTGTGTTTTATAACGTGGCTTTTCCTTGGTTCTCCAACTCCGATGCTTCTCAGAGGTATGCTCCCCAGTAACTATTGACGATAAAAGTAGGGAGCACACAGGAAAGTTTGCAAAGCATAACAAGCTAATGATGTTATTACAGACATTTGGAATTCATTCACCAGTGACACTTCAGTTTTGGTCTCTGGGGACGAATGTTACTGAAATACTCATACTACAGGTCACTTTGTAAGTCACCAAATCTCCATTGGCAATTTATTTTTAATGTCTTTTGTTCTAGCAGGAAGGAAAGTATTCAAACAGCTTTTAATACTCTCCAGCTGTTCATTGGTAACTGCTTCAATGTGAGGCTTGCAGGGAGAAAATTGTACTCGTTTTGTATGCTGAGACTCACCACAATGCCTGCAGCTCTTTTGCCTTCACTCTTGGGACATGTGGCTTCTCAACAGCTGCATCACTTAATGAGCCTCTGCAGAAGTTAGCCCCTGTTCACCACCAGGTGAGCACCTAGCAGGTACCAGGTACTCTCTGTCCTCAGGTTCGTTCAGGTGTAGAACATGATTGTGGTGAGTTGATTCAGGTGTCCCCCATAAACTTAGGTGTTCTGAATGCAAGGTTCACAGCTGATGGAGATTTGGGAATTAATGCCTCCTGGAGGCAATGTATTGTTGGGGGCTGGCTTATGGGTATTATAGCCAGTTTCCCCTTGCCAGTGTTTGGCACACTCTCCTGTTCCTGTTGTCCACCTTATGTTGGCCAGGGGGTGATGTCCACCCTTTGCTCATGCCATCATTTTCCCTTGCCATCATGGAGTTTCCCCTAGAGTCTGTAAGCCAAAATAACTGCCCCTCCCCTTTTTTCCCCACAGGCTACTCTTTGTTGGGTGATTTCTACTGGCAATGCGAACCTGACAACAACAATGGTTTTGGTTCCAAACAGATCTTGTGGAACACTGATCATGGAGGATGCTCGATGGCAACAAAGGGTTCATGGAACAAACATGTTTGGACAAGTATGAGTGTAGATAGCCTATTACAGTTGCTGTGGGGTGAGTGCCATCTCTCCAGTTCACATGATGGCACTTAGTAATCAAGGTCACAATATTGAAAAGTGGGGCCATCAGGAGATGATGAAGATGTGAGGGAGACCCTCAGCAATTGGATTAATGATCTGACAAGTAGTGTAATGAGCTGGTCACCCCGATGCCATCCCTCTTCTCCAGCCAGAGGAGGTCTCAGCATTCTTCCATTTCATCTTTCCATCCTGTGTCGATGTCATAATAAACATGATGCCAGTGAAACAAGCCCTCACCAGATACACAATCGACTGGCTCCATGACTTGTGAGGAAGACATTTTCATTGTTTATAACTTGCCCAGTCTTAAGTATGTTCTTATAGCAGTAAGAATAGACTATGACAAAGGACTTCAAGAAACTCTGTACTAAAGGATTCCTACTTAACGTTGATTAACCCAGAAGTAGAGCCCAGGATTGAAGAGCACCAGAATGAATCCATGACAGATTTGGACTTAAAACCCCAGGCTCTTTCTCAGCTAAGATATTGAAGCAAGCTATTTTCTTGCTTACATTAATTCTCTGCATATCACGTATTCAGTCAAAATAATGAGCCCTCCCTTACAGGTTTATTATGGAAAGTAAACAGTACAATACAGTTGGCACAGTGCTGATATCATAGTCACCAGTGTCACAAAATTTCAGTCCTGGCTTTGAGAGGGCCACGTACAAAAACAAAAACAAAAACAAAAAAACCCTATCCCACTAAGAAAATAAGATAAGATATGTTGGTGTCAATACTGTTGTGTTTGTATGTAATGAATGAGGGTACACATTTATTATGACATGCTTGTAGAGGTCAGAGGAAAGCTTGCTTTGGGGAGATGGTCCTCGCCTTCTATTTTTAAAAATAATTTTATTTTTATTTATTTATTAGAGACAGAGAGAGGGAAAGAGAGAGAGAGGGAGGGAGAGTGAGAATGGGTGCGCCAGGGCCTCTAGCCACTGCAAACGAACTCCAGATGCATGCACCCCTTGTGTATCTGGCTTACGTGGGCCCTGGAGAATCAAACCAGGGTCCTTAGGCTTCACAGCAAATGCCTTAACCGCTAAGCCATCTCTCCAGCCCCTCGCCTTGTACTTTGTTTTGAGGTAGGGCCTTCCATTGTTCACTTCTGCATTCTCCAGGCTAGCTGGCCTGTGAGCTTCCAGGGGTTTCTTTCATTTTTTTTTTTTTTTTTTTGTCTTCTGTCTTACCATAGGCATGGTGGGATTACAAACATGCACCACTATGTCTGGCTTTACATGGGTTCTCAGGATCCATAGTCAGGCACCCGTATGTGTGCAGCAACCATATCCATTGAGCTGTCTCTTCAGCTCTGAAGAGAAGCAGGATGGATTATATCATATGAATTCTCTATTCAGCCAAATTGTGACTATATCTCTCACAGTGTTGTTTTGTGAAAATGTATGAATGTATATAATTTTATTTAGACATAATAATAAAATTCTTGGTGAATAATGTGAGATTGAAATTGAAATTTAATGCATGAAAGATTCTATAGACAAGGCTTATTTTTCTGTCTGATTATCAACTGCAAGCTCCCAGATGCAAATGTCCAGAAGGCAAGAGGGTGAGAGTGAAGAGAAATTTGTTTCCTTTGTAAAGAGGAAGTCACTAGATATGTTGGTGCACACCTTTAATCCCACCACTTGGGAGGCAGAGGTGGGAGGATTGCTCTGAGTTTGAGGCCACCCTGAGACTATAGAGTGAATTCCAGGTCAGCCTGAGTCAATGGCAAATTTTTATAGGTATTGGATGAGGATTGGAACCAAATCCTCTTTTATGACAAAAGCAAAGTAATAAGGGTACTTATTTAATCAGGCTCTGGTAGGTCATTGGCTTTTAAGCACAACAGAAATGTAGGAGATTGGCTAGAGAGATGGCTTAGCGGTTAAGGCACATGCCTGAGAACCTAAGGACCCTGGTTCAATTCTCCAGGTCCCACTGTAAGCCAGGTGCACAAGGGGGTGCACGTGTCTGGAGTTCATTTGCAGTGGCTAGAGGCCCTGGTGTGCCCATTGTCACTCTCCCTCTCCCTCTCTTTCCCTCTCTCTGTCTCTAATAAATAAATAAATAAATAAATAAATAAATTAATTAATTAATTAATTTAAAAAAAGAAATGTAGGAGAAGTTTGTGACCAAATCTAGTAACAGTTCTTTTGATTTCCTCCTCTCCCCCTGAGGGTCCTCCTGCCCTTTTCTTACTTCCTCTTCACCCTAGGCACCTTGCTCAGATAGATAAAACCTTACTGAAACCTGCTTGTAGCTAGCTGAACTTTTAGAAGGATCTGATAATTAATTCATGGAAATGAATAAAGCAGAGTTACCTATCCCCCAGTTTGTTGGCATTTTGGTGCAATCATTCTTTGTTGTGAGAAGCTGTCCTGTGCATAATAGGTAGGCAGATAGGTAGATAGATAGATAGATAGATAGATATGTATGTATACATATGGTATCTACATATGGCTGTGCATGTGTCTGTGTAAATGCACACATTGGTGTGCATGTTTGGGGCCAGAGGAGGACATTGGGTGTCCTCTGTCTTGAGCTTATTTCCTTGAGACAAGATCTCTCACTGAATCTGGAACTTCTCATTTGTTTGGCTAGAGTGGCTGATCAGTGAGCCCCAGTAAGCCTGTGGTCTCTGTCCCTGTGTAAACTCTGGGGTTACAGGCATGTGTAGCCATGCCCATTGTTTTAGGGGGAGTGCTAGGGATACAAACTCGGGTTCTCATTCCTGCACAGCATGTGCTCTGATCTATTGAGCCATCTCCCCAGCCCAGTGATAAGGGTCTTTAACCAAATCTCTAACTTTGACCCACTAGACACTTCTAGCACCTCCATGCTAGTCATGACAACCAATGATGTCACCATATACTGCCAAATAATCTTTGAGTAATGCCCACTTTTCCCTGTTAGAAAGAACTGAGTGTTTTGACAGGTAATATGTGTGTTCTTTGAGTCTGATTTAAATTTTCCTCTTGATCCTATATAATTTCCAAATTACCAAAAGAAAAAAGGACTCTGAACAACAACAACAACAAAAAAAACATTTAGAAGATGCAAGTGAGGAGGACAGAGTGGTTTTGGACTCTAGGAAATCACACTGGAGAGATGAATACCTCCTGTCTTTACCAAATAGACCATGTCTGGTAGAGGCATAATTCTCCCCTGCGCAGATGGTAAGGTTCCATCTGCATCCATATTAAGCTTTCAGGTTGAGTTCCTATCCTTTATTCCAAATATTATTAGTGTTTGAGCCTGAACAATGAAAAGGGGTTTTGCTAGTCAATGTATCTCGAGTCATAATAAAGCCAAATGGATCCACTGGAAGGTTTTTGTCCTTTGGTAACTGAATTAGATTTATTATTCAACAAACCCCACAGCAGAACAACTCTTCTAACAAAAGAAAAAAAAAAACTAAGTTGGGGATCTTTCCAAGTGTCTCTAAATACATATTTGGCCTTGAATCCAGAAGAATAGGGGCTGAGGTCCAAACACTGCTGCTTTCCCCTTCATTTGCATTTGGCTTTGTGAGTTAGATCTTTTTGCATGCATGTTTCCCTTTTTTCCTCCTCAGTTGCAGTTCTTCTCTGTGAACTTTTGTTTAACAAAGAGGAACGCGTACTGTGCAATGAAAACATTGGCTGTAAATCATTTTAGCTATAAAATGGAGCTACTTGGAACCCAGTAATTGGACCTGTGGTTCTGAAAATAAGAAGGACTGCCAACATCTGAATGTGCAGTTTAATTGGCCCACAGGGACAGACCCCAGGGGTGTGCAAGAGCTGGGTTTTTGACCTTCTATTGTTCTCATTTTTTTTCCATGGGACCTAAAGTATCCCCTTGCTGACCATTTACCACTACCAACTGTTTATTTTGTGTAGTAAAATACCACTGGTAGCACAGAATTCATAACACTGACAGAAAGGAGTTTTTCAAAGGCTTGTATGCTTGACAAGCAAAAAATATGTGCACTTTGTAGATTCTGTGCAAAGTAACTGGAAACATTTCTTTATGGTCACAGCGTGGCTTGGGACACCAGCCACAATGTTATCTGTGAAACCCAGGTTGGAGGAATGCAAAAGCCTTGTGTGTTGGTCACAGAGCAAATAATTAACTAATTTATTTTAGATATTTAAAATATGCTCTGAATTCTCACGGCTTCCTGAAATCCGCCCTTTAGAACAGGGAAGTATGTTCTAGAAATGTGCAGACTAAAAGGAAAAAAAAAAAAATTGCCAGAGCACTAAGAGACCTGGTATATGTTTGAATGCTTTGCTCTTTAGAAGTGGAAATTATGGAGATCAGTCTCTGAGGCTCAAGGATATGAATGCCCTGTGATAAGATAAGGAGGGGGCTCAGTGCTGCCTCCATTTTTTCCAAACATAAGAGAAGATATTAAAATATAACTTGTACTCCTATCATTTGATGAATGAATGCAAATGCTGAGACCAAAAAGTATAGTTGCAAGGATGCTGGGGTTGTATATTTCAGAAGCACAGGGAAAGTTGGGGTGGGGGTTCATGCACCAGGGGGTCAGATATCCATTTTCCCCCTCAGGTGTTTGTGGAAAGCATTAGTGGTCTAAGGTCCTTTTGTTTTCTTCCCTGGGGGTTGGAGGATTCCTTCTGTGGTTGTCAGACTGGGAGAGAGCACAGATCAGTGGACAAGGATGGGCAGGTGTCTGTCCCATGCAGAAGATTAATTCTTTGGATGAAAGTAACAGGAATTCTATTGAAGTAGCTAAACTGAAGAGGAGAAAATTTTCCACCAATACTGAGGTGTGTCATTAAACTCAAGGATAAGCCTAAACCAGACAGGACTCAAGATCTTGAATCAGGGACACAATCACCACTAGAACTAGCTCTCCAGCCCTCATTCTGCTGGTCCCACTTAGCTGTGCCTGCTCTGTCTCTCTCTTTCCTCTTTGTTTACTGCTCCCATCCCTGGACACTGAATTTAAAACTCTTGGGGAAGGACCTTTGTGGTCTGGCTTGGGTATGAGAAACAGCTCGGCCCAGTTGAAGAGAATCAATGGTGTGTGTTATGCTACTAATGCAGGATTTGGGGGTTCAGGAGGGTGCCCCAGAATTTTTGACCCCAAATTTTGGGTTCTGTCCTACCTTTAGTAAAGAAATAATAAAGACGGACTCAAGAAGGATAAATTATGAATTACTATGTTTACTTAGGGGGAAATCACAAATTGTGAGGTTTATTTAAGGGAGACTGGCATCCAGGTAGGGAGGCTAAACACATGGAAAGAAGGAAACACTGTCTCATGTGGAAACACTGTATAGTTTATAAGGTTCATCTAAGAGAAACTGAGCTCTTTAGGAAAGGACTGGAAAAGAGTTGTAAGCACGTGGGAAGTAGAACTTAGATGTATATGTAGAGAGAGATTCAGCACACACACCCAGCATCTGCAGCGTGCTTTCCTGAAAGGGAAAGTATCAAACAGGAGAGAAATTGAGGGTCTTTGGGGGGAAAACTGCATACATAGAGAGACTCAGAAGACACACCCATGACATCTGCAATGTGCTTTTCTGAAGAGGGAAATTCAGAGGAGAAATGAGTGATGAAGAGGGTTACAAATTTAGAGGAAGTACACAGGCAGCAAGTCCAGAGCTGGCAAAAGCACACACGTGGTAGATTCAGAGATCAGAGAAAGATCCTACATGTCATAATTAAAGTGAGATGTTACCTCCAACTATAATGCAGAGGCAAGCAGAAAAGTTTAGATCAAAAACAATGTGATGCTCCCCCACCCCCACCCAGGCTCAAGTGGGTTCAGGCCTCACAGAATAAAAAGTTGGAGGAGGGACAATTCTGAGGGTCGTATCCAGACAGAAGGAGGGGCTGGAAGGCCACAGCCTTTATCAGAGGCAGGTATGTAAGGGGAAGACCTGATTGGCTGATAAATTTGAGGATGAATCTGAGGATCAGCCCAGTAGGGTCTGCCCACCCTACTGCTACAGCGGTAGACTGTACTCAGTAGAGGGCGACGTGAATCGGTCTCCATCAGGAGTTCATTCGAGGCTCAGGCGCTCTGGTGAAGGTAGACGTGGCTTATGCAGCCGGGAAAGATGTGAATCTGAGTTGGAGGGACATGCAGGATCAGGAGAGATACAGGACAGATTTTTCCAGATAAGGACTGCTGGAAAAACAAAAAAGCCTGGGGGGCGGGCGGGGCGGGGGGCAATGAGCTTCACATGTGGTGTCAGGGAACCTTGCGTGATTGTGTTTGGATCTGCATACAGTTGGGATCATTATAGAGTGGCACCAGAAAGTGGGAAGAGGATGTAGATTTGATAAACAAGGGTGAACAGCAAACATTTTTGAAGAAAAAATGACCATCACTCTGAATCCTACCTCACCATTCTCTAACTATTCTATGTAGTTTATTGCATCTACATCGTTTCCAGAAAGTATACGTACATTTTAGCTCTTCAATTTATTTTCATAGTTAATATTTTATTTATTTATTTATTTATTTGAAAGAGAAAGAGGCAGATAGAAGGGGTGGGGTGGGAAACAGGGCCTCTAGCTGCTGTAAATGAACTCCAGATGCATGCACCACCTTGTGCATCTGGCTTTATGTGGGTCCTGGGGAATTGAACCTGGGTCCTTTGGCTTTGCAGGCAAGCACCTTAACCATGAAGCCATCTCTCCAGCCCTTTTAAATTTATTTTGAAATGTCTAACATGCTATACCTAGTGTTTTTGCAATTTATTTATAAGTTTTCTATTTTTATTGTTCATCTGTGTGTGTATGTATGTATGTATGTATGTATGTATGTATGTATGTATGTGTGTGTATGATATGTGTGTTTGTATATATGGGGTAAGAACGTACACTGTGTGTAGCGTAGTATATGTCTTCGGTTTGAATATAAAATGTACCCCCATAGCCTCAAGGGTTTGTGATTAAACTTCCTACTTATTCCCCAGCTGGTAGAGCCTTGCTGTAGGATGCATGTCTCTGGCAGCAGGCTTTCAGGTTTACTAGTCCATCCCGCTGGCTGCTTGTTTATCCAGCTCAGTTTTGCTGCTACCTTCCAGCCGATGTGACAAGATGTGATGCCCCAGGTGACTGCTCCGCTCTGCTTTCCCTACCATGATGACGCTTCCCCTTGAAACTGTAAGCCAACACAAACCCTTTCCTTCCATCACCTGCTTCTGGTCAGGTGTTTTGTCCCGGCAACAGAAAGTAACTACTATAATGTCAGAGAGAGCTTTGGGGTGTTTCTCCTCTCCTTCTCTCTTGCTGGCTTCCAGATTCCAGACACGTGTGCCCCCTTGTGGGCAAGCACGACATTGCGTGCTTGCATCACTTTACATCTGGCTAAATGTGGAACCTGGAGATCGAACCAGCAATCTTAGGCTTGGCAGGCAGGCGCCTTAACTGCTAAGCCATCTCTCCAGCACTTCAGTTTTTACTGGTGGCAGCAGGATGTGCTGAATACTGAACCTCCACTCCCAGTCAGTGGTGACAAGAAACAATCAGGTGATGTGAGGAAGGGCTGGTTGCTCCACTGCTTCTGTCCTCCTCCCTCGCTAATGAGTGGCAGCAGAGCCTGTTGGATTAGTGAATGCCTTACTTTTATCAGCAGGAAGGCATCAACAGAGCTCATGGGTAAACTGATAATCAATGTCAGCCAGTGCCCAATTCTTACCAGTGTGTAATCCGATCCTAGTAGCAACTCAGAGACTTGTGATCCCAGTCCTTGCACAACACCTCATTGTGGGGACTGCATGCTAAAAGTTTGGACAGAGCCCAGCCTCTCATCAAATAACATCTAAAATTCCCAAGCTATAGAAGAAAGTCACTTGTCAACTCGGGGAACTCACAATATAAATAAGAAAACACAATCAATAAATTGTAGATGAATCATATTTTGACATCATCTGATAAAGATAGTGTATCAGTTACTTTCTCATTTTTCAGACAAAATATCTGACCAGAAGCAACTTATAGAAGGAAAAAGGCTTAATTTGGCTTGCCATTCCAGAGGGTGGAGACCATGGTGGGAGCAGAAGGGAGTAGAAGGAAGCTGTTGTCATATCATCACATCAACATGGAGGAAAAACACACATCCACCCCCCCCCACACACACACACATACACAGAGGGAGAGAGAGACCGGGAATGAGAAGAGCAAGAGAGAAAGTATATAATATCCCAAGACCTGTCACAGTGACTCTTTCAGTAAGATTCCACAATCGCTCACAACAGTATCACCAGCTGGGGATTGAATATTCAAACACATGTGCCTACAGGTGTCATTTTATATTCAAACCACCACAGATATTATAACAACCATACAAAAAATGCTCCAGAAACCACATCATCTATCTGCCCTCTGTCTCTCTTCTATCTATCCATCTAGTTCTCCTACCTCCTACCTTTCTCCTCCCTCTTGCTTGCTGTCTACTCACCAACCCACTCACTCAACTCCCTGAAGTAATAGCATGGGGATGTCAGAACTTAAAACTTCAGTAATCAAAGTAAAACCTTTCTGGATAGTCTCAAGAGGACAAGATGCAATCGGTAAAATGTGGACCTGGTAGAGGATATACGCTGAGGGCAGACCAAGAGACCCTGCTCCCCCAAACAGCAGACAGACTGAAAAAAGACCCTGGAGTCACTTAAACAGTGTGGATTTCACACTGTTTGTGAAGATCTTGCCTGTGGCTGTGTCAAAGGGATGTTGTGATCACCATTGACATGAGCAAAACGGGCATATTTGGCCCTGTGCCCAGCACATGGCTAATTTCTCAATACAAGTTAACTATTGGGAGTATTATAATCACCCTGGGTAGGCAGCTATATGATTTTTAATTCCTCGTAAGGTTAATTCATATGCAAGCACCTGTGGCCCATTACCATAACCAAAGTAATAAAGATACCTCACACCTCCAGGAATTTCCTCATCACAGTCTATCCCTCCAAATTTTATTAAAAATTTTAATCATGCAGAAAGGTGGTAAGAATACATTTTTTAGCAAAGTCATAAAATTGCTACTTTGGTATGCGGTGGTGGCGCACACCCATAATCTTAACAGTCAAGAGGGCGAGAATATACTATAGAGGAATATAATATATAGTGTATAGGAAGTTCCAGACCAGCTTTGTTAGAAATGTTCTATCACATCAGCTCCTGCTTGTGCTTCCCTGAGCCCTTATGCACTCACATGCTCTTTGTGCATATTATCACATATACACAGACACTCACACATATGCCACACACCACACAGATACATTGCACTCATGCACAAACCCATATCTGTACAATCACATCGTGCAGACGTACACAGCATACCTCATACCTAGAGTCACACATGCATATTCATGCCCCCACACAGAACTAGGCAGCAGCACACTCATAAGCATCTTTGGAAATAGTATAATATGACATATTATTCATGTGCAGATAATTCCCATAAATTAAGTTTTAAAAGGTCATAGATTATAACACTGAATTAAGAAAGCATCTCTACCAACAATAATAAAAGATCATTAAGTGAATCACCTTTCCCCCAAGAAACACTTTAAAACTCAGGTTCTCATTTGAAAGTAAAATTGGCAGGATCTGCCTGAACAGCCTCAGTACTGCACCATTCTTGCCACCATTAAAGAAACAGCCAACTCCCAGATCCCAACTCAGGATGAAATCTGCTGGCAGATAAGCTTTTCATGTCTCTGGCTCTGATTCTAATTGTTTTTCTAAATTTAATATTTATATTTCTTTTTTTTAAAGGATAGTTTTTAAAGTGCCGCTGGTCTTTCTGTAATCTCTCAAGTTCCATTTTTGTTGGAAACCATTCCAAGATCTTTTCTGAATTGACAAAAATAGTGAGATTAAAAAGACTACTTTGGGCCACCATCATACATTTTAGTAATGACATATGCCAATTATATGGCTATAAACCTTAAAATAAATCAATACAGTTTTGTTTAACATATTCTTTGTATCTGTCAACATTTTCAGTTTAGTCTATTTCCTGAAACAGCCCCTTTTTTTTTTTCAATCGGTCTTGCAGATAATTTTTTTTTTTTAAATCATCCTTCTGTCATGGTTAAATTTATCTCCACAGTCTTGGGATTTTTACTTGTATCTTTGGAATTCCTGACACGTTTTCCTTGTAATCAATTACTCTCACCTCACTCACATTCCGTCTCTACTTGTTTTTATAGGGTCTTGCCTTTATTTTGATTCACCTTTGATATTATTGCACATGGCCTCTTCCCTCCGGCTGTGAACAGACTGCAGAGGCAGAAAGAGAATGAAAACACGTGATAGAGAACTAAAACACATGGGCATCATTTGCCCAGGGTCCCAAATACACATTTGTCATGCTGAGCACCTAACGGTTGTATCTATCATGGCAGCAATAAAGGGAGGATATTAGGTGGATATATCGCTGCACAGGATAGTTGTTTAAGACAGCATAAATAAATAAAATATTTCTCAAATAGATAAAGACCACCTGAGTTTCCATCTCGCCAAAGACAATTGGGAGTCATAGTGATAACCAGGAATTGCTTTTTTATTGGTTTCTTGGTTTTTAGTTGGGTAAAGATGGGTCTGTTATTTAGTTCCAGGCCATTGACTCCATAAGGGGAAAACAAGGAGCAATAATGTCACTTAAACAAGCAATATACCTCATCTCTGAGCCAGGAGGATAATTTTTTTTTTTTTTCAGAATAAGAATGCACTTATGTAAGTAGATATATTTAGCCTTTTTTTTCCCAAGTAAAAACTAGGTCTGTTAACCTGGTTAAGCAATTTTAGACTAGCCCAGTAGGAAAATTGGGTAAAAGTGCAGTGACCCATTAAGTCACCATTGCCTGGACATCACAGGAGATGAGGGGACAGCTGAGGTCTATGCTGATTTGCTCCAGGACCATTTCCATCCATTGTGCTCTGCCCCTGAGTGACAATATACCGGATGCTACATGTACCCAAGATAACCAGACTGGCTATCACTGTTCCATTGACCTACTCACCTTGTCCTGCCTGTCATATTTTTTTTTTCCTGGAGAGAGTTGAGACAGACAGAGAGAGAGAGAGAGAGAGAGAGAATGAGAATATGGGCATGCCAGCAGCCTCTCAGCTGCTGTGAACGAACTCCAGATGCTTCCGCCCCCTTGTGGTCAAGTGTGGCATTGCACCCTTGTGTCGCTTTGTCCCAGGTGAAATGCAGAACCTGGAAAATTGAATGGGCATTCTTAGGCTTAGCAGGCAGGTGCCTTAGCCACTAAGCCATCTCTCCAGCCCCTGCCTGTCATATTTATGTCTCAGATTTTAGTCTCTTTTTTTGCATTGGCATTGGTGTTGGTGGGGGTGTGATAGGAATAATGGCAATATCTTCCTCTTTCTTTCCTTTGCTTTTCTGTGATGTAATAAGGCCCGCACATTCATCATTTTGCCTTTGGAAGATAGCTTGAATTACCTTTCCCATTTGCTCAATGAGAAAATGGTTGCAGAAAAATCTACATGATTCATTTGAAGACCCACTCTTCCTACTCATGGCTAAGGTAGTTCTCAAAGCTTACGTTCTCATACTTACCTGTGCCTTTGTGGGGCAGTGGGGAATTTAAGAGGCCATACATGGTGTCCAACTATTCTCATTCCTGGTGTTTATAGTCACAGTGAGCTGGAAGTCTTCACAGCTTGAGATATGGGACCCATGAGGTACAATGAACTTGATTCTTGGTTCAGCACCTGAAGAGCTGTCAGGCATGCAGCCCATTTTGCAAGACTGAGAAATAAAGCTTTCATGTACAGAGCTATTGAAATTTGATTGATTGCTATTATTACAGTGGATAGCCCAGCCTATAAACTATAGCAAAACTATCCTTTCTTTTATCTAGCTATGTATAGTTCAAAAATATGTTTACATCTAGATCAAATTTTATCTTCACAAGAACGCTGAAAGTAAAATTTTGTATTTGTATTTGATCAGTATAGTGACAATACTATGGTATCTGGGTTATTTTATGCTCTTTCATGACTATGCACTTTTCTGTCAGAGCATTGATCTCACCTGGAATTCAAACAATTTTTGATCAGTGTCTGTCTAAAGTTTAAGCTCTGTGAAGATACAATATTTCTGAGCGTGAATTATGTGGATGATGCTGCATGTGGATTTCAGTTAATAAATAAGTATTAGCATTGGCAGATGAGTGCATTCT
Organism: Orientallactaga sibirica; assembly: GCA_036365145.1. Classification (NCBI taxonomy): domain Eukaryota; kingdom Metazoa; phylum Chordata; class Mammalia; order Rodentia; family Dipodidae; genus Orientallactaga; species Orientallactaga sibirica. The sequence goes on along the minus strand of JAEOAD010000024.1, from coordinate 17,881,192 downwards.
ATCCCTGTAGACAAGCCACGGAGATTCCACTCGGAACCAGGAGAATTAGTTGTGTGATTTGAGTAATCCCTGACATTTGGCAAAAGGAATTTAATTAATTCATCAAAGTAATAGGACCATATCCCCTGGGAGAGGATGGGCTATGATCTTGGGCCAGGACATCCATTCTTTGAGATGTTTTGATATGGGAAATATTGACTTTCAGGCCTTTTATATTTCCATGTTAAAAATGACCTATATTGACGAATAGCCTTAACATTCCTTTGATTAATATAGTGAATTCTGATAGCATGCCAAGCTTTGTCACAGTTACTCTGGGGACAGATCCAGTTTTATTACATTCATTGCTTCAAAACCATGGAGAAAAAAATCCATGAAACCTTTGGTGTCTGTGATGTCGTCACTTTGTGGACAGTGAACTCTGACCTTTTCACATTGTATAAATTAATTACAGACATTAGGAGTTAGGTACTAATTTGGTGCTTACATAAGTGTTGGATCAACAATATGCCTAGAGGAACATTCAATGCAAAGGTTTCCACAAGAAACCTCCCTGCCCAGGCTTAGTGGGGCATGGTGGCACATATTTGTAACCACAGCATATTTAGTTTGGAGCCAACCTGAGACACACAGTGAAAAGCTGTCTTAGAAACAAAACAACAGGAGCCAGGTGTGGTGATGCATGCCTTTAATCCCAGCACTCGGGAGGCAGAGGTAGGAGGATCGCTGTGAGTTCAAGGCTACCCTGAAACTACATAGTGAATTCCAGGTCAGCCTGGACTAGAGTGAGACCCTACCTCCAAGAAAAAACAAAAAACAAAAGCAATAAGAACAAGAATAAAAAACCAGGGAGGTCTGGAGAGATGGCTTAGTGGTTAAAACACTTGCCTGCAAAACCAAAGGATCCAGGTTCAATTCCCCAGGGCCCACATAAGCCAGATGCACAAGGTGGCACATGCATACAGAGTTTGTTTGTAGTGGCTGGAGGGCCTGGTGTGCCCATTCTCTCTCTGTAATAAATAAATAACAGGGCAGGGGAGATGGCTCAGTGGATAAAGTTCATGCTGCACAAGCATGAGGACCAGAGTTCAGGTCCCAAGCACCCACTTAAATGCAAGATGAACACAGAGACTCACATGTATTCCCAGCATGTGGGAGAAGGAAGAGGGATCCCCAGGGGCAAGCTGGCAGTTAATCCAACCAAATCAATGAGGTCTGGATTCACGTGAGAGATCCTGCTTCAGAAAAATGAGGTAGAAATTGAGATGACATCTGACATCACCCTGTAGCCTACATATACAGGCATACATGTGAACACGCACCTACACACATGTACCCTAGTGCATATGTACACACACGCACACCACACATACTTTGAAATATTACTCATGTTTAGTAGTATGGGTGCCTTTGAGTCACTGGGTCTTCTGGGATGGTGATTGCTTTTTTGAATTATTATTAAGAACATATTTTGTATTGATACATCATATGGTAGTACCATGATATCCCTCCTCCCTGTCCCCGTTCCACAGGGGACCCTCCTCAGTGGGGTTTCTGGTATTCCCCCTGGGGCTGTAGGTTATGAGTTGTGGGAGCAGCAGTTACAGTGGGGGAGGCAATGCCTCTGAGCATGACATCCCAAACTATGACACTTGCAATCTTTCTGCTCCCTCTTCCACAAAATTCCCTGAGCCTTGGTGGGTGAGTTTTAAGTATACTTCAATAAAGAGCTCTTAGGAACCTCTGGATCTCTGCTTTGGTGTGTGTTGAGTCTCCTTAGCATCTGTCTGCTTCACCCTGGAGCTGATTGTCATGCTTACCATGGAAGCAGCACTCTTGCTCATCTCCCCACTTCCTCTGTGGCTTCACTTGGGTCTTAACTGAGATGCAAGAGGTGGTTTATCTCCTCAGGTCTCACTACCTTCTGAAGAAGAAAAACAGATTCTCCAAATGGAGAGTAAAGTCAGCATAGGTTAAATTAGATAAGCATTATTAATTTAGGGAGAGTTTGTTGGATGTAACCCCTCTTTTAGCTAAAGACCAGTGGGAGCTTGACACTGGAGAGCATAATTTTTGTCTCCATAAGATTCTGTTCTGGTTCCCAGTACCAGATATGGGGTCCTTTCCACTCAGTAGATCTCTAAGCCAATCAGAGAGCCATTGGTTACCCACCAAGGTTGTGTGCCACTATTGCACTGGTGTCTCCAACTTGTCAGGATGGTTTCTTCTGAGTATCTTAGCCCCACTGCTTGTTCACCCATTTGTTGGCCCCTTTTGCCCAGAAGCTCATGTAGCACTTCCTAGCACTAGACTGGCTAACTTTCTGGGCACTGGCTCTCTTCCAGATTCCTGCTATGTCTCTCCATGTTCTGTGTCAAAAGCATTTGGTGTCTTCAGCAATAGGGTCTTATCTTTTACCTCAGGCAGGTAATTAAGGGCTTTAATAGAAGCCTTTCTTGTTTTGGGTGTTGGGCCCTGCCCAGTGTGAAGCCTAGTGGTTAGCCCAGCCAGTCTTGGCCTACTCCTGGTGAGGCCTAGTCGAGCTTCCAGAGCCTGAGTAGAGTTTCGCGACCTGTCCTTGGAGTGACTCAGCACCTAAGCTGAAACCGCCTCCGCCCAGCTGCTGCTGACATGGTGAAATACTATTGGCCCTTACACCTTTATCTCATCCTTTTTCCCACCCTCTCTCAAAATATATAAATACCTTCCCGTGACAATAAACGGAGAGATTTCTGCCAGACGGACTTCCGGCTCAATGTGGTTTTCTTTTCCCCGGTGGCTTGGGGAGGTTTTTTGAGTCGCCGACACCCGCCTTCCCGCTCAGCCCCAAGAGAGAAGCGGCTGGCCCGGCTCTCTCTCTCTTCCGCTCTACCTGCCGGTGGTGGAGGAAAAAAGCACCGGCAATGGGGACCTCGTAGATCTCTCTGATCAACAGCTCAATATGAGTAGCACCTATTTCTGGAACTGTGAGTTACAGGTTAGAGCTAAAGATTTTTAAGGTTAGGTTAGATTAGGCTTCATCTCATCCTCTCCATGACCTTTCTTTACGGGCACTCCCCCCATACTCCTGTTGAGTGTTATATCTTTTAATATGCCTTCAAGGAGTAAGGTTTCTATGGTACCAGATCATTTTGGGCTTAGTTTTGTGTTTATTCCCCACCTACCTTCCTCTTCCCCTCCCCAACCAACCCTTCCATCCCTATCATCTTGGCCTCAAGTTGCCTGTCAGGTATACTTGATACTCAAGCTGATCCAGGTTAGGATCCACAGATAAGTGAGAACATGTGGCATTTGTCTTTCTGTGATTGTGTGTGTTTGCTGAATATGATCTGTTGTAAGCCCACCAATTTTCTTACAAATTTCATTGTATCATTTTTTTAAACTACAGAGTAGAATTCCATTTTGTAAATGTACCATGACTTTGTTTTTCATTCATCCAGTGATGGGCACCTGGGTTGATTCCAGTTCTTAGGTATTATGAATTGAGCAGCTATAAACATGTTTGAGCAAATATCTCTGTAGTGTCCCAACTATGATGTTGTTGGTGTTTATTCTTGTTTTGGTGTCAAGTAGGTTTTGTTTTATAAACTCTGGTGCACTGGTGTTTGGTATATATATATTTATGATTGTGATGTGCTCATGTTGGATCATTCCCTTGAAGAATAAGAAGTGATCTTCTTTGTCCTGTTTTATTACTTTTGGTTTGAAGTCTATTTTATCAGATATTAACATAGCAACACCTGTTTGTTTCTTATTTCCATTTGCTTGGAATATCATCTTCCATCCTTTCACTCTGAGGAGGTGTCTGTCTTTAGTTGTGAGATGTGTTTCTTGAAGACAGAAGATAGAAGGGTTCATTTTTTTTTTTATTTACCCTGTTAACTTGTGTATTTTGATGGTTGAGTAGATTGCTCATATTTAAGGTTATAACTGTGAAGTTTGATTTAATCCCTGCCATGATGGGGTTGCTTTATGGGAGTTGGTGTTTTCTTGTGTTTTGTACTTTTTTGAGCCTGCTCTAGGTTTTGGTTGTTGTGATCTTGCTGGCTCTTGAGATTGGTTGTTTGACTCTTCTGTGTGGAGAATTCCCTGAAGTATTTTCTGTAGAGTTGCCTTTGTGTTGATATAATCATAGAGCTGGATTTTTATCATGGAAAGTTTTCCTTTCACCATCTATTATGAGGGGTGCTTTCACTGGGTACAGTAGTTTGGGTTGGAAGCCATAGTTTTTTAGACTTTGAAATGCTCCATTCCAGGCCCTTCTGGCTTTTGGGGCTTCCATTGAGAAATCTGAGGTAATTCTGATGGGATTAACTTTGTTGTGAGTTGTTTCTCTCTTGTTGCTTTTAGCACTCTTTCTTTGTTTTCATTGTTGAGAGTTTTAACTATAATGTGCCTTGGAGAGTTTCTTCTTTGGTCCTATCTGTTTGGTATTCTGTGAGCTTCTTGTATCTGGATGGGCTTCTCTTCTGTGAGACTGGGAAAATTTTTCTCAATAATTGTGTTGAATATGTTCTCTTTGCCTCTGGCCTGGATTTCTTCTCCTTTGGATATTCCCCTGATCCAGATGTTTGGTCATTGTTAGGTATCCCACATTTCCCTCATATTCTGTTCACATGAGTTTTTGAACTTAGCAAGGATTCTACATTCCTGATCAATTGCTTCTGTCTTGTCTTCCAGCTCAGAGGTTCTGCCTTCCATATGAATTAATCTGTTAGTGAGAGAGAGGTTTTTTTTTAAATTTTTTTTTTATTACTTTTTACTTATTTTTGGAGAGATAGACAGAGAGGGAGAGGGAGACAGAAATGGGCGCGCCAGCAGTCTCCCAGATGCTGTGAATGAAATCCAGATGCGTGCACCCCCTTGTGGGCAAGTGCAGCATTGTGCCTTTGCCTCACTTTGCTTCTGGCTAAATGTGGGACCTGGAGATTGGAACCACTGGACATTGGAACCAGCATTCTTAGGCTTAGCAGGCAGGCACCTTAGCCGCTAAGCCATTTCTCCAGCTCTCTAGAGAGGTTTTTAAAAGCTCTGTTTGATTTTCATTGTCTGTTGTGTTATTTTGCATCATGTCCATCTTTTTCTTTAGGTATGGTTTTGGTTTGAGGTCGAATTTTCTTGATGCTTCCTAAAATTCATTCTTGCATTTGAACATGTCTTCATTAAGCTTAATCAGCTGGTTATTGAGATCCTGTATTTGTTGACTCACCTTCAATTATTTTATATCTCTTTTGTGGCTTCTAACATTATCTTCAATTAAGTTAAGCCTAGTGGCAAAAGTGGAGTGTTCTAAGAGACAATTCTGCTCAATTTCATGTATGTTATTGTTGGTTTTTGGATCCTTTGCTTCCAGTTCAGCAATTCTTTTGATCAGGGTCACATAGCTTATTGTGTTTTAATTTTGGGATTCAATTCCTGTTGTTTTCTTTATGATTTCATTGCAGGTTTCCATTGTGGGACTAGGCATCCTTGGTGGAGATCTCTCATTTTTCTAACTTTCATTTTTTTTAAATTTTATTTGTGTTGTGGTTTACCCATTTCAGGGAAAAAGTCTTACTTTATTGAGGAGGAAGCAAGTATTTGTCCTTGTAGGATCTTCAGTGAGTGGTCTGTTTTAAATGTGAACCTGATTGGTGTAGGTTGGGTTTATAACCACATATGCATAGATGGTGGAGATTGCAAGTATATCAAAGGTACCTATGGAACTGGAAGGTGGGGAATGGGAACTCTGGCCGACTCACTCCACTTGTGCACACTCTTCAGCACAAGGGAACCAGGGATGGGGAACAAGGAGCTGGCAAGCTGGGGAGTCAGGGGCAAGAAGCTAGTTCTCACATTGGCCAGTGCACCCTCTGGCTCAGGAAAACAGTGATTTGGGAGTCCAAGAGCTGGCCAATCAGGAAGCCAGAGCAAAAGGCCTGCTTCTTCAGCACACACACACACAGGAACCAGGCTTCCTCAAGCCAGTAGCAGGGGTACCTGGACCAGGGAACTGGGAGTTGGGGAAGGGACTCGGAGCTCTGGTCTACTCACTTCACGTGGGAGCACACTCTGGCTGAGGGACACGGAGATTTGGGGACCCAAAGGCAGGTCAATAAGGAAGGTGGAACAAAAGTCCTGCTTTAGCAGCAAGCATGCAGCTTCCAGGCAACCCCAAACCAGCATCAGGGATCCCAGGACCAAGGAAATGGGAAGTGAGGAAGTTATTGGGAACTCTGGTCTACTCACTCTGTGCACACATCCTCCGGAACAGGGGATCCGGGAGCTGGGGCCCGGGATGAATGACTCTGTTAGTGAGGGGTTCTAGAGAGGTTTTAAGAGCTCTGTTTGATTTTCATTTTATGTTGCATTATTTTGCATCTTAACTTGTTCTTCTTTATAACATCTTGTCCTTTCTGATTCTCTTGTCTAGGACTAGTCCAGTCTGAGATCAAAGAACTGTGTGACATTTATTGACAAATGAACAGATGAAAACCGTGGCTCTGCTCTTCTTAAGACAATGTGTTCATCATTTAGCTGAAGAAAATTGACTTCAAGGAGAACTATTAGAAACAAGGAGAGTCAGTAGGAACAACTGCACTACTTAACACTTACAGATGTTTTCTCTCCATTCAGTCAGGGACACTAATTCTGCTCAGATGTAGAAACCTGGCGGCCATGGGCCTGTGGGTACCAACAATTTGATGACTTAATTGTATAATCTAATGAAGAAGATACACTGTGTTGATTTGGGCCCAGCTCTTTTTAATCTGTGCCTGTGAACAGAATGTGTGATAACAAGATGTCAAAACAAATGCTGCACTGGGAGGTGAAGAAAAACAGTCTACCCTAAGCTGACAGAAGGGACAGTCAAGGGCAAGTGTAGGTGCAACAGCCATTGACAGCCGGGAACTGTGGCTTTAGACAAAGCTGCTGACTCTGACATGTGACTATCGCCTGGCTCACATACAAAGAAAAACCACAGGGCCTCCGATAATAACTCACTCAATATCATTTAGGTTAAACAGAAGCCAGATGTTGGGAAGGAAAGGTGAGCAGAAATAAAAAACCAGCCTATTAGTCAAACTGCTACACTGAGGAGAGGGGTGGCCACATACAGAAATGATGACAGAAAAAGTGCTATAGTACTTGTTTTTAGCTCACTGGAAACAGAATGATTCCTGATGTCCTAGCCAGGAAACCCTCTGTACCTCTGACTGTGGGAACCTTTCTCATTGCTCTGTTTTGTTCCATAATTCCCTGAGTAATTTTCCTTTCAGGACTATGCTGCAACATGGCAGTGCCGGCATGAATGACCATGGGGCGTGCATTAAGTATTTCTGAAATCGTAGGGAGCTGCACATGCTTCAACGCTTCAGAAATTTTCTGAGTGTACAAAGAGAGGACAGGAAAAAAAAATACATATAAGCAGTCGAAAATTTATATAAGTTGGGAAATAGATTACAAACGAGGAAGACTAGCAGTCAGTCCCCAGGAAAAAGTAGGAGGAAACCAAGAAGTTTCCATGAAGCAAGGTCAAAATTGTCGGTGGGGGCGGGGGGGTTGTGCAACAAGATGGGATCACACGTTGCTTAGCAGTCTATTTCCCCTAACTCTCCATGATCAATTACATCGGGGAAGGACCCTTTTATGACCTTGCTCTGTCTTGTTTTCCTTCTGTTCTCTTAAATTCCTCTGGGAAGGTGCGTGGAAAGCATCTGGAATAATGCAAATTTACCATCACATGCTGATAAATGCAAAGTGGGTTTGTTTTGTTTTGCATTTGAATGGTGTGCAGTTTTTGTACTGTGGAAGTTCTTCTTTTTGTGGTAGTTTGTGTAACATTTCTCAGGGTAAGCAGACTTCAACCCGTGAGGCCATTTCTGAAAATGAGGCCCATGACAATTCTCTGAAAAACTTCCCTTTGAAAAGTCTTCCTGTGTTTAGTTTCATGGAAAGACATGTTGGTTGCACAGAGGTCTTTTAAGAAAGGAAAGAAGTGTATAAATAGTATCATTAAGTCAACACAATTCTCCACTCCATCAGGCAGAAAACAAGCTTTCTTGAAAGCTGGCAGTGGGGAATGTTTCTAGATAGAGAGGGGAGTGGGGCTGGAGGAAGAGAGAAAGCCTGTCTCCTCATTCCATGCCAGGCTTACCAAGGGACAGAATAATCATGATGCTAAGTGCCAACATTTGCACTGTGCTTACCTTGTTCCCGGAACTTTCCAAGTATCACCTTCTGTGGTCAGCTCCGTAAATCCTCCCATACCCCACGAGGTAGGCATGCTTCTTTGTCCTTTCTTTGCAGGCTGCAGGACTTGTCAGGAGACCACATAGGCAGCCTTTGAGCAAACTGTGGTTTTTATCCACCTTTGCTTGTAGAAAAAAATCAGAGCTCAGGGGTGTGATTTTATAGGCCATCAGGAGATCCCTTGACCATTATACGCTCCACTATACTCTATGAGACTTATCATAGGATCTGAAGTGTGAGCAGTGAAAATTGTGAGTAAAATAGCACACTCTATCCAAAGGAAAGCTTTCATAATAGGTAGTTGTATAGGTCCTTCCAAGTTGGAGAGAGCAGTCGGGGGACCAGGCAGCCACTGGGGAGCAATACACCCTTCTGTTAGGGGCACAGTGGAAGGAAGAGGGAACAAGAAGAGGCCTTGGTAATGGGCTTTAGTGCCGGGCAGTCTCAACTTTGAACCCCCATCTACCACTTCCCTCACCACTCTGAGCTTCATACTTCTCTACTTCCTGGAGAGGTTCTGAACACTTCATGCAATGACAGTCACAACATATTTTAGCCCAGATGTCCATATATAGCAGTGGGGCCCAGTGGAGAGCTCAACAGAGCAGCTTGGGAGCAAATGCAGGGGCCTTACTCATTAGCCACGTGTCTTCTTCACACAGCATTAAGATTCTCTGCCACTACAGCCTGTTGTGACATTTACCACATAGTGTGGTCTCAGGGAGGGGAGAGAGAGTTAATACATTCTCCTAGTTCAGTTTGTACTGCTATAACAGAATGCTGGAGACAGTTTAAATTCTAACTATAATGAAAATACAACTGCAAACAAAAAGATCTATGGCTTACAGTTCCGTGGGCTGCTTGAGGGGATTGCGTCCGTCTGGTGCCTTCTTGCCGCTTCATCTCATGGTGAGGTAGAAGGATAAGAGGTGAGGGAGGGCGGGGAGGGAGGGGAGGGAATGGATGATGTCCAATGTAGTTCTGTCACAATGACATTACTGTTGCTGCCTTCATCACCTGCTTACCTCTTAAACCACCCACCTCTCAACACCGTGGCCTGTAGCCTCATGAGCTCTCCTGGGTCACATTCCAACCACAGATACCCATCAGGTTCCCATCAGAATTGTCTCTGGCATATAGTTTGTGCCGTATAATTGCTACCTGTTTTCACAAGAAGCACTTTAAACTAGCCACTGACATCAGCAAATATGAAATACCTTAGAGTATTTTTTTCTTTTAGCATGTCCTTGCATTATTTAGGTACATTCTCCAGCCCTTCTTGTTGGCTTTGAACTTGTTTATACCTACTTTAAACTGTTGTTTTTTTTTTGTTAAATTCTTTATCAAGAATAAAATTGATTCAAAAGTGTAACACGCTGAGAAATAAGATTATTCTTTTCTTTCAGGCTTTGAGTAGTGACTATTGTAGGAGTGAAGAATTCTATCATTCTGTTTGGAATGACAGCCAAAAGGGAATGTTAGTTGCATGCAGCCTTGTTCTCCTGGTTATCAGGGCGTAGGCTGGTGGCTTCCCATTCAACTTCCTGACCTGTGTCCTGACACCAGGCTTCAGAGCCGGGGCTGCTCCAGAGTTCTGTTCTTGTGGTGTAAAAACAGCAGGACCCGAGGCAGGTGGCCCAGCACACTATTGACCCTCCCATTTTCAAATACATATTTGTAAAATTGTTTCTCAGGAAGCTGTCAAAATCCTCACAGAGCTTTGCTGGCATCTGTTTCCATGTGCGCTGAATATCCTTGCTTCAAGGACACTGAACAAATATAAAATGCTGGCAGACATAGTTTTCCACATAGTTTTTTTTTTAATCATCTCTCCATCCATTCATCATGTAAACATATTTTTTTTGGAGGCAAGTCCAACAGACTGGCCTTTTCTTAATGTGTGTATGAGAGAGAGAGAGAGAGAGAGAGAGAGAGAGAGAGAGAGAAATGGCATGCCAGGGCCTTCAGCAACTGCAAACGAACTCCAGATGTGTACACCCTATTGTGTGCATGTGTAACATTGCACACTTGTGTCACTCACTGTGCATCTGTTTTAGGTGGGACCTTGAAGAGTCAAACACGGGTCCTTAGGTTTTACAGACAAGTGCCTTAACTGCTATGCCATCTTTCCAGCCCCATGTAAGCATATTTAATGAGCATACCTTATGTGCCTAGGATTATTCTAGTCACAGAAGACTCAGAAGTGTTCAAAGCACCCAAGTCTCTGCCCTCGAGGGGCTTGCATTCAACTGGTGTGAACTAGCAGCCAAGATATGTGAAGCACATTGGGTAGTTATGATGAGCTATTTAAAAATGGGATCAGGGCTAGATAGATGGATTAGTGTTTAAGGCATTTGCCTACAAAGCCAATGGACCCTGGTTCAATTCCCATGACCCATGTAGGCCAAATGTACAAGGTGGCACATGCATCTGGAGTTCGTTTGAAATGGCTGGAGGCCCTGGTGTGCCCATTCTCTCTCTCTCACTCAAATAAATAAATAAATAAAAATATTTTTTTAAATGGGGTCATTTTTAAATGAGATGGCAGGGAAAATTTTACTGAGGGAGAAATGATGATGCTATCTGGTAAGAACATCCTGGGTAGAAGGAATAGCAATTTGAAAGGCTCAGAGAGGGGGCTGGAGAGATGGCTTAGCTGTTAAGGCACTTGCCTGCGAAGTCTATGGATGAGTGTTCGACTCTCCAGATCCCACATAAACCAGGTGCATAAAGTAATGCAAGTGTGCAAGGTCGCACATGTGCACAAGGTGGCGCACACGTCTGGAGTTAGATTCCAGTGACCAATTCTCTCCCTCTCTGCGCATCTGCGGAGAATCATTGGAAATTGAGACATACCATAAAGGAGGGGCTAATTATAAAGTTCCTCATAGGCAAAGTGGAAAATTTTGCTTTACTTAGGGTGGGTGGGAAGCTATTTAACAGTTCCCCAGGAGGGCCAATCTGATCTTCATGTGGAGGATAGCCTTTTGTATTTTGCTTGGTGTGTTTGAGGCAGATCTCTTGTTATTCACTGTCACACATGCCAGGTTGGTTGGTCTGGGAGCTTCCAGGATTCGCCTGTCTCTGCCTTCCATTTCTCCATAGCAGAACAGGGATTTCAGATGCTCTCCACTGTGGGTTCTGGAGAGCTGAACTTAGGTGGTCACATCTGCACAGCAAATGCTTTTACTCAGTGAGCCATCTCCCTAGTCCAGTTCTTGGCACTTTCTAAAATACTTGCAGGGCTAGAGGGATTGCTTTGTGGTTAAGGCACTTGCCTGAGAAGCCTAAGGACCCAGGTTTGAGTCCCAAGTGCCCGTGTTAAGCCAGATGCACAAGGTGGTGCAAGCATGTGGAGTTTGTTTGTAGTGGCTTCAGGCCCTGGTGCACCCATTCTCTTTCTATCTGCCTCTTTCTTTCTCTCTCTCAAGTAAATAAAATACATGCAAGCAAAATGCAACAAAACCGAGAAGAACTAAACATATATATTTACCATCTAGTCCTGTAGTTTCACTCCTAGGCATTTACCTCAGAGAAATGAAAACTTATGTTCACATAAACCCTTGTACAGAATTATTCACAGGAGTTTTGTTTATAATAGCTCTAAGCTGAAAGTAACTAAAATTCCATTCCAGTAATTTCCATGAGCCTCAAGGGCATTATGCTGAGGGGGGGGAGGGAGTCAATCTCAAAAAGTCACGTACTATTTCCATTTCTATGTCACTATTGAAATACCACAGTTATAGAGATGGAAAATGGATTGGCATGAGGGATATGGGGGGTGGTGGAGCATGAGGAGTCCTCCACGGAGAGGGGAGAGCTCTGCATGCTGGTGGCAGAGGTGAGTACATGTCTCCACACATATGATCAGGTGACATGGAACCTAGCCGACTGATCCCTCGCTGTCTGCTTCCTGATTTGATTCCGGTCCATGCTAGAGTGATGTAAGATGTCATCGTGAGAGGAGTCTGGGTAAAGGATTCATGGGACCTGCCTATACTGACTTTGCAACTTCCTGTGCATTTGTAATTCAGAATGAAAAGCGAAAAGTGTATATGATTAGCTCATGTGGAGGTGGGGTGGAAGGAAACATCAGGAAGCAGGTCATGAGGGAGGCTGTAAGAGACAGGCAGAGTCGTGGCTTATTCTCGGGATTCTTTTTGTCCTTTGACATTCTTGATTTGATCCGTGGCTCCTGTTGAATTGCTATAGTTGTGTGAGAGTTCCTTAATAATAATAAAGGATGCTGATGAAGACAAGAAATAATTGCAGCCAAGCGAACTGGCTAATAGTGCTGGGGTCAGATATGAGGGAGAGGGGCTAAACATCATGGCAGGAGTTTGGGACTGAGCCCCTGAAAAGAACTGAGTTGAAATGAACCATCACAGGCACTGGATGGAGGCATGATTCCTAACTCGGGAGCAGAGTGGCCCTCACTCCTTAGAGAACCTAGAGGACTAGAGGCCTTTATCTCCCATCTCCGTGCTCTCTGTGATGTCTCTGTATTGCCTGTGCCCATACACATCCTTTTCTCCCAGAGACTCTTAAAAGGGACACCTTGCTATTTTCTTTGTTCATTAGATTTCTGAAGCCAATCTCTGTCTTTCTCATTCTCTCCCCTCTCCTCTCTCTGTCTCTCTTTCTCTCTGGCTTCAGAGCCCACCCTGCTGTTTATGATATGGTGTTACAATCCTGCTAATAAAACTTTAACTCAGCTACCTCTCTCAGTGAACCAGCCTACTCTTTCGCTACTCTCCCTTTCCTATTAACACCTACGTGAGATTAGTAAGGAAGTGAGTATCGTTAGAGAAGCAAGTGAGGCGAAGTTTGGGATGGCCCAACATTTAGAGATTTGAGAGATGAAGAGAAACCAGAAAAGCAAGGACGATGAAGTATCTAGGCAGATAAGGAGAAAAACTTGGTGAGGGTGGTGCTAACATGTGAAAGATATTATCTGTCTCAAATGTTGCCCAAATGACAACAAAATAAATGCAGAGGTGTGAACATGGCTTTGGCAGTGTGGTGCCACTAGACCTTGATGTGTGTGTGTGTTTTAAACATTTTATTTATTTATTTAACAGAGAAAGAGGGAGAGAGAGAGCCGGGGGAGAGAAAGAGAGAGAGAGAGAGAGAGAGAGAGAGAGAGAGAGAGAGAGAGAGAGAATGGGTGCCAGGGCCTCCAGCCATTGCAAAGGAACTCCAGATGTCCCCTAGTGCTTCTGGCTAACGTGGGTCCTGGGGAATCTTGGGTCCTTTGTCTTTGCAGGCAAGAGCCTTAACTGCTAAGCCATCCCTCCAGCCCGTGTGTGTGTGTTTTATGTTTTATTTTTATTTATTTATGTGAGAGTGAGAAAGAGAGAGAGGGAATGAGAGAGGATGAATTGGCATGCTAGAGCCTCCAGCCACTGCAAATGAACTCCAAATGCATGCACCATCTTGTGCGTCTGGCATTGCCTGGGT